>JAUNZM010001004.1:0-600000 GCA_033459285.1 Clamator glandarius
ATGAAGCACATGCAAGAGAACCGGGTGATCAGGCCCAGTCAACATGGGTTCACAAATGCAGGTCTTGCCAAACTAACCTGATCTCCTTCTATGACAAAGTGACTTGGCTGCTGGATGAGGGAAAGGCTGTGCATTTGGTCTTTCTGGACCTCAGTAAAGCCTTTGACACAGTTTCTCACAGCATTCTGCTTCAGAAAATGTCGGCCTCTGGCCTGGACAGGCGCACATTCTCCTGGGTGGAAAACTGGTTGGATGGCCGGTTCCAGAGAGTGGTGGGAAATGGAGCTAACTCCAGCTGGAGGCCAGTGACAAGTGGGATTCCCCAGGGCTCAGTCCTGGGTCCAGTCCTGTTTAATGTCTTTATCAACAACCTGGATGAAGGCATTGAGTGCTCCCAGTGCAGTGACACAATGTAACACAAGACTACAGGGTTGGACACAGCATAATACTACAGAGTGGGACATGGCACAATAGAACACAACAGAATTAAAGACAACCCAACACTACAGAGTTAAACACAGTGAAAGACTACAGTGGTAGACAAGGCATAACACTACAAATTTAGACACAATGATGACTGTATGCTTTTAGCAACTCCTCTGGCCGTCCCAACATGCAGCTCCTCATTGACTCCTCTGGCCTTCCCGAGGCCCAGCTCCCCAGCAACTCCTCTGGCCGTCCCAAACATTTCTTATTTTCAGCTTTAAGGTAACTGGCTGCAAAGCAAATAAATACACACAGAAAATTACACACACGACCTCAAAAGCAACCCCATCACCTCCAAATCACACACACCAACCCTCCCCCCAGCAACACCTCCTCATTCACCACCCCTGCATTCAACCTCCTGCCAGCCACAACAGGCCATCCCTCCTAGACCCTATGGCTCCTCAGGAATAGCATTCCTGGGTGCCTCAAAATTTAGCCCTGCCTCAAAGAAACCCAGCCCCAGCTCAGACTACACCCAAACCTTGATGACAAACCACACCTTGCAGACTGGCCAGGACCAGGGGAATAAAAAAAAACAAGCTGGGGGAAAAATTATTACAAACCCCAGCAGGGCTTTCTTTAATTTATTTTCAAATTTTTGGTTTACTGCCTCCAAAGGAAAACACTCCATTCCTCATATAAAGTCTAAGGAGACAACAATAAATGACACCCACCTCCACACACCCAAACCCTCAACCCCAGACACATCAAATCTTAAGTCCCACATAAGTAACCATAACTACCACACACACACACTATAAGGAACATCCTTGATTATGAACTGCTTTGCTCCTACTGCAATAGCTCATCCCCCAGAGCCTTGATCATTGCTCCTGCAGCTGTGTAGCCAGGAACATTCTACTCTCCTCACCTGCTTCACCTATGGCTACTACCACAAGTACTCAGCATATCAGCATATTAACCATACAGTCTTTCTGATGTACTTCTGTTAATGTCTTTTACTTCATTGCCTTGGGCAGAGCAGCTCCAGCCAGACAAACACATAGGGCAACACCACACATGATAGAACAGCAGCAATCCAGATAGAAAAGAAAACTCTAAGGAGGATGACACCCAGACCAGAGATGCCATGGGGCAGGAAGACCTAGGGACTGCAAGGAGAACTCAATGACAATTCTGGAAAAGTGGCCCCTTACAAAGGGATATGGCCACAAGTGGGAGGATGGACATAGGCACAGCTTCTTCTAAAGACTTAAAATGTAGGGAACAGATGTAAAAAGTCCCAGAATGGGGCGGGAGGGGCGCAAGAAGTCCCAGAATGGGAGGGGCACAAGAAGTCACCCCAGAGATGAAGGCCAAGCATGCCTTGAGCACAGAGCATCAAGACCTGTGGAAGACCTAAGGCACAGTACACATACTACATCAACAACACAACAACAGACAGGCTAGAACTACCCTGCCCGGCACATGCTATCTTCAGCCGGAGAAAGATAGCCTTTACCTGCCCAAAGGAGACTGTCCCAGCACAATACTCTCCTCCGTGCTACTGCTAAACCCCTTCCTTGCTATGACAAACCACCTCCCTTCTTCCCAACATAACCTCAGCCCCAATCCCGCAACTTGGCTTTCAGAGGTCCGAGAGCCTGGAGCCATGCTTGGCAGAAGCAGCCCAAATTGCATCCACTGTTGAGGATGAGCCTACGCTCATCAGGTTCCTCTTCATCTGCAAGAAAACAGAACAAAAAACGCAGCATCAACAGTCAGCGCCACACTACGCAGGGCCCCAGTTGTGGCAAATCCACAGGCCCACACTCCCTCTCCCTGCTACCCAACTGACCTCAAATACTCTTCCCATTCCCAAGGCAACCCACATGGCACCTACAAAACAAGAGAGAAATGCTCACCTGACTTGCTCTGTAAAACTTGCCTCTTAAACATCTATTTAGACAACAACCTCCTCACCTCTCAGACCATTTGTCTACGTGAATCTTTGCCTCTCTAGGCTGCGTGTGACACCTGCAGAAGAAAAAGCAAAACCACACATGATCAGATACTACGCTAAAACAAAGACAGCCCACAGTCCTTATTCCCTGGGTCCTGCTCCCTTACCTTGACCGCTCCCCACCTCAGGTGCCACCATCTTTTCCTGTCACTTTGAGGCTCACGCACCACCAGTAATACACAAACAGCAAGGAAGGCTTGCAACTCCATGAACTAAGACAAACGAGCAATACCTGCACCTTCATATAACTCACCATTGCTGTTCTGCACCAACACAGCTCCTATACTGGTATTCCATTTTGCTCAGTGCTCTGTATCCTGAAAGACAAAAAAAAGTAAAACCAAAACACAATTACTAGCTGGGTAGGTACAAGTCATATCTAACTGCTGACTCAGCAGCCAACGCACCTGGCTGTAGGAATCTACCCCCGATTCAATTGTCACCCTTTGCTGCCAGACCCGAATGCCTCTGCACCTGTAAAACTCAACATTCAATAACTCACCACCAGACTCAACCATAACTAAGCAATTCCACATGCTGTTTTGGTTCAGGAATACCAACTCTTCTTCACACAACAGCCAGGCAGAAAAAAAAGATAAAATCAAATCTTAACCGTATACACCAGATTTATTGCCCCAAGAATTTAAACTGCTCTACCAACACTCCAGCAGCATATCTGAGATGGCTTCGGTCATTCTCTCTGTGGCTGCATAACCAACCAAAAATGACTCTCCTCACCCCATATATCTATGGCTACTTGCTCTGTAACACACCGTATCGCCTTGCCCTTCAAAGTCTAACTATGCAGGTATATCTAAAGATAGAATTTCACTACTATTCTTCTGCTGACTACCGTTTCTTTAGCTCAGGCAGAGCAGCTCCAGCCAGATACAAACATGCACAGATCGACTCTGCACAGAAAACCAATGATAGGATGCAGAAACAAAAAGGAAACTCTGTAAGAATGATTCTCAGAAGAGAGCTGGCATTGGGCAAGAAGATGTAGGGAGCTGCAAGAAAGATTGTCAGCCCTTGAAAAAGGGAAGACTGTGGCCCCTTAAAGAGGCATAACCACAACTAGAAGGATGCAAGGGTGAGCCTTGCTTGAAGACCTCAAAACAGTATGTATGGAAGAAGTCCCAGAACAGGGATTTAAAAAGATGGATCAATAAGGGCTTAGGATGCTGACATGTCCTGCAATGCCTATGCAATAGGCAACTGGCCACAAATTGCCAAAATGCAAGACCTATCTGTGCTTTAAGATCGCAATGCAAGAAAAGCGGTGCCCGATTGGCACCTTACTAAGAACAGACATCCAAGAGTCACGTGGCTCAAACGCAAAGATGACATCAAGACCTGCAGAAGATTTAAGACATGGCAGAGTCTACATAGTCTAAAACAACAAGGCAGATACAGGCTGGAACTGCCCTGCCTGGACCACGCTAGCTTGGGGCTGAAAATTAAACCCCTCTCCAAACCTGTAACAAGGCATACTCTTCCTACACAACCCTCTACCCCATGCTAAATCCCCTCCCTGCCATTCTCAACATTCCATCCTCTTCCCGGCCCAAAACCACAGCCCCCTTAACTTTCTGAGGACCAAGGGCCTGACGCCATCCTTGGCAGAAGAAAACCTCAGACTGCATCAACTAACTGGAAAAATCCTGCACTGTCACATTGGCCTAGACTATAATCTGCAAAAAACTAAAACAGACAGAAAACACAGTGCTGAGTCAGCATCACACTGCTCACTGCCAACATCTTGTACTACATCCACTGCAAAACTGCCAAGGCATTCTGCTCACCTGTTAGGTGCCAATTCAGACATTGGATGCTGCAGTTATCACCTGGGGCACTTCAGGTAGACAGACAGAAAATTTACTATTGTGCTTCTGAGAAATCAGTCCCATGCACCATCTCTCTACTCCCCGGTTCACCTCAACTGCTCTTCACATTCTAAAAGTGGACCACACAGCATCTACAAAACCAAAGGCCAATGCTCAATGGAGTTGCTGTGTACTACGGGGCTCTAACACACCTATTTGAACAACCTCCTCACCTCTCAGACCACACGTCAGCATGACACTTCACCCTTCTGAGGCTGCATTTGGCACCTGCCACAGAAAAACCATGCTTATGTACTACACTAAAGCACAGGCTGCCCCAAGCCACATCTGTCTCCCACTGCATTACCTTGACTGCTCAGATGCCCAGCTTCCCTCATCTTCTGTGGTTGTGTTGAGGCTTGAGCTCCACCTGTAATATACAAACAGCAAGGATGATTGTAACTTCATGGAATAAAACCAACACACGGTAACTGATCATACAGCCACCAATTACATTTCCCTACCCACACCACAGCCAACTCGCCTCACTATGGCACTGTACCCACTACTCCATCAACAGTCCTTGGCACACAAGTCATCCCTCTGAATCTGACAAGGACAAAAGAGAAGTCACCGCATCACTCAGTGAAAACTTGCAGTTCCAGACCTTTTGCTTCATCTCAGCAGAACCATCTGTACTGCATCCTGCAGTGAAGTCAAGCTAGTCCACAACCAAACCCAAACACTAATTGCCGCTTCCTTGACATTCAAGCCCCTTCGCTTCTGCTCCACTGGCTTCTCCCACGCAGTTCTGGTCGTCCCCTCCGTGGCTCCAGAGACTAGCAAAAACTTCCCTCCTCACCCGCCACACCTCTGGCTGCTAGTTCTGCAAAGTAATACACACCCCTAGACTGCAACATCTAGTCACATCAAAAGGTTAAGCACAGAAGTGGGCCAGTATACCTCAGCTGACTTTTATCACCTCCTCTACGCAGCAGGCAGAGCAGCTCCAACCAAACATAAATGCACAACACCAACACACACAAGACCTACAGAGTAAACCGGGGACAAAATAAAAGTCATGGCAACAAAGAGGACTCCTGGACCAGGCATGCCAACAGGCAAGACTATGGACAGGGCTCCGAGGGAAAACCTACGGCAGTCCTGGAAAAGTGAAGAACTGTGCATGGTTCCAAAGAGATATGGCCACAACTGGGAGAATGAATGGGCAAGAAGCCCCTTTTAAAGGCCTAAAGATGCAGAGGATGCACAGAACAAGTCCCAGAACAGGGATCCAAGAAAATGGATGACTAACTATCCCAGGTGGCGAAGCAGGCTGCAAGGCTGCAGCAAAAGACAACTGAGTGGATTCTTTTGAATGCAAGACTGATCCAGATTTTAGGAGCATGATGCAAGAAAAGCAGTGCCCATTCAACACTGTCTTGATGAGTACAAGCATTCAAGACCCTAGAGATTCTGCTCAAGGCACATCCTACATGCCTTTAAAGCAAGACAAGATCTGCAGAAAGTTTAAGACACAGCACATGGACTACAGAAACTAGACAACAGACACATGCCAGAACTGCCCTGCCCGTGCTAGGTTTGGGCTGAAAAGTCAGCCCCTCTGCCTTTACCTGCCTAAAGAAGGCTCTCTCTGTACTGCCCTCTCCCCTACGCTACTTTTGAAACCCCTCTCTGCCATTCCCAACTCTGCTCCCTCTGTCACAACCCACTCCAGCCCTGGTCCCTCAGCTTAACTTTCATACCACCAGGAGACACTCTCAGGAGGAAAAAAGAACGCTCTGACAGCATCAGCTCCCTGGGATGATCCTACAGTTGCCAGGTTCCGCTTTGCCATCTGCAAGAAAACCAAAGGAAAAACTGAAACAGTGCCAACAGTCAGCATTGCGCTGATCAGCGTCAGCATCTCACAGGACAGCTTCCTCCACCTAACTGCCATGTTTTTCCACTCACTTGCTGCGCAGCAGTCCTCATGTCAGATGCTACAACTGTTATCACCCAGGTAACTAAATTAAGAGACCTACTGTCACACTTACGAGAAGTCTGTCCCATGCTCCTTCTCCCTACTATCCAGCTCACCTGAAGTGCTCTTCCTGTTGCCACCGTAGTCCACAGAGCACATGCTAACCCAAAGGTTAAATACATAACTGAGATGCCAAATACTACTTTACTCTTCAAGACATACTTAATTTCCTCCTCACTGTCAGCTCCACAATGGTGAGAATAAGCCAGACTACCTCACCGGCACCCCAAAATTCCATGCCATCTGCTTACCTCTCCTCACCACCGCTCCCATTGTAGGAATGTAGTAGTGCTGATACCCAGGACAAAAGAAAGATGAGCCGTGGAGATCCAGATTCTAGGAAGTTACTAGACTTCAGTTGCAGGAGTGAACAAAAAGAACTTGAAAAATTATAACCTTAACTAGTTTTCAAAAAGAATAAACACAGAAGACCTAAAAACACAGGACACTCACCACACAGCAACGGAGACTGGAATTACAGAGGCAGTCAGCCAATGAATATCTCACAACGGTGGGATTCAACTACTCTAAGACCTAAATTGGAAACTCAATGAATGGGAAAAGACCACAATGGATAACAGTGACAAGTGCTGTGAGCAATAACAGAGCAAATCTCACTGGCAAGTTCAGGAAAAATCCAAAACTCTACTAAATAATGGAGGCTTGTGTGCCCACAGACCAGATGAAGAAGAGTTGCTCAGCTGCTAATTGTTACAAGCCAAAACAATAACCATCCTCTTCCCTGAGAAATGCAGGGGAAGACATGGACAGAATCCTGCACTGCAGATACACAGCAAGTCCATACCTTTAAGTAGTGAGGTCTCTGATATTTGGATGAACAGAGACAGGACAGATGCAAAGAGGTCAGTCAAGGAATGCAATAAGTAGAAGGTACAAGGGAGCAGAGATCTCAGAGTCCTAAAGATTCCTAAAGCCTACATTTTTTAGGGCAACTAATACTTTACAAGATCAAATCCCTCTGATGTGCAAACCAGACAATTGTTGTACAAGGGTCCAGATGACCCACGCCCTGTGTCTCAACCTCATTGTTACCTCCCATCAGCTGCAGAGAGACTAGAATGACAGAAACCTGAATGGCACTTGCATCTGACCACCCAACTGACCCAAGAAAGACTGATGAACCCATCTCCCTTTCCCTGGTCCCAAATCGTTAAAGTCTTTTTCCAACCCTGAAGAGTCAGAAAAGGAATCCTGCTCCTTCTTAACAGGACCTACCCTATATTTTAACCCCCTGACCCTTCTGTGTTGATGTTCCTTGGGAGCTGTGCTTCTGAGCCTTTCCCAGGGTTCCCCTGATCCTTTCTATCTTCTATCAGCCCACAGAATCAACTTACCCCCCTAGGCTAACATACTGAAATCTAAATTATTATTATTTTCCCCCCATGAGGTGCCTACTACAGACTGCAGAGAATCTAGGATGAATGCATCATCCCCCACAGAATGAGGGACAGCAACAAGTTGCTCCATAACCAGAAATCCCAGACAAAGGCAAAGCACCCAGGAAAAATAACAAACAAAGAAAACAACCAAAAAAAACCTCTCGCTAAAACCTCTTGCCCCCTCAAACACCCAATCAAAAAGTACTGACCTAAGACCAAATATGCATACAAAAAAAACCCCAACAGTCACAGCTGTATGCACTGTGAAAAAAAGGTTACCATTCCAGCATACCTCATCAAAAGCCACTAGGACTAGGTAACAAACATTTTAGAGCTGGACTTTTTGGTTCCTTTCATGTATCGTGCTGCAATACAATTTTTGTTCCCTGGCATTCCTGTAACCCTACTCTTTTATTTTTCTGTGTTGTTTTCTCTCTCGTTGTTTTCCCCCTAGTCTTTAGTATGTGTCTTGTGTCCACAGTTCTTTTTTAGCTTTTCCATCTTTGTCCCAATCTGCATTTTTTTTTTCTTTTTCCCCACAATGCTACTGGCCCGGTTCCTGGAGTTCATTTGTTCTTTCTCTGCACCTGCAAGTGCCTTGCCTTCCTTTCTCTTTTCCCCTCCCTCTCTTTCTTTCTCTATCCCTTAGTTTTATAAATGACCAGGGAGAATCCAATTTACATCAGTAACAATCATTACATTACTAAATAATCAATCATGTTATTAGTACATGATTAATAGTAGTTAAACCAAACCCTATCTCACCAAATACGAACGCTCTACACTAAGGGGTTATCGATCATGTTCCTGTGAAAGTTTGCCAAGGAAAAGCAGCCTGGGAACCCTCTTAGTGTTAAAATACACAATTTCTAACAATGCTTGCATGAACGTGCAGCAAGAGGAATAATTTGTTCAGACTGTACCACTCAAAATGCTTCTACAGACTGACAGTGCTGCAGTGAACACACATACTCTGGGCTTGTTTTAGGGGTGAATGAGGCTTGTGTTGGGGTCTCTGGGCCAATGTTGGGGACCACTGTCCTTACCTTAGGGTGTCTTTACTTAACTGGGGGGGCTCTGATCCCATCTGGGGGATCCAGAGGCTTCTTTTTTGAGTCTGTGCCCATTTGAGGGACTCAGTTTGTTGGGTCTCTGAAGCATTTTGGGGTTGTCTGTGTGCATTTTGGAGTACCTGGGGTTTGGGTCTCCGCACTTTGTTTCAGCATTTCTGTGCCCATTTTTGTCAGCTCTGGGCTTGTTTTGTGGATGTCTGTGCTCACTCTTTCTTTGTCTCTCTGCTCCTGTTGTTGTGCCCTCTGTGTGTGCACCACCCTGGGATCTCTATTAATCATAGAATCTTACTGTTATTTTCCTCTTGACTAGCATTTCTGTGCTTTAGGAAGAGCAGCTCCAACCGGATGCAAACGTCCACAGACGGGCCTGGCTGAGTAAAGGACTCTGACTGGAAATCGGGAAAAAGCGGAAAATATACAAGTTCTGGCACGAGGGGCAGGTAAGTAACGAGGAGTACAAAGATGAAGTGGGATCACATAGAGAAAAGAATCAGAAGGGCTAAAGACCAATTAGAACTCAGATTGGCTCATTGCCTGAATGATAACAAAGAAATCCTTCTAAAATATATTGATAATATTGATGGAGATTCTCCATCCTTTGCTGAATGCAGAAGGAAAAATAGTGACAAAGGATGAGAACAAGGTGGAAAGGCTGCCTTTGCCTCAGTCTTTAATAGTAAAGCAAGATGTTCCCTGGATACTCCGCCTCACGAGGCTGCAGGGAGGCAGGCAGAACAGAACTAGACTCCTTTGAACTGAGAGGAAGTGTCTGTCAGGTCCAGACAAGAGGGCTTTCCTCTCTTGCCCATTTTCCCTTCTCTGTTGTTCCATTTCCCCCCATCCTGGGCTGTGACCCATTCAAATGAAGACGAGAAGAAAAATGTCCTTCAATTTAGTGTCAAAAGTTGTCACTTGTTCCCCTGAATGGAAACTGCATGGAAATTTAGGAATTGCGAGACTCTATACGGCATCACTGGACTAAGTTTTATAAATAATTGAAACAAAGTAACTTAAGCTTAATAGTTTTATTTAACCATTAATGCAGGTATAGTTTATACAGCACTGGAGAAGAGATAGGAATGGTCCTCAGAGTGCTTCTGCCAATCAGTCATTTCAGAGAACTTTATATAATGCAGAACTGTTTTCGTATCCATATTTTTCCCCAAAATGACAAGTACGCTTCACTCCTGGAATGTCATCTCATGTCGTGGGGAAGGGGGGATGAGTCGTTAAGGTATGGCTGTATCTGAGCAGTCAATCTCAACGACTCTGAGTGACAAGAAAATAAGAATAGTTACCATTATCTTACTTGTTAATCTTCTTGTTTAACACACTGCAGTTGACATTCCATCCCACCATTTACAAATCACCATTTTGTAACCAGGGAGAATCCGACTGAAGTGTTTATTCTGTTATTTGTACGTGATTAACAATCATTATGTTACTAAATAATCCATCATGTTATAGTACATGATTAGATGTTATTTAAACCATAGGATCTCACCAAATATAAACGCTATACGCTAAGGTATTCTCAGTCATGTTCGTGTGAACATTTGCCACAGAAAAGCAGCCCAGACACCCTCTTAGTGTTGAAGCACACTATTTCTAGCAATGTTTACAGAAAGGTGTAGCAAGAGGAATAATTCGTTCAGACTGTACCACTCAAAATGCTTCTACACACAGACAGTGCTGCAGTGAACACACGTGCTCTGGGCTTGTTTTAAGGGTAAAGGGGGCTTGTTTTGGGGTCTCTGGGCCAATTTTGGGGACCACTGTACTTATTTTAGGGTGGCTTTGCCCATTTTGGGGGCCTGAGGCTTCTTTTTGAGGTTTCAGTGCCCATTTTTGGCACTGAAACACAAACCCTATCCCGAATGGTAAACGCAAACCCTAAACCTAAATCAAACCTAACCCTTACCCAAACCCTAACTATTACACTAACCCTCACCGTAATCACAACCGTAACATTTAGCCTAAACTTTAAACCTAACCTAAGCCAACCCTAAAAAATGACCCTAACCATAACACTAACCCTAATCTTAACCCTTAACACACCCAAAACCTAAACTTAACCACAAACCTAACCCTAACCTTGATGTCACAATCATCAGAGAAGTCATACATTTCACTGACACAACAGTAAAAAAGTCAGAAATATCACAGATGTCACAATCATCACAGATGTCACTAATGTCACTGAAGCTCAAATAGTTACAGACGACACAACTGTCATAGACTTAATTGATGTTACAAACCTAATGGATATACCAATAATCACAGACTTAATAGATGTCACTGATTTCACAATTGTCACAGACGTAACTGAGTTCACCATCTTCACAGACATCATAGTTTCCATTGATGTCACAACTGTCACTGATGTCAAAATAGCCAGAGACATCACAGGTGTCATTGACGTCAGAATCTTTACAGACGTCATCGACATCAAAATTGTCAGTGTGACAATTGTGTGGCAATAGTCAAGGACATTATAGGTATCACTGAAGTCACAATAGTCACAAATGTCACAATAGTCACAAATGTCAGAGAAGTCACATATCTCACTATCATCACAGACATCAAAAATGTCACTGATATCACAACATTCAGTGACGTCACAGATGTCACTGATTTCAAAATAGTTACAGACTTCACAAATGTAAATGATGTAACAATAGTCACCAAAAGTCATAGATGTGACTGATGTAAAAATAGTTACAGATGTCAGAGATGTCACCGATGTAACAATATTCACA
Organism: Clamator glandarius; assembly: GCA_033459285.1. Taxonomy (NCBI): domain Eukaryota; kingdom Metazoa; phylum Chordata; class Aves; order Cuculiformes; family Cuculidae; genus Clamator; species Clamator glandarius. Next base: position 11,555 of record JAUNZM010001004.1, read on the forward strand.
CACATCACAGATTTCAATAATGTTAAAATTGTCACAGGCGTCGCAGATGTCACTGATGCCACAATTGTCAAAAACAACATAGATGTCACTGATGCTAGAGATGTCACTGCTTTCACAATAGTCAAAGACATCACAGATGTCACTGCTTTCACAATAGTCAGAGATGTCACATATGTCACTGATGTCATAATATTGACAGACAACTCAGACATCAAAAATATGACTGATGTAACAATTCTCTCAGATGTCATAGATGTGAGTGATGTCACAATTATGAGACATGATAGCTGTCACTGATGTTACATTAGTCACAAACATCACAAATGTCACTGACATCACAATATTCACAGAGATCGAACATGTCACAGTAGTCATTGATGTAACAATATTGAGAGATGTCAGAGATGTCAGAAATGTAACAGAAAATCAAAGATGTCACTGATGTCACTAATGCACAGTTTTCACAGAAATTTCAAAAGTCACTGATGCCAAAATCGTCAAAAATGTTACAGATGTCAGTGATGTGACAACAGTCAGAGACGTTAAAAATGTTTCTGAGGTCACAATAGTACACAGAAGTCACAATAGTCCCAGATGTCACTGATGTAAGAATAATCACAGATATCACAAATATCACTGATGTCACAATCATCGAAGGCCTCACAGATGTTATAGATCCCACTGATACCATAATCGTCAATGATGTCACAGATGTTACATATGTCACTGATTTCGCGTTAGATACAGACATCATAGTTATCACTGACTACAAAATAGTCACAGGCTTAAGAGATGTATGTGGTGTCACCATATTCACAGATAGCAGTAATGTCACACTAGTCACAGACATAACAGATGCCACTGATTTAACAGAGGTCACAATAATCACAGACGTAAAAGACGTCAAAAATGTCATTGACGTCAAAATCGCCAAAGACGTCACATATGTCACCGATATCACAATAGTTATAGACTTCACGTATTTCACTGATGTCACCATCATCTAAGACCTCACAGACGTCTTAGTAAATGTCACAGATTTCACAGATGTCACAATAGTCAGAGATGTCAAAGAAGTCACTGATGTCAAAATAGTAACAGCCATAATAAACGTCACTGATGTCTCAACTGTCACAGACATCACAGAAGACAAAAAGGTCACAAATTTAACAATAGTCACAGTCATCACAGATGTCACTGATGTCAAAATAGGTAAAGATGCCAGAGTTGTTCCTGATGTCAAAATAGTCGGAGATGTCGCAGATGTCACTGGTCTCAGAATAGTCAGAGACTTCACAGATGTTGTCACTGATGGCACAGTAATCGCAAATGTCACTGATGACTCAATCGTCCCAGATGTCATAGACGTCACAGTTTTTACAATTGTCAGAGACGTTACAGATTACACTGATGTCACAATAATAAAAGACGTCAAAAATGTCACAGTAGTCACAGACACCACAGACGTCACAGATGCAACTGATGTAACAATAGTAACAGACAACACAGATGTCACTGATGTCACAGTGATAACAGGCGTGACAGATATCACATATAACAATAATACAAGATGTCACATATGCCACTGATGTAACAATCGTCACGGACTTCACAAATGTCACAGTAGTAAAAGATGTCAGAGATGATTCTGATATCACAATAATCACAGGCGTCACATATTTCATTGATGTAAAAAGTCAAAGATATCACAGACATCAGAGTTGTCATTGATATCACAATAGTCAAAGACATCATAGATGTCACAGATGTCACTAATGTCACAAAAGCCCTAGACGTCACAAATGTCACTGATGTCACAATAGACACGTCACAGATGTAACTGATGACACAATAGTCACAGATGACACAGACATTACAAATGTCACTGATGTAAAAATAGCCATAGATATCATATACTGCAAATATGTCACTGATGTCACAATAGTAAAGACATGACAGAAGTCACTGATGTCACAATAGTAAAAGACTTCACAAATGTCACTGATGTCACAATATTCACAGATGTTACAAATGTCACAGACTTCACAATAGTAACAGAAGTCATGTTATTGTGTGAAGGGCAGACGATTGCGGCACTACTGTGATGGTGGTGATTATGTCTATCTTGGTGCTGCCTCTGGTTCTTGCTCTGAAATGAGAGCTGCTGCTTGCTGTGGAGGCATCTGTGTTGGTATGTGCCTCCGAACTGTGCTTTGCTCCTGGTTTTATGACAACACTGTCTTGCCCCTGAGCAAGTTACTAATAACCACATCAGACCGTGCCGAACGCAAGCCTTACAATGCAAAATGTCAGCCCAAGTTTGATCCCAGCTATGCTGTTCTACACAATAATTTCCAGCACATGAATACTGCAGGCAGCACCGAGATTGTAGTTTTCCAGCTTGCTGGCAGCTCTGGGGATTCATCCGATATCCGGCTATCGCCTTCTGATTACTTTCCTTGGCAGCCAACCCTTTTGGAGCTGGCAAATAAACAATAGGAAAAAGTGTGATGGGGAGCTTAGCTTTCAGTCATTTGTCACACCAAAGGTATAATGAGTGTTTAATACAAAACTCAAAAGGCTGCGGGGCTCGGATGGGGGGAGCTTTACTTACGAGAAGGATATTGCGTTTGGGTGGAGCTCAGAAACTTCATCTCCATTTCTTCAGCTTTCTGTTTGCGGATGCATCAGCCAAACCAGGTGGGACCTGCTGGAAAAACCTCATTCCCATTGAACCACGATGGGACAGCCAAGCAGGCACTCGCCTACCAGTCACCACGGGAAGTTTAGGCTGGATATTTGGAAACATTCCTTCACTAAAAAGGTTGTCAAGCACTGGAAGAGGTACCGAGGGCAGCGGTGGAGCCACCATCCCTGGAGGTGATAAAAAACTAAGTAAACAAGGTGCTTTAGGGACAGGGCTGAGTGGTGGAGTTGGCAGCGCAAGGTCAAGGGTTTGACTCAGGGATCTTAAAGGTCTTTTCCAACCTAAGCAATTCCATGATTCAGTGATTCTCTGTAACATGGATCTAACATAGAAATCCCTATGAGCCCCAGAGTCATTCACTACTAATTAAATGCTGCCATCCTATTACTTGGATTGATTTGTATTTATTGCTCTCTGCCATACTGCACTCAGCATCTGAGCTGGGTGCCCAGCAAAGGCTACGGCCAAGAGCAGCCCCTCCTGCCCTGCTCTTTCCCTGTGGCTGCTTCTCATCCTGAACAAAGTTTCCTACTGCAGGCTCAGAGGAGAAGCTGCTCTCAGAGGCAGGAGAATGCAGCCTTGCTCTCAGCATCCTCCCCCCAAGCTGTTTCAGCCCTGTCTCATTCAGGCTCGCAGTCCCTCTGCCCACATGTCAGATGAGAGAGAAGAATAGAAATCGCTCCTTAAAGTTCACAACCCGTCACTCCGGCTTTCAGAAATACAAGCAAAAATGGCAAAGCAGTAGGGGGAAAATCCATTTCTTTCGAGATGATCTTTCCCTGGAACATGTCCTGTTGATTTGCAGTCAGGGAAAGCCAAGCGTGTTTGTCTGAGATAGGGCAATCAGATCTGTCTAAACTCTCCTCGACTCCAAACACCTCCCTTCAAAAGAGCTTTTAGAAAAAGAAAAGCCTCGAGAGAGAAATCTCTCCTGATCGAAGACCTTTCTGTTGTGGAGGTGCCCCCTGAGGACCAGCCCTTCTGCACCAGCGGCTCCGAGGGGAACAGAGAGAGGAGCAGGGACGGGGCTCCTTCTGGCTGGAGGTGTTTGGGGCTGGACGCTGCCATCCCCAAAGCCACTCAGGTTGTGGTGACTTGCTGTATCCCACTGCATGGCTGGGTTGAGCAACCAGGAGGATGCAGACAGAGCCTTTATATTCTTAAAGGACTTTGCAGGGACATCTCTTGCTCCTGCAGCTCCTAAGGGACCAACACAGCTGCGAGCCGCCCTGCCCATGCATTCAGTGCTTCCTTGTCCCCTTTCAGCATCCTCCTGCAGGGACAGGGGGTCCCGAGCAGCAACCGGTGTCCCCCACCCTGTCTCGAGCTGCCTTCGGTCCCACATCTCACTCCTGGGTTGCCCTCGGGTGTGGGAGACGCTGTTGGTCCCAACCCAGCAGCATCCAGGCTGCGATCCCGGGTTCCTGCTGCGACCAACAGGTTCTTATTAGACACAATTAACAATTGCAGCGGCCTGTGAGCTGGCTGGCGAGTTGGTGCCACCTGGGGATGTGGGGCCCTGCGCCAGTGCACCACTGCCATCTCCTGTCCACGCCACTGTGGGGACAGCCACACACAGGCCCCCTGCACGAGGGGGTCCCCACAGGGCTTTGCATCCCTGCAGCACCAGCTCCCGATGTCCCAGGAGCATCCCTGTATGCAGGACCCCCTCCGGGTACCAGTGAGAGTTTGCGTGGCCAGTGATGCTCCCTGCGGGAAGCCGCTGCTGTCATCTGGCACAGAGAGGGGAACTCGCAACGCAGCTGCCAATTAGCAAAATAAACCAGAGGAAAATAAACTCTTCGTCAAAAAGAAAGGGGAAAAAACCAATGCAGCGTGTGACCTATAAACATCTGCTCCTGTTCCCCTCCAGTTATTGTGGAGAGAGGAGCCAAAGATATTTCAAGGCTTCTCATACATCTGGGAAGGGGGTTTGGATTTGTTTTGCTTTTTTTTTTTCCCCTTGCAATCACTTTTCAGGCTGTAACAACTGAAACTACCTACGGAAAGGACATGAGCATTAAATCCCCCTGCTATTATTTTGAGGCAATGTCCCTAAATCCTCGCCTTGAAGGGCTCTGCAGCTGGGAGGTCCTGCAGGTCACCAGAGCCCATTTCAGACCACGTCTGCATTTGCTCTCCCACAGTCCCTGCTTTCTCTTTAGGATGAGCACCTCCTCACTTTGCTTCCCTGAAGGCAGGAGAGCAGAAGCAGCCCAGGGGCTCCCCAAGAACCTCCAGCCTGACCAGGATACCCTAGCGTGGTCCTGGCCCCTCAGCTGGGACTTAGGAGGAGTTTCATGGGAACAGAGATCTCCTTTAACCCAGCACAAGGGATGCTCTCCAAAGGGGGGATGCAGCAACCAGCCCTCTGTCCAAAAGGCAGCAGAGAAGCACAAAAGGCAGTGGAGAACAAACCAAAACCTAAACAGCATATATTGTCAGGAAATCCCACCGGGTGCTCAGGGGAGGAGAGGGAAGCAGCGTGTGTAACCTTGGAGACAGACAACTGGAGCCCAAAGAGAAGGGAGCAGAGCACCAGGAGCACCGGGGATGGGCAGCAGTGCAAGGGGGCTCCGTGAGGAGGGGTCCCAGCCCCTTCCCAACGCCGCTCCCCGATGAGGGAGAGCCCGGCAAGAGCCCAGGAACGGAGCCCAAAGAGGGTCTGGAAGAGCACCAAGTGTTCTGGGGAGAATCCATGTAGTGAGGAGGGAGTGGGAGGGCGAGGCAGATGGGAGAGTGGAAGAAGAGAGAAGCAAAGTGAGAGAATTAAGGGAGCAAAGCAGAGAAGAGACGTTGATGCAGGAGAGAAGAAAAAAGATCAGGTATGAAATATGAGAGAGCAAGGATAAAAGCTGTAAAGAGGCTGCTCCAGCACTCCAGCCACCACGACACAGCCAGAACTGTCTGTCTTGTTAAGCACTGTGGCTGTTTTGATAAATTTGAAACCCTTGCCGCATGCCATTTCTCCAGAGCAAGAGACGCCTGCAGCTCCCTCAGAACTCGCGCTGACTTTTCCTTGTCTTACTTCGCATCCAGCCCATCCCGCTCACTCTTTGATCCCCCTGTTTGGCACAAACCCTTTTGCACAAACCTCCGGATCCTCTCCAGCTTGGCCACAATTTCAGTACGTGAGCTTTTCCCAGAGAAATTCCCAGCAGCCCCAGCCATGGTACGGCAGCTCCTGACACGTGGCTCCACAGGCACCACCGGGGCGAAGCTGAGAGGAGCTGAGACCTCTCCATTACTTCTAGGAGAGGTCTCAGCTCCTCTGTGCTAACCTAGGCTAGAGATTTTTTAAAAGAAAGCTTAAAAACCATAAGATCAGTGAGATCTGGCTGCCTAGAGGTGTTCAAGGCCAGGTTGGATGGGGCTTGGAGCCCCCGATCCAGTGGGAGGTGTCCCTGCCCGTGGCAAGGGTGGAACTGGATGGGCTTTGAGGTGCCTTCCAACCCAAACTGTTCCATGATCCTGGGGTGCAAACAGTGGCCTTGCCAGCCTCGACTAATCAAGGCAGGGCACTGAAGCAGAGCTATTTCTACTTTCACAAGCAGCCGCAGCATGGTAGAGCAGGGAGAAGACACCACCAGGGATGGGTGGACGAGGCACTGAGGGACATGGTTTAGTGTTTGATAGGAATGGTTGGTCTTGATGATCCGATGAGTCTCTTCCAACCTGGTGATTCTATGATTGGAGCAGGTGACAATGCTGAGAACTGCCTCTGTGAGCGGTGTCACTCAGGAGTGGATTTGGTGACATCCTCATGTCCCCTCTGCAGCTCTGGAAGGAGCATGAGCCCTAGGATCCCAACCGCTTCCCCACCAGCCCAACTACACCACGCTCTGCAAGGGACAAGTCGGTTAGTACAGGGCATCAAACAGCCCACAATTAGCTCTTGATCTTGATAATTACATACATTACTGATGAGCTCATCAACTTAATCTAATTAGTCTGCAGAGCTCAATTACCTGTCCCTTTTTCTTAAATAATGCACTATGTAAGCCTATTATCCCTTTTGACAGAACCTGCTCTCCTACATGAACCGTCAGCTGGGCACCGCAGCACCAGCACCCACGGCACCAGTGCCCACCACCCCGTGTCCCCCTTGTCTCCAGAGCTTGGGGACGGCGCTTTCCCAAGGGGCTGCAGCAGGTTGGGATTCCAGCACCTCCTCTCTGCTTTTACAGGAGCTCCCAGGGCTGAGACCAAGCCACCTTCCCCATCTTTCACCAGGCAGCATCTGCGCTTGGAAAAAGCCACCAGCTCCTGGCAGCTGCTGTCGCACCCGAGGGTCCCGGGGAACCTCTCGTGCCGAGCTGGCGCTGCCAGGAGCCTGCCCTCGCCCTCTCCCTGCGCAGGGATCAATGAAATCCCCCTAAAAGCTCATAACTCGGAGGTAATTATGAGAAGCATCAAATACCCAGCGATGCAGGTTTCATGAATTCCATTCATTTGCATAGTGATCGATGCAGGCGGGTCCTCTCTGGGCCCCTGGAGGAAGTTGGGACATTGTTCTACGCGCTATTGATTTTACAATGCGAAACCAGAGCGCGCTCCCTTCTTATTCAGAGCTGCTCATTCAGCCATATCAACTTTCAGATCATTTTTTTTGTATGTCTTTCAACTGTGTTTGTTGCTATCACACAAATGCAGAGTATTACATCGTAGAGAATAATTGAATCAATACAGTCATGGTATTCTGGGTCTCCCAGGCACGCCGGAGTGCAAGCTGACAGGAGCCTACGCAGCCTGAAAGGGTTTGTTTTTTTTAACCTTTCCTGTTATTAAAACTCTCGCCTGGCTTCGTATTAACTTTCCACACCGCGCAGCTGTTATTGTTTTCACCTGCACTGCAGCGGGAGACGCTGGCGCTGGGATGAGTCTGGGAGAGGCTGTCTGGGAGCATCCCTGCACCCTCAGCTCCTTCTCCTCAACGTCCTTCTCAGTTGCAGGTGGCCACATGCAAAGAAGGGACCAGGAGAGAGAGGAAGGAGCCACTTCAGATGAAAAGGCACCGCATAAAGGAAGAATCTTCTTTCAGACTGCAACGGCTCTGAAAAGAGCCGGGGTTTAATTCTGCTTCCCCTCCCACTGGGATATTCGACAGCTAAACAGCAGCACGCCTGTTTCCTTCAGATAACCAGTTCCCAAGAGCACCCTAATTGTCGCCGGCCCCTCTCCGTGCCACGCAGAGCAGGTCATTTACTGCCCGGCACATGCAGCTAAACACAAATCCATTTTCCAAGGGAAATTTCTATTCTTATCTGGGCTCTGAAAGAAGGTTGCAAGCGGCCCCTGTTAATTGAAGCTTTGATGTTTGTTGGAGGAGGCCTCTAATCAGCTCCCGCAAAGGGCTGAGATGCCGCACTGCACCTGCACCCACCTGCGCCAGGCACTGCCGGGCTGGCTGTGCCAGGAAGGGCATCCAAAGAAAGGAACTAAGGCGCACAGAAACACCACCTTGGCAATGAGTCGAGGTCCCTGGGGCATCCTCAGCGACATCCCCAGGGCATCCACCAACCAGCAGCACCGAGCATCCTCCCATAGGCGCTTCCCCCTGGTAAAGCACCTTTACGCGCCTTGGCTCATCCTCTGCAATATCCTCCAGCAAATCAAGCGTCCCCTTCTTGGGATGTTTTCAATCTGCTTTATGTTGATTTCAATTAAAGAATTTCACACTAAGCAAACAGTTCGTAGCAGGTGGCCATACAAGCGTGAAATAAGCAAACTGCTTTATCTGCCACAAACTCCGCCAGTAAACTCCTTCAAATTAATCCCAGCCTCTGAAAGGCTGCCGATTCCAGCTGAAACACCGCACAAGCAGGGCTCTGCCATTCTCCAAATATTTGCCTTCGCCCCAGCACCTGGAGCAGCTGCGGTGGGCAGCAGGGCTGCCTGTTCGTCTGCCTTCGCCCCCACTGCCTCCCACCAGGGCAGGATGGGGGATTCCTATTGGGAAAAACAGCTCCGTGGGTTTTACAGTGGCTGCTGGAGCCTGGCTGCACCCTGTAAGGCATCAACACCAGCCAAAGAAGAACCCACCCTCCTCCTCCAGGGCAGCACATCCCAATGCCAGCTCCACTCGAGGTTCATTCCCTGCAGAAAGTTGCTCCCACCATGACCTTGATGGCACAAAGGCAGCAAAGGCCCTTTACCCAGGTAACGGACCCTGCATATTGATGGCCCCCAGGGAAGGCAGATGTCCACAAGCTTTTCTTCTTGCAAGGATGCGCCAGAGATAGCTAGGGAAAGGGAAAAAAAAAAAAAAAGAAGGGAGAAGAAACAGAATCACAGAATAACCAGGTTGGAAGAGACCCACTGGATCGTCGAGTCCAACCATTCCCACCAATCCCTAAATCATGCTCCTAAGTACCTCATCCACCCTAACCTTAAACACCTCCAGGGACGGCAACTCAACCACCTCCCTTGGCAGACCGTTCCAATGCCTAAACACCCTCTCCGTGAAGAATTTTTTCCTAATCTCAAGCCTAAATCTCCTCTGGCAGAGCTTGAGGCCATTCCCTCTCGTCCTGTCCCGTGCCACTTGGGAGAAGAGGCCAGCACCCTCCTCTCCACAACCTCCCTTCAGGTAGTTGTAGAGAGTAATAAGGTCTCCCCTCAGCCTCCTCTTCTCCAGGCTAAACAGCCCCAGCTCTCCCAGTCGATCCTCATAAGATTTGTTCTCCAGCCCCTTCACCAGCTTCGTTGCTCTTCTCTGGACTCACTCGAGAGCCACAACATCCCTCTTGTGGTGAGGGGCCCAGAACTGAACACGGTACTCAAGGTGCGGTCTCACCAGTGCCGAGTACAGGGGGAGAATAACCTCCTTGGACCTGCTGGTCATGTCGTTTCTGATACAAGCCAAGATGCCATTGGCCTTCTTGGCCACCTGGGCACACTGCTGGCTCATGTTCAGTTGGTTGTCAACCAGCACCCCCACGTCCTTCTCCTCCTGGCAGCTTTCCAGCCAGGTTTCTCCTAGTCTGTAGCTCTGCTTAGGGTTGTTGTGCCCCAAGTGCAGGACCTGGCATTTGGCCTTGTTAAACCTCCTGCCGTTGGTCTCAGCCCAGCAGTCCAGCCTGTTCAGGTCCCTTTGCAGAGCCTCCCGACCCTCCAGCAGATCGACACTTCCTCCCAGCTTGGTGTCATCTGCAAACTTGCTAAGGGAGCACTCGATGCCTTCATCCAGGTCGTTGATAAAGACATTAAACAGGACTGCACCCAGGACTGAGCCCTGGGGAACCCCACTTGTAACTGGCCTCCAGCTGGATTTAACTCCATTTACCACCACCCTCTGGGCCCGGTCATTCAACCAGTTTTTCACCCAGGAGAGTGTGCACCTGTCCAGGCCAGAGGCCGACAGTTTCCGAAGCAGAATGCTATGAGAAACTGTATCAAAAGCTTTACTAAAGTCCAGGAAGACCACATCCACAGCCTTTCCCTCGTCCAAGAGTTTAGTTACTTGGTCATAGAAGGTGATCAGATTACTCTGGCAAGACCTGCCTTTCATGAACCCGTGTTGACTGGGCCTGATCACCCGGTTCTCTTGCAAGTGCTTCTTGATAGCACTCAAGATCACCCGCTCCATGACTTTCCCCAGTACCGAGGTCAGACTGACAGGCCTGTAGTTTCCCGGATCCTCCCTGAGCCCCTTCTTATAGATGGGCATGACTTCAGCCAGCCTCCAGTCCAGCGGAACCTCCCCAGTCATCCAGGACTGCTGGAAGATGATGGAAAGGGGTTTGGCCAGCACATCCACCAGTTCCCTCAAAACTCGCGGGTGGACTCCATTCGGCCCCATAGACATGTGGGCATCTAGCTGGGCAAGCAAGTCTCTAACCACCTCCTCTTGGACCTTGGGAATCTCATACCTTCCATCCCTTGGGGTTTTGCACAGAGGGAACGATTATCCTTACTGTTAAAGACTGAGGCAAAGTAGGCATTTAGCACTTCGGCCTTGTCTTCATCCCCTGTTACTCTTGTTCCCTCTGCATCTACTAGGGACTGGAGATTCTCCCTAGCCCTCCTTTTGCTGTTGATGTATTTGTAGAAAGACTTCTTGTTATCTTTCACAGTCTTGGCCAATTGCATTTCTAGTTGGGCCTTAGCCCTCCTGACTTTTTCCCTGCACGTTCTCGCCTCCTCCCTATAGTCCACCCAGGATGCCTGCCCCTTCCTCCAGAGGTCGTAGACCCTCCTCTTCCTATTGATGTCTCTTAGGACCTCCCTACTCAACCACGCTGCTTTCTTACCCCGCCGGGTACTTTTCCGGAACTTTGGGACGGCTTTCTCCTGAGCTGCTAGGAGTTCCTTCTTGAAGAGTGCCCAGCCCTCACGGACACCTTTGGCTGGGGCTCTGAGCATGTCTGCATTCATGTGTTTGCATGTGTGCGCATGCATACACGTGTTCGTTTGTACATACACGTGCAGTGAGAGCAGCCGCGGGGCTGGCGTGGGCGCACACAGCATGAGGATGACATCCCATTACTGCGGGCACGATGCCACCAGGCTGGGGTGACGGGGCACCTCGAGGGCCCTTTGGACCTCGGCATGGTGAGCGCCTGGCCAATCCCTGCCCCTGCCCGTCGTGCCCTTTGCCCCAACCGGGACACATCACCAGCGGGCGTGGATGGGCTGAGCATCCCGGGATGTGAGCCCAGAGTCCAGCGCCCACGGCTGGGGACACGCACAGAGCCGCGTGGGTGCAATGTCCACAGCTGCAGAGGCCCGGCCACTCCCTGTGGCAGAAGCCAGTGCTTGGAGGTAGCGATGCTATCCTGCGTGTAGTCTCATGGGCTCCCACGTCATCCCCCCAAGCCTGGATCCCGCCTTACCACACAGCTGGGAGCAGGGCTGAAGGGGCCTTGCAGCATGTCCTGGATCCTGTGCCCAGCCATGTCACATGTTACGGGTACCACACAGCCCGAGTATCACCCATCCCAGGTGCCACACGCCTGGATATTGCACATCCCAAGTTCCACACATCCCAGGTTCCACACAGCCCAGATACTAAACACCCAGGTACTGCACACCTGAGTACCACACATCCCAGGTACTGCACATCCCAGGTACCACATGCCGGGGTATTGCACACCCCCAATTTCTCACATCCCAGGTTCCACACAGCCTGGGTATCACCCATCCCAGGTATCACACATCCCGGCTACCACACGCCTGGGTATTGCACATCCCAGGTTCTACATAGCCCAGATACTGAACACCCAGGTACCGCACACCTCAGATTCCACCTAGCCTTGTAATAGACTGCAGACAAGAGTATGGGTTCAATTAGAATTTATTGAATTATAGCAAGCAAGGCAAAGGCAAAAACAGCGCTGGGCAACAGGGGAGTCTATTGCTCCTCAAACTGTCGCGTGTCCCAGGTCTCGATTTCCTTTTTTATACAGTTCTGTTCCCTGCTATGTGGCTTTTTTTCGTTAGTACTCTGCGCCTGCGTATCTTGTTGCCATGGGCCTTCGACCTTCGTTGCGATGCAGGTGGTGTTTTGATACGATACACTCCTGGTTCGGCAGCTGCTTCCTGGACCTTGACTGCATCCTGGTTCTTCAGTAAACAGCTGTGTCAACAGATAGCTATACCTAAATACTTAGAGACTTAAAACTAAAACAAACTTTAATCAGCGAACAAAAACATGGATTATATTTTCCACAGCCTGGGTATCACCCATCGCAAGTGCCACACAGGCTGGGTACCGCACATCCCAGGTACAACACATCCCAGGTACCACATGCCTGGGTACTGCACATCCCAGGTTCTGCACATCCCGGGTTCTACGCAGCCCAGATACCGCACACCCAAGTACTGCACATCCCAGGTTCCGCACATCCAGGTACCACACAGCTTGGGCACCAAGCAGTGAGCAACAGCACCCATGGAAGTACAGAACTGGGAGCTGTTCCCCATGCCAGGCTGTCCCCTCTGCCCCAGGGCCCCTGGCCCCAGGAGGGGCTCAGCCCCAGAGTGTCCGTGTGTCCCCCCCTCTCTGCCCTGGCCCTTGGCCCCTGCTGGGAGCTGGCAGGGCTGCGGTGATGTCAGGGCTGTGGTGATGTCAGGGCTGTGCACGCCTCAGGCACTTCCACGTCACGCCACTGCCGAAGTCCAAGCCCAGAGACCATCACAGCCTGCATGGAAACTGCTGAGGGTGCTCTGCCTGCATAAATAGTGGCCAGGTACTCCCAGCACAGCAGGCACCAACCCAGCAGAGCACAGGCAAGTGGCTCCCGGGGTTCCCATCCTCTCTGCTCTATGCAGGCATCCTCCAGCACTCAGGATGTCTCCAAAGGCGGCTGCTCTCATCCTGGTGCTCCTTGTGGCCTCAGGTGAGGAGGAACGTGGCTTGGGTGCTCCTGCCCTCCATGGGAATGGGGGAGCTGCCAAGCGGGAATGTCCCCGCACTGATCCCATACCAACTCACAGGGACGCGGGCTGATGTCAACCCGGACGAGGTAGCCAGCATGCTCTGGAAATACTTCACGGAGCTGGGCAGCAATGCCAAGGAAAAGGTGGACCAGCTGCAGCAGGGCGAGATCACCAAGCAGCTCAAGTGAGCAGCGCCGCAGGGCCAGAGGGGGACGCGGAAGTGGCTGGGAGGTGCTGGGCAGGGAAAGGGGCTGCGGGTGGGCTCGCTGGCACCCTGACATCACCCCTTCTCCCCAGCACTCTGCTGGAGAGCAACCTGCAGAGCGTCAACTCATACGCCGAGGATCTGCAGCGTCAGCTGGTGCCCTTCACCATGGAGCTGCAGGCGTGGATGGCGCAGGACACGCAGCGGCTGAAGGAGCAGATCCAGCGGGAGCAGGCGGAGCTGCAGGCCAAGCTGGCGCCCTATGCCGACGAGGTCCAACAGCAGATCGGCACCAGCATCCACCAGCTGCAACCCAAGATGAGTCCTTACGCCAAGGAGCTGTGCTCCCAAGTGGATTGCGGGGCCGGGGAGCTGCGCCAGGTGCTGCAGCCCTACGCCACGGAGCTCCGTGAGCGGCTGCAGGACAACGTGGAGAACGTCCAGGCTTCCCTCTCGCCGTACACTGACCGGCTGCAGCAGCAGATCAACGTTGGGGTGGAGAGCCTGAAGGAGCGTCTCGCTCCCTTGGCTGATGAACTGAAGGCGCAGGTGGGGCAGAGCATGACGCAGCTGTGGCGAGGGCTCAGCCCCTACGCCCAGGAGGTGCAGGATGGCCTCAACCGGCAGCTGGAGAGCCTGACAGTGCAGATGGAGCAGGCATCCGAGGAGCTGCGCAGCCGCCTGGCCTCCAGCTCTGAGGAGCTGTGTGCCCAGCTCAGCCCGCTGGCCCAGGAGCTGCGGCAAGTGGCTGCAGGTGACGCCGAGAGCCTGCAGCAGCGCCTGGCGCATCTGGCTCAGCAGCTGGACCAGCGCATGGGGCAGATGCTGGAGGCGTTCTGAAAGCAGGCAGCCCCCTTCGGCGAGGATTTCGGGCAGCAGCTGGTGAAGCGGCTGGAGGAGATGAAGGAGAAGCTGGAATCAGGCACCGCTGGCATGGAGGACCACCTGGAGCTGCTGGAGAAAGAGGTGTGGGAGAAGGTGGCCACCTTCCCCAGCACTGCCCAGCCGCCTGCGAACTGATCCGCCCAGAGCACCGTGGTGGCCAAACCCCGCACAGCGAGCAGAAATAAACTGTTCCTTGTGATGCACGTGCTGGTCCATGTTTGTCCTTTCCCGCAGCATCTCAACATCCTGCCTGGATGGACAACCTAACGGGAGAGCATCACCCTTGAATTTGGGTCCCAGGGCAACTAGGGGAGGGAAGCAGGACAGGGACAGGCAGACTGGGGGGTCTCAAACCCTAGCACAAGGAAATTCCCAGGGGATCCCATCAGCTTGGCAGCTCCTGCAGCTGCAGAGCCTGAGCGTATGGCTGAGCATCCTCCCATCCCATGGCCCTGCAGGGACCGGGCTGGTGGGAAGAGAGCCCTTGTCCCCAGGAGCTTGGGGAGAATTTGGGATGGGAGTGTGGCCAAAAAGGCAAGGGAGCAGAATGGATTTGGTGTTGGTGACCGCTTGGAGTTTGGCCACTGTGGTGTGCTGGACTTTGCCCTCCCCTACGGGGACCCCACACCCCATCCCTGAACCCCGATCCCACATCCCAGCCATCCCTGTTTGCTGAGTTGCTCCAGCACAAACATTGCAGCACCCTCTGGATTTAAACCCCCGGTGTCAGCAGCCGGTGGGGATCAGAGCTGAGCTGAACACAGTGTCATTTTATTCCCCCTGGGAAAGGCGACTGGCAAAGGAAACACATCGACATGGGGCGGGTTTGGCATCCCAGTGGGCAATGGAATCTGTGGACACGGCTGCTGGGCTCATTTGCCCTTTCTCTGGTGCAGCCAGAGCCACACTCATCCCCCCACACTCATCCCTGCTCCTTTTCCCCCAATTCGGGCTGTGAAAGGAGCTGGTGTCCCCATCCCCATCCAACCCCCTCATCACCCTGGCAGCTCCCAATCGCTTTTTGCTCCGCAATGGAAAGGTCAGCTGCGAGGGCAGGGCCAGAACATCTCAGAGCTCCCTTATGGCTGGGAAAACAAGGGCTGATCCAGCAGGAACTGGGGCAGCTCCAGGGTGAGATCCCTGCTCTGTGGGTTACGGCAAGGTCCAGCCAGCTGGGGTGGTGGGAGCGGGATGGGATCAATGCAGGGCAGGCAAAGGGGTGGAGGGTGCTCAGATGACCCCCACGTCAGCTCTCGGGAACCTCCATGTTGTGTTTACCCGGCGTGAGGTCCATCAAGCCTCCCCCTGCGATGTATCCCCTGGGAGTGTATAAAGGGAGCTGGCTTCAGGTAGGAGGGATGCGGGAGGCCACCAGGAGCCACAGGACGGGGCACTAGGCTTAGCTCTGCCTGGCCAGAAGAGCTGGAGAGCATCCCACACGCGTGCTGGCTGTCCCGGGCTTCCCAGGAATAAGGGAGGTGGGAAGAACAGGGATCATCGATCCGCGGGCGCTCACAGCTGCTTCTCTCCTCTCTCCCACAGGATGCTGGCCTGGGAGATGCCTTCGAGGGCTGCGCTTCTAGTCGCCCTTCTGGCCACCTCGGCAGGTGGGTGCTGAGCTGAGGAGCTCGCTCTGCTCCGGGAGGGAAGGGAAAGCTGCAGCCACCCCACTGAGCGCTGCCCTCCCGCCCGCAGTGTCACCGGCTGAGCCAGCACAGAGCAGCTTCTGGGAATACCTGAGCCAGCTGACTAGCAACAAGGAGAGCCCAGAGCACAACGGGAAGCTGGACAGGGACATCATGTGAGTAACTCACTCCAGGGCTTGCTGCGCACACCCCATCCCTCCATAATCTTCTCTGGTCCCCATCATCCCATTGCCCTTGCCCTGGGGATGGAAAAGCTGATGGGAACGGCTTTTATTAAGGCTGTGTGAAGGCAGAGACGAGATACGGAGGTACGCACGGCTGCCCAGGGAGGTGGTGGAGTCACCTTCCCTGGAGGAGTTTAAAGGATGGTTGGATGAGGCGCTGAGGGACATGGTTTAGTGTTTGATAGGAATGGTTGGAATTGATGATCCAATGAGTCTTTTCCAACCTGGTGATTCTATGATACTATTCTTTGCTGTCTGGCGCAGAAACACAAAGGGAAGCATCCAGGATGGGTTTGGCTACATGGGAAACTTCTTGGAGAAGCTGGTACCCCTCAACAGGGGCCTCCAGCCCGGGCTCTACCAGGACTCGGACAGCCTGCGGAAGCTAATCAGGAAAGAGCTAGAGAGCCTGAGGGTGAAACTGATTCTGTACGTGGACGAGGTCCACCACAAGGTGGGCAAGAACCTGGAAGACCTCCACTCCCAGCTGCAGCCCTTCACCGAGGAGCTGCTGGACCAGGTCTCCCTGAAAGCCCAGGAGCTGCGGTGGCACCTCACGCCCAGCCGGGAGGTGACATCTCAGCTTCTGGAGGGCGCGAATGAGGTGCGGAGGTTCATGGCTCACTACAGCGACAAGATCACACTCCACACGGAGCAGGTAAAGGCCATTTTCCACCCCTACACCGAGAGGCTGGTGACCGAGATCCACCGCAACATGGAGGAGCTGTGCAGGAATGTGATGCCTCATAGCCGTGGCGGCCCAGAGCAGCTCCAGCAGTACCTCCAGGAGCTCTCGGCCAAGCTGACCCAGAATGCTCAGGAGCTCCACCAGCAGATCCAGAGGAACCTAGAGAGGCTGAAGGATCAGCTGAAGGAGGGGTTGGTGGAGTGGCTGGGCCCCGATCCAGGCCACCACCAGCCACCTCCGGCTGCAGTGGAGGAGTTGGCGCGGGAGGTGCAGCGCCGCGTGGAGCAGTTCCGCAGGGACGCGCACCTCCAGGTGCGGGGCTTCACGAGGGCCCTGGACCGCGAGGCCGAGGACATGTGGCTGAAGCTCTCCTGCTGCCCCGGGGAGCCGCAGCCCGGCCCCCCCGCGCTGCAGGACCTGCCCGCCCGCCTCGACGCCCTCTGGAGGGACCTGGCGAGCAGCCTGGGCGAGCGAGGGGGCGAGAGGCGATGAACAAGAGGGAAGGGTGGGTGGAGGGGCCGGGCTGCACCGCAATAAAGGCTCCGCCACGGCCACCACTACCCTTCGTCCCACGTGACCGCAGCCCGCCCGCCTCAAGTGACCACAGTCAGCCTCACGTGACCACATCCCGCTTCACCTGATCAATCCTTCCTGCCGTGTGACAATCCCTGCCTCACGTGATCAGTCCCGCCTCACGTGATCAGTCCTTCCTGCCGTGTGACCAGTCCAGCCTCACGTGATCCACTCTTCCCTCCCTGTGACTAGTCCAGCCTCACGTGACAAGGCCCAAATCACGTGAACCGGACCACACCTACCCCACGTGACCGGCGCGAGAGCTGCCATGGCGGCGCTGGGGGCGGTGAAGGCGGCGGCGGAAGGGGGAGGGTCTCTGTTCCTCAGCGCCGAGGATGGGGAGCAGCGGCTGGCCGAGATCGAGTCCCTGCGCATGAACTGCTTCCGCAATGTGAGGGGCTGCGGGGGAGGGAGAGGGGGCCCTGGGGGAGGGGGAAGGGGGCCATGGGGAAGGGGGAAAGGGGGACGAGGAAGAGGGAAGGGGCTGCCGGGACAGGGAGGGAGAACGGGGAAGGGGCTGCCGGGGGGTGAGGGGGCGGGGAAGGGGCTACCGGGGGATAGGGGGTGAGGAGACGGGAGTACCGGGGGATAGAGGGTGAGGGGACGGGAAAGGGGCGATCGGGGGATAGGGGGTGAGGGGACGGGGAAGGGGCTACCGGTGGATAGGGGGTGAGGGGATGGGGAAGGGGCTACCGGGGGGTAGGGGCCGAGGGGATGGAGAAGGGGCTGCCAGTGGATAGGGGGTGAGGGGATGGAGAAGGGGCTACCAGGTGGGCAGGGGGTATGGGGTGGGGAAGTGGCTGCCGAGGTGGTGGTGGGGAAGGGGGAAGCGTTTTCTGTTTTAGGGGTGTGAGGAAGGGGCTGCTGGAGCTGGGAGGGCCAGGGTGGTGAGTGAGGGGTAGGAGTGGGCAAGGACGTGCTGGGGCTATTTGTTGTAGAGTTGAGGGGTGCAGCGGGCAAGCAGGGAGCCTGAGGGAGGCAGGACCTGCTGGGGAGGGCTGTCGGGACACCTGGGTGTGGGTCTGCCCACAGAGGGTTGGTAGGGGCCAGGGGAAACGGCTTCCCGAGGAGTCGGGTTCCCACGAGGCCCCTTGCTGCCGCAGGGGGTGACGCGGCTCCTGCTCACCAGGATCCCGTTCTTCAAAGAGATCGTTGTCAGCTCCTCCTCCTGTGACAGCTGCTCCTGGTCCAACACGGAGATCCAGTCTTCGGGCAGGATCCAGGAGCAGGGCGTGTGCTACACCCTGACTGTCACCCCCCACCAGGTGAGCGTGGGGTCCCTTCCTGCCCCGGCAGCGCGGCTAGTGCTGCCTTGTCCTTTGCCAACTGGAAACGTGTCGGGAATAAAGCGTTTATGCTCTATGTCTTTTGAGGGATAGCATTATTTGTTGGGTAGCGACATTTAAAGCCCACGTGTCTCCCCTGTGTGATAGGGAGGCTGCTGGGGCAGTGTGGCCGCTGAGTGTGTGGGAGCTGCTCCTAATGTCGCTTCTCACCTGCCCTGTGCAGGACATGAACAGGGAGGTGGTAAAGACCAACTGTGCTACGGCTCGAATCCCAGAGCTGGACTTTGAGATCCCTGCTTTCATGCAGAAAGGAGGTGGGTGTGTGGGCTGTGCCCCTCGCCATGCCAGAGGCACCGGTCAAGGACCTGCTCTCCACTCCCTGGGGTCAAACATGCCTGATGGGGCTGGTGCGAGGAGGCTGGCAGGGCCAGCAGCCCCACTGCGGTGTATTTAATGATGCTGTCATTTCTATTCTCTTTCCTTTCCCAAGTCCTTACCACCATCGAAGGGATAATCGACAGAGCCATTGCGGGCCTGGAGCAGGACCAGCCCGTCCGCAGGGTAAGGAAAGGGGAGGCTCCTCAGAGATGTCGGCTTGGCAGATGCTGGTTTTGCTCATCCTCTGGCTATTGGTGTTGCGCAGTGTTACTGGCTCCCGTTTGTGCTGTTGGCAGCGTTGCCTTCACCTCACATAGCTCCTATCCTTATCCTCTCTTGCAGGCAACAGATGAAGAGGTGGCAATTAAAATCGAGGAGTTCATCGATAAACTGAAGCAGCTGAAAGAAGTGCATTTCCCCTTCACCTTTGTGAGTGCTGTGGGAGCACAGCCCCTTTCTGCATGGGAATGCCTGGGCTGTTTTCCTGAGGTTTCCTTCTCCCGCAGATCCTTGATGATCCTAAAGGGAACAGCTTCGTGGAGAACCCTCATGCGTTGCAGAAGGATGATGCCCTGGTGGTGACACGGTACCAGCGGCCTCCAGAGCAGGCTGCCATGCTGGGGCTGGAGGTAAGGGGAGCAGCTTGGGAAGTGGC
The DNA here is from genome assembly GCA_033459285.1 of Clamator glandarius. NCBI lineage: Eukaryota > Metazoa > Chordata > Aves > Cuculiformes > Cuculidae > Clamator > Clamator glandarius. The sequence continues at coordinate 31,182 of JAUNZM010001004.1, forward strand.
GCTGCTCCATCCCCTCGTGCTCTGGGACACTCAGAATTTGAGAACAGAAGTTAACACTGCTTCTTGTGCCCACTCGTGCAGGGAGAGGAGCTGGATGAGAAGCCAGCTGATTCTGCAGAGGATCTGAGGAACGAGGTGGGTGGCTTTGCAGTGCAGCGGTGGCCGTGCCTGGGTGGCTGCATCCAGGTCAGGCTTCCCGGTTCTCCTCTCCGTTCCTGTGATGCAGGTGCTGCAGTTCAACACCAACTGCCCCGAGTGCAACGCGCCAGCAAGCACGAATATGAAGTTAGTGCGTATCCGTGGAGCGTGGGTGTGGATTGGGGCCCTCCACGGGGTCTGCACAGAGGCCGGAGGTGGAGGAAGAGTCTCTCCTCTTCCTGCTGCATCCGTCAGCCAGGAGTATTTCGCATCCAGCAGAGCCGGCCTCGGTGCTGGTCACAGCTTGCCAGTGAGCTCCTGCTGTACCTCGGGAAGAATGAAAGCTGTGAGAAGAGCACAGGCTACTCCTCTGACAGTTCCCTTCCATCGAGTTTTCCTTGACTGCCTACTCCAGAAATCCCACACTTTAAGGAAGTGATTATCATGGGCACGAACTGTGATGCCTGCAGGCACAGGACAAATGAGGTGAGCTGTTAAGCTTCGGACCCCTTTTTTAGGGGAGGGAAGCAGTGTTGTGAGTTTTGGTGGGCAGATGTTTTCAGGGCTCCTTCACTCTGCTGTGTGGGAGGGAGGCTGGATTTATGGGCAGTGTTGTGAGAGGAGCTGCCTTGCTTGGTTCTGAGTAGGAGCCAGAGCCTTTGTGAGGCCAGGTTGGGTCTAACTTCCCTTCCTAAACAAGGTAAGGGGGGAGAATGTGGTTTGAATAGCTCTCTTTGGTGTACATTTGCCATCTCCACAATGTTGGGACACTGTCTTCAGGTTGGGAGCAGCCTCTGGCTGCCAGGAAAACCCTCTAAAGTGTAAAAGTCCAGAAAGTTGACTGCTGGCTGTTCCCAGGTCAAGTCTGGAGGAGCAATCGAACCCCAGGGCACTAGGATTACTCTTCGGATTACAGACCCTTCCGACATGACAAGGGATATCCTAAAGGTACAGTGCCTTCAGAGAGCTGCCTTCTCTTCTTGGGTTGGGTGTCCATCTGTCTTTCCATGGAGGCTCACAGGGTTCTTGCCCTTGCGGAGACCTGCAGTGTGGAGATCCCTGAGCTGGAGTTTGAGCTGGGGATGGGAGCACTAGGTGGGAAGTTTACCGCACTGGAAGGGCTGCTGAAGGACATCAGGGAGTTGGTGAGTGATCCTGTGCCTCTTCCCAACGGAGTTCTGACCCTTCTGCATCCATACCTGGCCTGGTGGTGGGGCTGGCGTCTCCCAGCAGGCTGAGGGAGTGGGTCTGATCTTCCAGGTGGAGAGAAACTCCTTCACTCTTGGGGACAGTTCCGCACCCAGCAAGACGAAAAAGCTGCAGGAGTTCATTGGGAAGCTGCAGGAGGTGAGCACGCTCCTTACTTTCTGTGCTCTGCAATGTGGATTCATTCCTGTTGCTACAACACAAGAGTCTAACAACTTCCTGACATAGCTGACGGACCTTTTTTGGCTGTTCAGCGCTTGCCTTGCTTGTTTTATCAAGGGGTTACTGGTTCTTAACTGAGGAGAACGTTGGAACTACCTACTGTGTCCTGAGAATGTTGGTGCTGGACAATCCAAAGGATCGGGAAGAGCGTTAATGCCTGGATGTGGTCTTTCTGTAGATCATAGAGGGAAAGACAAATGCTCACTTCATCATGGATGACCCGGCCGGCAACAACTATCTCCAGGTATGGAGTGATTTGCTCTAGGGATGAGCTCCCTGAAGGCTCCTGAGTTAGTTTTCCTTTATTCTTTGATGAGTCCAGGGAAAGGAAACATGGTGGGAGAGGAAACAAAGGTGGCTTTGTGGGGAGGGAGAAGGGAGCGACCGACAATTGGGTGACCGACAATTCCTGCCAGTGGGAAGGGAATCCCATTGCAGTCCCTGTGCCCTGTCTCTGCCTGCAGAAGGTCTACGCCCCGGAGGATGACCCGGAGCTGAAAGTGGAGTGCTACGAGCGCACGTTTGAGCAGAACGAGGAGCTGGGGGTGAACGACATAGGACGGAGGGCTACGAGCCAGAAGGCACCCCGGGCCGGTAGCCTGGACTCAGCTGGCCTCTTTCCCTGCTGGATCTGGGACCAGGACGGGGTCGGGAGGGGAGAAGGGGGGTGCGCTTCCCCAATGAAAGGTGTGGATGGAGGTGCCGTGTCTGTGCTGCCCTTGGCCACGCCCCCTTCCTGGAGGCCGCACCCCCAATACAAGCCCCGCCCACAATCTCACTCTTAATTGCCGTGCTGGGCTCCATTCTGCCGTCACTTCCGGCCGCCCCCTCATTTTGTCGTCACTTCTGGTTGGCGTCACAATGGCGGCGCAGGGGCTGTCGAAGGCCGAGTACCTGCAGCGCTACCTGAGCGGCCCAACCGGACCCGAGGCCGCCCAGAACCGCCGACGCCGCAAGAAGAAGCCGCCGGGAGGCGCAGGCAGAGCCGGGTGAGCCGCGGAGGGGAGCGGGGGAGCCGCGACCCGCGCCGGGTGCCGCTTTTCGTGTTTGGCCCGGCACCCCCGCGCTGGGCCTGGGCTCGGGCTCCCTGGGCCCCCGAGCCCCTCACGGTGTCAGGAGATGCCCGAAGGCCCCCCTGTCTCGTGCGACTGGGACCGGTACTCTCACCCTGCCCGGAGCACTCCCATCGTTCCCGTGGGGCTCGGTCTCTCCCTCGTCGTCGTCCCCCCCCGCCTCCAGCGGCCGGTCTCTCCCTCGTCGTCGTCCCCCCCCGCCTCCAGCGGCCGGTCTCTCCCTCGTCGTCGTCCCCCCCCGCCTCCAGCGGCCGGTCTCTCCCTCGTCGTCGTCCCCCCCCCCCGCCTCCAGCGGCCGGTCTCTCCCTCGTCGTCGTCCCCCCCCCCCCGCCTCCAGCGGCCGGTCTCTCCCTCGTCGTCGTCCCCCCCCCCCCGCCTCCAGCGGCCGGTCTCTCCCTCGTCGTCGTCCCCCCCCCCCGCCTCCAGCGGCCGGTCTCTCCCTCGTCGTCGTCCCCCCCCCCGCCTCCAGCGGCCGGTCTCTCCCTCGTCGTCGTCCCCCCCCCCCACCTCCAGCGGCCGGTCTCTCCCTCGTCGTCCCCCCGCCTCGCCTCCAGCGGCCGGTCTCTCCCTCGTCGTCGTCCCCCCACCACCCCTGTCGCCCGTGTGGCCATTGCCTGTGGTCGGGACCAGGACCCTCCCCGGTGGCAGGCTGCTCTCACTGTTGCAAGACTGGGACTCTTCTTGGAGGCTCCTTATCCCCATCGTATGGGACCCTCCCCGGGGTCCCATTCTGCCTATCCCTGGAGGCCAGGACACTTCCCAGGGCCCCCTCATCCTGTGGGCAGCAGCTGGGGCTGTTTCCTCCCTTGGTGAAGGGCTGATGGTACCATCCCTGTCCCTCCCAAACCCAGGATACGGATTGTGGATGACGATATCAGCTTGAATAGCATTGCTGCTGTTGAGGAGAAGGAGGAGGAGGAGGACGAGGGGGACATGCCTGTGGTGAGTAGGGGATCACAGGGATAGGTGCATTATTTCTATTAGAGCGGGGAAGTCATAGATTAGTGGTGTGGTTTGGGTTAGAAAGGATCTCAAAGTCCATCCAGTTCCAGCCCTGTCCCATGGGCAGGGACACCTCCCACTGGATCAGGGGCTCCAACCCCATCCAACCTGCCCTTGAACCACTCCAGGGATGGGGCAGCCACCCCTGCTCTGGGAAACCTGGGCCAGGGCCTCCCCACCCTCACAGGAAAACATTTATTCCTAAGATTTGCTGTTGACTGTTGTTTTTTTAATCTTCAGGTCGCAGAATTTATTGATGAGCGTCCAGATGTAGTGAAGCTCATGGAGGAATTCCGGACAAATATGAAGTGGAAACTTCTAGGAGGTGAGCCCAGATCCTTCTTTATGATGTTAAACTGCTCCAAACAATGATCTTGCAAGTTAAAATTGATACTGGCTGAATATCCTGAACTGCTGAGAACCCAAATGATGGTAACTTTCTGCTTGTTTCACTTTAGACCAGAATGGAGACTCCCAAAGTTCAGATGTTTCAGCAGCTGCTAATTCTACTGTGAGGTACGAGGCTTATCTAGAAACTGTTCTGTTGGTTAACTCTGGTTTGCTGATCTTGTCCGTCTCGGTCTGTAGTTTCTGGGGTCTGCTTTGGGAAATCGGTGGATCAGTGATGCAGCCCAGAGGCTCAGAATCAAGTGTGAATCCATGTTCAGAAAATTGTTTCCATCATGGACTACTAATGCTTTATAGGTCTCACTGGGGATTTGTTTCCAGGCATGAGGCAGTAAACAAACAAATCTAACTCTCCATTTCACCCTCCTCTCCCAGGCGGCAACGCCACGATACCCCGGAGTCCTCGGCACCGAAGACGCTGTGGCTCGATTCCTTGGACAATTCTCCTCCAAGGCGACAGCGCCATGACACCCCGGATCCATCCCCTCCTAGGCAAGAGAGAAATTATTTCCTCAACTCGTTGCTTCCTAAGCGACAGCGTCATGATTCCCCAGACATATCGCCTCCTAGGCGGCAGCGTCACGACACTCCAGAGCTCTCGCCTCCAAGATGGAAGTGTCACGACTCTCTGGACCTCTCGCTGCCGAGACAGAAGCATCATGACACCCCAGACCTGTCACCTCCTAAGCGAAAGCGTCATGATTCCCCGGACTTATCACCACCAATATGGAAATGGTATGACGCTCCGGACCTGTCACTGCCAAGACGGAAGCGTCACGACACCCTAGAACTGTCACTTCCCAGGCAACAGCGCCATAATACCCCAGACTTGTCACCACCAAGACGGAAGCGTCATGACACCCCGGAACTGTCACCTCCCAGGCGACAGCACCACGACACCCCGGATCTGTCACCTCCCAGGCGACAGCACCACGACACCCCGGATCTGTCACCTCCCAGGCGACAGCACCACGACACCCCGGATCTGTCACCTCCCAGGCGACAGCACCACGACACCCCAGATCTGTCACCTCCCAGGCGACAGCGCCACGACACCCCAGACTTGTTACTGCCAAGATGGAAGCGCCATGACACCCCAGAACCGTTACCTCCCAGACGACAGCGCCATGACACCCCAGAACTCTCGCCCCCAAGATGGAAGCACCGTGACATCTTAGAACTGTCACCTCCCAGGCGACAGCGCCACGACACCCCAGAACTCTCGCCTCTAAGATGGAAGCGCCATGACACCCCAGAACTATCACCTCCCAGGCGACAGCGCCACAACGCCTCAGAACTCTCGCCCCCAAGACAGGATCGCCATGACTCCCTGGACGCAAGTTCAGTGCTGGGGAAAAAGAGCTGTAAAACCCTGGAGAAATCACAGTCGGGGGGAGTCCAGGGAGAGCAATCTTGGCTCAGGCACAGTGTCTCTGACAAGGCCTCGTCGCGTCTGAAGCATCAGGCCACTCCAGATCCCTCTCCTCCACGGAAGAAGAGGTACAGTTCTGACTCGGATTCATCACTGCCATGGTTAAAGAAGGCTGGGTCACTGAGTCTGAAAAAGCAGAGCAGAACAAAAGGTGAGTGTGTGGAGTTTCTTCTGCCTGTCTGTTTTTTTGCCTACCCTGTGGTCATGTTTGCTCTGGAGAGATGAGTGGCATGGAATTTGTGGTCTGCTGTCATGGTATGGTAGCAGATAGGTTGTTGCTTCTGTTCGTGAAGCTAGTTCTCATAATTGTGTTTTTTCTTTCGAATGGGTTAGAATTGGATTAGTGTTGGTGTAAAGTTAGGTGACTAAGTCTTAAATATGTTTGAAAGGAAAGTTTAAGTAGTGTTGCCAGGTGGTACACGTTCAGGAAGAAAAGAATTCGTGGGCTGTTATCCTATACTTGTCTTTTGCCTATGGTTTGTCATCTCTTAAAGTCTTGATTCTGTCTAATTCTGCATTTTTTACTTAAATATGTCTTTACTGCAGGGGGTTCCTGGAACACCTCTGATGCCGACTGCAGGCCAGGCTGCGTACGCAGCAATTCCCTTGTCAAACAGAATCACAGCGAATCTTCGGACTCTGATTTATCCCCTCCGCGACGGACTCTGCCAGCTGGAAAGGATAAACGCCATTCAAGGAGTCCCCCTGACCTCCCACCTCCCCGCCACTGCAATGCTAAGGGGTCTTCCAAGAAGGTGAGCATTTTGTCTTCCTATTTAAGCTGTGGATTACTTCCTGTTGATAGAAAATAAGGAAAATCCAATCACTTACGAAGTGTGTAGTAGGAATTTAATCTAACTCATGCGTGTTGTGCCAGATCCTCTGCTTGACATAAGAAGAGGCATGAGGTAGGCACTAGGCATGGGAGAGGAGTTCTGCCTTGGTTCTTTCAGTTTTGGGGATCTGGGAAAATTATTCCTGGGAATGGCAGCAGGTGTTTGTAACACGTTTGTCTCTTTCTTCCTCTGGATCGCTGCACAGCTCTCAGCCAGCAGTAAGTGTGAGTTGTGTTTGATTTGCAGGGAAATGTGATGTTTTCGGGAGTGAAAGCTGGCTTGGTGTCGGCTGATACGCTGCGGAGGGAGCAGCAGGAGCTCTGGAGGAATGAGAGGAATAACAAGCACTTGGAAGGTAGGGGTGTAAAAATGCTGAACGGGGCCAGCTCGCTTTCTTTTTCCCTGCTCTCAGCTGGCTCTGGATGCTTTATCAGGCCCTGGAGAGCATCCTTGTGGAACAGTGTCGAGCTGTGCTGATGGATGCCTTGGCTAGGGTCACTGAGTCTGTGGAATAAAAGATTTGTAGAGTTTGATTTCAGAGGAAAGCCACTGAAATCACAGGGAAGGGGAGAGGTTTTTTCTCTGTCTGCTCCAGCTGCTCTAAGGTCTCCCTGGAGCCTTCTGCAGGTTGAACAAGCCCAGCTCTTTCAGCTTGTCCCTGTATGGGAGGTGTTCTAGCTCTCGGATCATCTCTGTGCCTTCCTCTGGACTCACTCTAGCAGATCCATGTCTAAAAATGTTTCAAAACACCTGACTTTCGAGATCTGTACCCTCCAGAGGAATCCCGACATGCTGAGACCGTCTTCCGAGACAAGTCTGGCCGTAAGAGGGACCTGGTGCAGGAGAGCCTGGAGCAGAAGCAGAAAGCCAAAGCACAGTCTGAGAGAGATGAGCAATATGCCAAGTGGGGAAAAGGGTAAGGATCTCCAGAGCTCCCAGCCCAATCCTGGGGCCTTGTGTTACACCTTCTGACTCTCTGCTCCCTGCTTTTTAGCCCAGTTTTGATACCATTCCCAGTAGTGGTGTGGGTGGAATGTCACTTCACAGGGGTGGGTGCTGAAACTCAGTTATGCTCTGGGTTTGAGCCTGGGACACTGAGAGTGTGAGTCCATGTGTCTTAGAGACCCCTCTCTGTTGCTGGATGTGCATTGGGAATGCTGTACCCTTGCTGGAAATCCAGGACTGTGATCCATCCTGCAAATTGAGCAAATGCTTGCTTGGTTAGGAGGTGAAAACTGTGTGTGTTTTCAGGCTGGTGCAGGAGAGGCAACAGCAGCAGAATGTGGAAGATGCAATAAAGGAGATGCAGAAGCCATTGGCCCGTTACATCGATGATCAGGATCTGGATCGGATGCTGCGGGAACAAGAGAGAGAAGGAGACCCCATGGCTGCCCTCATCAAGAAAAGGAAGGCCAAGGAAAACAAAGAAAAAGGTTTGGCTCTTGAGTTACATTGGGTTGCGTTTTGTGGTCCTGACATCATAGAAATGCAGCTGCTATTAAATAAGCAGCCTGAGACTACTGGGGTGGCTCGGCCCTGAAGGAATTCTGCTCTGGAGCCAGCGTAGCAGCACCATCTTCTGTTATTAACAGTTCCTGTTATTTGTTTTGTTTTAGAAAAACCCAGATACCAGGGACCAGCACCTCCACTCAACAGGTTTAACATATGGCCTGGGCATCGCTGGGACGGTGTGGACAGGTACGTGTTCCTGGTGCTGGGATGTGGGAGAATTAAATGAGCTTTTGCTTCAGAGAGTTCACAGTTTAAAGATTTGCAGATATTGTGTGAGGGAGGTGAAGTTATGGATGGGTGATGGATGCAGGGCAGAAGGTGGTGCTGTCAGTGAGAGTGTGAAGCGTTTCGGTGATGCTCGCTGCTGCTGATCACAGGCTGTGGCGGAATCTAAGCTGAAGTAAAAGCAGTGGAGAGCTTGTTATGGCCCTAAAAAGTCATCTTGCCTCAGAAAATCTTGTGCGCAGCAGCCTACTGTCTTCTTACTGTCACTTTATAGGTCCAACGGATTTGAGCAGCAACGCTTTGCCAGGATAGCCAACAAGAAGGCAGTTCAGGAGCTTGCCTACAAGTGGAGCGTTGAAGACATGTAAATGAGATGAAGAACCACGCAAAGTATCAAGGAAAACCAGAATTTTACCTCCTGCTGCTGCCAGAGCTATGAAGAATTGCTCGCTCTCCCAGCCCTGTCCTTGGTGTTTGACATCCCAGGGTACAGGAGGCAGGGCTGAATTTGAAGGAGAGCTGCCCAAGGAGGAATTTATTGTTGGGCAGGGAGAACAAGCACAGAGAATGGCAGCAGCCGAGCATGGAAGGGAGCCGTGATGGCTGATGCCTAGCGGTACGTGCTGCCTCTCAGGGGCTACCCTGTGAGGTGCTGTGGGGTTTCAGTTCTTGTCAGTTTGTCTTCTAATGAACGCTAGAAGCCATATGCTTGTGTGGTGCCAAACGCTTTGTCCCCTGAGGGCGGCTCACAAGTCTTCAGGTGTCCTAAATCTCAGGTATTTCTGGAAGTCTGCTGAACACTCAGTCGCTGGAGTGTGAGCCTCATCCTGTGCATTCCTGAGCTCCGTTAGAGTTCCAGTTGTGTTCGAATTCTTCCAGAGAGCAGCAATACCCCAGAACTACTTAGTTATTAGAGGTGGAGTGATCAACCTCTGGGCTGGTGTCGGATCTGCCTCGTGTCCTTCCCAGTGCCCCCAGAGGGCTTCCATTGAGTCTGTGTGGTCACCTCTGGTCTACAGAGTCACCCATTGGCAGTGACTTTTTGGCAAGCTTGGCTTCTGGCTTTGTCTGAGCAGGAAGCAGCTCCCTGCCGGCCCCTGGTGCCCTCCTGCAGGAGGCCAGGAGTCCAGCAGGCAGCGCTGTGTTTGACAGCAACACCTCAAGGAACCCTGCAACTCCTTAGGGGACAGTTTGTGGTGAGAAATACACATGTAGAGGGGATTTAAGTGGCTGGTTATCTCGGAGGGGCTCCTGGTGGCAGATTGGTACCCCCAGCCTTCTCTCCGGATGGAGGTGCTGATAGCTTGGCACTTCCCAGCGCCGCTACGTGGAAGTCAGTGTGAAGGAACTGCTGTCTTGTGGTCACATTTGTCTGGCTCTGAGCTGGAGGCCAGGCAGAGCTTCCTGCCATCCCTGCTTGTGAGAAACCACTTGTGGAATAAATACAGTCATTCCTGAGGGCATCCCAACGTGCAGGTATGAAACACAGGCAGTGGTTTCCATGGAGATTCCTTCTCTTCTGTAGCGGTCAAGGGCCAGTCGTTGGAATCGCTCATGCTGCTTGAGCATAGGGAGGGCTGTGACGGGAAGTCGAAGGACAAAGTCTTCTCTGGAGTGGAAGAGTTTTTGGGAATTCCTTCCCTGCTCTTTTATTCCCTGTGTTGTGTTCCTGAGATCTGCGTACACTTGTAAATAACGGTATTCTTTTTTCACTTGGTTCAGCGTGGTGGTGGTGGTTTTTCCAATGCAGGGACAAGAGTTGCTGGCAGAAGGACTGGATATTGTGTTCACTGCAACTATTGCTGTCTCCCACTGGCTCTGCCAAGCAAATTGTGCTTTTCCTGATGTCTTTTCTGACGTCTCTAGGCTACAAGTGGTAACTTTTGGAGCCCACCTGTGTTCATGGATGAGCTATTCCAACCTTAATGATTCCACCCTGCTTGAGTGAGCTGCTCTGACAGCAGCAGGAGCTGCTGAAGCTCCCCGAAGCTCTCCTATGCGGTAGGAGAGGGGGAGGTGAGGATGGGTGCTGTATCCTTGTGCCTGGCTGTGGGAGCCGCTGTGGTGTTGTTGGAAGGCCGTGCTGTTCCCAGGAGAGCATGGACAAGGTCAGATTCCAGTCCAAGGTGGGAAAAACCACTTCTTCCCACGCATCCAAGAAGAAACCAGCATGGTTGAGTAGGGAGGTCCTAAGAGACATCAATAGGAAGAGGAGGGTCTATGACCTCTGGAGGAAGGGGCAGGCATCCTGGGTGGACTAGAGGGAGGAAGTGAGAATGTGCAGGGAAAAAGTCAGGAGGGCTAAGGCCCAACTAGAAATGCGATTGGCCAAGACTGTGAAAGACAACAAAAAGTCTTTCTACAAATACATCAACAGCAAAAGGAGGGCTAGGGAGAATCTCCAGTCCCTGGTAGATGCAGAGGGAACAAGAGTAACAGAGGGCGAAGACAAGGCTGAAGTGCTAAATGCCTACTTTGCCTTAGTCTTTAACAGTAAGGATAATTGTTCCCTCTGTGCACAACCCCAAGGGTTGGAAGAGAAGTATGAGATTCCCAAGGTCCAAGAGGAGGTGGTTAGAGACTTGCTTGCCCAGCTAGATGCCCACAAGTTTATGGGGACGGATGGAGTCCACCCACGAGTTTTGAGGGAACTGGTGGATGTGCTGGCCAAACCCCTTTCCATCATCTTCCAGCAGTCCTGGATGACTGGGGAGGTTCCTCCGGACTGGAGGCTGGCTGATGTCATGCCCATCTATAAGAAGGGGCTCAGGGAGGATCCGGGAAACTACAGGCCTGTCAGTCTGACCTCGGTACTGGGGAAAGTCATGGAGTGGGTGATCTTGAGTGCTATCAAGAAGCACTTGCAAGAGAACCGGGTGATCAGGCCCAGTCAACACGGGTTCATGAAAGGCAGGTCTTGCCAGAGTAATCTGATCACCTTTTATGACCAAGTAACTAAACTCTTGGACGAGGGAAAGGCTGTGGATGTGGTCTTCCTGGACTTCAGTAAAGCCTTTGATACAGTTTCTCATAGCATTCTGCTTCGGAAACTGTCGGCCTCTGGCCTGGACAGGTGCACACTCTCCTGGGTGAAAAACTGGTTGAATGACCGGGCCCAGAGGGTGGTGGTAAATGGAGTTAAATCCAGCTGGAGGCCAGTTACAAGTGGGGTTCGCCAGGGCTCAGTCCTGGGTGCAGTCCTGTTTAATGTCTTTATCAACGACCTGGATGAAGGCATTGAGTCCTCCCTTAGCAAGTTTGCAGATGACACCAAGCTGGGAGGAAGTGTCGATCTGCTGGAGGGTCGGGAGGCTCTGCAAAGGGACCTGAACAGGCTGGACTGCTGGGCTGAGACCAACGGCATGAGGTTTAACAAGGCCAAATGCCAGGTCCTGCACTTGGGGCACAACAACCCTAAGCAGAGCTACAGACTAGGAGAAACCTGGCTGGAAAGCTGCCAGGAGGAGAAGGACGTGGGGGTGCTGGTTGACAATTGACTGAACATGAGCCAGCAGTGTGCCCAGGTGGCCAAGAAGGCCAATGGCATCTTGGCTTGTATCAGAAACGACGTGACCAGGAGGTCCAAGGAGGTTATTCTCCCCCTGTACTCGGCACTGGTGAGACCGCACCTTGAGTACCATGTTCAGTTCTGGGCCCCTCACCACAAAAGGGATGTTGTGGCTCTGGAGCGAGTCCAGAGAAGAGCAACGAAGCTGGTGAAGGGGCTGGAGAACAAATCTTATGAGGATCGACTGGGAGAGCTGGGGCTGTTTAGCCTGGAGAAGAGGAGGCTGAGGGGAGACCTTATTACTCTCTACAACTACCTGAAGGGAGGTTGTGGAGAGGAGGGAGCTGGCCTCTTCTCCCAAGTGACAGGGGACAAGACGAGAGGGAATGGCCTCAAGCTTCGCCAGAGGAGATTTAGGCTTGAGATTAGGAAAAAGTTCTTCACGGAGAGGGTGGTTAGGCATTGGAACAGTCTGCCCAGGCAGGTGGTTGAGTCACCCTCCCTGGAGGTGTTTAAGGTTAGGGTAGATGAGGTGCTTAGGAGCATGATTTAGGGATTGGTGGGAATGGTTGGACTCGACGATCCGGTGGGTCTCTTCCAACCTGGTTATTCTGTGATCCCTCCCCAGTCCCAGCCCCGTGCATGGGAGGTGGGTTTGTCCTGGTGCCCTTGGTCTGTGTCCCACAGCTCTTCCATCTCAACTGTGCCTGCGGCTGAGTGGCTCTGGCAGCAGAGTGGTTGGAGAAATGCTGCAGGGGATCCTCTGGGATGAGAAGGGTGATGGAGATAAAGGGAGCGACACTGGGAAGCAGATCTCTTTATTAGTGCTCCTGGAACGGTAGCAGTCCTGGTCTTGGCACCAAGTGGCACCTTTGATTAGCTTTAACCACAAAAAATGAATATTAAAATCTTAATTTAATTTAGAACAGTCATTCACAGTTGTGGCAAACACTGAGCATTGTAATTATTATGCAAATTAGACAAAAATGATTAATAAATGTGCAAATTAAAAGTTATTGTAAACATCCTGCGAGGGGTGATAAGTCGGGGAGGAGAGTGTGTGCAGGAGGCAGCTGTGCTCAGCTGGATTTAATGAGCAAAGGATGTGAAGGAGCCACCAGGGGAGGTCGAGGGCCAGTGCTTGGTTTTGAGTGAGGGGAAGAGGGGTGGATGCCACCCAGGCAGGGATGGATGAAGGAGTCCTGCTCCCAGCTTTGAGTTTGTGGCTTTGTGGAGAAGCTGGTTTCGGAGCGGATGCTTCCGTTTCGGAATATCTGCACTGCCAGGATGGTCAGTGCAAGGATCTTGTTCCTCCAGGCATAGGCTTGCTTCACCCTGGAGCAGCCCCCAACTAGCAATGGCTAAGGAGCAGCAGAGCTCGCTCCCTCTTAACAATTAACGAGCTTATTTGGTGGTTTGCTGCTTGCAAATTTTGCAATTTTTTGCAAATTGCACAACATTATTTCCTTCCCCCCCCAGCCCTGTTCCACTGTTTTACTTTTATCCTTTTGACAGTGAGCATGATAATAACAATAATAGGCTTACAGTGGCTAATAGGCTTATGCCGTGCATTATTCATGTCAAGGACAAGCAATTAAGCTTGGCCTCACACATCGTAATTAGATTTTTTTGTTGATGAGCTCATTGGGAATGGGTTTAGTTAAGATTAAGGGGTGCATTCCTCATGCGTGACCCCTGCCCAGTGGTTGGGATGGTTGCTGTTGCCAGGGGGTCATTGGTGGCTGGTGAAGTGAGATCTCTTGGATGAGGAGGGGCTGGGGTAGTGGCAGCCCTGGGAGCAGCACGGTCAAGGGCTGGCGGAACAGGAGTGTTGAAGCAGGATGGCAAAGGGCTGATGGGGTGGGATCCCTTGGAGTGGGATCTCTCGGGGTGGGATGGTGAAGGGCTGATGGAGCTGGATCCCTCTGCATGGATGGTGAAGGACTGGGAGTGGGATCCTTTGGGGTGGGATGGTGATGGGCTTGGCCTGTGCCTTGGATGCCCTGCGTTCTATTCCCTGAATGTCCTATGTCCTGGCAAGGGTGAATGTGGCTTTTCCCATGCCTCCCTCATGATTGGGTTTTCCCAGTAGCTCCCACCAAGTGGGTTCTGGCAGGTGAGCCTTTACCGTTCCCTACTGACATCTTATATTTTTTTTAATTAAAAAGAGCCCAAGACATGTCATTTTTATTTTCTTCTAAACAGCAGTGGCTCCGGGGTGTGGGTGCTCTGGGCTTTGAGTGAGGAGCGCTGGGGACCGGGGACATTGAGGGGTCCCCTGGCAGCTCTGATCCACCCAGGGGAAAATCTCTTTCCCCTCCTGGAGCTTCTATCATAGCTGGAAAGGCAAATCCCTGAGACTGACAGGTTAGTGATTGTATATGCATATGTGCACTTTCCCTAATTATGGAATAATTGGGGACACGCAGAGATAAAAATTACTAATAATATTTACTCTAGACTCTATTTTTTTAAATAACCCCTCTCTCTCCCCCACTCATTCTCCGAGTCTTGGTGGAAATAACTTTGCAGATCCCAGTTAATGAATATTTGTAAATGCAAGAACGTTCAGCACTGGAATATCCAGAGGGCATCCACACTGTGCCTTGTAATTCTTTTTTTTGCTAGATATTTAATATTTATGGTTCCGCACCCTGGTGAGTAAAGAGCCGTCTGCAAGCCCTGGGAGCGCGGCGCCGGGGATATTTATGGCGCTGCCTCTTTTCAGTTACAAAGACACCTCACATAATTAAGTACTAATAACCTTGTTAATCTCAAATTGATAGTCTTTTCTCCTGGCCATCTCTTAATGGAATTAAAAACAGATTAATAATCAAGGGTAGGACATGTTGCACACAATTAAGGGGGAGGAGGCTGTGCTCCGGCCAGCGCCGCGTTCCCTGAGGAAGATGTGGGAGCCGGGATGCAGGTGATGTCGGGGTGCCCTGGCAGGGAGGTGCTTTTCCCCTGTGCTCTTTACCCAGCTTAAATTTTTAAGACAAACAGCCCCTGTAATGCCATCTCCTAATGAAACTGTTTTATGTCAGCTAATTATGTATCAAGGCTCATTTTCATGGTCAGCCTAGCTCTGCTTCCCCTCCGCTGAGCCTTTGATCTGTCAAAAGCTAAACGGGAGATAAATAATCAAATTTAAAAAAGCAGCCTGGATGGTAATAAACACATTTTTGATGGGTTATCGGGTGGTTGGAGCAAGGTACTGAGTAATTGCACTCCTGGTGTAGGTGCGGCTCCTCTCTGCGCTTGGGAGGTGTCCCGTGCCTCAGTTTCCCCAGCCCTGCTGTCATCCCCATGTCTCCACGCATGGAGAGAGGTCTCGGGTGCAGTGTGGTGGCTGCTGCGTCCTGGAGAACTTGTCCCCTCCAGGTGAGGAGGTTGTGGGGGTCTTTATCATCACAATAGTGGTAAAAAACTAAAGGTCGACAGTGTTTTTCTTTCTTCTGGGTGATGAAACAGCTCTGGGCTACAGCCAGTCTGTGCCCAGGGTAGTTGGGATGGTGGATACTGCTTTGGGATAATTAAACACAGACTTTGACAAGTTGTTACACCTACGCAGAGGCAGATGTATGTCCACATTCATTTTGAAGAAACTCCACTAGCTGAGCCAGCCTGGGCTGCTGTTCAAGCGGAGAAGGTGATGATGGTGATAAGGATTTGTCCTCGGCGGCCACCCAGAGTCTGATCCCCTTGGTGTTGGGCCTGAGAGGGCTGGAGAAGAGAAGGATTTGGGTAGACCTTGAAGCAGTTTCTAGTATTGAAAGGGGCTCTGGGAAAGCTGGGAAGGGGCTCTGGATCAGGGAGGGCAGGGATAGGATGAGGGGAATGTTTTTGAGCTGAAACAAGGAGATTGAGATGAGATCCTAGGAAGAAATGAGGGTAGGGAGGCCCTAGCCCAGGTTGTGCAGAGCAGTAGTGGCTGCCCCGTCCCTGGAGGTATTTAAAAACTTACCAGACAAGCATCACCAGGTAAGGGCAGGACCAGGGGCTGGGGGATGTCACAGCCCTGGAGGTGTTCAAGGCCAGGTTGGATGGGGCTTGGACCTCCTGATCCAGTGGGAGGTGTCCCTGCCCATGGGACTAGGGCTGGATGCCCAGGGTGCTGCGATGCCCCTGGCTGCATCCATGGCTGCTCTGGTGGATGCTGAGGGCAGTGGCTGAGAGCAGCAGTGGGGCAGGACCCTGTGCACAGAGCAGTCAATCAGGTGTTACCATAACGGTAAATGCCCTATGGCAGAAATTACAGATTATAATTGTGAAGTGCTTTATAGCCGTAATAAAATTGTAGTGTTCCAGCCTGTGTGTAATTACCGCTAATGGATTCCTGATCACTGAAGAGCTTGGCGCAGCGAGGCGCCCGGTAGCTGTGGGGACCTAGGGCTTTGCCTACCTCCCCCCGTCTGCGGTGCCACCACCATGGGCGTGAGGACTCCCTCCCTGCTGCAGCCCTGGCTGCGGCTCCGAGGGACCCTTTTCCCATGAGGATGTGGGCTGGGGGATGTGGAGAGTCTTGAGGAGCAGGACCCCTGCTACAGGGTGGGATTAGAGCCTGCCTTGTCCTGCTCTAAACAGAGCTGAGCTCTTGCTCCTGGCTGTGCTTCTCTCACCTGTTGCGATGCCAGCTTGCATTATGCTTGGAGGTTGTTCCGTTAGATGAGGAGGGAGTTTATTATATCGCATCGGCACCTATTTGGGGTGTTTTGATGATGTTGATGATCTTTTCTCTCCAGGTGCGCTCGAGCATTGCAGCCCCAGTTCCCCTGTGTGCAGAGCTGTACCAGCGCCCTGCAGAGCGAGTAAATGTGCCGTGCTGGGATGTTAGCCAAATCCAGCCCTGTGTGAGTGCCGTGCTGGGGGGTTTCCAGCCTGGAGTGGAGCTCGTCTCAGTGCTGAGGACAATGCACCCCCATGTTGGCTGGTGCTGTGCCAGGTGAGCATCCCTGACCTTCAGGAGGGAGGAAGGAGCACCTGTGAGCATGGAAGCAGTGTTGGTGGCTGCAGCCTGGGCTCCTGCAGCAACCTGAGTCCTGCCTCTTGTGGGCATCATAGAATCACCAGGTTGGAAAAGACCCACCGGATCATGGAGTCCAACCGTTCCTATCAAACACTAAACCATGTCCCTTAGTGCCTTGTCAACACGTCCCTTAAACCCCTCCAGGGAAGGTGACTCAACCCCCTCCCTGGGCAGCCTCTGCCAGTGCCTAATGACCGTTTCCATGAAAAATTTTTTCCTAATGTCCAGCCTAAATCTCCCCTGGTGGAGCTTGAGGCCATTCCCTCTCATCCTGTCCCTAGGGAGAAGAGCCCAGCTCCCTCCTCTCCACAATCTCCTTTCAGGTAGTTGTAGAGAGCAATGAGGTCTCCCCTCAGCCTCCTCTTCTTCAGGCTAAACACCCCCAGCTCTCTCAGCCATTCCTCATAAGGCCTGTTCTCCAGGTGTTTGCATGAGGTGCAAAGCCAGCCCTGGTGATGATGGCCAGGGGGAGCAGCCAGGGCTCCCTGCGAGGTCACGGCACCTGTCGATGCCAGCCAGCCCTGGGCAACCTGGCTTTTTCTGTCACCATCCTGCCCCACTGCTGTGAGGCGAAGCTGAGCGCAGAGCAATCAAAGGGAAGATGCAGAGAGTGTTGTCCCCTCCAGTCTTGCCCCAGGCCCTGCCTTTGGGCTTCTGAAGGCTTTGCTCCAGCCCTGTCAGTTAATCCACACATCAAAGCCAGAGCTGCCAAACATCCTGGAAAGATCCTGCCAGCTTCCTAAGCAGCGTTGAAGGCAGGTAGGGAGGGGAGGTGGAAGGGCAAGGCACGCGCCGGGGTGGGGAGCTGGGCTGCTCTAGACAGAGGTGTTTAAGGCCAGGTTGGATGGGGCTTGGAGCCCTGATCCAGTGGGAGGTGTCCCTGCCCACGGCAGGGGTGGAACTGGATGGGCTTTGAGGTCCCTTCCAAGCCAACCCATTCCATGGTTCTGTGTCCCCTGGACAATGGAATGCCCCTTTGCAGCCCTCTCTCTTACGTGACGCAGATCCACAAGGCAGAAAAACAGATTTTGCAAGAAAACCAAAGTCCCTTGTCCCTGTGAGACCGGGTTTCCCCACTCCGCCATGGCGCAGCATCCCTCTTGCGGGCTAATCAGGTCAACGCATTGCCAAGGTGGCCCAGGAAATCTTTATTTTTTTTGTCAGCCTCGTTCCTCCCCCCGGACTCTCTGCAGGGGGCTGAATTATTTAATGCTGAATATCAAGCAGAGCTGTTTTCCCTTGGCCGGGCTGCTGATGGTGCACTTTAGGGCTGGAGAGATTGGCAGACAGCTGCTCTCTGTGGAGGGTGGAGGAGGAACCCATCAGAGTGAGCAAATTACCCACTTTACAGCCAGATTTACGCAATGGCTCCGCTCCCACTGCTGAGCCTCCAAACCAACCTGGCTGAAGTGGTGAGGAGCCCTGGTTTGTGCTGCTGGAGGACAATCCCCACGGGTCTAGCAGGCACTGTGCCCCTAATTAGGAGACAACAAACATATGTGGGTGGTTGCGGGTTGCGTGTGGCAACGCTCCCAGGCCAGGCAAATAAACACCAAGGGGTGGTGTTTGTATTGTGGTTTATCTTTGCCATTAATGGCTTTCTATATTGGTGGCAGTGGAGCAAAGAAACCCAATCTGAACTCAGAGCATGCATGATTACTATTGTAATAACCTCGGCTAATAAGAATATGATGTGGTGTCAGACAGGGAAAGAAAACACATTTCTCATTAGCTTTTTGATTAATTACTCCACATAATTTCCTGGGGGGGCATGCCTGGGACTTACTGCCTTTGCTTTCGACGTGGGGAAGAGCTTTACCTCAACTTAATAATTTTCTTAGTGACATTTTAATAGCAGTTGTCGATTAATCTCCATTGGCTGGAGGTGGTGCAGCCTTGTCTAAGCTTAGGGCAAGGACCCAGGCCTTGGTCTCACTTTTCTGGGGGCCTCAGCACATCTCCTGTGCCCAATGTTGCTGCTGGGCTGAGTGATGCTCCATCCATTTTGTGATCTACTGGGTGCTGGGCTGGAGCATCTCTGTGCCAAGGAATCATGGAATCGTAGAATCATGGAATGGGTTGGGTTGGAAGAGACCTCCAAGCCCATCGAGTTCCACCCCTGCCACGAGCAGGGACACCTCCCACTGGATCAGGGGCTCCAAGCCCCATCCAACCTGGCCTTGAACACCTCCAGGGCTGCGACATCCCCCAGCCCCTGGTCCTGCCCTTACCTGGTGATGCTTGTCTGGTAAGTTTTTAAATACCTGAGAACATGATGCAGCCGCTTCCTCGCCTGGCGAGTGCTGCCAGGGATCCAGCTGTTCTGAGGCATCTGTTTACATGGCTTGGAAGCGACCAATTTCCTTCCTTGCATTGGAATATAAATATTTTACGGGAGCTAAAATATTCAAAGAGCATTTGATGTTGCCACATGGAGCGGTATCAAATGAGGATGGGAAGGAGGGGAAAGCACGATAGGGGAGCAAGCAGAGATTCATTTGTTTGCTTTGCTGAAAATTGAATTATGTTGCCTGTTTCTGTGTCATAAAATTACCCAGAACATTGATCTCTGGTTATTGTTTCGGGAGCAGGCACTTGGCTTGTGGGGCGATGTCCTGCTTGGCTGCTGGTGGTGCTGCCACCTCTGGGGATGGTCCTGGTGGCTCCCGAGTTCCACATCTCGCCCTGCTAGCCTGACATTTTGGGGCTGTTTGTCTGCTGCTGGGAGCTGTTTTGCATGGACCTTCTCTGGCTCTGCTCCTGCCTGGACCTTCATCGCGCTGCTTGTCCTGCCTGATCCTAGGGCTGGTGACAAATGAAAACAGAGCCTGGCTCCTGTACGTGCTCCTCGCAGGAGGCTTCCTAGGGTGAAGGCTGGAAGCAGAGTGAGATGTTATCCAAAGGGCAGAGGTGAGGAGAAGTTACTGCAAGGGTCAAAAATCACCTGGGGCTGTTCGCCCTGCTGGCCTTGGGCTGCTGGGATGAAGGGAGGGGAGATCCCTGATGGGTTTTAAAGGCAATGCTGAGTGGGATGAAGTGGGCACCTGGGTGGCCCCTTCCTGGGGCTTTCCCTGGAGCCGTGTTGGTGATGCAGGATGGAGGGACCAGAGCTGGGGAGCAGCAGTTCCCCAGGAGCCGAAGGAAACCTCCACTGTGTGTTTTTGTAGCCCTGCTTGATACTCAGCGTGAGCAGGATTTGCTCTGGCAGCCAGGTGAGAGGCGTGAAGCCCACTTGTGCTGCTGATGTGATCAGCCGAGCGTGCACAGAGGATAGAGGGGATTACTGCCCAAGTCCTGCTCCTCATGCTCTGCTGTGTTGGGTGCCTCCTCCTGCACCAATGCAGCCCATAGAGGAACAGGAGCAGCCTGAAAGGGGCTGCTGGAGGTGAGTGGGTGGCAATGGGTCCCTGCAGAACTTGAGCCGCTTCCTTTCTGAAAGTTAACTGCGTGTTTTCAGGTGGTGTCTATCTCGAGGAGTGATAATGCTTAATATTTATAGTTATCAGCAAAGGAACGAGGCACTGGGATGCAGAAAGGCTGTTGCTTATCCTGATTCCTACAGAAACCTGCGCCTTTCTGGAGTTGTTGGAATGTCATAAGTGAAAGGAGTGGAACAGGGTCACTCCAGGACAGGGGAGCCAAACCTGGCCAGCAGGGGATTCCATCCCATAGGCATCAGACTCGACATAAAGCTTAGGGATAGCGAGGGCTGAGCCCTCTCCTTTGATAGCCAATGTCCAGCAAGGATCTCATCCATCTGATCCCGATCCATGTGTTCCTGAACCCAGCTCCTATCTACCCTGCGCCCAGTCTGGGGCTCTCCATGTGCGTGCCCTGCAGCATCGGTGGGGATGCATCAAGGGGATTGATTTTGTGGGTTTGTGTCTTTTATTTTCCTTTATTATTGTTTCTATAAAGCTATTTTAGTTTTACTTTCCAACCCACAAGTCTCTCCCTCTCCTTTTTTGCCCCTTTTCCCTGCCAATGAATCCAGAGGTTGGGATGCAGCCCTTGTCCTCGTACCCTTGATGCTGCCTCCACTCTACCCATCCCCGCTCGGCACCGTTCCACCTTGCAATAACTTTTGTTTGCTGGCGTGTTTATCTTTCAAACAAAGTAATTAACTAATTAATTGGCAAGGAGCTTTATTCCTAATCCCTCAGCCAATGGAAGGGAAATCTGGCTGGTTCTGTGGGTGCGGGTGTGTGTCTGTGCCGAGTGCTCCGTGGCCAAACCACAGTGATCCGTGCCCAGCGTGGAAATTGCCGATGGATGGAGCTGAAGCGGCAGCTTGTGGGAGCAGACTCTGGTAGGGACCACGTGGTGTGAGATTGGGATGTGACATGGCATGGAGCGGCTTTGGGGCTGTAGGAGGCCAAGATGGCATCGCAGGGGAGTGCTGGCAGCTTGGCAGGAGCTCTCTCTTCCTCTCTCGCTGGAGGGAAAGCCACTTTGCTCTGCCACGGTGTTTCCTGTTGGGGCCCTAGTGGTGCTAAAGGAATACGGGTCAGTTCGGTGATTACCTTGAACAAGTTGCCAAGGTCACAAGATAAGGAACAATGTAACTAAGCAACTGACTTGGAGTCAGAAAGGTTAGGTGGAGTCAGAATGTGTGTTTTGATAATGTAATTGGATACTAACCAATGGATTTAAAAGTAAGAAGTAGTTATTAACCAATGATTAGATGACTAGTGAACAAAGCCTGTATGAGATCGTATATAAGTGTATGTAGCCTGTGAAATAAACGGGTTGAATCTACATCATATTGATGTGTGTGTGATTTGTCCTGGGCTTGCCACGGAACAAATGGACCCTGACACTTTCCGCTGGATTTAGGGCTTGGTACAGTAAAGCTGCTGTTATCTCAGGTGGCCTCTTTGGATAAAAATGATGTCTCGATGCTAAAGCCTTTACCCATGCGGCAGCCCTGCTGCTGGGCTAACGCTGCTCTGCTCAGCCATGCCCCACTGCTCCCACGGCTTCCTCCTCCCTGGAATCATTTAGCGTGGAGAAGAGGAGGATGAGGGGAGACCTCATCACTGTCTGTAATTGCCTGCAAGGAGGTTGTGGTGAGGTGGGTGCTGGGCCCTTCAACCAAGGGGCAAGTGATGGGATGAGAATAAATGGCCTCAAGTTGCACCAGGACAGGTTCAGGTCAGATGTCAGGAAAAATTTCACAGAAAGGGTTCTCGGGCACTGGCAGAGGCTGCGCAGGGAGCAGGGAGGTAGTGGAGTTCCCATCCCTGGAGGGGTTTAACAGACAGGTAGATGAGGCGCTCACGGATTGTTCATTTGTGGACAGATGCAGTTGGACTTGATGATCTCAAAGGTCTTTTCCCACTAGTGATTCTATGATTCTGTGAAATCCAGCAGAGCCAGGCATGGCTTGCAGATGATGGGTCCAGCAGGGAGGCAGCACTCAATGCCAAGGAATGTTGGAAGATGATGGAAAGGGGTTTGGCCAGCACATCCACCAGTTCCCTCAAAACTCGCGGGTGGACTCCATCTGGCCCCATAGACTTGTGGGCGTCTAGCTGGGCAAGCAAGTCTCTAACCACCTCCTCTTGGACCTTGGGAATCTCATACTTCTCTTCCAACCCTTGGGGTTGTGCACAGAGGGAACAATTTTCCTTACTGTTAAAGACTGAGGCAAAGTAGGCATTGAGTACTTAAGCCTTGTCTTCGTCCCCAATTTGTGTTGATTCTCCCTAGCAGCAGCTGTGCATCAGTTTTTATTGAGGGGAAGAGAAGAAAAATTGATGGTAATCCCAGGAAAGAGGAACATCGTGTAATTATCCAAGCAGCTCGGCTCTGTATGTGCTCTTGAGAACCTGGGCTGACCAGGAGCGCTGCTCTGATTTCCCAGCTCTGGGTCACTGGGGAGGGCAGACAGGAGAGATCAGGTGTTAAACAAGCTCTGAACATTGCAGGGAGAAAAGGAGCTGATGGACAATTGTCTCTCCCACTGAATGGAGTGGAGCAGGGAGCTGATGGACAATTGTCTCTCCCACTGAATGGAGTGGAGCAGGGAGCTGATCACCTCCTGCTTACCGGCTCTGGGGCTGGGATGGGATAAGAGCTGCCTGCTTGCCACTGTGCCCAGGTGAGGTGTCCCCACCTCTGCCCACTCCGCTTGCGCCAAAGCTGGGTGTACAGCAGAGATGGGGAAAAGCTCTGCATCCCCAAGCCTCCCTAGGAAGATGCAGGGAAGCAGCAGGTCTCCTGCAGCAGCAGGCAGCGCTTGCCATGGCCGTGGGAACTGAGGCAGGAGCAGGATCCTTCCACTGAGCCGTGGGAATGATGCCCCATGCCCTGCTGCGCTTTTCAGCTGCAAGAGGGGAGATTGAGATGAGATCTTAGGAAGAAATGTTTTGCTGTGAGGGGGAGGAGGCCCTGGCCCAGGTTGCCCAGAGCAGTGGTGGCTGCCCCATCCCTGGAGGGGTTCAAGGCCAGGTTGGATGGGGCTTGGAGCCCCTGATCCAGTGGGAGGTGTCCCTGCCCATGGCAGGGGTGGAACTGGATGGGCCTTGAGGTCCCTTCCCACCCAAACCATTCCATGACAATATTGAAAAGGCACCAGCACACTCTGATGCGAGGGGATCCCCAGCACCGGGGTCCGTGTGGACATGGTGTGAGGGCACCAGGTCCTTCTGCACCCTGGGTGTCTCAGGGACAGGGATCAGGAACAAGATCTGAGCTGACAGCTCCTCCCTGCATTCAGATGGCGTTCCCAGACAGCAAAACATGATCTCTTGATGATGCTGATAAGATTTCTGACAGAGGCCAGGAGTGTGAGATGAAGAGGAGCGTGTGCATGCGTTTCCTAAGTTCCGGAAAAGTAGCCGGTGGGGTAAGAAACCAGCATGATTGAGTAGGGAGGTCCTAAGAGACATCAATAGGAAGAGGAGGGTCTATGACCTCTGGAGGAAGGGGCAGGCATCCTGGGTGGACTAGAGGGAGGAAGTGAGAATGTGCAGGGAAAAAGTCAGGAGGGCTAAGGCCCAACTAGAAACGCGATTGGCCAAGACTGTGAAAGATAACAAGAACTCTTTCTACAAATACATCAACAGCAAAAGGAGGGCTAGGGAGAATCTCCAGTCCCTGGTAGATGCAGAGGGAACAAGAGTAACAGGGGATGAAGACAAGGCTGAAGTGCTGAATGCCTACTTTGCCTCAGTCTTTAACAGTAAGGATAATTGTTCCCTCTGTGCACAACCCCAAGGGTTGGAAGAGAAGTATGAGATTCCCAAGGTCCAAGAGGAGGTGGTTAGAGACTTGCTTGCCCAGCTAGATGCCCACATGTCTATGGGGCTGGATGGAGTCCACCCGCGAGTTTTGAGGGAACTGGTGGATGTGCTGGCCAAACCCCTTTCCATCATCTTCCAGCAGTCCTGGATGACTGGGGAGGTTTCTCTGGACTGGAGGCTGGCTGATGTCATGCCCATCTATAAGAAGGGGCGCAGGGAGGATCCGGGAAACTACAGGCCTGTCAGTCTGACCTCGGTACTGGGGAAAGTCATGGAGCGGGTGATCTTGAGTGCTATCAAGAAGCACTTGCAAGAGAACCGGGTGATCAGGCCCAGTCAACACGGGTTCATGAAAGGCAGGTCTTGCCAGAGTAATCTGATCACCTTTTATGATCAAGTAACTAAACTCTTGGACGAGGGAAAGGCTGTGGATGTGGTCTTCCTGGACTTCAGTAAAGCCTTTGATACAGTTTCTCATAGCATTCTGCTTCGGAAACTGTCGGCCTCTGGCCTAGACAGGTGCACACTCTCCTGGGTGAAAAACTGGTTGAATGACCGGGCCCAGAGGGTGGTGGTAAATGGAGTTAAATCCAGCTGGAGGCCAGTTACAAGTGGGGTTCGCCAGGGCTCAGTCCTGGGTGCAGTCCTGTTTAATGTCTTTATCAACGACCTGGATGAAGGCATTGAGTCCTCCCTTAGCAAGTTTGCAGATGACACCAAGCTGGGAGGAAGTGTCGATCTGCTGGAGGGTCGGGAGGCTCTGCAAAGGGACCTGAACAGGCTGGACTGCTGGGCTGAGACCAACGGCAGGAGGTTTAACAAGGCCAAATGCCAGGTCCTGCACTTGGGGCACAACAACCCTAAGCAGAGCTACAGACTAGGAGAAACCTGGCTGGAAAGCTGCCAGGAGGAGAAGGACGTGGGGGTGCTGGTTGACAACCAACTGAACATGAGCCAGCAGTGTGCCCAGGTGGCCAAGAAGGCCAATGGCATCTTGGCTTGTATCAGAAACGACGTGACCAGGAGGTCCAAGGAGGTTATTCTCCCCCTGTACTCGGCACTGGTGAGACCGCACCTTGAGTACCATGTTCAGTTCTGGGCCCCTCACCACAAGAGGGATGTTGTGGCTCTGGAGCGAGTCCAGAGAAGAGCAACGAAGCTGGTGAAGGGGCTGGAGAACAAATCTTATGAGGATCGACTGGGAGAGCTGGGGCTGTTTAGCCTGGAGAAGAGGAGGCTGAGGGGAGACCTTATTACTCTCTACAACTACCTGAAGGGAGGTTGTGGAGAGGAGGGAGCTCTCCTCTTCTCCCAAATGGCACGGGACAGGACGAGAGGGAATGGCCTCAAGCTCCGCCAGAGGAGATTTAGGCTTGAGATTAGGAAAAAATTCTTCACGGAGAGGGTGTTTAGGCATTGGAACGGTCTGCCAAGGGAGGTGGTTGAGTTGCCGTCCCTGGAGGTGTTTAAGGTTAGGGTGGATGAGGTACTTAGGAGCATGATTTAGGGATTGGTGGGAATGGTTGGACTCGACGATCCAGTGGGTCTCTTCCAACCTGGTTATTCTGTGATTCTGTTTCTTCTCCCTTCTTTTTTTTTTTTTTTCCCTTTCCCTAGCTATCTCTGGCGCATCCTTGCAAGAAGAAAAGCTTGTGGACATCTGCCTTCCCTGGGGGCCATCAATATGCAGGGTCTGTTACCTGGGTAAAGGGCCTTTGCTGCCTTTGTGCCGTCAAGGTCATGGTGGGAGCAACTTTCTGCAGGGAATGAACCTCGAGTGGAGCTGGCATTGGGATGTGCTGCCCTGGAGGAGGAGGGTGGGTTCTTCTTTGGCTGGTGTTGATGCCTTACAGGGTGCAGCCAGGCTCCAGCAGCCACTGTAAAACCCACGGAGCTGTTTTACCCAATAGGAATCCCCCATCCTGCCCTGGTGGGAGGCAGTGGGGGCGAAGGCAGATGAACAGGCAGCCCTGCTGCCCACCGCAGCTGCTCCAGGTGCTGGGGCGAAGGCAAATATTTGGAGAATGGCAGAGCCCTGCTTGTGCGGTGTTTCAGCTGGAATCGGCAGCCTTTCAGAGGCTGGGATTAATTTGAAGGAGTTTACTGGCGGAGTTTGTGGCAGATAAAGCAGTTTGCTTATTTCACGCTTGTATGGCCACCTGCTACGAACTGTTTGCTTAGTGTGAAATTCTTTAATTGAAATCAACATAAAGCAGATTGAAAACATCCCAAGAAGGGGACGCTTGATTTGCTGGAGGATATTGCAGAGGATGAGCCAAGGCGCGTAAAGGTGCTTTACCAGGGGGAAGCGCCTACGGGAGGATGCTCGGTGCTGCTGGTTGGTGGATGCCCTGGGGATGTCGCTGAGGATGCCCCAGGGACCTCGACTCATTGCCAAGGTGGTGTTTCTGTGCGCCTTAGTTCCTTTCTTTGGATGCCCTTCCTGGCACAGCCAGCCCGGCAGTGCCTGGCGCAGGTGGGTGCAGGTGCAGTGCAGCATCTCAGCCCTTTGCGGGAGCTGATTAGAGGCCTCCTCCAACAAACATCAAAGCTTCAATTAACAGGGGCCGCTTGCAACCTTCTTTCAGAGCCCAGATAAGAATAGAAATTTCCCTTGGAAAATGGATTTGTGTTTAGCTGCATGTGCCGGGCAGTAAATGACCTGCTCTGCGTGGCACGGAGAGGGGCCGGCGACAATTAGGGTGCTCTTGGGAACTGGTTATCTGAAGGAAACAGGCGTGCTGCTGTTTAGCTGTCGAATATCCCAGTGGGAGGGGAAGCAGAATTAAACCCCGGCTCTTTTCAGAGCCGTTGCAGTCTGAAAGAAGATTCTTCCTTTATGCGGTGCCTTTTCATCTGAAGTGGCTCCTTCCTCTCTCTCCTGGTCCCTTCTTTGCATGTGGCCACCTGCAACTGAGAAGGACGTTGAGGAGAAGGAGCTGAGGGTGCAGGGATGCTCCCAGACAGCCTCTCCCAGACTCATCCCAGCGCCAGCGTCTCCCGCTGCAGTGCAGGTGAAAACAATAACAGCTGCGCGGTGTGGAAAGTTAATACGAAGCCAGGCGAGAGTTTTAATAACAGGAAAGGTTAAAAAAAACAAACCCTTTCAGGCTGCGTAGGCTCCTGTCAGCTTGCACTCCGGCGTGCCTGGGAGACCCAGAATACCATGACTGTATTGATTCAATTATTCTCTACGATGTAATACTCTGCATTTGTGTGATAGCAACAAACACAGTTGAAAGACATACAAAAAAAATGATCTGAAAGTTGATATGGCTGAATGAGCAGCTCTGAATAAGAAGGGAGCGCGCTCTGGTTTCGCATTGTAAAATCAATAGCGCGTAGAACAATGTCCCAACTTCCTCCAGGGGCCCAGAGAGGACCCGCCTGCATCGATCACTATGCAAATGAATGGAATTCATGAAACCTGCATCGCTGGGTATTTGATGCTTCTCATAATTACCTCCGAGTTATGAGCTTTTAGGGGGATTTCATTGATCCCTGCGCAGGGAGAGGGCGAGGGCAGGCTCCTGGCAGCGCCAGCTCGGCACGAGAGGTTCCCCGGGACCCTCGGGTGCGACAGCAGCTGCCAGGAGCTGGTGGCTTTTTCCAAGCGCAGATGCTGCCTGGTGAAAGATGGGGAAGGTGGCTTGGTCTCAGCCCTGGGAGCTCCTGTAAAAGCAGAGAGGAGGTGCTGGAATCCCAACCTGCTGCAGCCCCTTGGGAAAGCGCCGTCCCCAAGCTCTGGAGACAAGGGGGACACGGGGTGGTGGGCACTGGTGCCGTGGGTGCTGGTGCTGCGGTGCCCAGCTGACGGTTCATGTAGGAGAGCAGGTTCTGTCAAAAGGGATAATAGGCTTACATAGTGCATTATTTAAGAAAAAGGGACAGGTAATTGAGCTCTGCAGACTAATTAGATTAAGTTGATGAGCTCATCAGTAATGTATGTAATTATCAAGATCAAGAGCTAATTGTGGGCTGTTTGATGCCCTGTACTAACCGACTTGTCCCTTGCAGAGCGTGGTGTAGTTGGGCTGGTGGGGAAGCGGTTGGGATCCTAGGGCTCATGCTCCTTCCAGAGCTGCAGAGGGGACATGGGGATGTCACCAAATCCACTCCTGAGTGACACCGCTCACAGAGGCAGTTCTCAGCATTGTCACCTGCTCCAATCATAGAATCACCAGGTTGGAAGAGACTCATCGGATCATCAAGACCAACCATTCCTATCAAACACTAAACCATGTCCCTCAGTGCCTCGTCCACCCATCCCTGGTGGTGTCTTCTCCCTGCTCTACCATGCTGCGGCTGCTTGTGAAAGTAGAAATAGCTCTGCTTCAGTGCCCTGCCTTGATTAGTCGAGGCTGGCAAGGCCACTGTTTGCACCCCAGGATCATGGAACAGTTTGGGTTGGAAGGCACCTCAAAGCCCATCCAGTTCCACCCTTGCCACGGGCAGGGACACCTCCCACTGGATCGGGGGCTCCAAGCCCCATCCAACCTGGCCTTGAACACCTCTAGGCAGCCAGATCTCACTGATCTTATGGTTTTTAAGCTTTCTTTTAAAAAATCTCTAGCCTAGGTTAGCACAGAGGAGCTGAGACCTCTCCTAGAAGTAATGGAGAGGTCTCAGCTCCTCTCAGCTTCGCCCCGGTGGTGCCTGTGGAGCCACGTGTCAGGAGCTGCCGTACCATGGCTGGGGCTGCTGGGAATTTCTCTGGGAAAAGCTCACGTGCTGAAATTGTGGCCAAGCTGGAGAGGATCCGGAGGTTTGTGCAAAAGGGTTTGTGCCAAACAGGGGGATCAAAGAGTGAGCGGGATGGGCTGGATGCGAAGTAAGACAAGGAAAAGTCAGCGCGAGTTCTGAGGGAGCTGCAGGCGTCTCTTGCTCTGGAGAAATGGCATGCGGCAAGGGTTTCAAATTTATCAAAACAGCCACAGTGCTTAACAAGACAGACAGTTCTGGCTGTGTCGTGGTGGCTGGAGTGCTGGAGCAGCCTCTTTACAGCTTTTATCCTTGCTCTCTCATATTTCATACCTGATCTTTTTTCTTCTCTCCTGCATCAACGTCTCTTCTCTGCTTTGCTCCCTTAATTCTCTCACTTTGCTTCTCTCTTCTTCCACTCTCCCATCTGCCTCGCCCTCCCACTCCCTCCTCACTACATGGATTCTCCCCAGAACACTTGGTGCTCTTCCAGACCCTCTTTGGGCTCCGTTCCTGGGCTCTTGCCGGGCTCTCCCTCATCGGGGAGCGGCGTTGGGAAGGGGCTGGGACCCCTCCTCACGGAGCCCCCTTGCACTGCTGCCCATCCCCGGTGCTCCTGGTGCTCTGCTCCCTTCTCTTTGGGCTCCAGTTGTCTGTCTCCAAGGTTACACACGCTGCTTCCCTCTCCTCCCCTGAGCACCCGGTGGGATTTCCTGACAATATATGCTGTTTAGGTTTTGGTTTGTTCTCCACTGCCTTTTGTGCTTCTCTGCTGCCTTTTGGACAGAGGGCTGGTTGCTGCATCCCCCCTTTGGAGAGCATCCCTTGTGCTGGGTTAAAGGAGATCTCTGTTCCCATGAAACTCCTCCTAAGTCCCAGCTGAGGGGCCAGGACCACGCTAGGGTATCCTGGTCAGGCTGGAGGTTCTTGGGGAGCCCCTGGGCTGCTTCTGCTCTCCTGCCTTCAGGGAAGCAAAGTGAGGAGGTGCTCATCCTAAAGAGAAAGCAGGGACTGTGGGAGAGCAAATGCAGACGTGGTCTGAAATGGGCTCTGGTGACCTGCAGGACCTCCCAGCTGCAGAGCCCTTCAAGGCGAGGATTTAGGGACATTGCCTCAAAATAATAGCAGGGGGATTTAATGCTCATGTCCTTTCCGTAGGTAGTTTCAGTTGTTACAGCCTGAAAAGTGATTGCAAGGGGAAAAAAAAAAAAGCAAAACAAATCCAAACCCCCTTCCCAGATGTATGAGAAGCCTTGAAATATCTTTGGCTCCTCTCTCCACAATAACTGGAGGGGAACAGGAGCAGATGTTTATAGGTCACACGCTGCATTGGTTTTTTCCCCTTTCTTTTTGACGAAGAGTTTATTTTCCTCTGGTTTATTTTGCTAATTGGCAGCTGCGTTGCGAGTTCCCCTCTCTGTGCCAGATGACAGCAGCGGCTTCCCGCAGGGAGCATCACTGGCCACGCAAACTCTCACTGGTACCCGGAGGGGGTCCTGCATACAGGGATGCTCCTGGGACATCGGGAGCTGGTGCTGCAGGGATGCAAAGCCCTGTGGGGACCCCCTCGTGCAGGGGGCCTGTGTGTGGCTGTCCCCACAGTGGCGTGGACAGGAGATGGCAGTGGTGCACTGGCGCAGGGCCCCACATCCCCAGGTGGCACCAACTCGCCAGCCAGCTCACAGGCCGCTGCAATTGTTAATTGTGTCTAATAAGAACCTGTTGGTCGCAGCAGGAACCCGGGATCGCAGCCTGGATGCTGCTGGGTTGGGACCAACAGCGTCTCCCACACCCGAGGGCAACCCAGGAGTGAGATGTGGGACCGAAGGCAGCTCGAGACAGGGTGGGGGACACCGGTTGCTGCTCGGGACCCCCTGTCCCTGCAGGAGGATGCTGAAAGGGGACAAGGAAGCACTGAATGCATGGGCAGGGCGGCTCGCAGCTGTGTTGGTCCCTTAGGAGCTGCAGGAGCAAGAGATGTCCCTGCAAAGTCCTTTAAGAATATAAAGGCTCTGTCTGCATCCTCCTGGTTGCTCAACCCAGCCATGCAGTGGGATACAGCAAGTCACCACAACCTGAGTGGCTTTGGGGATGGCAGCGTCCAGCCCCAAACACCTCCAGCCAGAAGGAGCCCCGTCCCTGCTCCTCTCTCTGTTCCCCTCGGAGCCGCTGGTGCAGAAGGGCTGGTCCTCAGGGGGCACCTCCACAACAGAAAGGTCTTCGATCAGGAGAGATTTCTCTCTCGAGGCTTTTCTTTTTCTAAAAGCTCTTTTGAAGGGAGGTGTTTGGAGTCGAGGAGAGTTTAGACAGATCTGATTGCCCTATCTCAGACAAACACGCTTGGCTTTCCCTGACTGCAAATCAACAGGACATGTTCCAGGGAAAGATCATCTCGAAAGAAATGGATTTTCCCCCTACTGCTTTGCCATTTTTGCTTGTATTTCTGAAAGCCGGAGTGACGGGTTGTGAACTTTAAGGAGCGATTTCTATTCTTCTCTCTCATCTGACATGTGGGCAGAGGGACTGCGAGCCTGAATGAGACAGGGCTGAAACAGCTTGGGGGGAGGATGCTGAGAGCAAGGCTGCATTCTCCTGCCTCTGAGAGCAGCTTCTCCTCTGAGCCTGCAGTAGGAAACTTTGTTCAGGATGAGAAGCAGCCACAGGGAAAGAGCAGGGCAGGAGGGGCTGCTCTTGGCCGTAGCCTTTGCTGGGCACCCAGCTCAGATGCTGAGTGCAGTATGGCAGAGAGCAATAAATACAAATCAATCCAAGTAATAGGATGGCAGCATTTAATTAGTAGTGAATGACTCTGGGGCTCATAGGGATTTCTATGTTAGATCCATGTTACAGAGAATCACTGAATCATGGAATTGCTTAGGTTGGAAAAGACCTTTAAGATCCCTGAGTCAAACCCTTGACCTTGCGCTGCCAACTCCACCACTCAGCCCTGTCCCTAAAGCACCTTGTTTACTTAGTTTTTTATCACCTCCAGGGATGGTGGCTCCACCGCTGCCCTCGGTACCTCTTCCAGTGCTTGACAACCTTTTTAGTGAAGGAATGTTTCCAAATATCCAGCCTAAACTTCCCGTGGTGACTGGTAGGCGAGTGCCTGCTTGGCTGTCCCATCGTGGTTCAATGGGAATGAGGTTTTTCCAGCAGGTCCCACCTGGTTTGGCTGATGCATCCGCAAACAGAAAGCTGAAGAAATGGAGATGAAGTTTCTGAGCTCCACCCAAACGCAATATCCTTCTCGTAAGTAAAGCTCCCCCCATCCGAGCCCCGCAGCCTTTTGAGTTTTGTATTAAACACTCATTATACCTTTGGTGTGACAAATGACTGAAAGCTAAGCTCCCCATCACACTTTTTCCTATTGTTTATTTGCCAGCTCCAAAAGGGTTGGCTGCCAAGGAAAGTAATCAGAAGGCGATAGCCGGATATCGGATGAATCCCCAGAGCTGCCAGCAAGCTGGAAAACTACAATCTCGGTGCTGCCTGCAGTATTCATGTGCTGGAAATTATTGTGTAGAACAGCATAGCTGGGATCAAACTTGGGCTGACATTTTGCATTGTAAGGCTTGCGTTCGGCACGGTCTGATGTGGTTATTAGTAACTTGCTCAGGGGCAAGACAGTGTTGTCATAAAACCAGGAGCAAAGCACAGTTCGGAGGCACATACCAACACAGATGCCTCCACAGCAAGCAGCAGCTCTCATTTCAGAGCAAGAACCAGAGGCAGCACCAAGATAGACATAATCACCACCATCACAGTAGTGCCGCAATCGTCTGCCCTTCACACAATAACATGACTTCTGTTACTATTGTGAAGTCTGTGACATTTGTAACATCTGTGAATATTGTGACATCAGTGACATTTGTGAAGTCTTTTACTATTGTGACATCAGTGACTTCTGTCATGTCTTTACTATTGTGACATCAGTGACATATTTGCAGTATATGATATCTATGGCTATTTTTACATCAGTGACATTTGTAATGTCTGTGTCATCTGTGACTATTGTGTCATCAGTTACATCTGTGACGTGTCTATTGTGACATCAGTGACATTTGTGACGTCTAGGGCTTTTGTGACATTAGTGACATCTGTGACATCTATGATGTCTTTGACTATTGTGATATCAATGACAACTCTGATGTCTGTGATATCTTTGACTTTTTACATCAATGAAATATGTGACGCCTGTGATTATTGTGATATCAGAATCATCTCTGACATCTTTTACTACTGTGACATTTGTGAAGTCCGTGACGATTGTTACATCAGTGGCATATGTGACATCTTGTATTATTGTTATATGTGATATCTGTCACGCCTGTTATCACTGTGACATCAGTGACATCTGTGTTGTCTGTTACTATTGTTACATCAGTTGCATCTGTGACGTCTGTGGTGTCTGTGACTACTGTGACATTTTTGACGTCTTTTATTATTGTGACATCAGTGTAATCTGTAACGTCTCTGACAATTGTAAAAACTGTGACGTCTATGACATCTGGGACGATTGAGTCATCAGTGACATTTGCGATTACTGTGCCATCAGTGACAACATCTGTGAAGTCTCTGACTATTCTGAGACCAGTGACATCTGCGACATCTCCGACTATTTTGACATCAGGAACAACTCTGGCATCTTTACCTATTTTGACATCAGTGACATCTGTGATGACTGTGACTATTGTTAAATTTGTGACCTTTTTGTCTTCTGTGATGTCTGTGACAGTTGAGACATCAGTGACGTTTATTATGGCTGTTACTATTTTGACATCAGTGACTTCTTTGACATCTCTGACTATTGTGACATCTGTGAAATCTGTGACATTTACTAAGACGTCTGTGAGGTCTTAGATGATGGTGACATCAGTGAAATACGTGAAGTCTATAACTATTGTGATATCGGTGACATATGTGACGTCTTTGGCGATTTTGACGTCAATGACATTTTTGACGTCTTTTACGTCTGTGATTATTGTGACCTCTGTTAAATCAGTGGCATCTGTTATGTCTGTGACTAGTGTGACATTACTGCTATCTGTGAATATGGTGACACCACATACATCTCTTAAGCCTGTGACTATTTTGTAGTCAGTGATAACTATGATGTCTGTATCTAACGCGAAATCAGTGACATATGTAACATCTGTGACATCATTGACGATTATGGTATCAGTGGGATCTATAACATCTGTGAGGCCTTCGATGATTGTGACATCAGTGATATTTGTGATATCTGTGATTATTCTTACATCAGTGACATCTGGGACTATTGTGACTTCTGTGTACTATTGTGACCTCAGAAACATTTTTAACGTCTCTGACTGTTGTCACATCACTGACATCTGTAACATTTTTGACGATTTTGGCATCAGTGACTTTTGAAATTTCTGTGAAAACTGTGCATTAGTGACATCAGTGACGTCTTTGATTTTCTGTTACATTTCTGACATCTCTGACATCTCTCAATATTGTTACATCAATGACTACTGTGACATGTTCGATCTCTGTGAATATTGTGATGTCAGTGACATTTGTGATGTTTGTGACTAATGTAACATCAGTGACAGCTATCATGTCTCATAATTGTGACATCACTCACATCTATGACATCTGAGAGAATTGTTACATCAGTCATATTTTTGATGTCTGAGTTGTCTGTCAATATTATGACATCAGTGACATATGTGACATCTCTGACTATTGTGAAAGCAGTGACATCTGTGATGTCTTTGACTATTGTGAAAGCAGTGACATCTCTAGCATCAGTGACATCTATGTTGTTTTTGACAATTGTGGCATCAGTGACATCTGCGACGCCTGTGACAATTTTAACATTATTGAAATCTGTGATGTGTGTGAATATTGTTACATCGGTGACATCTCTGACATCTGTAACTATTTTTACATCAGTCACATCTATGACTTTTGGTGACTATTGTTACATCATTTACATTTGTGAAGTCTGTAACTATTTTGAAATCAGTGACATCTGTGACGTCACTGAATGTTGTGATATCAGTGACATTTTTGATGTCTGTGATGATAGTGAGATATGTGACTTCTCTGACATTTGTGACTATTGTGACATTTGTGACTATTGTGACTTCAGTGATACCTATAATGTCCTTGACTATTGCCACACAATTGTCACACTGACAATTTTGATGTCGATGACGTCTGTAAAGATTCTGACGTCAATGACACCTGTGATGTCTCTGGCTATTTTGACATCAGTGACAGTTGTGACATCAATGGAAACTATGATGTCTGTGAAGATGGTGAACTCAGTTACGTCTGTGACAATTGTGAAATCAGTGACATCTATTAAGTCTGTGATTATTGGTATATCCATTAGGTTTGTGACATCAATTAAGTCTATGACAGTTGTGTCGTCTGTAACTATTTGAGCTTCAGTGACATTAGTGACATCTGTGATGATTGTGACATCTGTGATATTTCTGACTTTTTTACTGTTGTGTCAGTGAAATGTATGACTTCTCTGATGATCGTGACATCAAGGTTAGGGTTAGGTTTGTGGTTAAGTTTAGGTTTTGGGTGTGTTAAGGGTTAAGATTAGGGTTAGTGTTATTAGGGTAGTGTTAGGGTAATTTTTTAGGGTTGGCTTAGGTTAGGTTTAAAGTTTAGGCTAAATGTTACGGTTGTGATTACGGTGAGGGTTAGTGTAATAGTTAGGGTTTGGGTAAGGGTTAGTTTTGGTTTAGGTTTAGGGTTTGCGTTTACCTTTCGGGATAGGGTTTGTGTTTACCATTCGGGATAGGGTTTGTGTTTCAGTGCCAAAAATGGGCACTGAAACCTCAAAAAGAAGCCTCAGGCCCCCAAAATGGGCAAAGCCACCCTAAAATAAGTACAGTGGTCCCCAAAATTGGCCCAGAGACCCCAAAACAAGCCCCCTTTACCCTTAAAACAAGCCCAGAGCACGTGTGTTCACTGCAGCACTGTCTGTGTGTAGAAGCATTTTGAGTGGTACAGTCTGAACGAATTATTCCTCTTGCTACACCTTTCTGTAAACATTGCTAGAAATAGTGTGCTTCAACACTAAGAGGGTGTCTGGGCTGCTTTTCTGTGGCAAATGTTCACACGAACATGACTGAGAATACCTTAGCGTATAGCGTTTATATTTGGTGAGATCCTATGGTTTAAATAACATCTAATCATGTACTATAACATGATGGATTATTTAGTAACATAATGATTGTTAATCACGTACAAATAACAGAATAAACACTTCAGTCGGATTCTCCCTGGTTACAAAATGGTGATTTGTAAATGGTGGGATGGAATGTCAACTGCAGTGTGTTAAACAAGAAGATTAACAAGTAAGATAATGGTAACTATTCTTATTTTCTTGTCACTCAGAGTCGTTGAGATTGACTGCTCAGATACAGCCATACCTTAACGACTCATCCCCCCTTCCCCACGACATGAGATGACATTCCAGGAGTGAAGCGTACTTGTCATTTTGGGGAAAAATATGGATACGAAAACAGTTCTGCATTATATAAAGTTCTCTGAAATGACTGATTGGCAGAAGCACTCTGAGGACCATTCCTATCTCTTCTCCAGTGCTGTATAAACTATACCTGCATTAATGGTTAAATAAAACTATTAAGCTTAAGTTACTTTGTTTCAATTATTTATAAAACTTAGTCCAGTGATGCTGTATAGAGTCTCGCAATTCCTAAATTTCCATGCAGTTTCCATTCAGGGGAACAAGTGACAACTTTTGACACTAAATTGAAGGACATTTTTCTTCTCGTCTTCATTTGAATGGGTCACAGCCCAGGATGGGGGGAAATGGAACAACAGAGAAGGGAAAATGGGCAAGAGAGGAAAGCCCTCTTGTCTGGACCTGACAGACACTTCCTCTCAGTTCAAAGGAGTCTAGTTCTGTTCTGCCTGCCTCCCTGCAGCCTCGTGAGGCGGAGTATCCAGGGAACATCTTGCTTTACTATTAAAGACTGAGGCAAAGGCAGCCTTTCCACCTTGTTCTCATCCTTTGTCACTATTTTTCCATCTGCATTCAGCAAAGGATGGAGAATCTCCATCAATATTATCAATATATTTTAGAAGGATTTCTTTGTTATCATTCAGGCAATGAGCCAATCTGAGTTCTAATTGGTCTTTAGCCCTTCTGATTCTTTTCTCTATGTGATCCCACTTCATCTTTGTACTCCTCGTTACTTACCTGCCCCTCGTGCCAGAACTTGTATATTTTCCGCTTTTTCCCGATTTCCAGTCAGAGTCCTTTACTCAGCCAGGCCCGTCTGTGGACGTTTGCATCCGGTTGGAGCTGCTCTTCCTAAAGCACAGAAATGCTAGTCAAGAGGAAAATAACAGTAAGATTCTATGATTAATAGAGATCCCAGGGTGGTGCACACACAGAGGGCACAACAACAGGAGCAGAGAGACAAAGAAAGAGTGAGCACAGACATCCACAAAACAAGCCCAGAGCTGACAAAAATGGGCACAGAAATGCTGAAACAAAGTGCGGAGACCCAAACCCCAGGTACTCCAAAATGCACACAGACAACCCCAAAATGCTTCAGAGACCCAACAAACTGAGTCCCTCAAATGGGCACAGACTCAAAAAAGAAGCCTCTGGATCCCCCAGATGGGATCAGAGCCCCCCCAGTTAAGTAAAGACACCCTAAGGTAAGGACAGTGGTCCCCAACATTGGCCCAGAGACCCCAACACAAGCCTCATTCACCCCTAAAACAAGCCCAGAGTATGTGTGTTCACTGCAGCACTGTCAGTCTGTAGAAGCATTTTGAGTGGTACAGTCTGAACAAATTATTCCTCTTGCTGCACGTTCATGCAAGCATTGTTAGAAATTGTGTATTTTAACACTAAGAGGGTTCCCAGGCTGCTTTTCCTTGGCAAACTTTCACAGGAACATGATCGATAACCCCTTAGTGTAGAGCGTTCGTATTTGGTGAGATAGGGTTTGGTTTAACTACTATTAATCATGTACTAATAACATGATTGATTATTTAGTAATGTAATGATTGTTACTGATGTAAATTGGATTCTCCCTGGTCATTTATAAAACTAAGGGATAGAGAAAGAAAGAGAGGGAGGGGAAAAGAGAAAGGAAGGCAAGGCACTTGCAGGTGCAGAGAAAGAACAAATGAACTCCAGGAACCGGGCCAGTAGCATTGTGGGGAAAAAGAAAAAAAAAATGCAGATTGGGACAAAGATGGAAAAGCTAAAAAAGAACTGTGGACACAAGACACATACTAAAGACTAGGGGGAAAACAGCGAGAGAGAAAACAACACAGAAAAATAAAAGAGTAGGGTTACAGGAATGCCAGGGAACAAAAATTGTATTGCAGCACGATACATGAAAGGAACCAAAAAGTCCAGCTCTAAAATGTTTGTTACCTAGTCCTAGTGGCTTTTGATGAGGTATGCTGGAATGGTAACCTTTTTTTCACAGTGCATACAGCTGTGACTGTTGGGGTTTTTTTTGTATGCATATTTGGTCTTAGGTCAGTACTTTTTGATTGGGTGTTTGAGGGGGCAAGAGGTTTTAGCGAGAGGTTTTTTTTGGTTGTTTTCTTTGTTTGTTATTTTTCCTGGGTGCTTTGCCTTTGTCTGGGATTTCTGGTTATGGAGCAACTTGTTGCTGTCCCTCATTCTGTGGGGGATGATGCATTCATCCTAGATTCTCTGCAGTCTGTAGTAGGCACCTCATGGGGGGAAAATAATAATAATTTAGATTTCAGTATGTTAGCCTAGGGGGGTAAGTTGATTCTGTGGGCTGATAGAAGATAGAAAGGATCAGGGGAACCCTGGGAAAGGCTCAGAAGCACAGCTCCCAAGGAACATCAACACAGAAGGGTCAGGGGGTTAAAATATAGGGTAGGTCCTGTTAAGAAGGAGCAGGATTCCTTTTCTGACTCTTCAGGGTTGGAAAAAGACTTTAACGATTTGGGACCAGGGAAAGGGAGATGGGTTCATCAGTCTTTCTTGGGTCAGTTGGGTGGTCAGATGCAAGTGCCATTCAGGTTTCTGTCATTCTAGTCTCTCTGCAGCTGATGGGAGGTAACAATGAGGTTGAGACACAGGGCGTGGGTCATCTGGACCCTTGTACAACAATTGTCTGGTTTGCACATCAGAGGGATTTGATCTTGTAAAGTATTAGTTGCCCTAAAAAATGTAGGCTTTAGGAATCTTTAGGACTCTGAGATCTCTGCTCCCTTGTACCTTCTACTTATTGCATTCCTTGACTGACCTCTTTGCATCTGTCCTGTCTCTGTTCATCCAAATATCAGAGACCTCACTACTTAAAGGTATGGACTTGCTGTGTATCTGCAGTGCAGGATTCTGTCCATGTCTTCCCCTGCATTTCTCAGGGAAGAGGATGGTTATTGTTTTGGCTTGTAACAATTAGCAGCTGAGCAACTCTTCTTCATCTGGTCTGTGGGCACACAAGCCTCCATTATTTAGTAGAGTTTTGGATTTTTCCTGAACTTGCCAGTGAGATTTGCTCTGTTATTGCTCACAGCACTTGTCACTGTTATCCATTGTGGTCTTTTCCCATTCATTGAGTTTCCAATTTAGGTCTTAGAGTAGTTGAATCCCACCGTTGTGAGATATTCATTGGCTGACTGCCTCTGTAATTCCAGTCTCCGTTGCTGTGTGGTGAGTGTCCTGTGTTTTTAGGTCTTCTGTGTTTATTCTTTTTGAAAACTAGTTAAGGTTATAATTTTTCAAGTTCTTTTTGTTCACTCCTGCAACTGAAGTCTAGTAACTTCCTAGAATCTGGATCTCCACGGCTCATCTTTCTTTTGTCCTGGGTATCAGCACTACTACATTCCTACAATGGGAGCGGTGGTGAGGAGAGGTAAGCAGATGGCATGGAATTTTGGGGTGCCGGTGAGGTAGTCTGGCTTATTCTCACCATTGTGGAGCTGACAGTGAGGAGGAAATTAAGTATGTCTTGAAGAGTAAAGTAGTATTTGGCATCTCAGTTATGTATTTAACCTCTGGGTTAGCATGTGCTCTGTGGACTACGGTGGCAACAGGAAGAGCACTTCAGGTGAGCTGGATAGTAGGGAGAAGGAGCATGGGACAGACTTCTCGTAAGTGTGACAGTAGGTCTCTTAATTTAGTTACCTGGGTGATAACAGTTGTAGCATCTGACATGAGGACTGCTGCGCAGCAAGTGAGTGGAAAAACATGGCAGTTAGGTGGAGGAAGCTGTCCTGTGAGATGCTGACGCTGATCAGCGCAATGCTGACTGTTGGCACTGTTTCAGTTTTTCCTTTGGTTTTCTTGCAGATGGCAAAGCGGAACCTGGCAACTGTAGGATCATCCCAGGGAGCTGATGCTGTCAGAGCGTTCTTTTTTCCTCCTGAGAGTGTCTCCTGGTGGTATGAAAGTTAAGCTGAGGGACCAGGGCTGGAGTGGGTTGTGACAGAGGGAGCAGAGTTGGGAATGGCAGAGAGGGGTTTCAAAAGTAGCGTAGGGGAGAGGGCAGTACAGAGAGAGCCTTCTTTAGGCAGGTAAAGGCAGAGGGGCTGACTTTTCAGCCCAAACCTAGCACGGGCAGGGCAGTTCTGGCATGTGTCTGTTGTCTAGTTTCTGTAGTCCATGTGCTGTGTCTTAAACTTTCTGCAGATCTTGTCTTGCTTTAAAGGCATGTAGGATGTGCCTTGAGCAGAATCTCTAGGGTCTTGAATGCTTGTACTCATCAAGACAGTGTTGAATGGGCACTGCTTTTCTTGCATCATGCTCCTAAAATCTGGATCAGTCTTGCATTCAAAAGAATCCACTCAGTTGTCTTTTGCTGCAGCCTTGCAGCCTGCTTCGCCACCTGGGATAGTTAGTCATCCATTTTCTTGGATCCCTGTTCTGGGACTTGTTCTGTGCATCCTCTGCATCTTTAGGCCTTTAAAAGGGGCTTCTTGCCCATTCATTCTCCCAGTTGTGGCCATATCTCTTTGGAACCATGCACAGTTCTTCACTTTTCCAGGACTGCCGTAGGTTTTCCCTCGGAGCCCTGTCCATAGTCTTGCCTGTTGGCATGCCTGGTCCAGGAGTCCTCTTTGTTGCCATGACTTTTATTTTGTCCCCGGTTTACTCTGTAGGTCTTGTGTGTGTTGGTGTTGTGCATTTATGTTTGGTTGGAGCTGCTCTGCCTGCTGCGTAGAGGAGGTGATAAAAGTCAGCTGAGGTATACTGGCCCACTTCTGTGCTTAACCTTTTGATGTGACTAGATGTTGCAGTCTAGGGGTGTGTATTACTTTGCAGAACTAGCAGCCAGAGGTGTGGCGGGTGAGGAGGGAAGTTTTTGCTAGTCTCTGGAGCCACGGAGGGGACGACCAGAACTGCGTGGGAGAAGCCAGTGGAGCAGAAGCGAAGGGGCTTGAATGTCAAGGAAGCAGCAATTAGTGTTTGGGTTTGGTTGTGGACTAGCTTGGCTTCACTGCAGGATGCAGTACAGATGGTTCTGCTGAGATGAAGCAAAAGGTCTGGAACTGCAAGTTTTCACTGAGTGATGCGGTGACTTCTCTTTTGTCCTTGTCAGATTCAGAGGGATGACTTGTGTGCCAAGGACTGTTGATGGAGTAGTGGGTACAGTGCCATAGTGAGGCGAGTTGGCTGTGGTGTGGGTAGGGAAATGTAATTGGTGGCTGTATGATCAGTTACCGTGTGTTGGTTTTATTCCATGAAGTTACAATCATCCTTGCTGTTTGTATATTACAGGTGGAGCTCAAGCCTCAACACAACCACAGAAGATGAGGGAAGCTGGGCATCTGAGCAGTCAAGGTAATGCAGTGGGAGACAGATGTGGCTTGGGGCAGCCTGTGCTTTAGTGTAGTACATAAGCATGGTTTTTCTGTGGCAGGTGCCAAATGCAGCCTCAGAAGGGTGAAGTGTCATGCTGACGTGTGGTCTGAGAGGTGAGGAGGTTGTTCAAATAGGTGTGTTAGAGCCCCGTAGTACACAGCAACTCCATTGAGCATTGGCCTTTGGTTTTGTAGATGCTGTGTGGTCCACTTTTAGAATGTGAAGAGCAGTTGAGGTGAACCGGGGAGTAGAGAGATGGTGCATGGGACTGATTTCTCAGAAGCACAATAGTAAATTTTCTGTCTGTCTACCTGAAGTGCCCCAGGTGATAACTGCAGCATCCAATGTCTGAATTGGCACCTAACAGGTGAGCAGAATGCCTTGGCAGTTTTGCAGTGGATGTAGTACAAGATGTTGGCAGTGAGCAGTGTGATGCTGACTCAGCACTGTGTTTTCTGTCTGTTTTAGTTTTTTGCAGATTATAGTCTAGGCCAATGTGACAGTGCAGGATTTTTCCAGTTAGTTGATGCAGTCTGAGGTTTTCTTCTGCCAAGGATGGCGTCAGGCCCTTGGTCCTCAGAAAGTTAAGGGGGCTGTGGTTTTGGGCCGGGAAGAGGATGGAATGTTGAGAATGGCAGGGAGGGGATTTAGCATGGGGTAGAGGGTTGTGTAGGAAGAGTATGCCTTGTTACAGGTTTGGAGAGGGGTTTAATTTTCAGCCCCAAGCTAGCGTGGTCCAGGCAGGGCAGTTCCAGCCTGTATCTGCCTTGTTGTTTTAGACTATGTAGACTCTGCCATGTCTTAAATCTTCTGCAGGTCTTGATGTCATCTTTGCGTTTGAGCCACGTGACTCTTGGATGTCTGTTCTTAGTAAGGTGCCAATCGGGCACCGCTTTTCTTGCATTGCGATCTTAAAGCACAGATAGGTCTTGCATTTTGGCAATTTGTGGCCAGTTGCCTATTGCATAGGCATTGCAGGACATGTCAGCATCCTAAGCCCTTATTGATCCATCTTTTTAAATCCCTGTTCTGGGACTTCTTCCATACATACTGTTTTGAGGTCTTCAAGCAAGGCTCACCCTTGCATCCTTCTAGTTGTGGTTATGCCTCTTTAAGGGGCCACAGTCTTCCCTTTTTCAAGGGCTGACAATCTTTCTTGCAGCTCCCTACATCTTCTTGCCCAATGCCAGCTCTCTTCTGAGAATCATTCTTACAGAGTTTCCTTTTTGTTTCTGCATCCTATCATTGGTTTTCTGTGCAGAGTCGATCTGTGCATGTTTGTATCTGGCTGGAGCTGCTCTGCCTGAGCTAAAGAAACGGTAGTCAGCAGAAGAATAGTAGTGAAATTCTATCTTTAGATATACCTGCATAGTTAGACTTTGAAGGGCAAGGCGATACGGTGTGTTACAGAGCAAGTAGCCATAGATATATGGGGTGAGGAGAGTCATTTTTGGTTGGTTATGCAGCCACAGAGAGAATGACCGAAGCCATCTCAGATATGCTGCTGGAGTGTTGGTAGAGCAGTTTAAATTCTTGGGGCAATAAATCTGGTGTATACGGTTAAGATTTGATTTTATCTTTTTTTTCTGCCTGGCTGTTGTGTGAAGAAGAGTTGGTATTCCTGAACCAAAACAGCATGTGGAATTGCTTAGTTATGGTTGAGTCTGGTGGTGAGTTATTGAATGTTGAGTTTTACAGGTGCAGAGGCATTCGGGTCTGGCAGCAAAGGGTGACAATTGAATCGGGGGTAGATTCCTACAGCCAGGTGCGTTGGCTGCTGAGTCAGCAGTTAGATATGACTTGTACCTACCCAGCTAGTAATTGTGTTTTGGTTTTACTTTTTTTTGTCTTTCAGGATACAGAGCACTGAGCAAAATGGAATACCAGTATAGGAGCTGTGTTGGTGCAGAACAGCAATGGTGAGTTATATGAAGGTGCAGGTATTGCTCGTTTGTCTTAGTTCATGGAGTTGCAAGCCTTCCTTGCTGTTTGTGTATTACTGGTGGTGCGTGAGCCTCAAAGTGACAGGAAAAGATGGTGGCACCTGAGGTGGGGAGCGGTCAAGGTAAGGGAGCAGGACCCAGGGAATAAGGACTGTGGGCTGTCTTTGTTTTAGCGTAGTATCTGATCATGTGTGGTTTTGCTTTTTCTTCTGCAGGTGTCACACGCAGCCTAGAGAGGCAAAGATTCACGTAGACAAATGGTCTGAGAGGTGAGGAGGTTGTTGTCTAAATAGATGTTTAAGAGGCAAGTTTTACAGAGCAAGTCAGGTGAGCATTTCTCTCTTGTTTTGTAGGTGCCATGTGGGTTGCCTTGGGAATGGGAAGAGTATTTGAGGTCAGTTGGGTAGCAGGGAGAGGGAGTGTGGGCCTGTGGATTTGCCACAACTGGGGCCCTGCGTAGTGTGGCGCTGACTGTTGATGCTGCGTTTTTTGTTCTGTTTTCTTGCAGATGAAGAGGAACCTGATGAGCGTAGGCTCATCCTCAACAGTGGATGCAATTTGGGCTGCTTCTGCCAAGCATGGCTCCAGGCTCTCGGACCTCTGAAAGCCAAGTTGCGGGATTGGGGCTGAGGTTATGTTGGGAAGAAGGGAGGTGGTTTGTCATAGCAAGGAAGGGGTTTAGCAGTAGCACGGAGGAGAGTATTGTGCTGGGACAGTCTCCTTTGGGCAGGTAAAGGCTATCTTTCTCCGGCTGAAGATAGCATGTGCCGGGCAGGGTAGTTCTAGCCTGTCTGTTGTTGTGTTGTTGATGTAGTATGTGTACTGTGCCTTAGGTCTTCCACAGGTCTTGATGCTCTGTGCTCAAGGCATGCTTGGCCTTCATCTCTGGGGTGACTTCTTGTGCCCCTCCCATTCTGGGACTTCTTGCGCCCCTCCCGCCCCATTCTGGGACTTTTTACATCTGTTCCCTACATTTTAAGTCTTTAGAAGAAGCTGTGCCTATGTCCATCCTCCCACTTGTGGCCATATCCCTTTGTAAGGGGCCACTTTTCCAGAATTGTCATTGAGTTCTCCTTGCAGTCCCTAGGTCTTCCTGCCCCATGGCATCTCTGGTCTGGGTGTCATCCTCCTTAGAGTTTTCTTTTCTATCTGGATTGCTGCTGTTCTATCATGTGTGGTGTTGCCCTATGTGTTTGTCTGGCTGGAGCTGCTCTGCCCAAGGCAATGAAGTAAAAGACATTAACAGAAGTACATCAGAAAGACTGTATGGTTAATATGCTGATATGCTGAGTACTTGTGGTAGTAGCCATAGGTGAAGCAGGTGAGGAGAGTAGAATGTTCCTGGCTACACAGCTGCAGGAGCAATGATCAAGGCTCTGGGGGATGAGCTATTGCAGTAGGAGCAAAGCAGTTCATAATCAAGGATGTTCCTTATAGTGTGTGTGTGTGGTAGTTATGGTTACTTATGTGGGACTTAAGATTTGATGTGTCTGGGGTTGAGGGTTTGGGTGTGTGGAGGTGGGTGTCATTTATTGTTGTCTCCTTAGACTTTATATGAGGAATGGAGTGTTTTCCTTTG
The DNA here is from genome assembly GCA_033459285.1 of Clamator glandarius. Lineage (NCBI taxonomy): Eukaryota > Metazoa > Chordata > Aves > Cuculiformes > Cuculidae > Clamator > Clamator glandarius. The sequence continues at coordinate 76,072 of JAUNZM010001004.1, forward strand.
GAGGCAGTAAACCAAAAATTTGAAAATAAATTAAAGAAAGCCCTGCTGGGGTTTGTAATAATTTTTCCCCCAGCTTGTTTTTTTTTATTCCCCTGGTCCTGGCCAGTCTGCAAGGTGTGGTTTGTCATCAAGGTTTGGGTGTAGTCTGAGCTGGGGCTGGGTTTCTTTGAGGCAGGGCTAAATTTTGAGGCACCCAGGAATGCTATTCCTGAGGAGCCATAGGGTCTAGGAGGGATGGCCTGTTGTGGCTGGCAGGAGGTTGAATGCAGGGGTGGTGAATGAGGAGGTGTTGCTGGGGGGAGGGTTGGTGTGTGTGATTTGGAGGTGATGGGGTTGCTTTTGAGGTCGTGTGTGTAATTTTCTGTGTGTATTTATTTGCTTTGCAGCCAGTTACCTTAAAGCTGAAAATAAGAAATGTTTGGGACGGCCAGAGGAGTTGCTGGGGAGCTGGGCCTCGGGAAGGCCAGAGGAGTCAATGAGGAGCTGCATGTTGGGACGGCCAGAGGAGTTGCTAAAAGCATACAGTCATCATTGTGTCTAAATTTGTAGTGTTATGCCTTGTCTACCACTGTAGTCTTTCACTGTGTTTAACTCTGTAGTGTTGGGTTGTCTTTAATTCTGTTGTGTTCTATTGTGCCATGTCCCACTCTGTAGTATTATGCTGTGTCCAACCCTGTAGTCTTGTGTTACATTGTGTCACTGCACTGGGAGCACTCAATGCCTTCATCCAGGTTGTTGATAAAGACATTAAACAGGACTGGACCCAGGACTGAGCCCTGGGGAATCCCACTTGTCACTGGCCTCCAGCTGGAGTTAGCTCCATTTCCCACCACTCTCTGGAACCGGCCATCCAACCAGTTTTCCACCCAGGAGAATGTGCGCCTGTCCAGGCCAGAGGCCGACATTTTCTGAAGCAGAATGCTGTGAGAAACTGTGTCAAAGGCTTTACTGAGGTCCAGAAAGACCAAATGCACAGCCTTTCCCTCATCCAGCAGCCAAGTCACTTTGTCATAGAAGGAGATCAGGTTAGTTTGGCAAGACCTGCATTTGTGAACCCATGTTGACTGGGCCTGATCACCCGGTTCTCTTGCATGTGCTTCATGATAGCACTCAAGATCTCCTGTTCCATGACTTTCCCTGGCACTGAGGTCAGACTGACAGGCCTGTAGTTCCCCGGATTCTCCTTGCAACCCTTCTTGTAGATGGGTTATGGTTATTGTTAGGGTTAGGTTTGAGTTAGGGTTACGGTAAGGGTTATGGTTAGAGCTAGTGTTAAGGTAAGTCCACCACTGGTTAGCATTATGTTTAGGTTTAGGGTTAGAGTTAAGGTAAATGTTAGGTGTTAAAGTTAGGGTTAGGGTAATGTTTAGGGTTAGTGTTAGGTTTAGTGTTAAATTTAGGGGTTATGGTTAGGATTAAGGTTAGGGTTATGTTAATAAGGGTTAGGGTTAAGGTTTAAGGTTTAAGGTTAGGTTTAGCGCTGGTTTAGGGTTAGCGTTCAGGTTTGGGTTAGGGTTAGAGTTAGGGTTAGGATTATATTTAAAGTTAGGTTTAGGATTATATTTAGAGTTAGGATTAGGATCCTTAGGGTTAGGGTTAGGGTTAGGGTTAGGGTTAGGGTTAGGGTTAGGGTTAATGTTAGAGGTTTGGGTTATGGTTAAGTTTAGGGTTAGGTTTTTTAGGATTAGGGTTATGGTTAGGGTTAGTGTCATTAGGCTTAGGTTGAGGGTTAGGTTAAGTGTTAGGTTTTAGGGTTAGGGTTAGGTTAGGGGTTAGTGTTCAGGTTAGGGTTTAGTGTTAGGGTTAGTGGTTAGGTGTAGGGTTAGGGTTAGGGATTAGAGTTAAGGTTAGTTTTAGTTTTAGGGTTAGCGTTACGGTTAGGGTTATGGTTATGACTTTTGATTAGGGTTAGGTTTATGGTCATTAGGGTCAGGTTTACTGTTAGGGGTAAGATTAGGGGTTAGGGTTATGGTTAGTGTAAGGGTTAGGGGTTAGAGTTAGGGGTATAGTTAGGATTAGGGTTATGTTTAGTGTCGTTAGGGTTAGGGTTATTATTAGGGTTAGGGTTAGGTTTCGTGTTAGGGATAGAGTTAGGGGTCGGGTTAGGGGGTGATTGTAAGGGTTAGGGTTAGGATTAGGTTCAGGGTTCGGTTTGGGTTACAGTTAGGGTAAGGGTTATGTTTAGGATTAGGATTAGTTTTAGGGTTAGTGTTAGAGTTAAAGTTAGTGTTAGTCCACAATTAGGATAAGAGTTAGTGTTAGGGTTAGGGATTTCAATTTAGGGTTAGTGTTTAATTTTAGGTTTAGGGTTAGGGTTAGGATTAGATATTTGAGGTAGGATTAGGGTTAGGGTTAGAGTCATTAGGGTTACAGTTAGGGTTAGGATTAGATTTAGGGTTAGCATTAGCGTTATGGGTTAGGTTTATGGTTCGGGTTAGTTTAGGGTTAGGGTAAGGGTTAGGGTTAGGATTAGCGTTAGGGTTAGGGCTTAGGTTTAGGGTTAGGTATTAGCGTTAAGGTTACGGTTAGTGTTAGGGTTTAGGGTTAGGGTTATGTTTATCATTAGGGAAAGGGTTAGTGTTAGGTGTTAGTGTTAGGAATAGGGTTAAGTTTAGGGTTCAGATTATGGGGTTATTGTTAGGGTTAGGGTTAGGGTATAGGCTAGGGTTAGTTTTAGGGCTAGGTTTAGGGTTAGGATTAGTGTTAAGCTTAGGGTTAAGTTTAGGGGTTAGGGTTAGAGTTAGGATTAGTGTTAAGCTTAGGGTTAAGTTTAGGGGTTAGGGTTAGAGTTTGGATTCGGACAAGGGGTTATTGTTAGGGTTAGGGTTAGGGTTAAGGTTAGGTTTAGCGTTAGGTTTAGGGTTAGGGGTTAGTGTTAGGGTTAGATTTAGTATTAGGGTTAGGTGTTGAGGTTAAGGTTACAGTTAGGGTTAGTGTTTAGGGTTAAGTTTATGTTTAGGCTTAATGTATGGGTTAATGTTAGGTGTTAGGGTTAGGGTTAGGGTTCGGGTTTGGGTTAGGGTTAGGGTTACGGTTAGTGTGAGGTTAAGTTTTAGGGTTAGGGTTAGGATTAGTTGTTAGGGTTAGGGAGAGGGTTAGGGTCATTTGGGTTAAGGTTAGGGTTAGGTTTAGGTTTAGGGTTAGAGTTAGGGTTAGGGTTACATGTTTGGGTTAGGGTTAGGGTTACGGTTAGGGATAGGAATAGGGTTAGGGTTATGGTCATTTGGGTTACGGTTAGGGTTAGGATTAGGGTTAGGGGTTAGAGTTTTGGTTAAGGTTAGATTTAGGTTTAGTTGTTAGGGTTCGATTTAGTGTTAGGGGTTAGGGTTAGGGCTTAGGTTTAGGGTTAGGGTTCTGTTTAGGGGTTTATTGATAGGGTTAGAGTTTGTATTAGGGTTAGGGTTATGGTCTTGGTTAGCGTTATATTTAGGTTTAGGGTTAGAGTTAGGGTAAGTGTTAGGGGTTAAAGTTAGGGTTAGGGTAATGTTTAGGGTTAGTGTTAGGTTTAGTGTTAAAATTAGGGGTTAGTGTTAGGATTAAGGTTAAGGTTACGTTAATAAGGATTAGGGTTATGGTTAGGGTTATGGTTCAGGTTAGGGTTAGTGTCATTAGGATTAGTGTTAGGGTTAGAATAAGGGTTATGGTCAGGATTAGGGCTAGGGTTAGAGTTACGATTAGGTTTAGGTTTAGGGTTAGCATTAGATTTAGGGTTAGGTTTCCGGCTATGATTAGGGGTTAGGGTCATTATGGTTAGGGTTATTGTTATGGTTTGGGTTAGGATTAGGGTCAGGTTAAGGTTTAGGATTAGGGTTATGGTTATGGTTATTGTTACGATTTGGGTTAGGATTAGGGTTAGGTTAAGGTTTAGGATTAGGGTTCTGGTTACGGGTTAGTGTTAGGGCTTATGGTTATTATTATGGTTGGGGTTAGGGATTAGTTTTTAGTGTTAGGGGTTAATATTAGAGTTAGGGCTAGGGTTAGGGTTAAGGTTAGGGGTTAGGGTTAGTGTTAGGGTTAGGTTTATTAGGGTCAGTTTAATGGTTAGCGTTAGGGTGAGGGTTACAGTTAGGGTTAGAGTTAGGTTTAGGTTTAGGGTTTGGGTTAGAGTTAGGTTTAGGGTTAGGGTCATTAGGGTTAAGGTTAGGGTTAGGGTTAGGGTTTTGGTTAGGATTAGATGTTAAGGATAGGGTTAGGGTTAAGGTTAGGGTTATGTTTAGGGTCACTAGTGTTAGGGTTAGGGTTAGGCTATGTTTAGGTTTAGGCTTAGGATTAGGGTTTGGGTTCAGTGCTAGGATTAGGTTTAGAATTTGGGTTAGGGTTAGGTTTAGGGTTAGGCATTAATGTTAGGGTTAGGGTTTTGGTTAGGATTAGGGTTAGGATTAGGTTTAGTGATAGGCGTTAGGGTTAGGTTTAAGTTTAATGTTACGGTTAGTTTTAGGGTCACGGTTAGGTGTTTCGGTTAGGGTTAGCGTTAGGGTTAGGGTTAGTTCGCCATTAGGATTAGGGTTAATTTTAGTACTAGAATTAGGTTTAGGATTAAGGTTAAGATTAGGATTTGAGTTATGGCTAGGTTTAGGTTTAAGCGGATAGTGTTAGGGTCAGATTTAGGGTTAGGTGTTTGGGTTCAGGGTTAGGGTTCGGGTTAGGGATTTGGGTTAGGGTTAGGCATTAGGGGTTAGGTTTAGTGTTAAGATTAGGGTTAAGGGTTAGGGTTATGGTTAGGAGTAGTTTTACAGTTAGGGTTAGGGTTAGGGTTAGTTTTAGGGTTAGGGTTAGCTTTAGGTTTATGTTAGGGTTAGGGTTAGTCTAAGGGTTAGAGTAAGGTTTAGGGTAATAGTTTGGCTTAGATTTAAGTTTATGGTTAGGTTTAGTGTTAGGGTTAGGGATAGGGTTAGGGTTAGTCTTAGTGATAGGGTTAGGGTTAGCTTTAGGATTATGATTAGTGTTAGGGTTAGGATTAGATGCTAGGTTTAGGGTTAAGGTTAGAGTTAGGGTCATTTGGGTTAGGTTTTTGTTTAGTCGTTAGGGTTAGGATTTGTTGTTAGGGTTAGGGTTAGGATTTGTTTTAGTGTTAGGGACGTTAGGGTTAGGGTTAGGGTTAGGGTTAGGGTTAGGGTTCGGATTATGGGGCTATTTTTAGGGTTAGAGTTAGGGTTAGGGTTAAGTTTAGGGTAAGGGTTAGGGTTAGGATTAGTGCGTTATTGTTAGGGTTATATTAAGGATTAGGTTTAAAGTTTAGTTTAGGGTTAGGGTTATGGATAGGGTTAGGGTTACGGTTACGGTTATGGTTACAGTTAGGAATATGAATAGGTTTAGGGTTAGCATCATTTGGGTTTGGGTTAGGGTTAGGGTCAGGATTAGGGTTTGGGTTAGGTTTAGGTTTAGGGCTATGGTTGGGATTAGGGTTAGGGTTAAGGTTAGTGTAGTGTTAGGGTTAGGGGTTTATTAATAGGGTTATTGTTTGGATTAGGTTTAGGGTTATTGTTTGGGTTAGCATTAGGTTTAGCTTTAGGGTTAGGGTTAGGGTAAGTGTTAGGGGTTAGGGTTAGTGTTGGGGTTAGGGTAATGTTTAGGGTTAGTGTTAGGTTTAGTGTTAAATTTAGGGTTTAGGGTTAGGGTTAAGGTTAGGGTTACGTTCATTAGGGTTAGGGTTTTGGTTAGGGTTATAGTTAGTGTCATTAGGATTAGTGTTAGGGTTAGCCTTAGGGTTTGGGTAAGGGTTAAGATTAGGTTTATTAGATTTAAGTTTATGTTTAGGTTTAGGGTTAGGCTTATGGTTAGGTTTAGGGTCATTAGGGTTAGGCTTATGGTTAGGTTTAGGGTCATTAGTGTTAGATTTTGGAGTTAGGTGTTAGCTTTAGTGTTATGTTTAGGGTTAGGTGTTAAGGTTAAGTTTAGGTTTAGGGTCATTAGGGTTATGTTTAGGGTTAGGTTTAAGTTTAGGTTAATTAGGATTAGGTTTATCGTAAGGGTTACGGTTAGGATTTGGGCTTAGGTGTTAAATTTAGTGTTAGTGTTAGGGTTTGGTGTATGGGTTAGGATTGGTGTTAAGAATAGATTTAAGGTTAGGGTTAAGGTTGTTAGGATTAGGGTTAGGGTTAGGTTAAGTTTAGGGTTAGTGTAACGTTAGGGTTAGAGTTTGGCTTAGGGTTAGATTTAGGGTTAGTTTTTTGGGTTAAAGTTAGAGTTAGGATTAGTGTTAGGGTTAGTTTTAGTTTTAGTGCTAGTGTTAGGGTTAGGTTTAGGATTATAGTTAGTGTTAGGGTTAGGATTAGATGTTAGGGTTAGGATTAGATGTTAGGGTTAGGATTAGATGTTAGGGTTAGGATTAGATGTTAGGGGTAGGTTAATTAGGGTTAGGGCTTGGGTTAGCGTTAGGATTAAGGATAGGTTTAGGGTTAAAGTTAGGGTTAGGGTTAGATGTTAGGGTTTAGTGTAGGGTTCAGATTAGGGTAAGAGTTAGGGTTAGAGTTTTGGGTTAGGGTTAGATTTAGGGTTATTTTTTTGGGTCATAGTTAGAGTTAGGCATTAATGTTAGGGTTAGAGTTAGGCTTTAATGTTAGGGTTAGGGTTAGTTTTTGGTTAAGGTTAGGGTTAGGTTAAGTGTTAGGGTTAATGTTTAGTTTAGGCTTATTACGCCATTAGGAATAAGGTTAACTTTAGGGTTAAGGTCATTTGAATTATGGTTAGGATTAGGATTAGAGGTTAGGGTTGTATTAGGGTTAGGATAGCGTTAGGGTTATGGTTAGGATTAGGCTAAGTATTAGGTTTAGTTTTATGGTTAGGGTTAGGGTTTTTCTGCCATTAGGATGAAGGTTAGATTGATGGTTAGGGTTAGGGTTAGTTCGGCATTAGAATTAGGGTTAGATTTAGCATTAGGTGTTAGGGTTATATTTAGGGGTTGGATTATGGTTACGTTTAGATTTAAGGTGTTAGCGTTCGGGTTAGAGTTAAGGTCAGGTGTTAGGGTTAGGATTAGGGTTATGGTTAGTGGTTAGCGTTAGCGTTAGGGTTAGGATTAGGGTTAGGGTAGCTTTAGGGTTTAGGGTTAGGTTTAGGCTTAGGGTTATGATTAGGGATTAGTGGTTATGGTTTGGGTTAGTCTTAGTTTTAGTGTTAGTGTTATGGATTAGGGTTAGGGTTAGGTTGAGGTTAGGGGCTAGGGCTAGTGTTGGGGTTAGGTTTCGGGTTAGAATTAGGGTTACGGTTATTGTTATCTTTAGTGTTAGTGTTAAGCATTAAGGTTAGGGTTAGATTTTTGATTAGGATTAGATGTTAGGGGTAGGGTTAGGATTAAGGTTAGTTTTAGGTTTATGGTCATTAGGTTTAGTGTTAGGGTTGGTGTTAATGTTAGGGTTTGGTTTAGGCTTAGAATTAGGGTTAGGGTTGGGGCAAGGGTTAGGCTTAGGGTGAGCGTTAGGGTTAGATTGAGGTTTAGTGTTATGATTAGAGTCAGGTTTAGCTAAGGTTAGAGTTAGGGTTTTGGAGTAGGGTTAAGGTTAATGTTAGGTTTAGGTTTAGGTTTACTCTTAGGGTTAGGGTTTGGGTTATTGTTAACATTAGGATTAGGGTTTAGGGTTAGGGGTTAGGGTTAGTGTTAGAGTTAGGGTTAGGATTAGGTTTATGTTTAGTGTTAGGTTTAGGGTTACTGGTTTAGGGTTAGTTTTAGGGTTAGGGATAGGGTAACGGTTAAAGTCATTAATGTTATGGTTAGGGTTAGGGGTTAGTGTTAAGGTTAAGGTAAGGGTTATGTTTAGGTGTTAGGGTTAGGGCTAGGTTTAGGTTTACTGTTAGGGTTAGATGTTAGAGTTAGGGTTAAGGTTAGTGTTCTGGTTAGGTGGTTAGTGTTAGGTTTAGGGTTAGGATAAGTGTTATTTTAGGGTTAGCGTTAGGTTTAGGATTAGGTTCATTAGTGTTATGATCAGGGTTAAGGTTAGGGTTAGGGTTGGTGTTAGGGTTAGCGTTAGTTTTAGGAGTTAGGGTTAGGGTAATTATATGTTTTAAGATTAGGGTCATTAAGATTAGAGTTTGAGGTGCATTAGGATTAGGCTTAGGTTTAGGTTTAGGGTTATGTTTAGGTTTAGTACACCATTAGGAATAGGTTTAGGGTTAGGTTTAGGGTTAGGGTTAGTGTTAGGGGTTAGGGTTATGGGTTAGAATAAGGGTTATGTTTATTGTTAGGGTTAGACATTAATGTTATGATTAGGGTTAGAGTTTTGGTTAGGATTAGAAGTTAGGGGCAGGCCTAGGACTAAGGTTAGGGTTAGGTTTATGATCATTAGGGTTAGGATAAGGGTTAGTTTTAGGGATAGTGTTAGCATTAGTTTTAGGGTTAGGGTAAGGTTTAGGGTAATTAGGGTAAGGATTAGGGTTAGGGTTAGGATAAGGGTTAGTTTTAGGGTAAGGGTTAGGGTCATTAGGGTTAGGGTCAGAGTTAGGGCTTAGAGTTAGGGTTAGGTTTAGGGTTATGTTTATTATTAGAGGTAGGTTTAGGTTTAAGGTTAGGGTTAGTTTTTTGGGTTGGGGTTAAGGTTAGGTTCGTTAGTGTTAGGGTTATGGTTACGGTTTGGGTTAGGATTAGGGTTAGGGTTAGGTTTAGGGTTAGGATTATGTTTAGAGTTAGGGATTAGTTGTTAGTGTTCGGGTTAGCGTTAGGGGTTAGTATTAGGTTTAGGGTTAAGGTTAGGGGTTAGGGGTAATGTTAGTGTTAGGGTTTGGTTTATTTTGTTTAGTTATTAGACATGTTGGGCCAATTTCCTAAAATTTGGTGACAATTACCCAAAATCTGGAGACAGTTACTCAGGATTTGGGGACAATTAGCCAAAATTTGGAGACAACTGCTGAAATCTGGGAAAACGACAGAAAATTTGGGGACAGTTTAGGATTAGTGTTAGGGTTAGATTTAGTGTTACGGTTAGCGTTATTTTCGTTAGGGTTAGGGTCAGGGTAAGGGCCACGGTCAGGGTTAGTGTCAGGGTTAGGTTTATGGTAAGGGTCAGGGTTAGTGTTAGTGTTGGGGTTAAGGATAATTTTGGGGTTTTGGTTAGGTTAGGGCTAGATTTAGGGTTAGGGATTACGGTAGGGTTAGGATTAGAATTTACGGTAGGTTTAAGGTTAAGTTTAGGGTTAGAGTTAGGTTTAGGCTTTAGGGTAAGTGTTAGAGTTAGGTTTAGGTTTAGGATTATATTTATGATTAGGGTTAGGTATAGCCTTAGGTTTATGAGTAAAGTTAGGTTTAATTTTAGGATTAGGGTTAGGTTTAGGACTCTATTAGGGTCAGTTAGTGATAGGTTTCTGTTTAGGGTTAGTTTAAGGTGTATGGTTATGTTAAAGTTCTGGTTAGGGTTAGGGATAGGGATAGGGATAGGGATAGGCTTTGTTTTAGCTTAAATATTAGGGTTTATTTTAGGGTTATGTTAGGGTTAGGGTGCCATTAGAATTAGGGTTAGGTTTAGGTTTCATTTTAAGGTTAGGTTTATATTTAGGGTCAGTATTTGTGTTAGGGTTAGTATTTAGTGTTACGGTTAGGTTTAAGGATAGGGTTAGGGTTAGTGTTACAGTTATGGTTAGGGTGCCATTATGGTTTGGTTTAGGAATTAGTTTGGTTTAATGTTAGGGCTCTAATAAGTTTAGGGTTAGGTTTAGGGTTAGGGTAGTGTTAGAGACAAGGTTTGTTGTATTGTAATGGTGACATTAGTGTTAGGGGTAGGTTTAGGTTTAGAGTTAGGATTGGTGTTTAGGTTAAGGGTTAGGGCACAATTATGGTTCGGGTTAGGCTTAATGTTATAAATTAGTGTTAGGGTTAGGTTTAGGGTTAGAATCGTAGAATCACAGAATCACTAGTTTGGAAGAGACCCACTGGATCATCGAGTCCAACCATTCCCACCAATCTCTAAACAATGCACCTAAGCACCTCATCCACCCTCACCTTAAACACCTCCAGGGAAGGCGAGTCAACCACCTCCATGGGCAGACTGTTCCAATGCCTAACCACCCTTTCTGTGAAGATTTTTTTCCTTATCTCACGCCTGAATCTCCCCTGGTGGAGCTTGAGGCCATTCCCTCTCATCCTGTACCCTGTCACTTGGCAGAAGAGGCCAGCACCCTCCTCTCCACAACCTCCCTTCAGGTAGTTGTAGAGAGTAATGTCTCCCCTCAGCCTCCTCTTCTCAAGGCTAAACAACCCCAGCTCTCTCAGTCGCTCCTCATAAGACTTGTTCTCCAGCCCCTTCACCAGCTTTGTTGCTCTACTCTGGACTCGCTCCAGAGCCACAACATCCCTCTTGTGGTGAGGGGCCCAGAACTGAACACAGTATTCGAGGTGTGATCTCACCAGTGCCAAGTACAGAGGGAGAAGAACCTCCCTGGACCTGCTGGTCACGCCGTTTCTGGTACAGGCCAAGATGCCATTGTCCTTCTTGGCCTCCTGGGCACACTGCTGGCTCATGTTCAGTGGGCTGTCAATCAGCACCCCCAGGTCTTTCTCCTCCTGGCAGCTTTCCAGCCAGACTTCTCCTAGTCTTTAGCTCTGCTTAGGGCTGTTGTGCCCCAAGTGCAGGACCTGGCATTTGGCCTTGTTAAACCTCATGCCGTTGGTCTCAGCCTAGAATACCAGTTGTGTTCGAGTTAGGCTTAATATTAGGAATTAGAGTTAGAGTTAGTGTTAGGATTAGGGTTAGGTTTAGGGTTAGGGTGTCTGTAAGATTAGGGTTAGCATTAGGTTTAGGAATTAGGTTTGGTGTTAGGGATTTTTTTTTGGTAAGGGAAAGGGTTAGGATTGTAGTTAGGGCATAATTAGGGTTAGGGTTTCATTTAGGGTTAGGTTTAATGTTAGGGTTAGGGTAGAGTTAGGTTTAGCATTAGAGGTAAGGTTAGGGTTAGATTTAGGGTGCAATTAGTGTTAGGGTTACGGTTAGGTTTATGGTTTAGGGTTAGGGGGCCATTAGGGTTAGGGTTATGGTTAGGGTTAGGTTTATGGTTAGGTTTAAGACTAGGGTTAGAGTTTACGGTTACCGTTAGGGTTAGGGTTAGGATTAGGGTTAGGTTTAGGGGTTAGGGTTATGGTTAGATTTTAGGGTTAGAGTTAGCTTTAGGGCATCATTATGGTAAGGGTTAGGGTTAGGTTATATTTTGGTTTAGTGTTATGGTTAAGTTTAGCGTTAGGTTTAGGGTCTGGGTTAGGGCACCATTAGGGTTAGGTTTAGGATTAGGAATTAGGTTTAAGGTTAGTATTAGAGTTAGTGCTTATTGTTAGGCTTCGTGTTAGGTTTAGTGTTAGGGTTAGTGTTACGGTTAATGTTAGTGTTAGCTTTAGGCTTAGGGTTTAGGTTAGGGTTTGGTTTAAGTTAGGTTTCATGTAAGGGTTAGGTTTAGGATTAGGGATAGGTTTAGGCTTAGGGTAAGATTTAAGTTTAGGGTTAGGCTTAGGCTTAGGCTTAGTGTTGGGATTAGGTTTACTTTTAGGGTCAGGGTTATTCTGCCATTAAGATGAAGGTTAGGTTAAAGGTTAGGATTAGCATTAGGGTTAGTGTTAGGATTAGGGTTACGGTTAGGGTTTGGGGTATGGTTAGGTTTAGGATTAGGGTTAGAGTTAGCGTTTGGCTTAAGTTTAGTGTTAGAAATTAGGGTTAGGGCTAAGGTTGGCTTTAGGATTAGTTTAGTGGAATGGTTAGGGTTAAGGTGAGTTTTATGGTTAGGTTTAGGATTAGGGTTGGTTTTGGGTTAGGGTTAGTCTTAGAGGTTAGGTTTAAGGTTAGGGTTACGTTTGGTTTAGGGTTAATGTTAGGGTTAGGGTTACTATTGGTTTAGGGTTGATGTTAGGGTTAGAGTTAGGGCGCCACTAGAGTTATGGTTAGGGTGATAATATGGGTTCGGATTTATTGTTAGGATTAGGGTTAGGGGTAGGATTACAGTTAGGATTAGGGTTAGGTTTAGGGTATAGGGTAGGGCTAGGGATTCGGTTAGTGTTAGTGTAACGGTGGCATTAGGGTTAGGGTTATTTTTAGGGTAAACATAGTGGTTAGTTTTAGGGTTAGAGTTAGATTTAGGGTTAGCGTTAGGGTTGGAGTTAAGGTTAGGGTGCAATTAGGGTAAGGGATAAGCTTCAGTTTAGGGTTAGGGTTAGGATTAGGTTTAGGTTTAGGTTTATGGTTAGGGTTAAGATAAGGGTTAGGATTACGGTTACAGTTGATGTTAAGGTGTCATTAGGATTAGGTTTAGGAATTAGAGTTAGGGGTAGTTTTAGGGTTAAGGTTAGTTTTAGGGTTAGAGTGCCATTAGGGTAAGGTGTAGGGTTTAGAATTTGGGTTAGGCTTAAGGTTAGGGTTAGTGGTTAGTGTTAGGGTTAGGGTTAAGGTTAGGGTTAGGGTTAGGTTAGGGTTATGCATTAAGGTAAGGGTTAGAGTTAGGTTTAGGATTAGGGTTAGGTTTATGATTAGGGTTAGGGATAGCCTTAGGGTTAGGGTGCTATTAGGTTTAGTTAGGGTTAGGTTTAGGGTTAGGGTAAGCTTTATGGTTAGGGTTAAGGTTCTGGTTAGGGTTAGGGCATCATTAGGGTTAGGTTTAGATTTCATTTTAGGGCTAGAGTTAGGTTTATGTTTAGAGTTAATGTTAGGGTTAGTATTTAGTGTTACGGTTAGGTTTAAGGATAGGGTTAGGTTTAGTGTTACAGTTATGGTTAGGGTGCCATTATGATTTGGTTTAGGAATTAGTTTGGTTTAGTGTTAGGGCTCTACTAAGTTTAGGGTTAGGGTTAGGGTAGCGTTAGAGACGGAGTTTGTTGTATTGTAATAGTAACATTAGTGTTAGGGGTAGGTTTAGGTTTAGAGTTAGAATTGGTGTTTAGGTTAAGGGTTAGGGCACAATTATTGTTCGGGTTAGGCTTAATATTAGGAATTAGAGTTAGGGTTGGTGTTAGGGCTAGGATTAGGGTTAGGGCACCTGAAGGGTTAAGGTTAGAGTTAGGTTTAGGAATTAGGTTTAGTGTTATGGATTTTTTTTATTGGTAAGGGAAAGGGTTAGGATTAGGGTTTCAGATAGGGTTAGGGTGCCATTAAGGTTTAGGGTTAGGGTTAGTGATTAGTGTTAGGGTTAGGTTTAGTGTTAGAGTGCCTTTAGGTTAAGTGTTAGGGTTAGGAATTAGGGTTAGGGTTAGTTTTAATGTTAGGATGCCTTTAGGTTAAGTGCTAGGGTTAGGGTTAGGTTTTGGATGCCATTATTTGAGGGTTAGGGGTTAGGGTCAGGGATAAGTTATGTTTTGGGCTAGGCTTAGGGTTATGGTTAGGTTTACGAGTTAGGGTTAGAGTTTGGTTTAGGTATAGGGTTAGATTGCAATTAGAGTTAGGGTTAGGGTTAAGGTTAGTTTTAGTGTTAGGGTGCTAATAGGGTTTAGGTTAGGCTTAGTTTGAGGAATCAGGGTTAGGGTTAGAGGTAGGGTTAGGTTTAGGATTAGGGTTACGGCAACATTACGGTAAGAATTAGGGTAATGTTTAAAGTTAGGAGTTAGTGTTCAGTTTAATGTTAGTGTTAGGTTTTGAGTGAGTGTTAGGGTTAGGGTTAGTAATGACGGTTAGGGTTAAGTTTTGTTTTAGTGTTACGGTGCCATTAGGGTTAGATTAGGCTTAGTGTAAGGAATTATGGTTAGTGTTTGGGTTAGGTTTTGGGTTAGTGTTCAAGTTAGTTTTAGGTTGCCTTTAGGGTTAGGGTTAGGGTTTAGGGTTTAGGGTTAGGGTTACTGTTAGGAATTAGCATTACTTCTAATTTTCCTCAAATTTTGTGTAACTGTCCCAAAATTTGAATAATCTTCCCCAAATTCTGGGTAGTTCTTTGAAAATTTTGAGTAATTTTCAACAAATTTGGGGAAATTGTCACCAAATGTATGGTCATTATGCCCAAAAATCTTGTAAATTTCCTAAAATTCTGTGTAATTTTCCAATATTTTGGGTAATTGTCCCCAAATTGAGAGTAATTGTCTCCAAATTTTTGGTAATTTTTCTAAAACTGTGAGTAATTGTCCCCAAATTTTTGGTAATTGTCCCCAGATTTTGAGTAGTTGTCCTCAATCTTTAAGTAATTCTCCCAAAATTTCTCCCCAAATATCTCCTCAAATTTTGTGTAGTTGTCCCAAAATCTGGGTAATTTTCCTGTAATTTAGAGAAATTCTCCTCACATTTTGGGTTATTGCCTCAAAATCATGTGTTATTGTCTCACAGTTTTGGGTAACTGTGCCTGAATTTCCAGTAATTTAACACAAATTGTATGTAATTTTCCCCATTTTTTTTCATAATTGTCTCCAAATTTTGGATGATTGTCTCCACATGTTGGGTAATTGTCCCCAAATTTTGAGTAATTGTCCCCACGTTTTGGTTAATTTTCCAAAGTTTTGTGTAATTATCTCCAATATCGGGTAATTGTCCCCAAATTAATCCACAAATTTCTTGTAAATTTCCTCAAGATTTTTGTAAGTGTGCCAAATTTTGTGTAATTTTGTAGATGGAGTTGGAGTTGGAGTTAGAGTTGAAGTTAGGGTTAGGGTTAAGGTTAGGGTTGGGGTTGGAGCTGGAGTTAGAATTGGAATTGGTAGTGGAGTTGCACTTAGGGTTAAGGTTAGTTTTAGATTTAGGGTTAGAGTTAGAGATGGAGTTCGACTTTGGGTTTAGGGTTCTTGTTGGAGTTAGAGTTATGGTAGGGTTTAGGGTTAGAGTTAGGTTTGGCGTTGGAGTTTGGTTGTGGTTTGGCGTTGGATTTAGGGTTAGTGTTAGGTTTTGGGTTAGGGTTATGGTCAAGGTTACGGTTAGGGTTGAGGTTGGAGTTGGAATTGGACTTTGTGTTAGGGTTCGGGTTGGATTTTGGTTTGGGATTGGGGTTTGAGTTGGCGTTGGAGTTGGGCTTTGAGTTGGAGTTAGGTTAGGTTTAACGTTAGGTTTAGGGTTTGGGTTTTGGTTAGGGTTTGAGTTGAAGTTGTCACTGGACTTGAAGTCTGAGGTGGAGCTGGAGTTGGGGTTAGGGTTGGAGTAGGAGGAGGATTTAGGGTTTGGGTAATTGTCCCCAAATTTTTAGCAATTGGCCCCAACTATCGAGTAATTGTGGCAAATGTTGGGTAATTGTTCCCAAATGTCGTGTAACTATCCTCAAATTTTGCTAAATCATCCCAAATTTCGGGTAATTGACCCAGATTTTAAGTAATTGCCTCCAAATTTGGGGTAATGGACTAAGATTTTATGTAATTGCCTCCAAATTTGGGGTAAATATCTACAAATTTTGACTAATTTTCTCTAAATATTGGTTAATTGTCCCAGAATGTTGGGAAATTGTGCCCAAATATATTGCAAATTTCCACAAAGATTGTGTAATTGCCCCCTAATTTTGGATAGTTGTTTCCAGATTTTAAGTAACTGACCCCAAATTTTGAGAAATTGTCTTCAAATTTTGGGTAATTGTCGTCAAGTTTTGGGTAATTGTATCCATATTTTGGGTAACTGTCACCAAATTTTATAAATGTCCCAAAATTTTTGTAATTTTCCTCGAACTGTGTGTAATTGTCCAAAAATTTTGGATAATTATCCTCGAATTATATTACCCAAATTTGTAATAATTCTCTGAAAACTTTTTGTAATTGACTCCAAAACTTCAAGTTATGTTCCACAAATTTTGGGTAACTGCGCCCAAGTTTTAGGTAAATGTCTGAAAATTTTCCGATATTGTCCTCAAATTTCAGGTACTTATCACAGATTTTTAGGAAATACCCCAAAATTTTGGGTCATTGTATTCAAATCTTGACTAATTTTCTCCAAATGTGGGGTAAATGTCCAAAAATTTTGGGTAATTGTCCTAAAATTATGAAGAAATCTCTCCAAATTTTTGTAATTGCATACAAAATATTGGGCAACTATGTCCAAATTGTTAGGTATTGTCTCCACATTCGGGGTAATTGTCCCCAAATTTGGGTAATTGTCCCCAGATTTTAAGTAATTTCCTCCAAACTTGGGGTAATTACTCCCAAGTTTTCAGTAATTGTGCACAAATTTTAAATAACTGCCTAAAAACTTCTAGTAATCGTCGCCTGCCAGGTTTTGAGTCATTAGCCCCAGATTTGTAATAATCGTCGCAAATTGTTGAGGCGTTTTGCCAAATTCTTAGGCATTGTCTCAAAATTGTGTGTATCTTCCCACAAATTTTGTGTCATTTTCCCGAAAATTTGTGTAATTGTCCCAAATACTCGGTAACTGTAACCAATTTTTGAGTAATTGTCTTCTAATTTGTCTCAAAGTTATGGGTAATGATGATTCAAGTCATTAAAATCTTCCACAAGTTTCGTGTATTTGTCTCTACAGTTTTGATAGTTGTGTTCCTACGGAGGGAAATTGTCACCAAACGTTGGGTAATTGACCCCAAATTCTAAGTAATTGTCTCCAAACGGTGTGTTGTTTTCAACAAATGTTGGGAAATTGTCCCTAAATAGGGGGTCATTTTGCCCCAATTTTTAGTAATTGTCCCCAAATTTTCTGTCGTTTTCCCAAATTTCAGCAATTGTCTCCAAATTTGGGGAATTGTCCCCAAATCCTGAGTAACTGTCTCCAAATTTTGGGTAATTGGCCCAACATGTCTAATAATTTTCCTCAAATTTGGTGTATTTGTCCCCAAATGGTGGATAATTGTCCCCAAATGTCAGATAATTTTCACCCGATTTGGGGTTATTGCCTCAAAATTTTAGGTAAGTTTGCCCACATTTTTAGTCATTGCCCCCCCCCCCCCCTTGTTGAGTAATTGTCACCAAATTTTGAGTACTTTTTCCCAAATTTTGAGTCATTCTCTCCAAATTTGGGGTAATTGTCCTCAAATTTTGAGTAATTCTCTCCCAACTTTGGGTAATCCTCCTCAAATTTTCGGTAACTGTCTCCCAATTTCGGGAAATTATCTGCAAACTTCGGGTAATTGCCCCCCGGTTTTGAGGAGGTATTATCGTTTTCATCAAATTTTGTATAATTGTCCCCAAATTAGGGTCACTTTCCTGAAATTTAGAGTAATTGTGCTCATAATTTTGGACAGTCATCTCAAAATCAGGCATAATTTTCGACAAATTTTGTTTAATTTTCCTCAAATTTTGCCTCATTTTCTCCAAATCTAGGGTGGTTTTCCCAAAATCTAGGTAAATGTCAGAATATTTTGAGTAATGGTCTTAAAATTTTGTGCAGTTGTCTCCTAATTTGGGGTAATTGTCTCAAATTCTTGGGTAATTATCTTCAAATTTTGTGTAATTATCCACAAACTTCGAGTAATTTTCTCCAAATTGCTATCTCTTGTCCTTGTTGGAGTCTTCAACTTCCCACATATAGGCTGGGAATATAATGCAGCAGAAATAGTCAGTCCAGGAGATTCTTGGAGTATGTGGAAGACAACATCCTCACACAGCTGGTAAGCAAACCAACAAGGGACAGTGCCCTCCTGGGCCTGCTGTTTGTGAACAAGGAATGACTAGTGATGGATGTGAGGGTTGGAGGACGGTTTGGGCAAAAAGATTATGAGATGATAGAGTTCTCAGTGCAGGGTGAGATGAAGAAGGTGGAGGTTAGCAGAATAGTAGCCCTCAACTTTCAGAGAGCAGACTTTGGACTGTTCAGAAGGCTGGTTGGAAACGTCCAATGGGAGGAGCTCCTTGATGGCAAAGTTGTCCATGAGGGCTGGGTGCTCTTCAAGAAAGAACTCCTAGCAGCTCAGGAGAAAGCCGTCCCCAACTTCCGGAAAAGTAGCCAGCGGAGTAAGAAACCAGCATGGTTGAGTAGGGAGGTCCTGAGAGACATCAATAGGAAGAATAAGGTCTACGACCTTTTGAGGAAGGGGCAGGCATCCTGGGTGGACTATAGGGAGGAAGTGAGAACATGCAGGGAAAAAATCAGGAGGGCTAAGGCCCAACTAGAAATGCGATTGGCCAAGACTGTGAAAGACAACAAAAAGTCTTTCTACAAATACATCAACAGCAAAAGGAGGGCCAGGGAGAATCTCTAGTCCCTAGCAGATGCAGAGAGAACAACAGTAACAGGGGACAAAGACATGGCTGAATTGCTCAATGCCTACTTTGCCTCAGTCTTTAATAGTAAGGAAAATTGTTCCTTCTGTGCACAACCCCAAGGACTGGAAGAGAAGTATGAGGTACCTACGGTCCAAGAGGAGGTGGTTAGAGACTTGCCTGGACTTCAGTAAAGCCTTTGATACAGTTTCTCATAGCGTTCTGCTTCGGAAACTGTAGGCCTCTGGCCTGGACAGGTGCACACTCTCCTGGGAGAAAAACTGGTTGAATGGCTGGGCCCAGAGGGTGGGGGTAAATGGAGTTAAATCCAGCTGGAGGCCTGTTAAAATTGGGGTGCCCCAGTGCTCAGTGCTGGGTCCAGTCCTGTTTAATATCTTTATCAACGACCTGGATGAAGGCATTGAGTGCACCCTTAGCAAGTTTGCAGATGACACCAAGCTAGGTGGAAGTGTCGATCTGCTGGAGGGTCAGGAGGCTCTGCAAAGGGACCTGAACAGGCTGGACTGCTGGGCTGAGAACAACGGCATGAGGTTTAACAAGGCCAAATGTCAGGTCCTGCACTTGGGGCACAACAACCCTAAGCAGAGCTACAAACTAGGAGAAGCCTGGCTGGAAAGCTGCCAGGAGGAAAAGGGCTTAGGGGTGTTGGTTGACAGCCGACTGAACATGAGCCTGCAGTGTGCCCAGGTGGCCAAGAAGGCCAATGGCATCTTGACCTGCATCAGAAATGGTGTGACCAGTAGGTCCAGGGAGATTATTCTCCCTCTGTACTTGGCACTGGTGAGACCGCACCTCGAGTACTGTGTTCAGTTCTGGGCCCCTCACCACAAGAAGGATGTTGAGGCTCTGGGGCGAGTCCAGAGAAGAGCAACAAAGCTGGTGAAGGGGCTGGAGAACAAATCTTAAGAGGAGTGACTGAGAGAGCTGGGGTTGTTTAGCCTGGGGAAGAGGATGCTGAGGGGAGACCTTATTACTCTCTACAACTACCTGAAGGGAGGTTGTGGAGAGGAGGGTGCTGGCCTCTTCTCCCAAGTGACAGGGGACAGGACAAGAGGGAATGACCACAAGCTCGCCAGGGGAGATTCTGGCTTGATATTAGGAAAAAATTCTTCACGAAAAGGGTGGTTGGGCATTGGAACAGTCTGCCCAGGGAGGTGGTTGACTCGCCTTCCCTGGAGGTGTTTAAGGTGAGGGTGGATGAGGTACTTAGGGGCATGATTTAGGGATTGGTGGGAATGGTTGGACTCGACGATCCGGTGGGTGGTTATTCTGTGATTCCAACCTGGTTATTCTGTGATTCTGTGATTCTGAGAACCCTAACCTTAAATCTAACCCTAAACCTAATCATAACACTACCCCTAAACCAAACCCCAACCCCAATATCAACCCAAACTCCAACACTAACCCTATCACTACTTCTAACCCTAACCCTAAAGCAAACCATAACCCTAAAGCAAACCCTAAACCTAACCATAACTCTAAAACCTAATCTAACCCTAACCCTAACAACCCTAATGTTAACCCTATCCCTAACAATAATGCTCACCCCAACCCTAACACTAACTATAACACTAACCCTAAACCTACCTTTAAACCTCAAACTAACTCTAATAACCCTAACCCCTAACCCTAACACTAACCCTTAACACAAACACTAACCCTGACGCAAAATCTATCCTTAACCGTAAACCTAACAGTAACTACTAACCTAACATCAAATTTTATACTCACTCTAACAATAAAAACTAAATCTAACCCTGACACTAACACTAATTGTAAACACTTACCCTAAACCTAACACTTACACAAACCCCAAACAACATCCCTATCCCTAACACTAACCCTAAACCAAACAATAACGCTAAACCTAACCCTTAATATTAACAATAACAGTTACACTAACCCCCCCCAAAAACTCTATTCCTAACACTAACCTTAAAACAAACACTAAAACTAAATCTAACCTATAATCCTAACCCTAACACTCTCACTAATAAAAACTTTATCCCCAAAGTCTAACCTTTATCCTTACCCTAACTGTAATCATAATCCCTAAACCTAACCCTAAACCTACCCAGAATCCTAACCCTAACCCTATCACTGTCCCTAACAATAACACTAAACACTTCCCCTAAAACTAATCCTAAACCTAACCCTAAAACTAACCCTAACCATACCGACCCTAACCCTAATCCTAATTCTAACCCTAACGCTAACCCTACTCCTAAACCTAACACTAATCCTAACTCTAACCTTAATACTAAACTAACCCTAACCATAAACCTAGAACTAAACCTAACACAAACCCTAACCGTAACACTAACCCTAACCCTAACCCCTAACTCAACACACAATCCCTAACCCAACACACAATCCCTAACCCCAACCATAACATTAATAATATACCCTAACACCTTACCCTAAACCTAACCCTTACGCTAATCCTAACTCTAACCCTAACCCCTAAACCTAACCATACACAGAAAACCAACCTTAACCCTAACTCGAAATTTAATCCTAAATCTAACACTAACGCTAACACTGACACTAACCCTAAACCCTAACCCTAACCTTATCCCTAACCCTAAACATAATGACCGTAACCATGACATTAACCCTAAGCCTAATTACCCTAAACCTAACACTAACCCTAATCAAAAAATTAACCCTAACCCATAATCCTAGCTCTAACCTTAAAGATAACCATAACCCTAACCCTATCCTTAACCTTAACCCTAACCCTAAACCTAACAATAAACCTAAACTGAACTCTAACTTACAACCCTAACCGCAAGACTAACACTAAAACTAAACCTTAACCCTAATCCTTACCCTAACCCTAACCATAACCCCTAACCCTAACCATAACCCTAACTGTAACGTTAACCCTAATGACCCTAATCCTTACCCTAACACCTAAACCTAACTCTAAATCTAACCCTCACCCTAACCCTAAACATAACACTAACCCTAATGACCTAAATGTCAACCTATCCCTATCCCTATCCCTAATGACCCTAAACTTAACCCTAACCCTAACACTAACCCTAACCCTAAACGTAATGACATAAATGTAATCCTAATCATTACATTAACTACTAACCCTAACCCTAAACATAACCGTAACACCACTCTTAACCCTAATGATCCTAACCCTCACCCTAACACTAACCCTAACCCTAACACTAACACTAAACCTAAAAGTAATTTAACCCTAACAATAAGCCTAAAAAGAACTCTAACGTATAACCCTAACCGTGAGAGTAATCCTAACCCTAACACTAACACTAAACCTAAACCCTAACCATAACTCATAACCCTAACCACTAACACTAAACCTAACCCTAATGAACATAACCCTAACAGTAACATTCATAACCCTAATCCTAACCATAAACCAAAATCTAATGACCCTAATCCTTACCCTAATCATAACCCTAAACCCTAAACCTGACTTTAACCCTAACCCGAAACTTAATACTAACACTAACCCTAAAACCTAAATATAGCCCTATCCCTAACCCTAATGACCCTAACCCTAACACTGAACCTAACACTAAAACTAACCCTAAAGCTAATGACCTAAATGTAATCCTAATCATTAGATTAACAACTAACCCTAAGCCTAACCATAACCCTAACCCCATCCTTAACCCTAATAATCCTAACCCTCACCCTAAACCTTACCCTAACCATAACCTTAGCCCTAAACCTAACCCTAAACATAACCCTAAACATAACACTAACCCTAAGACTAACCCTAACTCTAACACTAACTCTAAGACTAACCCTAACTCTAATGACACTAACATTTACCCTAACCCTAAAACTAACGATGCTAACCCTGACAACACTAACCCTAACCCTAAACCCTAACCCTAACCCTAATCCCTAACCCTAACGAAAACCCCAACCCCAATCCTAACACTAACCC
Organism: Clamator glandarius; assembly: GCA_033459285.1. Classification (NCBI taxonomy): domain Eukaryota; kingdom Metazoa; phylum Chordata; class Aves; order Cuculiformes; family Cuculidae; genus Clamator; species Clamator glandarius. The sequence goes on from JAUNZM010001004.1 coordinate 98,031, forward strand.
TAACACTAGACCTAATCACTAAACATAATACTAACAGTAAACTTAACAAATAACCCCAACCCTAACCCTAACAATAACACTAATGACCCTAAACCTAACCCTAATGCTAATGAACCTAACCCTAGCACTAATGAACCTAATCCTAATCCTAGCACTAACCCTGAACCTAATCCTAACACAAACCATAACCCTAATGACCTAAACCAAATAATAACATAACAGTAATTACTAAGCCTAGCCTTAACAATAACCCTAATCCAGACTGTATCACTAACCATAACCCTTAACCTAACCCTAATTTAAAGCCTAAACATAACATGTAACACTAAACCTAACAGTAACCCTAACACTTACCATTACCCTACCTCTAACTTTAACCCTAAACCTAAACCTAACCCTAATCCAAACCATAATACCCTAACACTAAACCTAAACATAACCCTAAACCTAACCCTAACACAAACCCTAAACCCTAAACCTAACCCTAAACCAAACCCCAACCCTAACCCCAACACTAACCCTAACCCTAAACCGATCCGCAACACCAACGTAATCCCAATCCTAACACTATACCTAACCCTAACACTAACCCTAACACTAAACATAAACCTTACCATAACACTAACCCTAAGCCTAACCCTAAACCACTAACCACTAACCCTAAACACAAACCCTAAACCTAAACCTAACATTATAAATATATCCTAACACCTTACCCTAATCTTAAATCTAACACTTACACTAATCCTAACCCCAAACATAACACCAAAACCTAAACCTAACCTTAACCCGAACCCTAACACTAAACCTAACCTTAAAACTAAGCTGAACCCTAACCATAAACCAAACCCTAATCCTACCCCTAGGCTGAACACTAACCGTAAACCTAACCATAAACCAAACCCTAATCCTAACCCTAACCCAAGCACTAACCCTAACCCTAATCCCAGTACTAACCTAAACTTAACCCCTAACCCTAACCTTAAACCTAAACCTAGCCCCAACCCTAACACTAACCCTAATGACAGTAAACCTAACCCTAACCATAACACTAACACTAATGCCCTAATGTTAACCCTAAATGTTAACAATAACCCTAAACCCTAACCCTAGTGAAGGTAAATCTAACCTTAACCATAACCCTAACAACAATGCCCTAACATTAACACTAACCCTAACCCTAACAATAATCCTGACCCCAAACCTAACCCTAATTCTAACCATAACCCTAAACTTAACCATAAACCTAAACCTAACCCTAAACCTAATCATAACAACAACCGTAACCCGAATTCTAATGACTGTAACCCTAACCCTAAACCTACTGTCCCTAAACCTAACCCTAACGATGATAAACCTAACCCTAAAATAACCCTAACAGTAATGCCCTAATATCAACTCTAACACTAACAATAATCCTAACCCCTAACCCTAAACTTAACCATAAACCTAAACCTAACCCTAACCCTAAATCTAATCGTAACAACAACTGTAACCCTAACTGTAATGACCCTAACCCTAAACATAATGTCCCTAAACCTAACCCTAACTGAACCCTAAACCTAACTTTAACCCTAACCCCGAAACCTATCCCTAATCCTAACAAAAAACCCAAACCCACCCCCAACCCTAAAATTAACCCTAACCCTAAACATAACCCAAACCATAACCCCAACACCAACACAAAAACCAAACCTAAATCCAACCAAAAATCTAACCCTAAGCCTATCCCCAAACCAAGCCCCAGCAACACTTACCCTTACACTAATCCTAACCCTAACCTTAACCCTAAACCTAACACTAACACTTATCCTAACACTAACCATAACCCTAACCCCCAAACCATAACCCTAACCTAAACAGAAACCTTAAACCTAAATCTAACCCTAACTCTAATCTTAACCCGAACCCTAAACCTAAACCTTACCCTACTCCTAAGCTTAAACACTAACCCTAATTCTAAACTTAACTCTAAAAACTATTAACCCTAATCTTAACCTAAACCTAACCCTAACATCAACTATCTAACCCTAACTCTAATGCTAACCTACCCTAACACCAAACCCAACCTTAATTCTAACTCTAACCCTAACACTAATGCCAACCGTAACCCTAATCCTAACCAATAACCCTAACCCTAAAACTAACACTAATCCTAACCCTATCCTTAACGCTAACCCTAACCCTAAAACTAACTAATCCTAACCCTATCCCTAACCCTAACCATAACCATAACCATAACCCTAATGAATACAACACTAACCATAACCCTAAACCTAAGCCTAACTCTAACACTAACCCTATACCCTAAAACTAACCCTAATTCTAACCCTAACCATAATGCATAACCCCTAACACTAACCCCTAGCACCTAACACATAATCCTAACCCAAACCCTAACACTAAGCATATTCCTAAACCTAACCCTAACCCTAACCCCAACCATAACCCTAATTTATATAACCATAACCCTAAACCTAAACTTAACCCTAACTCTAACCCTAACCCTAACTTAAAAACTAACCCCTAACTTAAAAACTAACCCCTAACCCTATACCAAACCCTAACCCTAACACTAACCCTAACCCCTAACCCTAAACCAAACCCTAACCCTAACCCCTAACCAAACCCCAAACCAAAACCTAAACCTAAACATAACTCTAACCCAAACTCAAACCCAACCCCAACCCTAACCCTAACCTTAACTGTAACGCTAACCCTAAACCTAGCCCTAACCCTAACCCTAAATCCCAACCCTAAATCTAACACTAACCCTAACTTTAATGACCCTAAACCTAATTATAAAACTAAACTTAAACTTACCCCAAACCTAACCCTAACCCTATTGACCATAAACCTAACCCTAACCATAATTCTGACAATAATGCCCTAAATTTAACCCTAACACCTAATCCTAACCCTTACCCTAGCCCTAACCCTAACCCTAACCCTAACCCTAACCCTAACCCTAACCCTAACCCTAACCCTAACCCTAACCCTAACCATAACCATAACCATAACCATAACCATAACCATAACCATAACCATAACCATAACTTTAATGACCCTAACCGTAAGCATAATAACCCAAATCATAACCCCCACCCTAACCCTAAGCCTAATGTCCGTAAACCTAACCCTAACCAAACCCTAAAACTAAATCTAACCCTAACCCCTAACCCTACCCCTAACCATAACCCCAAATCCAACCCCAGCCCTAGCCTTAACCCTAAACATAACCCTAACCATAACCCAAACCCTAACCCTAAACTTAACCCTAAAACTAACAATAACCCGTAGCCACTAAGCCTAAAACTAAACCTAACCCTAAACCCAAACAAAATCCCAGACGAAACCGTAAACCTAAACCTAACACTAATCCTAATCCTAAACATAACACTAACCCTAACCCTAACCCCTAAACCCTAACCCTAAACCTAAACACAAACCCTAACCCTAAATCTAAACCTAACTCTAACTCTACCACTAACCCTAAACCTAACCCTAAGCTTTAACCCTTACACTAAGCCCTAACCCTAACAACTCACATTAACCCTGACCCCTACCCTAACGGACCTAGTGCTAACCCAAACACTAACCCCTAAACCTAACCCTAAAACTACCCCTAAGCCTAACAATTACAATAACAGTAACCCTAAACACTAACCATAACCCTAACCATACTCTAACTCTAACACTAACACCTAACCCTAACCTAACAATAACCCCTAACACTAATCCTAAACCTAATAGCCTAAAATTAATCCTAAACATAAACCCTAAACCTAAACCTAACACTAAACCTAACCTTAACCCGAAGCATAACAATAACCATAAAACCTAATCCTTAACCCTAATCCTTACCCTGACCATTACCCTAAACCCTTACACTAACCTTAAACCTAAACCTCACCCTAACCCTTATCTAAGCCTAAACTAAGTCCTAAACCTAACCTAACACTAATACTTTACCCTAACCCTAACCTTAACACATAACACTAACCCTAACCTCTAACCCTAACCCTAACTCTACCCGAACCCTAAACATAACACTATCCATTACCATATCACTAACCCTAACACTAACACAAAACACTAACCCTAACCCCAACCATAACCCTTACACTAAGGCTAACACCTAACACTAAACTTAACCACTAACCCTAACCCTAATGGCCCTAACCCTAACCCAAACCCTAAACCTAAGCCTTGCACTAACACCTTACACTAATCCTTACCTTAACACTAACCTTCATCATAAATCTAAACCTAAATCCAATCCTAACCATAATCCTAAATCTAACCTTAACCCTAATCCATCACTAAAACTAACCATAACCATATTCCTAACCCTAACATCTAAACCTAAACCCTAATCCTAATCCTAAACCTATCCCTAACACCAAAGAAGACCTCTAAACATAACCATACACCTAACCTCTAACAGTAACCCTAACCATAACCCTAAAATTAACCCTAACACTAACCCAAACCCTAACCATAATGACCCTAACCCTAATGAAACTAACCCTAACCCTAATGACCTAACCCTAACTGCAACACTAACACTAATCCTAAACCTAACACTAACACCTAACCCATAACACAAACCCTAACCCTAACTCTAAATTTAAAATTAAACCTAACCCTTAAACCTAGCCCTAACCCTAAACCTAACCCTAACTCAAACCCTAACACTAACTCCTAACCCAAACCCTAAACCTAACCTTTAGACTGAATACTAAACCTAACTCTAATCCCTAATCTTAACCCCAAACCTAACTCTAACACTAACACCAATCCTAATATTAACCCTAACACCTAAACCTAACACTAACCCTACACCTAACCCTAACCCGAACCATAATTCTAACTCCTAACCCTAACGCTAATCCTAATGACCTAAACGTATTCCTAAGCCAAACCCTATCCCTAACTCCTAAACCTAACCCCTGACCCTAACCATAACCCTAATCTAACCTTAATGAGCTAACACTAACCCTAACCCCTAAAGTTGACCCCTAAAACTATCCCTAACCTAAGCCCTGAACCTAACCCTAACATTAACACTAACACTAACCCTAACCCTAATCTAACATTAATTAGATAAGCCTAACCCTAAACCTAAACCTAATCCTAACCCAACGATAACCCTAACCATAACCCTAACGACCCTCACCCTAACCTGAAACCTAAACCTAACCAAAACCTAACCCTAAACTTAACCTTCACCCGAACCCTAACACTACCTCCTAACACTAACACTAAACATAAATCTAAACCTAAATGTAACTTTAAACCTAACCCCTAACCCTAAGCCAAAACCTAACCCTACTCCCTAACCATAACATTAACTCTAACACTAACACTAAACCTAACCCTAAACCTAATGCTAAGCCTAAACCTAACAGTAACCCTAACCCAACACTAACCGTTATCCTATCCCTAACACCTAATCCCTAACACTAACCGTAATGACCTAACCCAAAACCTAACCATAAACATAAATCCAATGGTAACCTTAAACCTAACCCCAAAACCTAACCCTAACCCTAAACAAAACCATAACACTAATGACTCTAAACCTTACCCTAAGCCTAAACCTAACCCTAATCCTAACAGTAATGACCAAAACCCTAACCTTAACCCCTAATACTAACACCTACACTAAAATAACCCTAACCCTAACAATAACTGTAACCAAAACACTAAACAAAAATCCTAACCCTAACACTAAACCTAACCGTAACCCAAAGCCTAAACGTAACCATAAAGCTAACCTTAAACCTAATCCCCAATCTAACCATAACCCCAACCCTAATCCTAATCCTAATCCTAATACTAACACTAAACCTAAATATAACCCTAACTCTAACTCTAACCCTAATGGACATAACACTAACATTAAACCTAACCGTAAACATGACTGCTAAACCTAACCCTAAACCGAACCCTAAAGACTCTGACTCTAATGAACTTAACACTAACACTAATGAGCTAACCCTAACCGTAACACTAACACTAATTCTAAACCTAACACTAACCCCTACGCCTAACACTAACCCTAACTCTAAACCTAACTCTAAACCTAACTCTAACCCTAACGTTAACACTAACACAAATCCTAACCCTTAGCCTAACCCTAAACCTAACCCCTAACCCTAAAATTTAGCTGACCCTAACTCCTAAACCTAAACCTAACCCTAAACCTAACCCTTACCCTAATGAGCTAACACTAAGCCTAAACCTAACACTAACAGTAACTCTAACCCCTAACTCTAACCTATAACCGTAACCATAATCATTAAACTTAAACCTAACCCTAAGCCTAAACACTAACCCTAATGGCCCTAAGCTTAACCCCTAAACCTATCACTAACCCTGACCCTAACACTTACTCTAACCGTTAACCTAAAACATTACCCTAAACCTAACACTTACCCTAACCCAAAGACAAACCTTACATCTAACCCTAACGATAATCCTAATTCTATACCTTACCCTAACCCTGACCCTAAACCTAATCTAACCCTAATCCTAACACTAACCTGAACCCTATCCCTAACCCTAAGCCTAATAACCCAAACTCTAAACATAATCCTAATAAACCTAACCCTATCCCTAACACTAACCCTAATGAGCTAAACCAATCCGTAACACTAACACTAATCATAATCCTAACCCTAACCCCTAACACTAACCCTAAACCTCACACTAACCGTAACCCTAAACCTAACTCTAACACTAACGTTACCACTAACACAAACCCAAACCCTAAACTTAAAGCTAAACCTAACCTCTAACCCCTAACCCTAAACCTAATGGTGCTCAGACTAACCCAAACCCTAAAACCTAACCACTAACCTAAGCCATAACCCTAACACCAACCTAACACTAAACCCTAACTCCTAACCCCAACCCTAACACTTATGACGTAACTTAACCCTAACCCCAATCTAATCCAACTCTCCACTTAACCCTAACTCTAACACTAAATCTAACCCCAACCCTTAACCCTATACTCTTACTCTTACTATAAACCTTACCCTAAACAATTACACTAACCCTAACCCTAATCCTAACCCTAACACTAAATCTAACCCTAACCCTAATCCTAATCCCTAACACTGAATCAAACACTAATCCCTAACCCTAACCCTAGCCCTAACCCTAACCCTAAATCTAATTCTAAACCTAACCCTAAATATATTCCTAAAGCAAACACTTTACCTAATGCTAAACCAAACCCTATCCTGAACCCTAAACTAACCCTAACACTAACCCGAACCCTAATCCTAATTTTAAATTCTAACCCTCACCTCTAACCCTAACCCTCACCTCTAACACTAACCCTAAAACTAACTCCACTCCAACCCTAACACTAACCCTTATGACCTAACCCTAACCTTAAACCTATATCTAAACCAAACCCTAACCCAAACAGCAACACTAACCCTAACCCTAAATTAATCCTAACCCCTAACCCTACCCAAAACCGTAAGCCTAATGACCCCAACCCTAATCCTAATCCTAACACTAATGAAAATAACCCTAACCCGAATCCCTAACCCTAAACGTACTCCTAACCCTAACCCTAATCCTTACCGTAACCCTAACCCTATCCCTACCCAAACACTCACCTTAAACCTAACACTAAATATACTCCCAATGCCTAAGTCTAACCCTAACATTAACCCTAAACCAAAACACTAACCCTAATCCTATACCCTAAACCTAACCCTAAAATTAAACCTTAATATAACCCTAAAAACAAAACCTAAAACCTAGCCCTAACTCTTAACCTAAATTTTACCCTAAACCCTAACACTGAATCAAACATTAAGCCCTAACCCTACCCGTAGCCCTAACCCTAACCCAAACCAAACCCTAACCCTAACCCTAAATCTAATCCTAAACCTAACCCTAAACCAAATCCTAAAAAAACACTTTACCTAACGCTAAACAAAACCCTGTCCCTAACACTAAACTAACCCTAACACTAACCCTAAACGTAAACCTAATTTTAATCCTTAACCCTAACCCTCAACCCTAACCTCTAACCCTAATCCTAAAACTGACTCCACCCCTACCCCTAACACTATTCCTTATCACCTAAACCTAACCTTAAACCTATCTCTAAACCGAACCATAACCCAAAAACTAACCCTAATCCTAAAACTGACTCCACCCCTACCCCTAACACTATTCCTTATCACCTAAACCTAACCTTAAACCTATCTCTAAACCGAACCATAACCCAAACACTAACCCTAAACCTAACCCCTAACCCTAACCCTAATTCTAACTCTAACCCTATCCCTAACCCTAATTCTAACTCTAACCCTATCCCTAACCCAACACTAACCCTAACATTAAATATAACCCCAACGCCTAACTTTAACCTGAACATTAACCCTAAAACTAAACACTAACCCTAACACTAACCTGAAACCTAACACTAACTCCTAAACATAACCCTAACCCTAGCCCTATCAGTAACCCTAACCCTAAACATCACACTAAGCCTAAAACTAACACTAAATCTAACCCCTAAAACATACACTAACCCTAAACCTAAACATAACACTAAACCTAACCCTAATTCAACACTCATTCTAACCCTTACACTAAATTTAACCCCAACCCCTAACCCTAATACTAAACCAAACCCCTAACACTAACCCTAAGCCTAATTCATAAACCTAAATCAAACCTTAAACCTAACCCTAACATTAACCCTAGCACTTAAACCTAACACTTACCCTGTACTTAACACTAACCTAAACCCTAACACTAGCTCCTAAACCTAAACCTAAATCTATACCCTATCCCTAACCCTAACACAAACACAACCCTAACCCTAAACCTAACCCGAACTCCAACGTTAAACCTAAACCACACCCTAACACTAACCTAACCTTAACCCTAACACCTAACAGTAACTCTAAACCTAACATTAACCCTAACACCTAAACATAACCCTAATCCTAACCCTAACCTGAACCCTAACACCAACTGCGAACCCTAACCCTAAACCTAACACTAAAACTGACACTAAACCTAACGCTAAATATAACCCTAACACTAACCCTAGCTCTAATCCTAACTTTAACCCATAACCATAACCCTAACCCTAAACCCTAAGCCCTAACCCTAACACTAACCCTAATGTCCCAAACCTAACCCTAACCCTAAAAATAAACCTAAGAATAACACTAACACTCAACCCTAACCCTATACCTAACCAAAACACTGAGGTAACACTAACCCTAAACCTAAACCATACCCTAACCTAAAACCTAACATTAAATCTTAACCCTAACCCTAAACCAAACCCTAATCCAAATCCTCACCCTAAACCTAAACAAACACCTAACCCTAAACCCTAACCCGAACCCCAACCCTGACCCCTAACATTAACCTCTAACACTAACCCTGAACCTCACCCTCAACTAACCCCAAATGATAACCCTAATCCTAACTGCAAAACTATCCCTAATCCTAACCCTCACCGTAACACTAATCCCTGATCCTAACCCTAAATCTAATCCTATCCCTAATCCTAACCCCTAACCCTAACCCTAACCTAACTCTAATTCTAACACTAACAATAACCCTAACCACTTACCCTAACACTAACCCTAATCCTAAATTTATCTCCTAACAATTAACTCTAACCCTAAACCTAATCCTAATTTTAACCCCTAACTCTAAACTCTAACCATAAACTAACTCTAATCCTAACACAAATCCTAACCCATAATCCTAACCCTTACCCTAATGCTAACCCTAACCCCAAACCTAAAGCTAAACCTAATCCTAACCCTAATCCTAGCCATAACCCTAATCCTAAATATACCCCAATACTAAACCTAACCCTAAAAATAAACTCTAACCCTAATGCTAAACCTAATCCTAATATTAACCCCTAAACATAACCCTAACCATAAACCTAACTCTAACTCTATCCCTAACCCCTAATCCTAACCTTAACATTTACCCTAACACTAACACTAACACTAAAATTAACAGTAACCCTAAACCCTAACACAAACCCTAACATTAAACCTAACCTAATCCTAACCCTAACCCTAAAATAAAATAAACCGTAAACCTAACTCTTACCCTAAGCTCTTAACCTAGTGCTAATCTTAATCCTAAACCTAACATTAACACTAATGAGTTGACACTAACCGTAAAACTAAAACTAACATTAACCTAACCATAAAACCTAAACCTAAATTTTAACCCTATTTCTAACCTTAACCCAAATCCTAACCCTAAACCTAACCCCTAACCCTAACCCTAATCCTATCTTTAAACCCAAAACGTAATCCTAAAGCAACCCTAACACCTAATTCTAAACCATAACCCTAACCCTACCCCTAACACTAACCTTAATGACCTAAACCTAAACCTAAAGCTAAACCTATCACTAAATCTTAATCAAAACCCTAACCCTATGCTTAACCCTAACACTAACTCCTAACACTAATTCTAAAACTAAATCTAACGTTAACCCTAACCCTAATGACCCTAACCCAGAATCTAACCCGAACCCTAACCCTAACACTAAGGACCATAAACCAATCTTTAACCCTAATCCATTACCCTAACCCGAACCCTAATCCTAACCCCAACCCTAAAACTAACCCTAAAACTAATCCTTAACCTAAAACCTAAAGCTAACACTAACCTGAACACTAACACTAACTCATAAACCTAACCCTAACGCTACACCTAACCCTAACACCTAACCCTAAACTTAACCCCAACCTAAACAATAACACATACCCTAATGACCCCAAATATAACCTTAAGCCTAACCTTAAACCATAAACCTAAACATAAACCTAAAGTTAACCCAAACCATAACCCTAACCCTATCACCTAAACTTAAAACAATCCCTAACACTAACCCTAACACCTAACCAATAACCCTAAACCTAATATTAACCCTAACAATGAACCTAACATTAAACCTAACACTAACTCTAAAACCTAACATTAACCCTAACCCCTAAACATAACCCTAACCCTAATCGTAACCATAACCCTAACCCTAACACTGAACCCTAAAAATAAACCTAATCCTAAACCTAATCCTTACTCTCACCCCTATCATTAACCCTAACCCTAATCCTAACCCTAACCCTAACCCTAACCCTAACCCTAACCCTAACCCTAACCCTAACCCTAACCCTAACCCTAACCCTAACCTAAAAATAATCCAAACCCTACCCCTAACTCTAATCCTAATCCTAACCCTAAACTAACACCTAACCCTAAACACTAACACCAACCACAAACCTAACACTAAATCTAACACTAATCCTAACTTTAACCCCTAACCTTAATCATAACCCTTACCCTAACCCTAAAACTAACACTAACCCTAACGCTAAACCAAATCCCAACTCTAACCCATATCCCTAACCCTAAACATAACCCCTAACCTAAACCATAACTCTTACCCTAATGACCCTAAAGCTAACCCTAACCCTAACCATAAAATTAACCATAAGCCTGACCCTAACCTTAACATTAAATCTAACCCCAAACCCTAACCCTAACACTAACCCTACCCCCTAAACCTAACCCTAAACCTAACACATAACCCGAACCCTAAACCTAACACATAACCCGAACCCTAAACCAAACCCTAACCATACTCTAACCCTAACTCCTAACCCTAACCTTAACCTAACATTAACCCCTAAAGCTAACCCTAATACTAACCTCAACCCTAATCTTAACACTAACATTTATGACCTAAACCTTACCCTAATCCTTACCCTAACCCTAACAATAAGTCTAAAACCTAAACCTAACCGTAACACTAAACCTAACCCTAAACCTAAAATTAACCCTCACCCTAACCCTGATCCTAACACATACCTAAAGCTAAACATAAACTAAGCCCTAACACAAAACCTAACCCTAACTCTAACCAAACCCTAACCCTAAATGTAAACTTATGGACCTAACCCTAACACTAACCGTAAGCCACACCCTAACCCTAATAATAAACCTAATCACCCTAACCCTAATATACCCCTTATCCTAAAAGTTATGACCCTAACGCTAATGACCCTAACCATAACCCAAACCTTAACCCTGACGCCTAACACTAACCCTAACACTAAACCTAAATCTAACCCTAACCCTTAACCCTAATCTTAACAACCCTAACCCTAATACTAACCATGATCCTAACCCTATCCCTAACTGAAAACCAACCCTAACCCTAACATTATCTCATAAACCTAACACTAATCCTAAACCTAACCCTAACACTAACCGTAATCATAACCCCTAACCCTAACACTAAAACTAACACTAATTCCTAACCCATGCCCTAAACTAACGCTAACACTGACTTTAACTCTAATACTAATTTTAACCCTTAACCCTAAACCTAACACTAATTCCATACACTAACCCTAACCACAACAACAACCCTAACACTAATCCTTATGACCTAATCATAACACTAACATTAACCATAACACTAACTCTAAAACTAACCCTAAACCTCTCCCTAAACCTAACCCTAACCCAAGCACTAACCCTAACATCTAACCTGAACCCTAATCCAATCATAACGCTAACACCTTACCCTAATACTAACTCTCCCCATACCATAAACCTAATGATCTCAACCCTAACCATAATCCTAATTCTAACACTAATGACAATAACCCTAAACCTAACCCTAACCATAACCCAAAACTAACCATAACCCTAACCTAATACTAAATCAAACCCTAACCCTAACCCTAATCCTAAATCTAAATAAAATAACCAAAACCATAACACTAACCCCTAAATGTAACCCTAACTCTAACATTAAATCTAACACATAACCTAACCCTAATACTAACCCTAATCCTAACCATAACCCGAAACTTAACATTAACTCCTAACCATAAGCATGACCCTAAGCCTAACCCTAACTCTAACTATAACCCCTGATTCTAAAGCTAAACCTAACCCTAACCCTAACCCTTACCTTAACCCTAACTGTAACCCTAAACCTAACGCTAAACATAAACCTAAACATAACACTAACCTCAACCTAACCCTAAGCCTAAACCTAAAAATAACTTTAACACCTAATCCTAACACCTAACACTAATTCTAACCATAACCCTAACCCTAATGAGCTAACATTAACCCCCAACTTAACACTAACCCTAAACCAAACCCCTAACCCTAACTCATAACCCTAAACCTAGCCCTAACTACTAACAATATCCCTAATCCTAAACCAAACAGTAATGCTAATGGCCCTAACCTTAATCCTATCACTAATTACCCTAACCCATACACCTAACCCATACCCCTTACCCTAAAACTTAACCTAACACTAAATTGAACACCTAAACCTAAACCTTACACTAACCATAGCACTAACACTAACCCTAAACCCTAACCCAAGTGCAAACCTCACCCTAAACCTAACCCTAACACTAAATCTAACACAAACCCCTAACTAATCCTAAAGCTAACACTAACACTAAACCTAGCTCCTAACCCTAATGAACCTAATCCTCACCTTAACCAGAACCCTAACCCAAACACTAAGGACCCTAAATCTAACCCTAACACTAATTGTAATCCATAAACTTAACCCCTATCCTGAAACCCTAACACTAACCCTAAAGCTAATATTAACCCGAAACCCTAAAAATAACCCTAACCCTAAAACTCACACTAACCCTGAAACCTAACACTAATACTAAATCAAATCCTAGACTTAATCCCTAACACTAAACCTAACACCTAATGCTAACCCTAACCTAAACCCAACCCTCCCCTACCCCTAACCCTAACCCTAGCAATAATCCTAAACCTAACTCTAAAACTAACATTAAACCTAATGCTAAACCTAACCCAACCTTAACAATAACCTTAGCGCTAATACTAACTCTAACACCTAACCATAATCCTAACCTAACACTAAACTTAATGATATAACTAATGAGCTAACACTAACCCTAAACCTAACCCTAAAACTTAACCCTAACCCTAACCGTAACACTAAACCTAACACTGAACATAAACCTAAACCTAACACTAACCTTAACCTAAACCTAATCCTAAACCTAACCTTAAACCTAACTCTAATCCAAAGCCTAATCCTAAAACAACACCTAACACTAAACCCTAACCCGAACACTTACCCTAACCCTAACTCTAACCCTAACCTCTAAGCCTAAAGCCTAAACTTAATACCAACCCTAACCCTAATCCAAACCCCTAAACCTAATCCCTAACTCTAAACCTAATACAAACAAAACCCCTAACCTAATCCTAACCCTAACCCTAAACATACCCCTAACCCTAATGAGTTAACACTAACCCTAAACCTAACACAAACACTAACCCTACCCCTAACCCTAACCCTTAACATAATCAATACCCTAACCCTAAACCTAACACTAATCCTAACTCCTAACACTAAACATAACCCTAATCCCTAAACATAACCCTAACACTAAACCAAACCCAAGCCTAAACCAAACCCTAAACCTAAACTAAATCCTAACTCCTAACACTAAACATAACCCTAAAACTAACCAAAACCCTAACGCTAAACTTAACACTATACATAACCCTAACCCTAACAAAGCCCTAACCCAAATCCTACCCTAACCCTAACATAATCCTAACCCTACACCTAAACCAAAACATAAAAGTAACCCTAAACCTAAAGCTTAACCTAACCCCTAAACATAAACCTATCCCTAATGCTAATGAGTTAACACTAACCCTAAACCTAACACTAACCCTAAAATATAACCCTTACCTTTAAACCTAACCCCTAACCCTAAACCAAACCCTAACCCTAAGCCTGAACATAACCCCTAATTCTAATGCCTAACCCTAAACATAAACTTAACAATAACCCTAACCACAACCCTAATTCCTAATAACCCTAATCCTAATGGCCCTAACACTTACCATAACCCTAACAGTTTAACTTAACAATAACCACTAACACTAACCCTAATCCTAATGGTAATAACTCTAAGCGTAATACTCACCCCTAAATCTAACCCTAACCCTACACCTAACCATAACACTTATTCTAACCCTAAACCCTTAGCCTAACCCTAATCAAAACCCTAACCCTCACTCTAACCCTAACCATAACCCTAACCCTAAACCAAACCCTAACCCTAAACCTAACCCAAAACTAACCTTAACCCTAAACCAAACCTTAACCCCTAACCATAACTCCTAACCCTTACCCTAACCCTAATCCAAAACCTATCCCTAACACTAACGCTAACCCCAAAACCTTATCCTAAAACTAACTCTAACATTAACCCTAACCCTAACCCTAACCCTAACCCTAAATCTAACCCTCACGCTAATGACCCTATCCCTAACCCTGATGAACCTAACCCTAATCCTGACCCTAACAATAATGATCTAACTCTAACAATAACACTAAGACTAATCCTAAACCTAACCCTAACCCTCACCCCTAACCCTCCCCCAAAATTAAATCTACTCCTAACCCTAAACCTAACACTAACACTAATCCTAACCCCTTACCCTAACACTAACCCCTAAACCTAACCCTAACCCGAAAACTAACTCCTAAACCTAACACAAACCCTAACTGTAAACTTAATCCTAATGCTAAACATAACCAGTAAACTTAATCCTAAATTTAACCCTAACCCTAAAAGAAACTCTCAACCTTACGCTAAACATAACACTAACCCTAACCTAACTCTAAACCTAACATTAATCCTAACTTTAACCCTTAACCATAACCCCTAAACCTAACACCTAAATCTAACACTAAACATAACCATAACCCCTAACCCTGAACCTAACACTAACCCCTAACCACTAACTGCTAAGATTAAACCTAACCCATAACACTAACCCTAAAACTAACTCTAATGGCCCTAACACTAATCCAAACCCTAACCCCAGTTCCCTAACACATAAAACTAAACCTAACCCAAACCTAAACACTAAACCTAACCCTAATCCTAACCTTAACCCAAAACCTCACCCTACCCCATCCCTAATCCTTACATAATGCTAAACCTACAATTAACCATAAGCCTAACCCTAACACTAAACCTAGCCCTATGTATAAATCTAACCCTAACCCTAACCATAACCTAACCCTAACCCTAAAACTAACCCTAAAGCTAAATCTCACCCTAACCAAAATGGACCTAACCATACCCCTAACCATAAACCTAACCCTAAAACTAATCCTACCCCCTAACCCTAACGACCCTAACCTTAACCCTAATACTGTAACCCTAACCCTATCCCTAACACAAACCCAACTTTAACCCTAACCCTAACACTAACTCCTAAACTTAACCATAATCCTAAACCTAACCCTAACACTATCCCTAACCTCTAACACTAACACTTAAGCCTAAACATAACCCTAACCCAAACATAACCCTAAACTTTACCCTAAGCCTAACCCTAAACATAACTCAAACTCTAACCTTTACACTTAGCATAACTCCTAAACCTAACACTAACCCTTACACTAACCTTAACACTAGACCTAAATACTAACCCTAAAAATAATCCTAATCCTAACCCTAACTCTAACCCTAACCCATAAGCCTAACCATAAAATTAAACCTAACCCTTACACTAACCCTAACTCTAAACCGTAACTCTAACCCTAACTCTAAACCGTAACTCTAACCCTAACCCTATCACTAATAACCCAACCCAAACCCTAACACTAACACTAAAAATAACTCCTAACCCTAATCCTAAAAAATCCCTACCACTAACCAAAACCCCTAAACCTAACAGTAAACCTAGCTCTAATCCTAACCCTAACACCTAACCCTAAAAACAACCCTAACCCCTAACCCTAAAAATAACCCTAACCCCTGAACCTAAATCTAACACTAAAACTAACACCTAAACTTAACACTAACTCTAACACTAAACTTAAACCGTAACCCTAACACTAAACCTAATCTAACTAAACCCTCAATTTAACCCTATTCCTAACTCTGACTCTAACATTAAAACTAACCAAAAACCCTAACCTTAACACTAACACTAACTCCTAACACTGAACCTAACACTAACCTTAACCATAATGACCCTAATTCTAACCCTAAACCTAATGGTGTAACTCTAACCATAACCCTAATCCTAAACCTAACCCTAACCCTGATGCTAACTGTAACTCTAATCCAAACCCTATCACTAACCCTAAACCTAATGACCCTAAAACTAACCCTAATGACCCTAAACCTAACCCTAACCCCTAACCACTAACCCTACACCCAACACTAACCCTAAAATAAACCTAACACTAACATTAACCCTAACACCTAACACTAACATTAACCCTAACACCTAACACTAAACCTAACCCTCTCTAACACTTACCCTAACCCTAAACCCTAACACTAACACTAACCCTTAAACTAACCCTAAACCCTAAGCCTAACACTAACCTAACCCTAACCCAAACCTCAAAATAACCCTAACACTAACTCTGACCCTAATACTAAATCAAACCAAACCCCCTAACATTAACCTTAAACCTAACACTAACTCCTATCCCTAATCCTAACAATAACCCTAACCCTAACCATAATGAACCTAAAACTAACACTAACCCTAACACAAACGTTAACCCTAGCATCTAAATCTAAACTTAACAATAACCCTAACATTAACCCTATTCAAAAACCTAACCCTAACCCGAAAACTAACGCTAACTCCAAAACCAAACCCAAATCCTAATCCTAAACCTAACACTAACCGTAACCCCTAACACTAATCCAAAACCTAACCCTAAAACTAACCCTAACCCTTATGATAAACATAACCCTAAACCTAATGCTAAACTACCCCCTAATCCCGATCCTAACCCTAACACTAAGGACCCTAAACCTAACACTGATACTAAACCTAACCCTAAAATTAACCCTAACCCCTAAATCTAACCCTAACCCAAACCCTAATACTAACTCTTAACCCAAACCCTAACCCTAACCAATAACCCTAACCCTAAATATAACCCTAATTTTTAACCCTAACCCAAACCCTAAACCTAATCCAAACCCAACACTAACAATAGCACTAATCATAAACCTAACCATAAATATAACCCTAATCCTAACCCTAAACCTAAGCCTAACACTAAGCCTAAACCCTAACCCTAGTGACGGTAAAGCTAATCCTGGACACTTACCCTGACCCTAACCCCAAATACTAATCTCTAATACTAACCCTAACCCTAAAACTAACCTGATGACCTAACCATAACCCTAACGCTAAAACAAACCCTAACAGTATCCCTAACGCTAAAACAAACCCTAACCCTAATCCTAACTCTAACTCCTAATCCTAACCCCTGATTCTAACTCTAACCCTAATCCTAACCCTAACCCTAACACTACGCCTAACAATAACCCTAACCCTACCCATAACCCCTAATCCTAATCCTAATGGCCCTAACCCTAACCATAACACTAAACCCTTAACCTAAACCTAACCTCTAAACTGAACCCTAATCCTAAAGGCCCAAACACTAGCCATAACCCTAAAACCTTAACCTAAGCCCAACCTCTAAACTGAACCCTAATCCTAAAGGCCCAAACACTAGCCATAACCCTAAACCCTTAACCTAAGCCCTAAACCAAACCCTAAACCTGAAAATAACACTTACCCTAACCCTTACCCTAAACACTTACCCTAACTTAATCCTAACACAATCCTAACACTAACTCTAACTCTAACCATAATCTTATCCCTAACGCTAACCCTAACCCCTAAACCTAACCCTAAATCTAAACCTAATCCTTACCCTAACTTTAACACTAGCACTTACCCTAACTCCTAAACCTAACATGAAGTCTAACCCTAAACCTAACCCTGTAGTTAATCTTAACCCTAACACTAATCTTAACCTTAATACTAACCCTTACCATAACACTAAAAATAACCCCTAACCCTAAATCTAACCCTAATGGCCCTAACCCAAACCCTCACACCTAACTACTAACCATAACCCCTAACCACTAAACCTAACCATAACCGTAGCACTAACCTCTAAACCTAATGCTAAATCTAGGCCTAACCCTAAACAAAACCTTACCTTAAACTCTAACCATAACTCTAACCTTAACCCTAACCCTAATGGCCCTAACCCTAATATTAACCCCTAAACCTAAAAGAAAAACTAACCCTAGCACTAAACTTAGCCCTAACTCTAAGCCTAAAATTTAATCCTAAAGCCTAACCCTATCCCTTACTCTAACCCATATCTTAAACCCTTACACTAACCCAAACATTAACCCTAACCCGCATCATAAACCTAACCCTTACATAAACTTAAACTTAGCCCTAAACCTAACCCTAACGCTAACCCTAGGCCTAGCTCTATCCCTACCCCTTACGGAGCTAAACATAACCCTAAACGAAATCGTAAAACTAACCCCTAGCTCTAAATCTAATCCTAACCCTATACCTAACCCTTACCCTAAAATTAATGACCTTAACCATAATGACCCTAATCCTAACCCTAATGACCCTAACCTTAACCCTAATACTAAAGGTAACCCTAACCCTATCCCTAACACAAACCCCAAACTAACCCTAGCCCTAAACCTATTGTCCATAAAACTAACCTTAATATCTAAAACTAACAATAACCCTTACCCTGATCCTAATCCTAACCCTCACCCTAACCCTATCCCAAACCCTAACTCTAACCCTAAACCTAACCCCTAACACTAACCCTAACCCTAACCTAACTCTCACCCTAAACCTAATGAACGTAACTGTAACCTAAACATTTAAGCCTAACCCTAACCCCTAACCTAAACTTAACCTTTACCCTGACCCGAACCCTAAACCTAAACCTAACCCAAACCTAACCTCCTACACTTACACTAACTGATAACTCTAACCCTAACACTTACAACTAACCTTAACACTAACCCTAACTCCTACATTAACCCTAAGAATAATCCTAAACCTAAACCTACCCCATAGCCTTAAACCTCAAATTAACCCTAACCCTAACCACTAACCCTAAAACTAAGCCTAATCCTTACCCTAACCACTAACCCTAACCCTAACTCTAACCCTAACCCTAACCCTAACCCTAATGACACTAACCCTAACCTAAACCCCTAAAAATTACCCATATCCCTAACCTTAACCCCTAACCATTAACCCCTAACCCATAAGAATAAACTTAACTCTAACTCCAACAGCTAACTCTAACCCTAAAACAAACCTTAATCCTAACACTAACCTTAACAACTAACCTCAACCCTACTCCTGCTCCTAACCCTAATCATAACCTAATACTAACCCTTACGCTAAACCCTAACACTAACCTTAACCCTAACCCTAGCTCTTACACTAACACAGAATCACAGAATCACAGAATAATCAGGTTGGAAGAGACCCACTGGATCATCGAGTCCAACCATTCCCACCAATCCCTAAATCATGCTCCTAAGCACCTCATCCATCCTAACCTTAAACACCTCCAGGGACGGCAACTCAACCACCTCCCTTGGCAGACCGTTCCAATGCCTAACCACCCTCTCCGTGAAGAATTTTTTCCTAATCTCAAGCCTAAATCTCCCCTGGTGGAGCTTGAGGCCATTCTCTCTTCTCCTGTCCCCTGTCACTTGGGAGAAGAGGCCAGCACCCTCCTCTCCACAACCTCCCTTCAGCTAGTTGTAGAGAGTAATAGGGTCTCCCTTCAGCCTCCTCTTCTCCAGGCTAAACAACCCCAGCTCTCCCAGTCGATCCTCATAAGATTTGTTCTCCAGCCCCTTCACCAGCTTCGTTGCTCTTCTCTGGACTCGCTCCAGAGCCACAACATCCTTCTTGTGGTGAGGGGCCCAGAACTGAACACAGTACTCAAGGTGCGGTCTCACCAGTGCCGAGTACAGGGGGAGAATAACCTCCCTGGACCTGCTGGTCACACAGTTTTTGATCCAAGCCAAGATGTCATTGGCCTTCTTGGCCACCTGGGCACACTGCTGGCTCATGTTCAGTCAATTGTCAACCAACACCCCCAGGTCCTTCTCCTCCTGGCAGCTTTCCAGCCAGGCTTCTCCTAGTTTGTAGCTCTGCTTAGGGTTGTTGTGCCCCAAGTGCAGGACCCGGCATTTGGCCTTGTTAAACCTCATGCCGTTGGTCTCAGCCCAGCAGTCCAGCCTGTTCAGGTCCCTTTGCAGAGCCTCCCAACCCTCCAGCAGATCGACACTTCCTCCCAGCTTGGTGTCATCTGCAATCTTGCTAAGGGAGCACTCAATGCCTTCATCCAGATCATTGATAAAGACATTAAACAGGACTGGACCCAGGACTGAGCCCTGGGGAATCCCACTTGTCACTGGAATAAATCCGCTGGATTTAACTCCATTTACCATCACCCTCTGGGCCCGGTCATTCAACCAGTTTTTCACCCAGGAGAGTGTGCACCTGTCCAGGCCAGAGGCCGACAGTTTCCGAAGCAGAATGCTATGAGAAACTGTATCAAAAGCTTTACTAAAGTCCAGGAAGACCACATCCACAGCCTTTCCCTCGTCCAAGAGTTTAGTTAATTGGTCATAGAAGGTGATTAGATTACTCTGGCTAGATCTGCCTTTCACGAACCCGTGTTGACTGGGCCTGATCACCCAGTTCTCTTGCAAGTGCTTCTTGATAGCAGTCAAGATCACCCGCTTCATGACTTTCCCCAGTACCGAGGTCAGACTGACAGGCCTGTAGTTCCCCGGATCCTCCCTGCGCCCCTTCTTATAGATGGGCACGACATCAGCCAGCCTCCAGTCCAGCGGAACCTCCCCAGTCATCCAGGACTGTTGGAAGATGATGGAAAGGGGTTTGGCCAGCACATCCGCCAGTTCCCTCAAAACTGTTGGGTAGACTCCATCCGGCCCCATAGACTTGTGGTCATCTAGCTGGGCAAGCAAGTCTCTAAGTACCTCCTCTTGGTCCTTGGGAATCTCATATTTCTCATCCAACCCTTGGGGTTGTGCACAGAGGGAACAATTATCCTTACTGTTAAAGACTGAGGCAAAGTAGGCATTGAGCACTTCAGCCTTGTCTTCATCCCCTGTTACTGTTGTTCCCTCGGCATCTACTAGGGACTGGAGATTCTCCCTGGCCCTCATTTTGCTGTTGATGTATTTGTAGAAAAACTTTTTGTTGTCTTTCACAGTCTTGGCCAATCGCATTTCTAGTTGGGCTTTAGCCCTCCTTACTTTTTCCCTGCACATTCTCACTTCCTCCCTATAGTCCACCCAGGATGCCTGCCCCTTCTTCCAGAGGTCGTACACCTTCCTCTTCCTATTGATGTCTCTCAGGACCTCCCTACTCAACCATGCTGGTTTCTTACCCCGCCGGCTACTTTTCCGGAAGTTGGGGACGGCTTTCTCCTGAACTGCTAGGAGTTCCTTCTTGAAGAGTGCCCAGCCCTCATGGACACCTTTGCCTTCAAGGAGCGCCTTCCATGGGACTTTTCCGACCAGCCTTCTGAACAGCCCAAAGTCTGATCTTTGAAAGTTGAGGGCGACTGTTCTGCTAACCTCCTTCTTCATTTTACCCTGCACTGAGAACTCTATCATCTCATGATCGCTTTGCCCCAAGCGTCCTCCAACCTTCACATCCCCCACCAGTCCTTCTCTGTTCACTAACAGCAGGTTCAGGAGGGCACTGTCCCTTGTCGGTTCACTCACCAGCTGTGTGAGGAAGTTGTCTTCCAGACACTCCAGGAACCTCCGGGACTGCTTCCTTTCTGCTGTATTATACTCCGAGCCTATATCTGGGAAACTGAAGTCTCCCACAAGGACTAGAGGTAGCGATTTGAGACTACACTCAGTTGTTTGTAGAAGAGCTCATCAGCTGCTTCTTCTTGGCTGGGTGGTCTATATCAGACTCCCATCACAATCCCTTGCTGCCCATGGACTCCTCTGATTTTCACCCACAGGCACTCAGTCCCATCCTGATCGTAGTCCAGTTCGAGGGTATCAAAGCCCTCTCTAAGATAGAGGGCTACCCCGCCTCCTCTTCTGCCCTTCCTATCCTTCCTAAAGAGTTTATACCCCACCATGGGTACGCTCCAGTTGTATGAGTCATCCCACCACGTCTTTGTAATGGCAACGACATCGTAGTCGCCCTGCCCTACCACATCTTCCAGCTCCTCCTTCTTATTTCCCATGCTGCGTGCATTGGTGTAAATACACTTCAGCTGGGCAGGCGTAGCTTCAGCCTTCGTAACAGGGCTTCTCCCCAACTGAGCGGTCCTTGACTTAACTAAGGCCACAGTGCCAGTTTGCTGCCTACCATCCTCAGCTGCACTCACCCCCTCTTCCTTAGTGGTGATATACCGGCAGGCATCACCAGCACACCACCCCTTTGCCACTGAAGTCTCACCTCCAGGCTCACTCCCATCCTGCCTGGTCCCCTTCCCCCCCCCCCCCCCCCCCCCCCATCTAGTTTAAAGTTTGATTTATGAGCTTAACTAGGTTTTTGGTGAGGACTTTTGTCCCCCTAGCAGACAGGCGTGTCCCATCCCTGGTAAGAAAGCTTGGGGGTGCGTGGGCCTCCCCATGATTAAAGAACCCAAAACCCCTCTTCTCACACCAGTCCCTAAGCCATTCATTAACCAGTTTCTTATTCCTCATTTCCTGCTCCTGGTTCCTTAGTATTGGGATGGAGTTGAATATTACCTGTGCCCCAGAGCCCTCGATCATTCTCTCAAGTGCCTTGAAGTCCCTTTTAATGGCTTTAGGCCTTCTACGTTCTATTTCTTCATTACCAATTTGAAAAACTAATAGCGGGTAGTAGTCCGTATCTTTGACCAGGGTAGGGAGCTTCCTAGTAACTTCCCTCACTGATGCTCCCGGGAAGCAACAGTTAACACTAACACCTAAAACTAACCCTAATTCTATCCCTAAACCTAAATCCTAAACCTAACCCTAAACTTAATGGCCCTAACCTAAACCCTAAACCCTATCCCTAACCCTAACTCTAACCTTAACCGTAACCCCTAAACCTAACTCTAACACTAACCCTAAACCTAACCCTAAACCTTATCCTAAACTTAAATCTAACCCTAATCCCAAACCCAACACTAACTTTAACACTAACCCTGACACTAAGCTTAACCCTTACCTAAAACCTAAATATAACCCAAAAAGTAACCCTAACCATAAACCTAAACCTAACCAAACCCTAACACTAACTCCTACCCCTAAACCCAACTCTAACCACTACCCTAACCACTAACCTTAACCCTAAGCTTAACCCTAATAACTGTAACCATAACCCTATCACTAACACAAACCTAACCCTAACCCTAAATATAACACTAACACTAACTCCTAACCCTAACCATAATCCTAAACCTAAAATTATCCTTAACCCCTAACCCTAAACCAAACACTAATACTAACCCTAACGTCTAACCCTAACCCAAAACCTAACCCTAGCCCCTAATACTAACCCAAACACTTACTCTGAACCAAATCCTAATCGTAACCATAACCATAACTATAATGACCCTTAGCCTAACACTAACCCTACCCAAAACCCTAATCCTAATGACACTTACTATTGGCCCTATTGGCCATAAACCTAACAGCAACCCTAAACCTAACCCTTACACTAACCCTAACCATAACCCTATCCCTAACATAAACCCAAGCCAAAACGTAATCCTAATCCTAACCCTAACCCTAACACTAACACGTAAACCTAACCCTAACCCCTAAATCTAACACTAACTTTTAACTGTAACCTTAACCCTAACAACCCCAACCCTAACCCTAATACTAACCCAGACCCTAACCATATACCTAATTACCCTAACCCTAACCCTAACCCTAAACTTAACCCTAACCTTAAACCTAACCTTAAACCTAACCCTAACCCCTAACACTAAATCTAATCCTATTCCTAAAGCTAAACGTAACCCTAAACATAACCCTAACAATAATGACCCTAACCATAACCTTATCCTAACCATAACACTAACCCTAACCTTAACAATAAACCTAAACCTAACCATAAAACCTAATCCTAAACCCTCACCTTAAACATTACCCTAACCCTTACCCTAAGCCCTTACACTAACACTAACCCTAACCTCAGTCCTAAAGCTTACCTAATCTTATCTCTAAAATTATCCCTAACACTAAACCTAAGCCTAACCCTAACATAATCCTACCCCTAAACCCTAACACTAACCTAAACATTAATGGACATAACCCTAAACCTAACTGTGAACCTAACCACTAACCCTAACACTAACCATAACCCTAATGTCTCTAACCTTAATCCTAACCCATACACTAACACTAATGACCCAAATGCTAATGACCCTAACCCTAATCCTAACATTAACCCTAGCCCAGCCTTAACACTAACCCTAACACTTAATCCTAAATTTAAACCTAACACTAAACATAACCCTAAACCTAAGACTAATCCTAACCTTAACATTTAACCCTAACCCTAACGACCTCAACCCTAACCCTAATACTAACCATAACTCTAATCCTATCCCTAACCCTAACCTCAATTTAAACACAAACCCTAACACGAACACTAACACTAAGGCTAAGCCTAAGCCTAAGACTAACCCTAAACCTAAACCTAAACCTAACCCTATCCCATAACCCTAACCCTAATGGACCTATCCCTAACCCTAACACCTAACTCCTAAATCCTAACCCTAACCCTAACCCCATACCTAACCCTAACCCCTAAACCTAACCCTAACACTAACAACTAAACCTAATCCTTACCCTAATCCCTTAAATTTATCCTAACCCTTACCTCTAACCCTAACCCTAACATTAAACCTAAGCCTAAACCTAACCCTAATCCAAAACTAAAGCTTAACCCTAATCCTAACCCTAACCCTAAACCAAACCCTAATCCTAACCCTAACCCTAAAATCTAACCCTAATCCAAACATTAACACTAAAACTAACCCCAAACTCTAACCCTCATCCTAACCCTAACCCTGACTGCCTTAACCTCTAAACATAACCCTAACATTAAACCTAACCCTAACAATAACTCTAACAGTTAAACCCTAACCCCAACCCTAACCCTAACTCTAACCCTAAACTTAACCCTAATGACTCTAGCCCTTCCCCTAACCCCTATCGCTAACCCTAACCCTAATCCTAAACCAGAAACCTAACCCTAACCACTAACACTAACACCTAAACCTAACACTAACCCTAAATTGAATGCTAAGCCTAAACCTATCCCTAAACTTAAACCTAACATTAACACAAACTATAACACTAACCCCAAAACCTTAGCCTAACCCTAAACGTAACCCATACCCTAACTCTAATGCTAACAGTAAACTTAACACTAACCCTAACCCTTAAACCTAACATTAACCTTACACCTAAGCCTAATCTTAATTACAATAACACTAATCCTAAACCTACCTCTAACCCTAACCCTAATGACCCTAACCTTAATCCAAATCCTAACCCAAATACCTAACCCTAAACCTAACCCTTACCCTACACCCTAACCCTAAAACTAACCCTAACCACTAATCCTAAACCTAATCCCTAACCCTAACCCCTAAACATAACCCAAAACTTAACCCTAACCGTAACACTAACCCTAAACCTAAACACTAACCCTAAAACCTAAACCTAACCCCCAATCATTACCCTAAACCCAAACCTAACCCTAACACTTACCTTAAAATTAACCCTAAACCTAACCCAAACCCTTAGTCAAACCCTAACCCTAACCTTAACTATAGGCCTATCCCTAACGACCCTAATCCTAAACTTAGCCTTAACATTAATGACCCTAAAACTAACACCCTAAACCTAACCTTACTCCTACACTTAACACAAACCCTAACAATATCCCTAATCCTAATGACCCTAATCCTAACACTAACCCTAACAGTAACCCTAGCACTAATGCTAATGACCCCAACCCTAAACTTAACCTCTAACCCTAAACCTAAGCCTACACCTAACCCTAAACCTTACCCTAACCCTTTAAACTAACACCTAACACTATCCCTAACACTAACCCTAACCCTAATGATCCTAACCCTATCCCTAACCCTAACACTAACAAACCCCCTAAACCTAACCCCTAACCCTAAAGCTAACCTTATCTGTAATGACTCTAACCCAAACCCCTAATCCTAAATCTAACCGTAACCCTAATGACCTTAATCCTAACAAAACCCCTAAACCTAACCAAATCAATAACCCTAACCCCTAACCCTACCCCAACCCAAATCCTAACCTTAATAACCCTAGCCTAAACTTAAGCCTAAATTTAACCCAAAACCTAACCTCTAAACCTAATCCAAATCCTAAAACTAACCCCTACAATGACACTGACACCAACTCTAAAACTAATCTTAACTCTAACCCTAACTCTAAGGCTAACCCTAACCGTAACCCATAAGCCTAAATCTAACTCTAAGACTAACCCCTAACACTAAATCTAACCCATGACCCTAACCCTAACGCTAACCCTAACCCTAATATTAACACTAACCCTAATAGTAACCCTAAAATCTTAGCCTAAACATAACCCTATCCATAACACTAATCCTAACCCTAATTAGACTAAAGTTAACCCTAACAGTTAACAGTAACACTAATGAAAACACTAATTATCATAACACTAAACCTACCCCATACCTTAACCCTAACCCTAATGCCCCTAACCCTATCACTAACTCTAATCCCTATTCCCAACCCTAACACTAATCCTAAAACCTAACACCAAACCTAACCCTAAAATAAAACCTAATACTTACCCTAACCTTTACCCTAACCCTAATGACCCTAACCGTAAATATAACACTAAATCCTAACCCTAAACCTATAAGTAACCCTAACCATAATGACCCTAAACTAAACACCTAACATTAACACTAACCCTAAACCTAATGACCCTAACCCTACCCAAAACCTAACCCTAATCAAACTCATAACCTTAAACCCTAACCCTACCCCTAACCTTAATCATAACCATAATAATCCTAACCCTAACCTTAAGTCTAACCTTAACCCTAAACCTAATGCTAAACCTAACCCTAACCCAGACAATGATACTGAATCATAGAATCACCAGGTTGGAAGAGACCCACTGGATCGTCGAGTCCAACCATTCCCACCAATCCCTAAATCATGCTCCTAAGTACCTCATCCATCCTAACCTTAAACACCTCCAGGGACGGTGACTCAACCACCTCCCTTGGCAGACCGTTCCAATGCCTAACCACCCTCTCCGTGAAGAATTTTTTCCTAATCTCAAGCCTAAATCTCCCCTGGCAGAGCTTGAGGCCATTCCCTCTCGTCCTGTCCCCTGTCACTTGGGAGAAGAGGCCAGCTCCCTCCTCTCCACAACCTCCCTTCAGCTAGTTGTAGAGAGTAATAAGGTCTCCCCTCAGCCTCCTCTTCTCCAGGCTAAACAACCCCAGCTCTCTCAGTCGCTCCTCTTAAGATTTGTTCTCCAGCCCCTTCACCAGCTTTGTTGCTCTTCTCTGGACTCGCCCCAGAGCCACAACATCCTTCTTGTGGTGAGGGGCCCAGAACTGAACACAGGACTCGAGATGCGGTCTCACCAGTGCTGAGTACAGGGGGAGAATAACCTCCCTGGACCTGCTGGTCACACCGTTTCTGATCCAAGCCAAGATGTCATTGGCCTTCTTGGCCACCTGGGCACACTGCTGGCTCATGTTCAGTCGGTTGTCAACCAACACCCCCAGGTCCTTCTCCTCCTGGCAGCTTTCCAGCCAGGTTTCTCCTAGTCTGTAGCTCTGCTTAGGGTTGTTGTGCCCCAAGTGCAGGACCCGGCATTTGGCCTTGTTAAACCTCCTGCCGTTGGTCTCAGCCCAGCAGTCCAGCCTGTTCAGGTCCCTTTGCAGAGCCTCCCGACCCTCCAGTAGATCGACACTTCCTCCCAGCTTGGTGTCATCTGCAATCTTGCTAAGGGAGCACTCAATGCCTTCATCCAGATCATTGATAAAGACATTAAACAGGACTGGACCCAGGACTGAGCCCTGGGGAATCCCACTTGTCACTGGCCTCCAGCTGGATTTAACTCCATTTACCACCACCCTCAATCAGTTTTTCACCCAGGAGAGTGTGCATCCATCCAGGCCAGAGGCTGACAGTTTCCAAAGCAGAACGCTATGAGAAACCCTAAACCTAAAAATAACCCTAACACTAATCCCTATCCCTAACCTTAACCTTTACCCTAATCACTAACCCTAACCCTAATCCTTAATCCTAACCCTACCCTAACCCTAACCCTAACACCATACCTAACACTAACCACTAATCCTTACACTAACCGTAAACACTAACCATAATGACCCAAACCCAACCCTAACCCTAATCCTAATCCCTAACACCTAAATCTAACCCAAACTCTAACCTAACCCTAACCATAAAACCTAACCCTAAACCCTAAACCTAACCCCAACCCTAACCTATCCTGAACCCCAAACTTAACTCTAGTCTTATCCCTAATGACTGTAACCCTAATCCTAAC
This sequence comes from Clamator glandarius, assembly GCA_033459285.1. Lineage (NCBI taxonomy): Eukaryota > Metazoa > Chordata > Aves > Cuculiformes > Cuculidae > Clamator > Clamator glandarius. The sequence goes on from JAUNZM010001004.1 coordinate 127,593, forward strand.
AATAACCCTAATGATCCTAAATGTAACCCAAACCCTAACCATAACCCTAACTCTAACCCTAGCCCTTATGACCCTAACACTAACACTTACCTCAATACTAACCCTAACACCTAAACCTAAGCCTAAACCTAACGCTAACTCTAACCCTGAAACTTACGCTAACCCTTACCTAACACTTACCCTAACCCTAAAAACTAACCCTAAAAACAATTAACCTAACCCTAAACCGTTACTAACCCTATCCTTAATGACCTATCCCTGACCCTAACGCTAACCCTAATGACCATAACACTAACCATAATGACCCTAACCCTAAAACTAACCCTAATCCTAATGACCTAACTCTAACACTAACACTAATCCTAATCATAAACCTAACCCCTAACCCTAACCCCTAACTCTTAACATAATGTTAATCCTAACCATAACACTAACCCTAAACTAACCCTACCCGTAACCATAACCCAAACAACTAACCCCTAAACCTAACCACAATACTAACCCTAACATAAAAATTACCCCAATGACCATAACCCTAAACTTAACCCCTAACCCTACTCTAACACATAACAGTAAACCTAACCCTAACTCCTAGCTATAACGCTAACCCTAACCATAATTCTAACCCTAACCCTAAACACTAACCCTAAGACTAACCATAACACTAACACTGAAACTTAGGCTAACCCCTAAACCTAACACTAACCTTAACCCTAACCCTAACTCTTACACTAACACTAACCCATAAACCTAACCCTAACCATAATCCTAAACCTAAACCTAACACTATACCTAACCCCTAATCTTAAACTTAATAACACTAACCCTAACGTCTAAACCTAACCCAATCCCAGACCCTAACCCCTAGCACTAACCCAAACAATAACTATAAAAATAACCATAATCCTAACCCTAACCATAACCCTTATGACCTTTATCCTAATCCTAACCCTAACATAAACCCAACACAAACCATAACCCTAACCCTAAGCCTAACACTAACTCCTAACCCTAACCTTAATCCTAAACCTAACACTAACCCTAACCCTAACACCTAACCCTAAACCTAAACCCAACCCTAATCCCTATACCTAACCCTGACTTTAACCCTAACCCTAAGGACCCCAACCCTAACCCTTATACTAACCATAAAACAAACTCTTTCCCTAACATAAACCAAACCCTAAACCTAACACTAACCGTAAGCCTAACCCTAACCCAAACACTAACTCCTAACACTAACCCTAACCCTAATCCTAAACCTAACACTAACCCAAAGACTAACCCAAAACCTTAACCCTATCCCTAATGACCCTAACTCTAACCCTAATGACCCTAATCCTAACACTAATGACCCTACCCGTAACACTAACACAAACTCTAATGACCCTAAACCTAACCCTAACTCTAATGACCTAAACATAACCCTAACACTAATGCAAAACCTAAATGTAACCCCTAATCCCTAATCCTAATGCTCACTCTAGCCCTAACCCTAAACCTAACACTTACCTAACCCTAACACTAAAATTAACCCTAACCCTAACACTAAAATTAACCCTAACCCTAACACTCACCCTAGCCTTAACCCTAAATTTAACACTTACCTAACCCTAAAACAAAACTTAACCCTAAACCTAACCCTAACTCTAACCCTAACACTAATGGACCAAATCCTAATCCTAACCCTTACTCCTAACCTTAAATCTAAACCTGACCCTAACCCTATCCCTAACCCTGACCCTAACCCTAACCCTAACGACCCCAACCCCAACACTTATACTCACCCTAACCATAACATTACCCCTAATATAAACCCAATCCAAACTGTAACACTAAGCCTAACACTAACAATAACTCCTGACCCTAACCCTAATCTTAAACCACTCTTACACCTAACCCTAAACCTAACCCTAACCCCTAAAAATAAATCTAAACTTAACCCTGTCCCTAAACCTAAACCTAACCATAACCATAACCCTAATGACCCTAAACCTAACCCTATGCTAACAATAACACTAACCCTAATTTTAGCCCTAAACCTTATATTAACCTTAAAAACTAACCCTAAAACCTCACCTTAACCCTTAGTCTAACCCTTACCCTAAACCCTTACACTACCCCAACCCTAAACCTTACCTAAACCTAATCCTAAAATTGACCCTAACCCTAACCCCTAACTCCTAACCCTAACATAAACATAACCCTAACAATAACCCTTACTCTAACCCTAACGTTAACCCTAACCCTAATGACCCTAACACTATACCTAACACAATAGCCTAAAACAATACCTAACCCCTAACCCTAACTCTAATGATCCTAACCCTAATCCTAACTGTAACCCTAATCCTAATGAGCCTAAGCCCTAACCCTAATGACCTAACCCTAACACTAATGTTAATGATAATGCTATCCATAACTCTAACCTTGACCCTAATCCTAAATGTAACCCTAACTTTATCCTAACCCTAACGGTAACCCTAACACTAATGATGCCCTGATACAAAATATAAAAAAGGTAACCTGAAACACAATTTCTAATATTAAGCCTAACCAGAACATTGATTATACACTAACGCTAATTCTTAACTCTAACCCAAACCCTGATCCTAACCCTAACCCTAAAAACGACTTGACCTAACCATAACAATAAACCTAAACCCTAACCCAAACAACTGCGCTAACCACTAAACCAAACCCTAAACACAACACTAACCCTAATACATAAAACTAAAGTAAAACTTATCCTAAAAGCCGCCCTAACATTAATCCTAACCCTAACCAAAAACCCAACCACAAAACCTAATCCTAACCCTAAGACGTAACCCTAACACTAATGCTAACCGTAACTGTAATGCCCCTAACCCTAACACTAACCTTAACGCTAACCCTAACCCTAACACTAATGACCAAAACTCTAACCCTAATGACTCTAACGCTAACCCTAACACCTAATCCGAACCCTAAACCCTAACCCTAAACCTAAAACCAACGCTAAACCTAACCCTAACCCTTACTCTAACCCCAACACTAACCCTAACCCTAAAATTAACACTTAAGATAACATTAGACCTAACCCTAAAACTAACACTAACCCTAACCTTAACCCTAGCCCTATCCCTAGTGACCCTAACTCTAACTCTAATGACCCTAACTCTAACCCTAACCCTAATGACCCTAACCCTAAACATAACCTTTAACCGTAACACATACACTAACCCTAACACCTAAACATTACCCTAACCAAAACCCTAAAACTCACCCTAACACCTAACCCTAAAAATAACCTTATCCATAACACTGACCCTAAACCTACTCCTAACCCTAACAATAAATCTAACCCTGACCCTAACCCTAACCATAATGAGCCTAACCCTAACCATTAGCCTAAATATGACACTATCCTAACCCTAAACCATAACCTCAGCCTAACACTAAACCTAACACTAACCCTAACCCAAAACCCTAACCCTAACCACTAACACTAACCTCTAACCCTAACCCTAACCCTAACCCTAACCCTAACCCTAACACTAATGACCTAACCCTAATCATAACCCTAACCCACAACAATAACACCTAAACCTAAATGTAACTCAGCACTAATACTAACCCTAAACATAGAATTATAGAATCATAGAATAACCAATTGGGAGAGACCCACCGGATCATCGAGTCCGACCATTCCTATCAAACACTAAACCATGCCCCTTAGCACCTCACCCACTCGTGACTCAACCACCTCCCTGGGCAACCTGTTCCACTGCCCAATGACCCTTTCTGTGAAAATTCTTTTACTAATGTCCAGCCTAAATCTCCCCTGGCAGAGCTTGTTGTCATTCCCTCTCGTCCTGTCCCCTGTCACTTGGGAGAAGAGGCCAGCTCCCTCCTCTCCACAACCTCCTTTCAGGTAGTTATAGAGAGCAATGAGGTCTCCTCTCAGCCTCCTCTTCTCCAGGCTAAAAAACCCCAACTCTCTCGGCCGCTCCTCATAAGGCCTGTTCTCCAGCCCCTTCACCAGCTTCATTGCTCTTCTCTGGACTCGCTCCAGAGCCTCAACATCCTTCTTGTGGTGAGGGGCCCAGAACTGAACACAGTACTCAAGGTGCGGTCTCACCAGTGCCGAGTACAGAGGTAGAATAACCTCCCTGGACCTGCTGGTCACACCACTTTGGATACAAGCCAAAATGCCATTGGCCTTTTTGGCCACCTGGGCACACTGCTGTCTCATGTTCAGTCAGCTGTCAACCAACACCCCCAGGTCCTTCTCTTCCTGGCAGCTTCCTAGACAGACTTCTCCTAGTAAAAATAACCTTAACCCTAACACCTAACACTAACACTGACCATAACCCCAACCCTAACCCTTACACTAACCCTAACACCTAAACCTAACACTAAACCTTACCCTAACCCTATCCCTAATGGCCTTAACCCTAATGATCCTAAACCTAACCCTAACTCTGACCCTAAAGACCTAACCATAACAGTAACACTAACACTAATCCTAACCCTAACCCTAAACACTAACACTAACCTCTAACCCTAACACCAAAAACACTAAATCTAAACCTAATCCTAATCCTAACCCTAAACCTAAACCTAATCACGAAACTTAACCCTAACCCAAAACCAACCCTAACCCTAACCCTAAACCAACCCTTAACCTAAACCTAAACCAAACTCTAAAAAAACCCTAAACTTAAAGCTTACCCTAACCCTAAACATAAACCTAACCCTTAACATAATGAGCTAACACTAACCATAAACCTCAACATAAACTAACCCTAACCCCTAACTCTGAAACCTAAACCTAACCCTAATCCTAAAGCTAAACCTAACACTAATTCTAAATTTCAACCCTAAACCTAATCCTAACCCTAATCCTAAACCTAAACATAATACTAAGGACCCTAACCCTAATCCTAACCCTAAACACTAACCCTAACACTAACCCCTAAACCTAATCCTAAAATTATCCCTAAAACTAACGTTAACCCCTAAACCTAACCTTAAAACTAACCCAAACACTAACAAATAACACCTAAACCTAATCCTAAACCTAAACATAATGCTAACCATAACCCTAACCCTGAAACTAATGACCCTGACACTAATGATCCTGACACTAATGACCCTAACACTAACCCTAACACTAATGACATAAACCTAACCATAACATTAACATTAATCCTAAACCTAACCATAACCCCAACCCCTAAACCGACCCCCCATCCCTAACACTAACCCTAACCCTAAACTTAAAACTTAAATTAACTCTAACCTCTAACCCTAACCCCTAATGCTAACTCTAACCATAACACTAACCTTAATACTAACTTTTACCCTAACCCCTTACCCTAACACTAAGGCTAACCATAACGCTAAAACTAACACCTAACACTAACACTAACCCCTAAACCTAACCCTAACCTGAAAACTAACACTAACTCCTAAACCTATCATAAACCGTAACCCTAAACCTAACCCCTAACCATAATCTTATTTACCCTAACTTAAAACAAACACTAACCCATACGTTGAATATAACCCTAACCCTAAGCCTAACCCTAAAGTTACTTCCTAACCCTAACACCAAACTTAAAACGTAATCCTAACCCTAATCGTAACCCTAACACTAAGGAGCCTAACCCTAACCGTAACAACTAAAGCTAACAGTAACAATAAACCTAACCCCTAACACTAACTCTACAAATAAAACCGAAATTTACACTAAACCCTAAACCTAACTGTAACCCTAAACCTAACCCTAACCCTAATAAACCCTAAACCTAATGGACCTTAACCCTAACTCCCAACCCAAAACCTAAACCTGACCCTAACCCTAACCCTAAACTATAACCGTAACCCTAAGACTAACCTTAATCCCTAACCCTACCCCAATGCTAACCCAAACCCAACCCTAATCCTAACCCTAAACGTAAACCTAATCCTAAACCAAAATCTAAGACTAATCCTAATGGATCTAATCCTAACCATAAAACTAACTGTAACACCAACCCCTAACCCTAATGACTGTAACTCTAATCCTAATCCCTTAGTCTAACACTAACCCCTGACACTAACACTAACCCTGAAGACCTAATCCTAACCCAAACCCTAAACCAACTCTAAACCCTAACACTAACCCTAAACATAATGCTAACCCTAACACCAAACACTAACAACCATAACATTTACACTAACCCTAACACTTAAAGCTAACCTTAACCCTTACCCTAACGCTAACCCTAATGGCCCTAACCCTAATGACCTAACCCTAACTGTAACACTAACACTAATCCTAACCCTAACCCTAACCCTAAACCCTAACCCTAACCCCTAAAGCTAAACCTAACCCTAAAAATAACTCTAAACCGAAAGCTTACCCTAACACTTAACCCTAACCCTAACCCTAAACATATCCCTTAACCTGATGAGCTAACATTAAACCTAAACCTTAACCTAACACTAACCCTATCGCTAACCCTTAACCATAACGCTTAACCTTAAACTTAACACTAACCCTAACCACTAACCCTAATCCCAACACTAAAACTAACACTAACCCTAATGACCTAAACCAAAACCTAACCATAAACCTAAATGTAACACTAATTGTAAGCGTAACCGTACCTCCCAACCCCGGCCATAATGATTCTAAACCTAACTCTAACACTTACCCGAACCCTAACTCTAACCCTAACACTAAGGACCCTAACTCTAACCCTAACACTAAGGACCATAACACTAACATTACCCATAACTGTAATCCCTTATCCTAACCCTAACCTGTAAACCAAACCATAACCCTAAACCTAACCCTAATCCTAACCCTAAACATAACAATAAGGACCTTAATCCTAACACTAACCCTAATACCTAAACCTAAACCCTAACACCTAAATCTAACCCTAACCCTAACACTAACCCTAAATTCTTACCCTAACACTAATCCTAACCCTAAAACCTCACCCTAAACATAACCCCTAACCCTAATCCTAAACCTATCCCTAACACTTATAATAACCCATAAACCTAATGCTAAACCTAACTCTAACTCTAACTCCTAACAGTAACCATAATCTTAAAACCTAATATCCCTAATCCTAACTCTAATGACCCTAACCCTAACACTAATGACATAACCCTAACCGTAATATTAACACTGATCCTAAAGCTAACCATAATCTCTAACACCTAAACCTACCCCAAACCTAACACTAACCCTAACCCTAATCCTAACACTTGCAATAACCCTAACCCCTACCCCTTACACTAACCCTATCCCACGACCTAACTCTAACCATAACACTAACCCTGACTACTAACATTTCCTTTAACCCCTTACACTAACACTAACCCTAACCATAACCTTAACCCTAAACCTAACACCTAACACCAACCCTAAGCCCTAAACCTAACCCAAAAACTAACACTAAAACATAAACCTATCCCAAGCACTAACACTAAACGTAAACCTAACCCTAAACCTAACACTAACCCTTATGCTAAACATAACCCTAAGCCTAACCCTAAACCTAATTTCTAACCCTAACACCAAACCCTAACCCTAATCCTAACCTAACACTAAGGAGCTTACCTCTTACACTAACAACTAAACCTAGCCCTAACACCAAACCCTAACCCTAATCCTAACCCTAACACTAAGGAGCTTAACCCTCACCCTAACAACTAAACCTAACCCTAACCCGAACTTTAACCCCTAATATTAACCCTAACAATAATACTAAAATTAACACTAAACCCTAAACCTAACCATAATTCTAAACCAAATCCTAACCCGAACTCTATCACTAACTCCTAACCCTAACCCTAAACCTAACCCTAAACCTAACCTGTAAACCTAACACTAAAACAAAACCAAATGCCTTACCCTAACCCTAATTCTAACCCTAAACCTAACCCTAAAACTAACTCTAAACCTAATACTAATGGATCTAACCCTAAAACTAACCATAACACTAATTGCTAAATCCTAACACTAACCCAAACCCTAATGACCCTAACTCTAATCCTAAAACTTTACCCTAATCCTAACCCCTAACACTAACCTCTAACCCTAATGCGAACACTAACCCTAAAGACCTAACCCTAACCCAAACACTAAACCAAACCTTAACACTAAACCTAACATTAACCCCTAAGAATAACCTCTAGCTCTAAGACTAACCCTAAACATAACCCTAACACTAACACCAACCATAACAGTTACACAAACCCTAAATCTTAAACCTAATCCTAACCCTAACTCTAACCCTAATGGCACTAACCCTAAGCTTACTGACCCCAAACCTATCCCGAATGACCTAACCATAATGACCTAACCCTAACTGTAACACTACCACTAATGCATAACCCTATGCTCTAACCCTAACACTAACCCTAACCCTAAACCTAACACTTACACCAACTCTAACCCCTAACTCCATCCCTAACCCCTAACACTAAACCTAAACCAAAACCTAACCCTTACTTGAATCCTAACACTATCTCCGAACCCTAAACTTAATGCTAATCCTAAAGCTAACCCAAATCCTATCCTAACACTAACCCTAACATGATCATAACCCTAAACCTAAAATTAAAATTAACCCTAAATCTAAAGCTTACTCTAATCTCTAAACGTAACCCTAAACCAAAACCTAACCCTTACACTAATGAGTTAACCATAACACTTAACCATAAACCTAAACCTAACCGTAACCCCAAACCTAACACTAACTCTAATCCTAGCCATAATTATCCCAACATTAACTCGAACCCTAAGCCTAACACTTAGGATGATAACACTAACCTTAACTGTAGTTCTAACTGCTTACCCTAACCATAAGACTAACCATAACCCTAACCCTTACAACTAACCGTAACCCTAATCCTTAACACTAACCCTAACACTTAACTCTAACCCTAAACTTAATCCTGACCCTAACATTAACCCTAACCCCTATCTCTAATCCTAACCCTAACCATAACACTAAAGACCTTAACACTAACACTAACCCTAACACCTAAACCTATCCCTAACCCCTAACACTAAATCTAACCCGTAAACCAAACCCTAAACTTAACGCTAACCTTAACCCTTACACTAATCTTAATCCTAAACTCTAATGCATAAACCTAATCCTAAACCTATCCCTAACACTAAAGCTAACCCCTAAACCTAACTCTAATCCTAACACCTAACGACCCTAACCCTAGTGACCATAACAATAATGACATAACCCTAACTGTAACATTAACACTAGTCCTAAACCTAACCATAACGCCTAACCACTAAACCTACCCCCCAACCCTAACCCCTAACCCTAACTCTAACTCTAACCATAACACTAGCTCTAATACTAACATTTACCCTAACCCCTTACCCTAACCATAACCCTAACCATAACCCTAACCATAACCCTAACCATAAACCTAACACTAACAATAAACCTATTCCCTAACCCTAATACTAACATTTACACTAACCCTAAAACTAACACTAACCCTTAAGCTAAACATAACCCTAACCCTAAAACTAATTACTAAATTTAAAATAAAACCCTAACACTAATCCTAACACTAACACTTAGGAGCATAACCATAACCCTAACCCTAACACCTAAACCTAACCATAACCTTAACACCTAATACTAACCTTAACCCTAACAATAACCCTAAAATTAACACTAATCCTAACACTAACCCTAACACCCAACACTAACACTAACCCCAACCATAACCCTAACACTAACCCTAATTCTAATGAACCTAAACCTAACCTTAGCCCTAACCATAATGACTTAACCCTAACTGTAACACTAACGCTAATCCTAACCCTAACCCTAACCCTAAACACCTAAGCCTATGCCCTAACATTAACCCAAATCCTTAACCTAACCATTAACCTAAAGAGCTAACAATGACCCTAAACCTCACCCTAACCCTAACCCCTAACTCTAACCCCAAACACTTACTAATAAACCTAACCCTAACCCTTATGCTAATCATAACCCTAACACTAACATAACTATAAACCTAACCCTAATACTGAATTTAAACCCTAATCCTAATCCTATCCTTAATCCTAACCTTAAACATAACAATAAGGACCTTAACCCTAATCCTAACCCTAACCCTAATCCAAAACTTATCCCTAACACTAATGCTAATGCCTAAACCTAATGCTTAACCTAACCCAGACCCTAACAACTAACCCTAACACCTAACCCTAACCCTAAACCTAATCCTAATCCTAAACATAATGCTAACTCTAACCCAAACCCTAGCCCTAACCCTAATGACTCTAACCCTAATAACCCTAACACTAGCCTTAATACTAATGACATAACCCTAACCGTAACATTAACATTAATCCTAAACCTAACCATAACCCCAACCCCTAAACCTACCCCCAACACTTACACTAACCCTAAACATAAACCTAAAACTTACAATAACTCTAACCAACCTTAACTCTAAAACCTAATCCTAACCCTTACCCTAATTAGCAAAGAGTAACCCTAAACCTCACACTAACACTAACTCTAACCCCTAAACCTAACACCTAACCATAACACTAACCCTAACCCAAACCCAAACCCAAACCCAAACCTAAACCTAAACCTCAACCTAACCCTAACTCTAAGCCTAACCCTATACCTAATCCTAAACCTAACCCTACCCTAACTCTACCCTAACCATAAATCTAATCCTAACTTTAACCCCCAAAACCTAACCCTAACACTAACCCCTAACACTAACCTATAAACCTAACACTAACCATAATGAACGTAAACCTAACCTTAACCCTAACCCAAAACCTAACCCGAACCTAACTGTTACATAACCCTAACACAAAATAAAGCAATAACCCTAAAACTAAACCTCAAGCTAATAAATAACCCTAACTATAACCCTATCCCTAATACTAACCTGAATGACCAAAACCTAACCCCAACCCTAAACCAAACACTAATCCTACTTGTAACCCTAACCCCTAACCATAACCCTAAACCTAACCTTAACCCTAACCTGAATGCTAAGTCTAAACCTAATCTTAACCCTAACCTTACCCTAACCCTAAACCCTAACACTGACCCTAACTCTAGCCCTAATCATAACCAATAACCCTAAACCTAAACCTAATGCTAATCCCTAACCCTAACCATAAATCTAACCCTAACCCTAATACTAACCCGAATGACCTAACACTAACCCCAACCCTAAAACAAACCCTAATCCTAATCCTAAACCTATCTCTATCTCTAACCCTAACTATAATCCTAAACCTAATCCTAACCCTAACGCTATGCCTAAATTTAACCGTAACCCTAACCTAAACCTAACCCTAATCCTAACCCTAACTCCTAAACTTAACCGTAATTCTAACCCTAACCCTAACCCTAATGACCCTAACCCTAACCCAAACCCAACCCTAACTCTAAGACTAACCCTAACCCTAACGCTAACCCTAACCCTAATGACCCTAAACCTAACATTGCACTAACTGCTAACACTAACCATAACAACCCTAAACCTAATCCTAAATCCTTACACTAACCCTAACCCAGAAAGCTAACATCTAACCCTAATTCTAATCTTAACACTAACCCGAATGACCCAACCCTAAACCTAACCCTAAACCAAGTCCTAACGTAATCCTAACCCTATCCGGTAAACCCAACCATAAACCTAACCCTAACCCTAACCTTCATGAACATAAACGTAACCCTAAACCTAACCAGAACCCTAACACTAACCCTAACACTAAGGATCCTAAACCTAAGCCTAACTGTAACCATAACCACTAACATTAACTCCTAATCCTAATCCTTAAGACTAACCCTAATCCTAACATTAACCCTAACATGTAAACATAACCCTAACCCTAACCCTAATCCTAAACCTAATACTAACCATAACCACTAATCCTAACACTAAATCTAACCTTAATACCAAACCCTAACCCTAACCCAAACCCAACTCTAACACAAACCCTAATCCTAAAAATAATAATTCTAACAGTAATGCTAAACCTAACCCTAAAATGAACCCTAAACCTAAAGCTAACCCTAACCCTAACACTATCCCTAAACCTAATCCTAACTTTATCCTCTAACAATAATCCTAACCCTAACATTAATCCTAATAACCTAAATCTAACACTAACTCTAAAATTAACCCTAACCTTAACCCTAACATAACCTTAACCCTAACTGTTGCATCTCGACAAACAACCCCCTTGCACCATACTCTCGCTCCTCCCCAGCAAGGACTATTGAGATGCAGACTCTAATAAGCTCAGATGGCAGTTTTATTGATTGTGTAGCTTGGGTTTATAGCCCTGTCCCTCAAGAGGCCCTCCTTTGTGGATGGTCCCTAACCTCTACCGTCACATCCTGTGTTCTTCTGCATCACCGTCCCTAACTTGTTGACCTACTCCGCCCACAAATCCCCCGCCCCTTGAGGGAGTAGCACACATTGAACAGCAGAGGCATACTGCACACCACACATACGTGAGGGGAGATGCACAACTCAAAATCATTGGAATCAATAATAGAAGGCACAAATCTGCAACACTCCATAGGATCCATTCCTTTACACTAAATGATGCAAACCAGTCCCATACACCCTGCAAAGCATCAGCCAGTGCATCCCGTCCCCTCCTAAATCGCTCCCCAGCCACCAAGCCATGATAGCCAGAACTGCAACAGTCCCCCGTTCTACAGGGTATTATTGGTTAAAGGTAACTGTCCATAAAGCCATTACTAACATATTGGTGGCTAAACTACTGCACATGCTAAGAAACCAAGGTACAGTAAAAAGAACGATGTTGATAGTTCTTTTGAATTGTTTTTCTGTCATTCCCACTGAACCAGCTCTTGTATTCCTTCCAGCTGCTTATCAGAAGGCTGACTTTTCTCCTCACCGAATTGGCCTTTGTTATCTTTCAGTTCTCTGTTTCAAGGCCTTCTTCTCTATAAAACGCTCCCACAATTCCCCCTTTTTGTTTTTTGATGACTAAAACGTTCAGGTGAAACATATGATTGACGTGATGTTGTATACACCGTAACACACAGGATAATTGTTAAAGCAATCAACACCATTGAGAATAACATTCCTCCTCATTCTTGTCAACTGCTTTTGTAGTTGAGGCTTAACAGTTGACACACAGCAACGTTGTTTGATCCATCTTGCAGGTGTCTAAAGTGGTCCTGTATCTGTTAAAACACAAGCATAACCTCATCTCATGTTAGTAGCTTATACAGACCTGTCCATTGCCCAGAATAACAGTTTTTCAATAGCACTTTCACATTGTCTTGTACTGGCTCTAGTTTTGACAATATGGTTTGCATATGCTTCAACATTGGCACAATTTTATCATCTCCTGCTAATTGCAAAAAATTCATTACATATTGAACCTTCATCAGCCTGTTTTGTAGTGTCTCTCTCCTGATTGCTAACAGTATTTTTACTACTTGAGGTGTACGTTCAACAATGATATGACTTGGTAAATAGACATCAATACTTCCTGGATAATCCATTAGATGTACTTGTACATTCAAAATATTTGCCATGCAGCACTTAGCATATTTTTTGTCATTGGGATATAAATGATTGTTGAGTCTTGGCTTAATAAATGAACACTTCTTTTTCTTCCCTTGGTGATTATCATTGTAATCACTTTGAATCTAGTGACTATGTTTCTGTTTGTCTCTTGTTTTTAAGACTGAAGTGGTAAAATAGCCACTCAATAATTTGTAATAAGTCATTTGAATTTTCCTCTATCGTTGGCTCAATTATCTGTAGAGGTTGTCTCCACTAGGACCCAGTAGTTGTTGACAATTGACCCTGGAATGCAGAGTGTTCTCACAAATTGGCATTCCTCTGGAGAGATAACACTGTTAACTCCTCTGGACTTCTTCAAAGCTGAAAGAAAAAAAAAATTAAAAAGGAAGGAGAAGGGTGGGGGGTGGGGGGAGCGAGGGACTCACACGCATACAGCAGCAAGGTTAGGCTTTATCTTTTTTTTTTCCTCTCTCTTTCTTTTTTTAAAATGTTTTTCTAGGTATTTTTAAATTTTTCCTTCTGAAGCCTTTCATTCCAAAGATCTCCAAGTAAATCTACCCGGTTGCCGGCTTAGTGGATGTTTGATATTGAAAGGTCCCAGAGATATATTTTCAAGATTAATCAAAACCAATTTGTAAGTCTTACAAACATTTGAAGTACTTCAAAAACACACATACACACATGAACACTCATTTCTCAGCTAGCCGAATACATTCATACAATGTTGGTTATCACTATTGGATCCACAACTTTTCCATACTATGGATATTTCAATTACACACAGTACTGGGAACATACAACACTTAAAATATGTACATGCATTATCTAGTAAGGCTTATATCGATTTCACTTACGGTAAAGCTTTTTTTTTTTAGTTTCTGTGTTGAACTGGTCAGTTGAACCACAGCGTCTCTCTCCCCATATGCGATTTCCTTCGTGGGGTACAATTGCTGAAAAACAAATCAGCTGAGTGATTCTAGTGCCCTTTGATATAAAGTCTGGAGGCACCGGCATCCAAGCTATTACTTGCATCGCTCTTGTAAACTCGGCATCAGTCAATTCTGGTAAAACAAACAATTTTGTAACAGGTGATCATGCAATTAACAGTACACTAAGTCCTTTTTTGCATTCTCTAAAGCTAATTGTTTAAGCAACACTTATCTAGCAGAGATATAGTCTGCCTGCTTATTTAAGACCTCTTATAGTTAGTCTAGAAAAGTCATGTAATAAACGTCATTTTCCAGATTTCTTTTTTATCACAAATACAGGTGTGTTCCAAGGACTATTAAATGGGACTATATGCCCATGACCTAGTTGCCCCTCCACTAAATTTTGCAATGTACCCAAATTTTCACTCTTTCATAGTTCCAATGCCTATTCCCATTGCATTTAACACATCTCTCCTCCACAAGATTAGTGGAATGTGCACAACTAAGGGTTACACTAGAGCCATTTTAAGATGTTCTGGCTTTCCTCTTGTGTGTTAATGTTCACTTCAACATAAGAGGCTGAGTTTGTAGGGACTAAGCCAAATGTATTTCAGGGATTCTTATGGACTCAAATCCTTGTGAGCCATGCTCTACAGAGTCAGCTTGGAACACAGCCACCTTGAACTAAATTAAACACACCATCCAGCTATCCTTTGGTATTAATACTAGTGGAAATGGTGTTCATAACATTAGTGGAGACAGTATGCATACCCTTGCTTGAATGATTCCAGTACAGCCTGCATCAATGACCCCAGGTAAAACAGAGATTCCCAATTGAATTATTGATAATCATTCTAATTACAAGGCAGTAAAGCCAACCCCAATGGTCTTTTTACATTCCATGTTATTGCATGAAGTGCAGAAGATTGCAGCTGTACTGCGATGGTGGTGATCACTTCTATCTCAGTGCTGCCTGTGGTTCTTGCTCTGAGGTGAGAGCCGCTGCTTGTTGTGGAGGCATCTGTGTTGGTACATGCCTCTGAACCGTGCTTCGCTCCTGGTTTTCTGACAACACTGTCCCATTCTTATCCCATGTTGTCTACACAAACTGGCAAAATGTCCAGACCGAGGGCAGATTTTAGGCCCTCTATCTTGGCATTGCATGTGGCAGTCTCTTTTAAAATGTACTTTCTTGCCGCGTCTCTAACAGAATGTATTTCTGTCCCAGATTACAGTCAGGGCAGCAGCTACCAGCTATACTTGATAGGTAAATGATCCCAGCTGTTGTTATAGGAGTTTTTAGATTGCACCATATCTTTCTTTCTATTTTTGTCATTAGGATTTCTTTTTTTTTTGTCGCAGATTGCAAAATTAAGGCTTCTGTAACTGCTCAGCTCATCCTTTGATCTATCTATAAACACCATATACGGGTCATGCCTGTTTCAGCTTTCCAACATCCGGTATCTTTATAAGTGTTTGATAAATGAAAAAGCCGCATCTGTTGTAAAATTGCATTATTTAAACTGTCTCGATTCTTGAACTGCTACCAATGCCATTCAATTGAGCCATTTCCTATTGCATCTGCCAACAGTCCCCTCTGCAATGCTGAAATGGTCCGGGTCCTGCGGTGGCAGCGAGCAGCAAGCAGCACCCCCTCAGCCCAGGGTAGCAGCCCCCCTACGGTGTGCCACTCTGTGGGAGCTGGAGGGGTGGCAGCAGAACCTCTCGGCCAGGCGGCTCCACTCCAGAGCAGCCAGCACGGTCTATTCTGCAGGTCCTGGAATCCCCTTCATCACCTCAGAACTAATTAGCTCCCAGCACACACCGCTGTCACGTGCACAAATCAAATCTTGCAATATTTCACCTTCTCCCTGCTGCTGTGCCTCCCTCCTAACTTGTGCCCATTGGTCAGAGGGACAGGTAGGAGGTGGATCAGGCTCCTTCTCGGTGTCTCTCAGACCCAGATCAAAAGGATTGTCCGCCCTCCTGTTGGATTCACATTGACACGCCACTGCCTGGGGTTCCTCTGTAGCCGTTACTTCCAGCCCTAAGGCAGCTCATGCTTGCTTTATAACTGACCTTTCCTCTTTTAATGCTATTACCAGTTTCATAAGTTTTCCTACATCCTCTAACTTCTCGCCGGAGGCAGACAATGCCATCTCCAGCATCTCCGGCTTCGCCGCCTCTGACATAACTAAACTAAATATATCCATTGGCTGGTGAATCCAGCCCTCCCGCTGCATCCATAGGATGATCAAATGCACTCTTGTGGATTTCACCCACACATCTGTACAGCGACTGTATTCCTTCATTGCCCGCACAACCACTTCTAGTGTCTTCTCAGCCATGGCTACTCATGCTCCTGATGCCTGCTCCCAATGCCAGTCGGGGCCATCTGAGTATAATGTTGGGGTCACCACTTGTCACATCTTGACAAACAACCCCCCTGAACAGGACTCTCGCTCCTCCCCGGCAACAAACATTGAGATGCAGACTCTAATATAGAGGAAGGTCAGATGGCAGTTTTATTGGTTGCGTAGCTTGGTTTTATAGTCCTGTCCTGCAAAAGGCCCTCCTTTGTGGAAGGTCCCTAACCACTACCATCACATTACTTGTTCTTCCGCATTGCCATCCCTAACTTGTTGACCTACTCTACCCACACCTGATGAGCTAACACTAGCCCTAAACATAACAATAACCCCTAACAATAACAACTAACCCTAAATCTTAAGCCTAACCCTAATCCTAACCCAAACACAAAACCTAACTCTAACCCAAAGCCTAACCCTAACCATTACCCAACACCTAACACTAACACCAAACCAAACCTAACACTAATCCTAACACTAACCCCTAAAACTAAACCTAACCAAAACTGTAACCCAAAGAAACTCAACATTAACCGTAACAATAACCCTAACCCTAACACTAATGATCATAAAACTAACACTAAACCTAACCTTAAAATCAAACCTAACCCTAAACCTAAACTTAACTCAAAATGACATCCTAGCCCTAACCCTAAGCCTAACACTTACCCTAACACTAACACTAAACCTAATCATAACCTAACCCTAATCCTAACACTAATCCTAAGGGAGAAGGATAATAGGGCTTCTCCGCTTATTTAGCTGAATCCAGCGACAGGAAGGTGAGTTCCGCTTTTGGGGTAACATAGGCGACTGGGTGCTTCCCGAAAGGGGACAAACCCTAAAAAACTCGATCGGAAAATCGGCGCAGGGCTCCGGGCTCATCTGCCAATCTCGCGCGGTGACTGACAGGAGGGGGCGGTCCCGGAAGCTCCCGCGGCGGATTTAAAGGGCCCTTAGGGAGCACAGCGACCGGAGCACAGGCGAAGAGGAGCATGGCAAAGAGGTGCGGGGCTCATTAAACAAGGCTCATTAAACAAGGCAGTTTGAGCGGCAGTTAGGGTGGGCAGGGCGAGCAGGGAAGGGCTGGAGCATGGTCGGAAGGGATTGAGGAAAATGGTGGATACCCGACAAAAGACTAAGGCCGCACCAAGCGTGTTGGAGGCTGCCACCCAGATGGAGCCCCGGTGGGAACATGCAGCTACCCAGACCCTGGGCTGCAGACAGTGCCCCCCTCCTATAGTGACTCATGCCTCTGGCTCTGGCTCCACCTGTGGAAGCTGTGCTCGGGTAGGGGAACTGCTTCATATGGTGGAAGAGCTGAGGAAGGAAGTGGCTAGGCTGAGGGCCATCAGGGAGTGTGAGAGGGAGATAGATGAGTGGAGCAGGACCCTCTCACAGGCTGCTGGAGCCAGTGAAACTGAGCACCACCCACCGGTAAGCTGCAAGGATGGGAGAGACAGAGAGGGGGAATGG
The DNA here is from genome assembly GCA_033459285.1 of Clamator glandarius. NCBI lineage: Eukaryota > Metazoa > Chordata > Aves > Cuculiformes > Cuculidae > Clamator > Clamator glandarius. Next base: position 145,945 of record JAUNZM010001004.1, read on the forward strand.
CAGCAGGTTCCTGCCCGGAGAAGGAAACCTGCTCCCCCCACCCAGGCAATTAACCCCCAGACCTCTCTGGGGAACAAATATGAGGTGCTGAAGGTGCATCCAAGCCCTAAAGATGAAGAGGGCTGCACCCACAGCCTAGAAATGTTTCCGAAACCCCATCAACCTCCCACAGCCTTAAAAACATCCTCGGTTAAAAAAAAGAAGAGGATGATTGTCTTGGGGGATTCCCTTCTCAAAGGAATGGAGGGTCCCACCTGTAGGCCAGACACACTCCATAGGGAGGTCTGCTGCTTGCCGAGAGCATCAGTGAGGGACGTTACTAGAAAGCTCCCTTCCCTGGTCAAAGACACCGACTACTACCCGCTTTTAGTTTTTCAAACTGGTAATGAGGAAATAGAACATAGAAGGCCTAAAGCCATCAAAAGGGACTTCAAGGCACTTGAGAGAATGATCAAGGGCTCTGGGGCACAGGTAATATTCAACTCCATCCCAGTACTAAGGAACCAGGAGCAGGAAATGAGGAATAAGAAACGGGTTAATGAATGGCTTAGGGACTGGTGTGAGAAGAGGGGCTTTGGGTTCTTTAATCATGGGGAGGCCCACGCACCCCCAGGCTTTCTTACCAGGGTTGGGACACGCCTGTCTGCTAGGGGGACAAAAGCCCTCACCAAAAACCTAGTTAAGCTCATAAATCGAGCTTTAAACTAGACGTGAGGGGGGAGGGTATGGAGGCCAGGCAGGATGGGAGTGAGCCTGGAGGTGAGACTTCAGAGGCAAAGGGGTGGTGTGCTGGCGATGCCTGCCGGTATATCACCACTAAGGAAGAGGGGGTGAGTGCAGCTGAGGATGGTAGGCAGCAAACTGGCACTGTGGCCTTAGTTAAGTCAAGGACCGCTCAGTTGGGGAGAAGCCCTATTACGAAGGCTGAAGCTACGCCTGCCCAGCTGAAGTGTATTTACACCAATGCACGCAGCATGGGAAATAAGAAGGAGGAGCTGGAAGACGTGGTAGGGCAGGGAGACTACGATGTCGTTGCCATTACAAAGACGTGGTGGGATGACTCGTACAACTGGAGCATACCCATGCTGGGGTATAAGCTCTTTAAGAAGGACAGGAAGGGCAGAAGAGGAGGCGGGGTAGCCCTCTATCTTAGAGAGGGCTTTGATACCCTCGAACTGGACTACGATCAGGATGGGACTGAGTGCCTGTGGGTGAAAATCAGAGGAGTCCATGGGCAGCAAGGGATTGTGATGGGAGTCTGATATAGACCACCCAGCCAAGAAGAAGCAGCTGATGAGCTCTTCTACAAACAACTGAGTGTAGTCTCAAAATCGCTACCTCTAGTCCTTGTGGGAGACTTCAATTTCCCAGATATAGGCTCGGAGTATAATACAGCAGAAAGGAAGCAGTCCCGGAGGTTCCTGGAGTGTGTGGAAGACAACTTCCTCACACAGCTGGTGAGCGAACCGACAAGGAACGGTGCCTTCCTGGACCTGCTGTGGGTGAACAGAGAAGGACTGGTGGGGGATGTGAAGGTTGGAGGACGCTTGGGGCAAAGCGATCATGAGATGATAGAGTTCTCAGTGTGGGGTAAAATGAAGAAGGAGGTTAGCAGAACAGTCGCCCTCAACTTTCAAAGATCAGACTTTGGGCTGTTCAGAAGGCTGGTCGGAAAAGTCCCGTGGGAGGCGCTCCTTGAAGACAAAGGTGTCCATGAGGGCTGGGCACTCTTCAAGAAAGAACTCCTAGCAGCTCAGGAGAAAGCCGTCCCCAACTTCCGGAAAAGTAGCCGGCGGGGTAAGAAACCAGCGTGGTTGAGTAGGGAGGTCCTAAGAGACATCAATAGGAAGAGGAGGGTCTACAACCTCTGGAGGAAGGGGCAGGCATCCCGGGTGGACTATAGGGAGGAAGTGAGAACGTGCAGAGAAAAAGTCAGGAGGGCTAAGGCCCAACTAGAAATGCGACTGGCCAAGACTGTGAAAGACAACAAAAAGTTTTTCTACAAATACGTCAACAGCAAAAGGAGGGCTAGGGAGAATCTCCAGTCCCTAGCAGATGCAGAGGGAACAACAGTAACAGGGGACGAAGACAAGGCTGAAATGCTCAATGCCTATTTTGCCTCAGTCTTTAACAGTAAGGATAATTGTTCCCTCTGTGCACAACCCCAAGGGTTGGAAGAGAAGTATGAGATTCCCAAGGTCCAAGAGGAGGTGGTTAGAGACTTGCTTGCCCAGCTATGTGGCCACAAGTCTATGGGGCCGGATGGAGTCTACCCAACAATTTTGAGGGAACTGGCGGATGTGCTGGCCAAACCCCTTTCCATCATCTTCCAGCAGTCCTGGATGACTGGGGAGGTTCCGCTGGACTGGAGGCTGATGTCATGCCCATCTATAAGAAGGGGCGCAGGGAGGATCCGGGGAACTACAGGCCTGTCAGCCTGACCTCGGTACCGGGGAAATTCATGGAGAGGGTGATCTTGACTGGTATCAAGAAGCATTTGCAAGAGAACCGAGTGATCAGGCCCAGTCAACACGGGTTCGTGAAAGGCAGGTCTTGCCAGAGTAATCTGATCACCTTCTATGACCAAGTGACTAAACTCTTGGACAAGCGAAAGGCTGTGGATGTGGTCTTCCTGGACTTCAGTAAAGCCTTTGATACAGTTTCTCATAGCATTCTGCTTCAGAAACTGTCAGCCTCTGGCCTGGATGGATGCACACTCTCCTGGGTGAAAAACTGGTTGAATGACTGGGCCCAGAGGGTGGTGGTAAATGGAGTTAAATCCAGCTGGAGGCCAGTGACAAGTGGGGTTCCCCAGGGCTCAGTCCTGGGTCCAGTCCTGTTTAATGTCTTTATCAATGACCTGGATGAAGTAAGTCATTGAGTGCTCCCTTAGCAAGTTTGCAGATGACACCAAGCTGGAGGAAGTGTCGATCTACTGGAGGGTCGAGAGGCTCTGCAAAGGGACCTGAACAGGCTGGACTGCTGGCTGAGACCAACGGCATGAGGTTTAACAAGGCAAATGCCGGGTCCTGCACTTGGGCACAACAACCCTAAGCAGAGCTACAAACTAGGAGAAGCCTGGCTGGAAAGCTGCCAGGAGGAGAAGGACCTGGGGGTGTTGGTTGACAATTGACTGAACATGAGCCAGCAGTGTGCCCAGGTGGCCAAAGAGGCCAATGGCATCTTGGCTTGTATCAGGAATGGCGTGACCAGCAGGTCCAGGGAGGTTATTCTCCCTCTGTACTCGGCACTGGTGAGACCGCACCTCAAGTACTGTGTTCAGTTCTGGGCCCCTCACCACAAGAAGGATGTTGTGGCTCTGGAGCGAGTCCAGAGAAGGGCAACGAAGCTGGTGAAGGGGCTGGACAACAAATCTTATGAGGAGCGGCTGAGAGAGCTGGGGTTGTTCAGCCTGGAGAAGAGGAGGCTGAGGGGAGACCTTATTACTCTCTACAACTACCTGAAGGGAGGTTGTGGAGAGGAGGGAGCTGGCCTCTTCTCCCAAGTGACAGGGGACAGGATGAGAGGGAATGGCCTCAAGCTCTGCCAGGGGAGATTTAGGCTTGAGATTAGGAAAAAGTTCTTTACGGAGAGGGTGGTTAGGCATTGGAACAGTCTGCCAAGGGAGGTGGTTGAGTCATCGTCCCTGGAGGTGTTTAAGGTTAGGGTAGATGAGGTGCTTAGGAGCATGATTTAGGGATTGGTGGGAATGGTTGGACTCAACGATCCAGTGGGTCTCTTCCAACCTGGTCATTCTGTGATTCTGTGATTCTGTGAAACCCAAATCTAACAGTAACAATATTCCTAAACCTAATCCTAAACCTAACCCTAAAATGAATCCTAAACCAAATGCTAAACCTAACCCTAACCCTAACCTAACCCTAAAACTATCCCTAAACATAATCCTAAATATAACCCCTAAAAATAACACTAACCTAAAACTAAATCCTAACCACAGCCTAACACTAATCCTAATGAACTAACAATAACACTAAACCTAACCCTAATGAGCTAATAATAACAGTAAACCTAACCCTAACCCTAACATCTAACCTTAAATCTTAAACCTAATCCTAACACTAACCCTAACACAAAGCCTAAACATCAACCTAACCCAACACCTAACCCGAACTCCAAATCGAACAATAACAATAACGCTAACCTTAACCCATAACACTGACCCCTAACATTAACCCTAACCCTAAACCTAAACCTAACACAACCCCCTAAGCATAACATTAAACTTAACACTTACCTAATCCTAATTTTAAACCCTAACCTCTAACCCCAACCCTAAAACTAAACTCACCCCTAACTCTAACACTAACCCTTATGATCTAACCCAAACCCTAAACCTATCCCTAAACCAGACCCTAATCCAAACACTAACACTAACCCTAACCCTAACTCTAACCCAACCTTAACCCCTAAACCCTAACCCTAACACTAACGCTACCACAAACTGTAACCCTAATGACCCTAACCTTAATCCTAGCACTAATGACAGAAAACTTACCCTAATCCTACCCCAAACAGAAACACAACCTTAACCCTAAACCTAACCCTAACCGTAAAACTAACAGTAACATAACCCTAGCACTAACCCCTAACACCAAACATTAACCCTAACCCCTAAACATACCCCAATCCTATCCCTAACCTGAAGCCTCACACTAAATGCGAACCCTAACCCTAACAGTAATCCAAACCCTAAACCTACACCTAACACTAAACCTAACGATAAATCTAACACTAACCCTACCTCTAACCCCAACCTAACACTAACACTAACCCTAGCCCTAATCCTAACTTTAACACCTAACCATAACCCTAACTCTTAACCCTAAGCCCTAACTCTAACACTATCCCTAATGACTTAACCTAATCCTAACCCTAAAAATAAAACTAACACTAACCCCCAACCCTAACCCTAAGCCTAAGCCTAACCCTAATGAGGTAACACTGACCCTAAAACTAACCCATACGCTAACCATAACACCTAACCCTAATCCTATCACTAATCCTAACCCCTAACCCTAATGCTAACCCTAAACCTAACAATAACCATAACCCCTTATCCTAACCTTAACCCTAAAGCAAACCCTAACCCCTAACCCTAACTCTAAACCTAATTCTAACCCTAATCATAAATTTACCCCCAAACCCTAACCATAACACTAACCCTAAAAGTAACAGTAACCGTAAACACTAACCCTCATACTAAACCTAACCAAATCCTAAACCTAAAAATAACCATAAAAATAAAGCGTACCCTAACCCCTAAAATGAACGCTAATAATAAACCTAAACGTAAACCTAACACTGAGTTAACACTAATCCTAAACCTAACCCTAACACCAAACCTAACCCCAAACCGTAATCCCTAACCCTAAGTCTTAACCCTAATTTAAACCTTAACCAAAATCTTAACTCTAAACTTAACCCTAATCCTAAACATAACACGAAACCTAACCCTAAAATTAACCCTAACACTAAACCTACTCCTAATGCAACCCTAACATCTAACCCTAAACCATAAACCTAACCCTCCCCCTAACATTAACCCTAATGACCTAACCCTAACCCTAACGCTAAACCTATTACTAAATCTAAATCAAAACCCTAACCCTAACCTTAACCCTAACACTAATTCCTAACACTAGTCCTAACACTAAATCTAACCTTAACCCTAACACTAATGACCCTAACCCGAAATCTAACCCGAACCCTAACCCTAACACAAATGGCCATAAATCAATTTCTAACACTAACCCCTAACCTTAACCCAAACCCTAATCCTAACCCCAACCCTAAACCAAAATCCTAAACCTAACCCTGAACGGAACACTAACACTAAACCTAACCCTAACCCCTAAACCTAAACCTAACCCTTAACCTAAACCAGAGCCCTTACTTTAATGACCATGAATATACTCCTAAACCTAACTCTAAAACTAATCATAAAACTAACCCTAAACCTAACCCTGACCCTAAATCTAATCGCAAACCCTAACACTAACCATACATCCTAAACCAAACACTAACCCTAACACTAACCCTAACCCAAAAACTAACCCTAATACTAACCCCAAAACCTTACCATAAACCTAACCCAAACCCTAAAACTAACACTAACCCTAACCCCTAACACTAAACTTAAGGCCTAACCACTAACCCTAATCCTAATATTAACACTAACAATTGAAAACTTCCTCACACAGCTGGTGAGCGAACCGACAAGGAACGGTGCCTTCCTGGACCTGCTGTGGGTGAACAGAGAAGGACTGGTGGGGGATGTGAAGGTTGGAGGACGCTTGGGGCAAAGCGATCATGAGATGATAGAGTTCTCAGTGTGGGGTAAAATGAAGAAGGAGGTTAGCAGAACAGTCGCCCTCAACTTTCAGAGAGCAGACTTAGGGCTGTTCAGAAGGCTGGTCAGAAAAAGTCCCGTGGGAGGCGCTCCTTGAAGACAAAGGTGTCCATGAGGGCTGGGCGCTCTTCAAGAAAGAACTCCTAGCAGCTCAGGAGAAAGCCGTCCCCAACTTCCGGAAAAGTAGCCGGCGGGGTAAGAAACCAGCGTGGTTGAGTAGGGAGGTCCTAAGAGACATCAATAGGAAGAGGAGGGTCTACGACCTCTGGAGGAAGGGGCAGGCATCCTGGGTGGACTATAGGGAGGAAGTGAGAACGTGCAGGGAAAAAGTCAGGAGGGCTAAGGCCCAACTAGAAATGCGACTGGCCAAGACTGTGAAAGACAACAAAAAGTTTTTCTACAAATACGTCAACAGCAAAAGGAGGGCTAGGGAGAATCTCCAGTCCCTAGCAGATGCAGAGGGAACAACAGTAACAGGGGACGAAGACAAGGCTGAAATGCTCAATGCCTATTTTGCCTCAGTCTTTAACAGTAAGGATAATTGTTCCCTCTGTGCACAACCCCAAGGGTTGGAAGAGAAGTATGAGATTCCCAAGGTCCAAGAGGAGGTGGTTAGAGACTTGCTTGCCCAGCTATGTGGCCACAAGTCTATGGGGCCGGATGGAGTCTACCCAACAATTTTGAGGGAACTGGCGGATGTGCTGGCCAAACCCCTTTCCATCATCTTCCAGCAGTCCTGGATGACTGGGGAGGTTCCGCTGGACTGGAGGCTGATGTCATGCCCATCTATAAGAAGGGGCGCAGGGAGGATCCGGGGAACTACAGGCCTGTCAGCCTGACCTCGGTACTGGGGAAATTCATGGAGAGGGTGATCTTGACTGGTATCAAGAAGCATTTGCAAGAGAACCGAGTGATCAGGCCCAGTCAACACGGGTTCGTGAAAGGCAGGTCTTGCCAGAGTAATCTGATCACCTTCTATGACCAAGTGACTAAACTCTTGGACAAGCGAAAGGCTGTGGATGTGGTCTTCCTGGACTTCAGTAAAGCCTTTGATACAGTTTCTCATAGCATTCTGCTTCAGAAACTGTCAGCCTCTGGCCTGGATGGATGCACACTCTCCTGGGTGAAAAACTGGTTGAATGACTGGGCCCAGAGGGTGGTGGTAAATGGAGTTAAATCCAGCTGGAGGCCAGTGACAAGTGGGGTTCCCCAGGGCTCAGTCCTGGGTCCAGTCCTGTTTAATGTCTTTATCAATGACCTGGATGAAGTCATTGAGTGCTCCCTTAGCAAGTTTGCAGATGACACCAAGCTGGGAGGAAGTGTCGATCTACTGGAGGGTCGAGAGGCTCTGCAAAGGGACCTGAACAGGCTGGACTGCTGGGCTGAGACCAACAGCATGAGGTTTAACAAGGCCAAATGCCGGGTCCTGCACTTGGGGCACAACAACCCTAAGCAGAGCTACAAACTAGGAGAAGCCTGGCTGGAAAGCTGCCAGGAGGAGAGGGACCTGGGGGTGCTGGTTGACAATTGACTGAACATGAGCCAGCAGTGTGCCCAGGTGGCCAAAGAGGCCAATGGCATCTTGGCTTGTATCAGGAATGGCGTGACCAGCAGGTCCAGGGAGGTTATTCTCCCTCTGTACTCGGCACTGGTGAGACCGCACCTCAAGTACTGTGTTCAGTTCTGGGCCCCTCACCACAAGAAGGATGTTGTGGCTCTGGAGCGAGTCCAGAGAAGGGCAACGAAGCTGGTGAAGGGGCTGGACAACAAATCTTATGAGGAGCGGCTGAGAGAGCTGGGGTTGTTCAGCCTGGAGAAGAGGAGGCTGAGGGGAGACCTTATTACTCTCTACAACTACCTGAAGGGAGGTTGTGGAGAGGAGGGAGCTGGCCTCTTCTCCCAAGTGACAGGGGACAGGATGAGAGGGAATGGCCTCAAGCTCTGCCAGGGGAGATTTAGGCTTGAGATTAGGAAAAAGTTCTTTACGGAGAGGGTGGTTAGGCATTGGAACAGTCTGCCAAGGGAGGTGGTTGAGTCATCGTCCCTGGAGGTGTTTAAGGTTAGGGTAGATGAGGTGCTTAGGAGCATGATTTAGGGATTGGTGGGAATGGTTGGACTCAACGATCCAGTGGGTCTCTTCCAACCTGGTCATTCTGTGATTCTGTGATTCTGTGAAACCCAAATCTAACAGTAACAATATTCCTAAACCTAATCCTAAACCTAACCCTAAAATGAATCCTAAACCAAATGCTAAACCTAACCCTAACCCTAACCTAACCCTAAAACTATCCCTAAACATAATCCTAAATATAACCCCTAAAAATAACACTAACCTAAAACTAAATCCTAACCACAGCCTAACACTAATCCTAATGAACTAACAATAACACTAAACCTAACCCTAATGAGCTAATAATAACAGTAAACCTAACCCTAACCCTAACATCTAACCTTAAATCTTAAACCTAATCCTAACACTAACCCTAACACAAAGCCTAAACATCAACCTAACCCAACACCTAACCCGAACTCCAAATCGAACAATAACAATAACGCTAACCTTAACCCATAACACTGACCCCTAACATTAACCCTAACCCTAAACCTAAACCTAACACAAACCCCTAAGCATAACATTAAACTTAACACTTACCTAATCCTAATTTTAAACCCTAACCTCTAACCCCAACCCTAAAACTAAACTCACCCCTAACTCTAACACTAACCCTTATGATCTAACCCAAACCCTAAACCTATCCCTAAACCAGACCCTAATCCAAACACTAACACTAACCCTAACCCTAACTCTAACCCAACCTTAACCCCTAAACCCTAACCCTAACACTAACGCTACCACAAACTGTAACCCTAATGACCCTAACCTTAATCCTAGCACTAATGACAGAAAACTTACCCTAATCCTACCCCAAACAGAAACACAACCTTAACCCTAAACCTAACCCTAACCGTAAAACTAACAGTAACATAACCCTAGCACTAACCCCTAACACCAAACATTAACCCTAACCCCTAAACATACCCCAATCCTATCCCTAACCTGAAGCCTCACACTAAATGCGAACCCTAACCCTAACAGTAATCCAAACCCTAAACCTACACCTAACACTAAACCTAACGATAAATCTAACACTAACCCTACCTCTAACCCCAACCTAACACTAACACTAACCCTAGCCCTAATCCTAACTTTAACACCTAACCATAACCCTAACTCTTAACCCTAAGCCCTAACTCTAACACTATCCCTAATGACTTAACCTAATCCTAACCCTAAAAATAAAACTAACACTAACCCCCAACCCTAACCCTAAGCCTAAGCCTAACCCTAATGAGGTAACACTGACCCTAAAACTAACCCATACGCTAACCATAACACCTAACCCTAATCCTATCACTAATCCTAACCCCTAACCCTAATGCTAACCCTAAACCTAACAATAACCATAACCCCTTATCCTAACCTTAACCCTAAAGCAAACCCTAACCCCTAACCCTAACTCTAAACCTAATTCTAACCCTAATCATAAATTTACCCCCAAACCCTAACCATAACACTAACCCTAAAAGTAACAGTAACCGTAAACACTAACCCTCATACTAAACCTAACCAAATCCTAAACCTAAAAATAACCATAAAAATAAAGCGTACCCTAACCCCTAAAATGAACGCTAATAATAAACCTAAACGTAAACCTAACACTGAGTTAACACTAATCCTAAACCTAACCCTAACACCAAACCTAACCCCAAACCGTAATCCCTAACCCTAAGTCTTAACCCTAATTTAAACCTTAACCAAAATCTTAACTCTAAACTTAACCCTAATCCTAAACATAACACGAAACCTAACCCTAAAATTAACCCTAACACTAAACCTACTCCTAATGCAACCCTAACATCTAACCCTAAACCATAAACCTAACCCTCCCCCTAACATTAACCCTAATGACCTAACCCTAACGCTAAACCTATTACTAAATCTAAATCAAAACCCTAACCCTAACCTTAACCCTAACACTAATTCCTAACACTAGTCCTAACACTAAATCTAACCTTAACCCTAACACTAATGACCCTAACCCGAAATCTAACCCGAACCCTAACCCTAACACAAATGGCCATAAATCAATTTCTAACACTAACCCCTAACCTTAACCCAAACCCTAATCCTAACCCCAACCCTAAACCAAAATCCTAAACCTAACCCTGAACGGAACACTAACACTAAACCTAACCCTAACCCCTAAACCTAAACCTAACCCTTAACCTAAACCAGAGCCCTTACTTTAATGACCATGAATATACTCCTAAACCTAACTCTAAAACTAATCATAAAACTAACCCTAAACCTAACCCTGACCCTAAATCTAATCGCAAACCCTAACACTAACCATACATCCTAAACCAAACACTAACCCTAACACTAACCCTAACCCAAAAACTAACCCTAATACTAACCCCAAAACCTTACCATAAACCTAACCCAAACCCTAAAACTAACACTAACCCTAACCCCTAACACTAAACTTAAGGCCTAACCACTAACCCTAATCCTAATATTAACACTAACAATTGAAAACTTCCTCACACAGCTGGTGAGCGAACCGACAAGGAACGGTGCCTTCCTGGACCTGCTGTGGGTGAACAGAGAAGGACTGGTGGGGGATGTGAAGGTTGGAGGACGCTTGGGGCAAAGCGATCATGAGATGATAGAGTTCTCAGTGTGGGGTAAAATGAAGAAGGAGGTTAGCAGAACAGTCGCCCTCAACTTTCAGAGAGCAGACTTAGGGCTGTTCAGAAGGCTGGTCAGAAAAAGTCCCGTGGGAGGCGCTCCTTGAAGACAAAGGTGTCCATGAGGGCTGGGCGCTCTTCAAGAAAGAACTCCTAGCAGCTCAGGAGAAAGCCGTCCCCAACTTCCGGAAAAGTAGCCGGCGGGGTAAGAAACCAGCGTGGTTGAGTAGGGAGGTCCTAAGAGACATCAATAGGAAGAGGAGGGTCTACGACCTCTGGAGGAAGGGGCAGGCATCCTGGGTGGACTATAGGGAGGAAGTGAGAACGTGCAGGGAAAAAGTCAGGAGGGCTAAGGCCCAACTAGAAATGCGACTGGCCAAGACTGTGAAAGACAACAAAAAGTTTTTCTACAAATACGTCAACAGCAAAAGGAGGGCTAGGGAGAATCTCCAGTCCCTAGCAGATGCAGAGGGAACAACAGTAACAGGGGACGAAGACAAGGCTGAAATGCTCAATGCCTATTTTGCCTCAGTCTTTAACAGTAAGGATAATTGTTCCCTCTGTGCACAACCCCAAGGGTTGGAAGAGAAGTATGAGATTCCCAAGGTCCAAGAGGAGGTGGTTAGAGACTTGCTTGCCCAGCTATGTGGCCACAAGTCTATGGGGCCGGATGGAGTCTACCCAACAATTTTGAGGGAACTGGCGGATGTGCTGGCCAAACCCCTTTCCATCATCTTCCAGCAGTCCTGGATGACTGGGGAGGTTCCGCTGGACTGGAGGCTGATGTCATGCCCATCTATAAGAAGGGGCGCAGGGAGGATCCGGGGAACTACAGGCCTGTCAGTCTGACCTCGGTACTGGGGAAAGTCATGGAGCGGGTGATCTTGACTGGTATCAAGAAGCACTTGCAAGAGAACTGGGTGATCAGGCCCAGTCAACACGGGTTCGTGAAAGGCAGGTCTTGCCAGAGTAATCTGATCGCCTTCTATGACCAAGTGACTAAACTCTTGGACAAGCGAAAGGCTGTGGATGTGGTCTTCCTGGACTTCAGTAAAGCCTTTGATACAGTTTCTCATAGCATTCTGCTTCAGAAACTGTCAGCCTCTGGCCTGGATGGATGCACACTCTCCTGGGTGAAAAACTGGTTGAATGACCGGGCCCAGAGGGTGATGGTAAATGGAGTTAAATCCAGCTGGAGGCCAGTGACAAGTGGGGTTCCCCAGGGCTCAGTCCTGGGTCCAGTCCTGTTTAATGTCTTTATCAACGACCTGGATGAAGGCATTGAGTGCTCCCTTAGCAAGTTTGCAGATAACACCAAGCTGGGAGGAAGTGTTGATCTGCTGGAGGGTCGGGAGGCTCTGCAACGGGACCTGAACAGGCTGGACTGCTGGGCTGAGACCAACAGCATGAGGTTTAACAAGGCCAAATGCCGGGTCCTGCACTTGGGGCACAACAACCCTAAGCAGAGCTACAAACTAGGAGAAGCCTGGCTGGAAAGCTGCCAGGAGGAGAAGGACGTGGGGGTGCTGGTTGACAATTGACTGAACATGAGCCAGCAGTGTGCCCAGGTGGCCAAGAAGGCCAATGGCATCCTGGCTTGTATCAGGAATGGCATGACCAGCAGGTCCAGGGAGGTTATTCTCCCCCTGTACTCGGCACTGGTGAGACCGCACCTCAAGTACTGTGTTCAGTTCTGGGCCCCTCACCACAAGAAGGATGTTGTGGCTCTGGAGCAAGTCCAGAGAAGGGCAACAAAGCTGGTGAAGGGGCTGGACAACAAATCTTATGAGGAGCAGCTGAGAGAGCTGGGGTTGTTCAGCCTGGAGAAGAGGAGGCTGAGGGGAGACCTTATTACTCTCTACAACTACCTGAAGGGAGGTTGTGGAGAGGAGGGAGCTGGCCTCTTCTCCCAAGTGACAGGGGACAGGATGAGAGGGAATGGCCTCAAGCTCTGCCAGGGGAGATTTAGGCTTGAGATTAGGAAAAAGTTCTTTACGGAGAGGGTGGTTAGGCATTGGAACAGTCTGCCAAGGGAGGTGGTTGAGTCATCGTCCCTGGAGGTGTTTAAGGTTAGGGTAGATGAGGTGCTTAGGAGCATGATTTAGGGATTGGTGGGAATGGATGTACTCAACGATCCAGTGGGTCTCTTCCAACCTGGTTATTCTGTGATTCTGTGAGATGATGGAAGGTGGGCAAATCACAGGATCCAGATGAAATGAAAGATGAGATAAGCAAGCCTATAATGGTAATTTTAGAAGCTGGGTTCTGTACATTATTTACAGTACATTGTAGCTTTAAGGGAATAAGTCTTCCCCTTGCCACTCATGGATGTAATCTTTCTGTGATATTAATAAACCTAACCCTAAATCAAACCCTAACCCTAACATTAAATATAACCCCAAACATTAAACCTAACCCCTAACACTGACCTTAACATTAAACCTAACATTAACATAACCCCTAAACATAACCCTAACCCTAATCCTAACACTAAACCGAACCCTAACACTGACTCCGAACCCTAAAAATAAACCTAATCCTAAACCTAATCCTAATTCTCACGCCTAACGCTAACACTAAACCTAACTCTAATCCTTAACCCTAACCCTAACACAAACCCAAACTTAACTGTAACCCTAAAACTAATCGTAACACTAACACCTAAACCTAACCCTAACACTAACCTTAACCCTGATGAGCTAACACTAAGCCTAAACCTACCCCATAACCTAACCCTAAACCTAAACCCTAACATTAAATTAATCCTAATCCTAACCCTAAACCTAACCATAAATCAACACCTAACCCTAAACCCTAACCTGAACCATAACCTCTAACCCTAACACTAACACTAAACCTCAACCTAAATCAAACCCCAAACCCTAACCCTAATCCTAAACCCAATACTAACCCTAAGCTTATCTCCTAACACTGAATGTAAATCTAACTCTATCCCTAATCTTAATACCTAACCCTAATGTTAAACATAACCCTAACAATAACACTAACCCCTTACCCTAACCCTAATCCTACCCCTAACCCCAAGCCTAATCCTAATCCTAACGCTAACCCTATCCTCTAACCCTAACTCTAATGCTAAACCTAATCCAAACTCTAATTCTAACCTAAACCTAATCCTAACCCTAAACCTAATCCTAAATTTACCCTCCTAACCCTAAACCTAACACTAACCCTAAAACCTAACCCTACCCCTAAAACTGATCCTAATTTTAATGCCTAAACATAAACCTAACTAAAAACCTAACACTTACTCTAAAACTACCCCAACCCTAAAACCTAATCCAAACTCTAACACTTACACTAACCCTAAAACCTAACCCTAACACTAACCCTAAAATGTAGTAGGAGATGCAACAGTATATGAATCAGCAGCAAATGCAGCAGCACATGCCAGAGATACAACAGCAGGAGATATATCAGGAAATGCAGCAACAAGAAATGCAGCAGCAGGAGATGAAGCAGGTTATGCAGCATTATGTGAAGCAGCAGCAGATGCAGCAGCAAATGCTGCAGATGCTACAGCAGGAGATTCAGCAGGAGGAGATGCATCAGGAAATGTAGAAGATGCAGCAGAAAGACATGCAGAAGGAGGAGATGTATCAGCAGGAGATGGAGCAGGAGATGCAGACGGAAGAGATGTAGCAGGAGATGCAGCAGGAGATTCAGTAGAAGATGCAGCAGCAGTAGATGCAGCAGCAGTAGGTGAAGTAGAGTATGAAAAAGCAGTAGATGCAGCAGGGTATGCAACAGAAGGAGATTCAGCAGCAGGAGATGAAGCAGGAAAGCAGCATCATGAGATGAATCCCCTGATGCATCAGAGGTAGTTACAGACGGAGATGCAGCATCAGGAGTTTCAGCAGAGGATGCAGCAGCAATAGATGCAGCAGCAGATGCAGCAGAAGTAAATTCAGCAGCAGGAGATGAAGACTCAGCAGATGCGGCTGCAGATACAGATAGATGCACATTAAGCAGAAGATGCAGCAGGGGATTCAGTAGCAGGTGATGCAGCAACAGATGCAGAAGCAGATGCAGCCGAAGGAGATTCAGCAACAGAAGATGTAGCAGGACATGCAGCAGCAGTAGATGAAACAAAGGATGCAGAAGCAGGGGATATAGCAGCAGGAGATGCATCAGCACGAGATGCAGCAGGAGATGCATATTCAGTCTGAGGTGCAGCAGGAGATACAGCAGCATATTCAGAAGCACATTCAGCAGGAGATGCAGCAGCAGATGTAGCTGAAGGAGATTCAGCAGCAGAAGATGCAGCAGGACATGCAGCAGCAGTAGGTGAAACAGAGGATGCAGAAGCAGGGGATACAGCAGCAGAAGATGCATCAGCACGAGATGCAGCAGGGGATGCATATTCAGTCTGAGATGCAGCAGCATATTCAGCAGAACATTCAACAGGAGATGCAGCAGCAGAGGCAGCCGAAGGAGATTCTGCAGCAGGAGATGAAGACTCAGCAGATGCACCTGCAGATACAGTTGCACGTTCAGCAGAAGATGCAGCAGCAGGAGATGGAGATAGAGATCCAGCCAGAAGAGATGCAGCAAGAGATGCTGCAGGAGATGTAAAAGGAGATGCAGTAGCAGGTGGTGTAGCAGCAGGATATGCAACAGGATATTGAGAGGAGGTGAGCCATGAGACTCAGCAGCAGAAGAAGCAACAGGAAATGCAGCAACAAGAGATGCAGCAAGAGGAGATGCATCAGCAGAAGATGCATCAGCAGTTGATGCTGCATAAGATGCGGTAGGATTAGATTCAGCAGGAGATGCAGCAAGACATGCAGCAGCAGGAGATGCAGCTGGAATATAGCAAAGGATTCAGTACCAGGTAATGCAGCAGCAGATGTAGCAAGAGATACAGCAGCAGCAGATGAATCCAGAGATGCATCAGAAGGATATTGAACAGGAGATGCAGCAGAAGCCACAGCAGGAGATGCAGGAGGTGATCCAGAAGCAGGAGGTGCAGAAGCAGGAGAAGTAGCAGCAGATGCAGCAGTAGATGCAAAAGATGCAGCAGCAGGAGATGCACCAGCAAGGGGAGCAACAGCACAAGATACAAAGAAGAAGAGGTAGAGAATGAGAAGCAGCAGAAGGAGATGCAGCAGGAGATGCAGCTGCAGGAGATTCAGCAAAAGATACAGCAGCAGCAGATGAATCCACAGATGCATCAGAAGGATATGGAACCGGAGATGCAGCACCTGGAGTTGCAGCAGCAGAAGTCGCAGCAGGAGATGCAGGAGGAGATCCAGAAGCAGGAGATGCAGAAGCAGCAGTTGAATCTGCAGATGCAGCAGTAGATGCAAAAGATGCAGCAGCAAGAGATGCATCAGCAAGGGGAGCAATAGCAGGAGATGCAGAGAAGAAGATGCAGAGAATGAGAAGCAGCAAAAAGAGATGCAGCAGGAGATGCAGCCGCAGTAGATGCAGCAAGATATACAGCATCAGCAGATGCAACAGCAGGTGCAGCGCAGGTGATGTAGCAGGAGATGCCGAAGTATATGAAGCAGAAGCAGATACACCAGAAAATGCTGCAGATGCAGCAGTAGGATTTTGAGCAGGAGATGCAGCAGGAAGAGATGCAACAGGAAATGCAGAAGATGCAGCAGCAAGGGATGCATAAATAGATGCATCAGGAGATGGAGAAGGAGATGCAGCCACAAGAGATGTATCAAGAGATACAGCCGCAAGAGATGCAGCAGTAGATTCAGCAGAAGGAGCTGCAGTAGCAGCAGATCTAGCAGTAGGATATGTAGCAGGAGATTGAGCAAGAGGATGATGCCGGTGGAGATGCACCATGAGATGATGCAGCTGGAAATGATGCAGCAGTAGATGCAGCAGCAAGATATAATGCAGAAGGAGATGTAACAGGAGATGCAGCATCAGGAGATGCAGCAGCACGAAATGAAGCAGCAGGTTTTGCAGCAGGAGGAGATGCAGCAGGTAATGTAGGAGCAGGAGATGTGGCAGGAGATTCTGCAGAAGGAGAGTATGCCAGAGATACAGCAGCAGGTGATGTAGCAGAAGATGCACAATGACGTACAGCACAAGTAGATGCAGCAGCAGGAGATGAAGCAGCAGGAAATGCAGCATCTGGAGATGCAGCAGCAGGAGATGCAGCACCAGGACATACAGCATCTGGAGATGCATCAGGAATGAAGCAGGGGATTCAATAGCAGCTGATGCAGCACGAGATGCAGTAAGAGATGCAGCAGAAGGAGATGCATCACCAGGAGATGCATCATCAGGAGATGCAGCAGGATTGCCACAGGGGATTCAGTAGCAGGAGATGCAGATGAAGCAGCTGATGGAGGAGATGAAGCAGCACGAGATACAGCGGGACGAGATGCAGAAAGAGATGCAGCAGGAAGAGGTGCAGCTGAAGAAGATGCAGCGAGGAGATGCATCAGAAAGGGAAGCAGTAGAATGAGAAGCAGCAGAAGGAAATGCACCAGAAGAAGCAGCCGCAGTAGATTCAGCAAGAGATACAGCACCAGCAGATGCAGCAGAAGATGCAGCAGCGGGAGATGTAGAATGAGATGCAGCAGTATTTGAAGCAGCATCAGATGAAGCAGAAAGTGCAGCAGATGCAGCAGTAGGAGATTCAGCAGGAGATGCAGCAGTAGATGATGTTGCAGCAGGAGATGTAGCAGCAGGAGATGAAGTACGATTTGCTTTCACTGCAAGGCAAGACTTGTAGAACTTTCAGTCTAGGCTTGTGTACTGTAACATCAGAATGGCTATTAAATCATCACGTCAAAATATAAGAGTGTTCAGCTCAAGTACACCAGGGAATGTGTTAAGATAAAAATCTAGCTCACATTAGATTTTTCTCTCGAAGTGTTTTCACTGCAATCTCTGAAGCACGACTTACACACTGTTTCAGTATAAGTTACTGAATTGTGACTTAACTGCGCCTATTAATGGAATGCAACAGCAGGAGATGCAGTAGGAGATGCAGCAGAAGAGGCATCAGCAATAGATAAAGAACTAAGAGATTCAGAAGGAGCTGTAGCTGTAGCAGAGATTACTCAGAACATGCAGCAGCAGGAGGTGCAGCAGCAGGAGATGCAGCATGAGATGCCGCAGCAGAAGATACAGATACAGAAGCAGGAGATAGACAAGCAGGAGATGCTGCAGGAGCAGATGCAGCAGGCAATGCTGCAGCAGTAGATGCAGCAGGGGATTCTGCAGCAGGAGATGCAGCACCATAGCAGCATCATAAGATGAATTCGCTGATGCATCAGAAGGAGATGCAGCAGGAGCTATTTCAGCAGGAAATGCAGCTTGACATGAAGTAGGAGATGCTGCAGCAGGTGGCGCCAGAGGAGATGCAGCAGGAGATGCATCAGCAAGTGATGCATCATTAAGAAATGCAGCAGGAGATCACACACAGAATCACACAGAATAACCAGGTTGGAAGAGACCCACCAGATCGTCGAGTCCAACCATTCCCACCAATCCCTAAATCATTCTCCTAAGCACCTCGTCTACCCTCACCTTAAACACCTCCAGGGATGGTGACTCAACCACCTCCCTTGGCAGACCGTTCCAATACCTAACCACCCTCTCCATGAAGAACTTTTTTCCTAATCTCAAGCCTAAATCTCCCCTGGCGGAGCTTGAGGCCATTCCCTCTCGTCCTGTCCCCTGTCACTTGGGAGAAGAGGCCAGCTCCCTCCTCTCCACAACCTCCCTTCAGCTAGTTGTAGAGAGTAATAAGGTCTCCCCTCAGCCTCCACTTCTCCAGGCTGAACAACCCCAGCTCTCTCATCCGCTCCTCATAAGATTTGTTCTCCAGCCCCTTCACCAGCTTTGTTGCCCTTCTCTGGACTTGCTCCAGAGCCACAACATCCCTCTTGTGGTGAGGGGCCCAGAACTGAACACAGTACTTGAGGTGCGGTCTCACCAGTGCAGAGTACAGGGGGAGAATAACCTCCCTGGACCTGCTGGTTACGCCATTCCTGATACAAGTCAAGATGCCATTGGCCTTCTTGATAAAGACATTAAACAGGACTGGACCCAGGACTGAGCCCTGGGGAACCCCACTTGTCACTGGCCTCCAGCTGGATTTAACTCCGTTTACCACCACCTTCTGAGCCCGGTCATTCAACCAGTTTTTGCAAGACCTGCCTTTCATGAACCCGTGTTGACTGGGCCTGATCACCCAGTTCTCTTGCAAGTGCTTCTTGATAGCAGTCAAGATCACCCGCTCCATGACTTTCCCCGGTACCGAGGTCAGACTGACAGGCCTGTAGTTCCCCGGATCCTCCCTGCGCCCCTTCTTATAGATGGGCACAACATCAGCCAGCCTCCAGTCCAGCGGAACCTCCCCAGTCATCCAGGACTGCTGGAAGATGATGGAAAGGGGTTTCGCCAGCACATTTGCCAGTTCCCTCAAAACTGTTGGGTAGACTCCATCCGGCCCCATAGACTTGTGGGCATCTAGCTGGGCAAGCAAGTCTCTAACCACCTCCTCTTGGACCTTGGGAATCTCATACTTCTCTTCCAACCCTTGGGGTTGTGCACAGAGGGAACAATTATCCTTACTGTTAAAGACTGAGGCAAAATAGGCATTGAGCACTTCAGCCTTGTCTTCGTCCCCTGTTACTGTTGTTCCCTCTGCATCTGCTAGGGACGGGAGATTCTCCCTAGCCCTCCTTTTGCTGTTGACGTATTTGTAGAAAAACTTTTTGTTGTCTTTCACAGTCTTGGCCAGTCGCATTTCTAGTTGGGCCTTAGCCTTCCTGACCTTTTCCCTGCACGTTCTCACTTCCTCCCTATAGTCCACCCGGGATGCCTGCTCCTTCCTCCAGAGGTCGTAGACCCTCCTCTTCCTATTGATGTCTCTTAGGACCTCCCTACTCAACCATGCTGGTTTCTTACCCCGCCGGCTACTTTTCCGGAAGTTGGGGACGGCTTTCCCCTGAGCTGCTAGGAGTTCCTTCTTGAAGAGTGCCCAGCCCTCATGGACACCTTTGTCTTCAAGGAGCGCCTCCCACGGGACTTTTCCGACCAGCCTTCTGAACAGCCCAAAGTCTGTTCTCTGAAAGTTGAGGGCTACTGTTCTGCTAACCTCCTTCTTCATTTTACCCCACACTGAGAACTCTATCATCTCATGATCGCTTTGCCCCAAGCGTCCTCCAACCTTCACATCCCCCACCAGTCCTTCTCTGTTCACCCACAGCAGGTCCAGGAAGGCACCGTTCCTTGTCGGTTCGCTCACCAGCTGTGTGAGGAAGTTGTCTTCCACACACTCCAGGAACCTCCGGGACTGCTTCCTTTCTGCTGTATTATACTCCGAGCCTATATCTGGGAAATTGAAGTCTCCCACAAGGACTAGAGGTAGCGATTTTGAGACTACACTCAGTTGTTTGTAGAAGAGCTCATCAGCTGCTTCTTCTTGGCTGGGTGGTCTATATCAGACTCCCATCACAATCCCTTGCTGCTCTTGGACTCCTCTGATTTTCACCCACAGGCACTCAGTCCCATCCTGATCGTAGTCCAGTTCGAGGGTATCAAAGCCCTCTCTAAGATAGAGGGCTACCCCGCCTCCTCTTCTGCCCTTCCTGTCCTTCCTAAAGAGCTTATACCCCACCATGGGTATGCTCCAGTTGTACGAGTCATCCCACCACGTCTTTGCAATGGCAACGACATCGTAGTCTCCCTGCCCTACCACATCTTCCAGCTCCTCCTTCTTATTTCCCATGCTGCGTGCATTGGTGTAAATACACTTCAGCTGGGCAGGCGTAGCTTCAGCCTTCGTAATAGGGCTTCTCCCCAACTGAGCGGTCCTTGACTTAACTAAGGCCACAGTGCCAGTTTGCTGCCTACCATCCTCAGCTGCACTCACCCCCTCTTCCTTAGTGGTGATATACCGGCAGGCATCGCCAGCACACCACCCCTTTGCCTCTGAAGTCTCACCTCCAGGCTCACTCCCATCCTGCCTGGCCTCCATACCCTCCCCCCTCACGTCTAGTTTAAAGCTCGATTTATGAGCTTAACTAGGTTTTTGCTGAGGGCTTTTGTCCCCCTAGCAGACAGGCGTGTCCCAACCCTGGTAAGAAAGCCTGGGGGTGCGTGGGCCTCCCCATGATTAAAGAACCCAAAGCCCCTCTTCTCATACCAGTCCCTAAGCCATTCATTAACCCGTTTCTTATTCCTCATTTCCTGCTCCTGGTTCCTTAGTACTGGGATGGAGTTGAATATTACCTGTGCCCCAGAGCCCTTGATCATTCTCTCAAGTGCCTTGAAGTCCCTTTTGATGGCTTTAGGCCTTCTATGTTCTATTTCCTCATTACCAGTTTGAAAAACTAAAAGCGGGTAGTAGTCGGTGTCTTTGACCAGGGAAGGGAGCTTTCTAGTAACGTCCCTCACTGATGCTCTCGGCAAGCAGCAGACCTCCCTATGGAGTGTGTCTGGCCTACAGGTGGGACCCTCCATTCCTTTGAGAAGGGAATCCCCCAAGACAATCATCCTCTTCTTTTTTTTAACCGAGGATGTTTTTAAGGCTGTGGGAGGTTGATGGGGTTTCGGAAATATTTCTAGGCTGTGGGTGCAGCCCTCTTCATCTTTAGGGCTTGGATGCACCTTCAGCACCTCATATTTGTTCCCCAGAGAGATCTGGGAGTTAATTGCCTGGGTGGGGGGAGCAGGTTTCCTTCTCCGGGCAGGAACCTGCTGCCATTCCCCCTCTCTGTCTCTCCCATCCTTGCAGCTTACCGGTGGGTGGTGCTCAGTTTCACTGGCTCCAGCAGCCTGTGAGAGGGTCCTGCTCCACTCGTCTATCTCCCTCTCACACTCCCTGATGGCCCTCAGCCTAGCCACTTCCTTCCTCAGCTCTTCCACCATATGAAGCAGTTCCCCTACCCGAGCACAGCTTCCACAGGTGGAGCCAGAGCCAGAGGCATGAGTCACTATAGGAGGGGGGCACTGTCTGCAGCCCAGGGTCTGGGTAGCTGCATGTTCCCACCGGGGCTCCATCTGGGTGGCAGCCTCCACCACGCTTGGTGCGGCCTTAGTCTTTTGTCGGGTATCCACCATTTTCCTCAATCCCTTCCGACCATGCTCCAGCCCTTCCCTGCTCGCCCTGCCCACCCTAACTGCCGCTCAAACTGCCTTGTTTAATGAGCCCCGCACCTCTTTGCCCCACTCCTCTTCACCTGTGCTCCCTAAGGGCCCTTTAAATCCGCCGCGGGAGCTTCCAGGACCGCCCCCTCCAGTCAGTCACTGCCCGGGATCGGCAGATGAGCCCGGAGCCCTGCGCCGATTTTCCGATCGAGTTTTTTAGGGTTTTTCCCCGTTCGGGAAGCACCCAGTCGCCTATGGCTACCCCAAAAGCGGAACTCACCGTCCTGTTGCTGGATGCAGCTGAATAAGCTGCATGAAGATGAAGCAAAATATGCAGTAGCAGATGCAGCATCAGGAGATTCAAAAGCAGGATATGAAGCAGCAGATGCAGCAGGAGGAGATGCAGCAGCAGGAATTGCAGCAGGATGAGGTACAGCAGGTGATTCTGCAGCAGGAGAGTAGGCAGGAGATACAGTAGCAGGTGTTGTAGCAGAAGAAGATGCACTATGATATGAAGCAGCAGGAGATGCAGAAGCAGGTTTCGCTGTAGATGCAGCACCAGCAGATGCAGCAGCAGGATTCTGCAAGAGATAAAGCTGCAGGAGATACAACATCAGAAGATGCATCAGGAAATGCATTTGCAGACACAGCAGCAAGAGATGCAGCAATAACACATACATAAGGATATGCAGCAGCAGTCGATGAAGCAGCGGATGCAGCAGCAGAAGATGAAGCAACAGGAGATGCAGTAGCAGAGTAGCATTATGAGATGAATACGTAGATGCATCAGAAGGATATGAAGCAGCAGATGCAGAAGCAGGAGATGCAGGAGGAGATCCAGCAGCAGTAGGTGCAGAACAAGGAGATGTAGCAGGAAATGCAGCAGTAGATGAATCAGCAGCAGATGCAGCAGCAGATGCCAGAGATGCAGCAGCAAGGAATGTATCAGGAAATGCAGCAGCAGGAGATGAAGCAGCACACAGAGCAGCAGTAGATACAGCAGCCAGATATGCAGCAGTATGTGAAGCAGCAGCAGATGCAGCAGCAGATGCAGCAGCAAATGCTGCAGAGGCAGCAGGTGGAGATTCAACAGGAGACGCAGCAGGAAGAGATTCAGCAGGAAATGCAGAATATGAAGCAGAAAGAGATGCGGCAGCAGGAGATGAAGCAGGAGGAGATGCATCAGCAGGAGATGGAGCAGGAGATGCAGCCGAAAGAGATACAGCAGTAGAAGCAGCAGGATATGTAGAAAGAGATTCAGTAGCAGGTGATGTAGCAGAAGGAGATGTAGACAGATACTGAGTAAGAGGAGATGCACCATGAGTTGCAGCATCAGGAGATGCAGCAGCAGACAAAGCAGCAGTATATGCAGCAGTAATATATGCAGCAGAAGTAGATGAAGCAGGAGATGCAGCATTAGGAGATTAAGCAGAAGGAAATGTATTAAGTGATTCCATTATGAAGTAGGGTATGCAGAAGCAGTAGATGCAGCAGGGATTGCAGCAGCAAGAGATTAAGCAGAAGGAGATCCAGCAAGAGAGCAGCAGCATAAGATGAATATGCAGATGCATCTGAAGTATATGGAGCAGCAGATGAAGCACCAGGAGATGCAGGAGGATATCCAGAAGCAGGAGATGCAGAAGCAGGAGATGCAGAAGCAGGAGAGATATCAGGAGATGTAGCAGGAGATGCAAGAGATGCAGGAGATGCAGCAGTAGATGAATCAGAAGCAGATGCAGCAGCAGATGCAGGAGATGCAGCAGCAGAAGATGCAGCAGCAGAAGATGCAGCAGGTGATGCAGCAGTAGTGAATGCACAAGTGTATGCAGCAGCATGAGATTGAGCAGTAGGAGATGCAGCAGGAGATGAAGGAACAGGAGATGCAGCAGGAGATGAAGGAACAGGAGATGCAGCACCGGATACAGCATCAAGAGATGCACGAGGACATCCAGCAGAAGGAGATGCAACAGTAGATGAATCTACAGCAGATGCAGCAAAAGATGCAGGAGACTCAGTAGCAGGAGATGCAGCAAGATATGCAGAAGCAGGAGATGCATCAGCAGGACTTGTAGCATGAGATGCAGAAGCAGACATGCAGCAGCAGTTGCAGCAGTAGATGCAGCAACAGTAGATTCAGCAACAGGAGATGAAGCAGCAGATGCAGAACAAGAGATGCAGAAGCAGGAGAATCACTACCAAGAGATGCAGCAGGAGATGCAGATACAGCAGATACAGCATCAGATGTATTAGATGAAGAATCAGATTCAGCACCAATATATTAAGCTGAAGGAGATTACACAAGAGATGCAGCAACAGGAGAGGCAGCAGCAGGAGATGCAGCAGCAGGAGATACATCAGCAGATGCAGCAGCAGGAGATACAGCGCAGAAAATGCAGCTTGAAATGCAGCAGAAGTAGATCCAGCAGGGTTTGCAGCAGCAGGAGATTCAGCAGCAGGAGATCCAGCAAGAAAGCAGCATTATGAGATGAATCTGCAGATGCATCAGAGGTAGTTGCAGATGGAGATACAGCAGCAGGAGGTTCAGCAGAGGATGCAGCAGCAATAGATGCAGGAGGAGATCCAGGAGTGGGAGATACACCAGCAGGAGATGTAGCAGCAGATGCAGCAGCAGATGCAGGATATGAAGCACCAAGAGAAGCAGCAGGAGGAGATTCAGCTAGAGATGCATCAGCAGGAGATGCACCAAGAGATGCAGCAGGAATGCAGCAGGGGATTCAATAGCAGGTGATGCAGCAGGAGATACATCAGTATATGCAGCAGTAGGAGATGCATCGGGATGCAGCAGCAGGAGGTGCAGCAGCAGAAAATGTAGCAGCAGGAGATGAAGCAAGAGCTTTAGCAGGAGATACAGCAGCAGAAGAATCAGGAGCATGAGATGAAGAAGCAGGAGATGCAGCAACAGGAGCTGCAGAAGGAGATGCAGAAGAAGGAGGTGCAGCAGCAGGAGTTTCAACAGCAGATTCAACAGCAGATGCAGAAGGAGATGCAGCAACAGGAGATGAAACAGCAGATGCATCAATAGATGCATATTCATCAGGAGATGCAGCAGGAAGAGATGTACAGCTTCATGAGATGTAGCATGAGATACAGAAAGAGATGCTGTAGGAGGAGAAGCAGGAGTAGATGATGCAGCAGATGCAGTAGCAGGAGATGAAGAAGCAGAAGATGCAGCAGAAGATTCTGCAGCAGCAGGAGATGCAGAGAAGAAGATGCAGAGAAGAAGGTGCAGAACCAGGAGATACAGCAGGAGTTACAGTTGCAAGAGATGAGCAGAGGATTCAGTAGAAGATTGCAGCAGGAGATTCTGCAGCAGGATATGCAGAGAAGAAGATGCAGCAGCAAGACATGCAGCAGGAGATTCAACAGCAGACGCATCAGCAGGAGATGCAGCAGCAGAAGATACAGCAGTACATGAAGCAGCAGATGCACAAGAAAATGGAGCAGGAGATGCAGCAGGATGCAGTACCAGAAGATGCAGTAGGAGATGCAGGATGTGGAGATGAAGCAGTAGAAGATGCTGCAGGAGATGCAGCAGCAGATGCATCAGGAGAAGCAGGAGCAGGAAATGCAGAAGCAGGATATGCAGCAGCAGAGATGCAGGAGTAGGAGAGGCAGAAGCAGGAGATGCAGCAGCAGAAGAGGCACCATGTGATTCAGCAGGAGATGCAGCAGCAGGACTTGCCGCAACAAGAGGTTCAGCATGAGTTAGAGCAGCCGCAAGAAATGCAGCAGCAGATGCAGCCGCAGGAGATGCAGCAGGAAATGCATCAGCAGATGCAGGAGGAGATTTAGCAAGAAGTGAGGCAGCAGAAAGAGATGCAACAGTAGCAGGAGATGCGGCAGCAGAAGATCACAGAATCACAGAATCACAGAATCACAGAATCACAGAATAACCAGGCTGGAAGAGACCCACTGGATCGTCGAGTCCAACCATTCCCACCAATCCCTAAATCATGCTCCTAACTACCTCATCCACCCTAACCTTAAACACCTCCAGGGACGATGACTCAACCACCTCCCTTGGCAGACTGTTCCAATGCCTAATCACCCTCTCCGTGAAGAATTTTTTCCTAATCTCAAGCCTA
Source organism: Clamator glandarius (assembly GCA_033459285.1). NCBI lineage: Eukaryota > Metazoa > Chordata > Aves > Cuculiformes > Cuculidae > Clamator > Clamator glandarius. Next base: position 172,267 of record JAUNZM010001004.1, read on the forward strand.
AATCTCCCCTGGCAGAGCTTGAGGCCATTCCCTCTCGTCCTGTCCCCTGTCACTTGGGAGAAGAGGCCAGCTCCCTCCTCTCCACAACCTCCCTTCAGCTAGTTGTAGAGAGTAATAAGGTCTCCCCCCAGCCTCCACTTCTCCAGGCTGAACAACCCCAGCTCTCTCAGCCGCTTCGCATAAGATTTGTTCTCCAGCCCCTTCACCAGCTTTGTTGCTCTTTTCTGGACTCGCTCCAGAGCCACAACATCCTTCTTGTCGTGAGGGGCCCAGAACTGAACACAGTACTCGAGGTGCGAGATGCTGCAGTAGATTCAACAGTAGACAGCAGCAGGAGATGCAGCAGCTGGAGATGAAACAGGAGATGCAGCAGCAGCAGATTCAGCAGGAAATTCAGCAGCAGCAGATGCAGTATGAGATAGAGCGGTAGACATTGCAGCAGGAGGTGCAGCAGCAGGAGATGCAGCAGGGTAGACATATTCAGCAGGAGATGCAATAGCAGATGCAGCAGGAGGAGATGCAGTAGGAGGAGATGCAGCAGTAGGTGCAGATTCAGCAGCAGATTCATCAGCAGGAGATGCTGCAGCAGATTCACAATAGGACATGCAGCAGCAGGAGATGCAGAAGGAAATTTGCAGAAAGAGATGCAGTAGGAAAAGCAGTAGGAGGAGATGCAACAGAAGATGAAGTAGGAGGAGACGCAGCAAGAGATGCAGCAGCAGCAGTTGCAGCAGCAGGACATGCAGCAGCAGGAGATTCAGCAGGAGATGCAGTAGCAAGAGATGTAGCATTATCATACGATTCATTAAGAGATGCAGCATCAGGATATGCAGCACAAGGAGGTGCTGTAGGATATGCAGGAACAGGAGATTCAGTATGAGATACAGCAAGAGGCACAGCAGCAGGATATGTAGCAGGAGATTCAGCAGCAGAGCAGCAACAGATGCAGCAAGAAATGCAGAAGGAGATGCTGCATCAGGAGATGCAGTAGTAGGAGATGCCACAGCATATGCAGCAAGAGATTAAATATCAGGAGATGAAGCCACAGATGCATCAGCTGAAGATGAAGGAGGAGATGCAGAAGAAAGAGATGCATCAGCTAATGCAGCAGGAGTTGCAGGAGGAGATGAGGCAGCAGATGTAGCAATAAATACCATAGAAGATGCAGCAGGAAATATATAAGGATATGTAGGAGATGTAGATGAAGCAGGAGATGCAGCAGCAGAGGAAGCAATAGCAGGAGATGCAGAGAAGATGATGCAGAGAAAGAGAGGCAGCAGGAGATGCAGCACTTGAAGAAGCAGTAGTAGATGCAGCAAGAGATACAGCATCAGCAGATGCAGCTGCAGATGCAGTAGCAGGAGATGCAACCACAGATGCAGCAGCAGTGGATGCACCAGCATGAGATGTAGCTTGAGATGCAGAAGTATAAGAAACAGCAGCAGATGCAGCAGAAAATGTTGCAAATGCATCAGTAGGAGTTTCAGCAGGAGGTGTAGCAGTGAGTGATGCAGCAGGAAATGCAGAAGATGCAGCAGCATGTGATGCATAAATAGATGAGGCAGGAAATGCAGCATCAGGAGATGCAGCCACAAGAGATGCAACAGGAGATGCAGCAGGAAATACAGAAGGATATGCAGCAGAAGGAGATGAAGCAGGAGATACAGCAGCAGGAGATGCACCAGCTGGACAGGCAGCAGCAGGAGATGCAGCATCAGGAGAGGCAGCAGGAACGCAGCAGGGAATGCAGCAGCAGGTGATGCGGTAGGAGATGCTGCAGGAGATGCTGCATCAGGAGATTCACCAGGAGATGCAGCTGCAGGAGATGCAGGAGGAGCTGAAGCAGTGGATTCAGCAGCAGATGAAGTAGAAGGAGATGCAGGAGCAGATGCAGCAGGAGATGCAGCAGCAGGGGATGCAGCAGCAGATTCAGCAGCAAATGCAGCAGGAGACACAGCAAAATGAGATGCAGAAGCAGTTGCAGTAAGAAATGAAGATTAAGCAGGAGATGCACCAGGAAGAGATGCTTCATATGATACAGCATCAGGAGATGCAGCAGGAGATTCAGCAAGAGATGCAATAGGAGGAGAGGCAGGAAGAGATAATGCAGCAGATGCAGCACCAGGAGATAGAGAAGCAGAATATGCAGCAGGAGATGCAGAAGCAGAAGATGAAGCAGGTAATGAATCAGTAGTAGATACAGCAGGGGATGCAGCAGCAGGAGATTCCACAGCAGGAGATGCAGCAGAAGCAGATGTGTCAGTACATGCAGATTCATTAGGAGATTCATTAGCAGGAGATGCTGCAGCAGATTCACAGTAGGACATGCAGGAGCAGGAGATGCAGCAGAAGATGCGCAGAAATAGATGCAGCAGGAGAATCTGCAGGACGAGATGCAACAGAAGATTCAGGAGGAGGAGATGCAGCAGGAAATGCAGAAGGATATACAGCAGGAGAAGCATCAGGAGGAGATGCAGCAAGAGATGCAGTAGCAGCAGATGCAGCAGCAAGACATGCAGCAGCAGGAAGTGCAGGAGGATATGCATGAACAGGAGAATCAGTATGCGGTACAGTTGGACATTCAGCCTCAGTAAATGCAGCAAGAGTTACAGAAGCAACAGATGCAGCATCAGTTGCAGCAGTAGAGAATGCAGCAGCAGATGCAGGAGCATAAGATGCACCAGTAAGAGATGTAGTAGGAGATGCAGCAGTAGATTTAGCAGCAGCAGATGCAGCAGCAGATGCAGCAGATGCAGCGGTAGTAGATTCTGAAGGAGATGCATCACCAGGAGATGCAGTAGTAGGAGATGCAGCAGGAGATGCAGAAGCAGATACAGATGGAGATGCAGATTCAGCAGGAGATGCAGCAGGAAGAGATGCTTCAGATGATACAGGATCAGGAAATGCAGCAGGAGATTCAGCAGGAGATACAGTAGGAGGAGAGGCAAGGGTAGATGATGTAGCAGACACAGCAGCAGGATATGAAGCAGAAGATGCAGCAAGATATGTAGCAGCAGGAGATGTAGAAGCAGGAAATGCAGCAGCAGAAGATAAAGCAGGAGATGCCGCAGGAGATGTAGCAGGAGGAGATGCAGCTGGAGATAGAGCAGCAGGAGATGCAGCAGGATATACAGCCACAGGAGGTGCCACAGGAGAGAAAGCAGAAGAAGATGTAGAAGCAGATTTAGCAGCAGATTCAGCATAAGATGCATGAGCAGGAGATGCAGCAACAGAAGATGCAGCAGCAGATGCAGCAGCAGAAGATGCATCAGTAGATTCAGCAGTTGACAGAACAGCAGGAGATCCAGCTGCAGGAGATGCAGCCGCAGAATCCCCAGCAGGAAATTCAGCCAGAATTTTTGCAGCAGGAGATGCAGCAGGAGATGGAGCAGAAGATGCAACAGAAAGAGATGCAGAAGCAGATGCAGCAGTAGCTGCAGATTCAACAGGAGATGCAGATTCAACAGGAGATGCAGAAGCAGGAGATGCTGCAGCAGATTCACAATAGGAGATGTAGCAGCATGATATGCATTAGCAGGAGGTGCATTAGCAGGAGATGCAGAAGCAAAAGTTGCAGCAACAGGATATGAAGCAGAAGATGCAGCAGGATATGTATCTGCAGGAGATGCAGCAGGAGATGTGTTAGAAGGAGATGCAGCAGCAGGAGATTGAGGAGCAGAAGATGCAGAAGCAGGAGATGCTCCAGCAGATACAAAATAGGAGATGTAGCAGCATGATATGCATTAGCAGGAGGTGTATTAGCAGGAGATGCAGAAGCAAAAGATGCCTGAGCAGGATATGAATCAGAAGATGCAGCAGGATATGTATCTGCAGGAGATGCAGCATGAGATGTGTAAGTAGGAGATGCAGCAGCAAAAGATACATCTGGAGATTAAGCAGGAGATGCAGCAGGAGATGCCGCAGGAGAGAAAGCAGCAGGATATGCCGCAGGATAGAAAGCAGCAGAAGATGCAGCAGCAGATTTAGCATCAGATTCAGCAGGAAATGCATCACCAGGAGATGCAGCAGTAGAAGATGCATTATGTGATGCAGAAGCCGATGCAGTAGGAATGCAGCAGGAGATGCAAGAAGAGATTCAACAGCAGGAGATGCAGCAGGAAATGCAGAATTATATACTGAAGCAGGAGATGCAGCAAGGGGAGATGCAAAGGGGGAGGATGCATCAGAAGATGCAGAAGCAGGAGATGCAGCAGGAGGAGATAAAGAGAGGGAGGATGCATCAGGAGATGCAGGAGTAGGAGATGCAGCAAGAAATGAAGCAGCAGTGGATGTAGTAGCAAGAGATGCAGAACGAGATGCAGCAGAAGGAGATGATGCAGGAGATGCTTCAATAGAAAGTGCAACATGAGATAGAGCAGGAGATGCAGCAGCAGATGAAGCAGAAGGAGATGCAGAAACAGGAGATGCAGCAGCATATGAAGCAGCAGGAGATATAGCAACAGGAGATGCAGCATGAGATGCAGCAGCATGAGGTGAAGCAACAAGAGATGCATCAGGAGTTGCAGAAGCAGCAGATACAGCAGGAAATGCCATAGCAGGAGATGCACCAGGAGATTCAGCAGGAGATGCAGCAGGACGAGATGCAGCAGGAGGAAATGCAGCAATAGATGCAGCAGGAGGAAATGTAGCAAGAGATGCAGCAGGAAGAGATGCAGCAGGAGATGCAGCAGGAGGAGGTACTGCAGCAGCAGACGCAGCAGCATATGCAGCAGGAGGAGGTACTGCAGCAGCAGATGCAGCAGCAGATGCAGCAGAAGGAGATGCATAAGAGATGTAGCAGCAATTGATGCAGCAGGAGATGCTGGAGCCAGAGATGCAGAAGAAGTAGATGCAGAAGTAGATGCATCAGCAGGAGATGCAGCAGGACATGCAGCAGCAGGTGACACAGCAGCAGGATATGAGACAGGAGCCTGCAGCAGCAGGAAATGCAGAAGTAGATGCTTCAGGAAATTAGGCAGGACATGCTGCAGCAGCAGATTCAGCAGCAGATGCAGCAACAGATGCAGCAGCAGATGTTGCAGGAGGTGCAGCAGTAGGTGAAGCAGCACCAGATGAAGCAGCATATGCTGCAGATGCAGCAGTAGGAGATACAGCAGGTGATGCAGCAGGAAGAGATGCAGCCAGAGATGCAAATGAAGATGAAGAAGCAAGAGATTCAGCAGGTGATGCACAAAGAGGAGATGCATCAACAGGATATGTAGCAGGAGATGCATCCGCAGGAGATTCATCAGGATATAAACAGCAGCAGATGCAGCAGCAATTGGAGCAGCATGAGATGCACCAAAAAATATAGCAGGAGATGTACCGAAGGAGATGCAGCAGGAGATACATCAGCAGCAGATGCACCAGCAGAGGCAGCAGCAGGAGATACAGAAAAATATGAGGCAGAAGAGATGCAGTAGGAGATGCAGCAGTAGATGAAGTAGCAGTAGATGCAGCAGCAGTTGCTCTACTGATGCATCTGTGGATGCATCTACTGATGCTTCATATCCTGCTACATCTGCTACTGAATGTCCTGCTACTGAATATTCTGCTGCGGCATCTCCTGCTGTATCTCCTGCCGCATCTACTGCTGCATGTACTTCTGCCTCATTTCCTAATGCTTTTCCTGTTCCTGCATCTCCTGCTGCTCAATATCTTGCTTCATCTTGGCCTGCTGCCTATGCTGCTGCATCCCCTGCTTCTGCATGTCATGCTGTATCTCCTGTTACACCTCCTTCTGCCGCATCTCCTTCTGCATTTCCTGCTGCTGCATTTCCTGCTGTTCCATCTCCTCTTGCTGTATCTCCTACTGCTGCATATCCTGCTGAATCCTATGCTCCTGCATCTCCTGGTGATTCATGTCCTGTTGCATCCCCTGCTGCAAATGCTGCTGCATCTCCTGTTGCATTTCCTTCTACTACATATGATTGGAGGATCTCCTAATGTATCTCCTGCTGATTCATCTCCTGATGCTTAATCTCCTACTGCATCTCGGGCTGCTGCATGTGCCGCTGCTGGTTCTGCTGCTGTGGCATCTGGTGTTGTATCTACCACTGCTGCAAATCCTGTTACATCTCGTCCTGCTGCATGTGCAGCTACATAAAATTTCCCGCCTCTCCTGCTGCATCTCTTTCTTCTGCATCTCCAGCTGCTACAACTCCTGCTGCTGCAATTTCTGTTTCTGAATCTCCTGCTGCTGCATCTGCTGCTTATTTATATCTTCCTGAATTTTTTGTTACTGCATCTCTTGCTGCATGTCCTGCTGCAGTAACTCCTGTTACATCTCGAACCGCTGCATCTACTTCTGAATCTCCTCTTTCATCTCCTGTTGCAGCATCTCCAACTGACTCTCTTCCTGCTGAATCTCCTTTTGCAGCTCCTACTTCTGCATCTCCTGTTCCTGCATCTCCTGCTGCATCTCCTATTGCTGCATCTCATCCTACTGCACCTCTGGCTCCATCTCCTGATGCATCTCCTGCTGCTGCATCCCCTCAAGCTGCATATTCTGTTACATATCCTGCTGCGGTATCCCCTGCTGTTGCATTTTCTGCTAAGTCTCCTACTGCTGCATCTACTGCTGCATTTCCTACTTCATCTGCTGCTGCTGCATCTGCTGCTACTGCATCTCCTGCTGCTGCATCTCCCCTGCATCATCTCCTGCTGCAACTGCTTCTGCATCTGCTGCTGAATCTCTTTCAGTATCTGCTGCTTCATTTGCTACTGCTGTATCTCCTGCTTCATTTCCTGCATCTGCATCTACTTCTACATCTCTCGATACTGAACCTCCTTCTGTTTCATCTCTGGCTGCTGCAGTTTCAGCAGCATCTCCTGCTGCTGCGTTTCTTGCTGCTGCATCTTCTGCAGCATATCCTGCTGCTGCATCTCCGGCTTCATCTCCTACTGCAACTCCTCCATCTACATTTCCTGCTGTTTGGTGTAAACATAATAACTCCTGCAGGGAATATTCTAGCATGGAATGCTGCTTTTTCTGAATGTCTTCTCTTATAGCGCTTTCACTGCAAAGCAAGATTTGTAGAACTTCCAGGCTGGTCTTGTTCACTGTAATATCAGAAAGGCTATTAAAGTCTAACCTGAAATCGTACAACACAAGAACGGCAGGGTAGCTCCAACGATTAAATGCTAGCTTCCGCTTGAGTCTTCTCTTGAAGCACTTTCACTGCAAGCTGCGAAGCACGACTTTTAGACCATTTTAATATAAGTTACTGAATTGTGACTTAATTGCGCAAAATAATGCACTTTAGGAAAAGTGTGTAAATCCCAAAGGGAAGGTGCTAGCATGGAATGATGCTGCTTATGAATGTCTTCTCTTAGCCGATTTCACGGCAAGGAAAACTTGTAGAAGTTTCATTCTTAGGCTCATGTACTGTAACATCAGAATGGCTATTAAAGCATCACTTCAAAATTTCAAATAGTTCAGAACAAGTACATCAGAGAAGATGCTACGATAAAATGCTGGATCTATGATAAAAAGCCTTCTCTGGAAGCGCTTTCATTGCAAGCTGTAAATCTTTACTTCGCTTAATAACGCGCTTTAGGAATAGTGAATATCGGCTGCAGGGAAGATGGTAGCATGGAAAGCTGCTGCTTCTGAATGTCTTCTCTTATAGCACTTTCACTGCAAAGTACGACTTCTAGAAGTTTCACTCTAGACTTCTGAAGTATATCATCAGCTAGTAAAGCTTCACTTCAAAATTTCAGAGCATTCAAAACAAGTACGGCAGGGAAGCTGCTACCATCAAATGCTGGTTCTCGTTAAAGTCTTCTCTTACAGTGCTTTCACTGCAAGCTGTGAAGCACGACTAACACATTTTAGTTTAGGATAATGAATTGTGACTTTACTGAGCCTATTAACGTGCTTATGGAAAAGAGAGATTCTCAGGCAGTGCAAATGCTGGCATGAAATCATACCGTTTCTTAATGTTTTCTCTAATAGCGCTGTTACTGCAAAAGACAACTTGTAGAATTCTAGGCTTGTGAATTGTAACGTCAGCATGGCTATTAAAGTGTCACCTCAAGATTTGAGAAAGTTCAGCAAAAGTGCCTCAGAGAAGCTGCTACCGTCAAATTTTGGCTCTAGTTAGAATCTTCTCATGAAGCGCTTTCACTGAGAGGTGCTAAACACGACTAACACAATGTTTAAGAGTAGGCTAAAGAATAGTGATGTAATAGCGACTAATAACACGCATTAGGAAAAGAGATTATCTCCAGCAGCGAAGATGCTAAAACGGAATGCGGCTGCTTCTAATGTCGTCTCTTATAGCGCTTTCATTGCAAAGCACATATTATAGAACTTTCAGTCTAGGTTTGTGAACTGTAACATCAGAATGGCTGTTATGGCGTCACATTAAAATTTCAGATCATTCAGCACAAGTACCGCAGGAAAACTGCTATCATCCAATGCTGGCTCTGGTCAGAGTCTTCCTGGAAAGGCTTTCGCTGCACGACTAAAAGAACGTTTTAGTATAGGCTTGTTAATAGTGATATTAAAATGCCTATTATGGCGCTATAGTTGAAATTAATAACTCCAGCAAGGACGATGTTAGCATGAAATGATGCCACTTAATATCTTCTCTTAAAGTGCTTCAACTACAAAGCATGACTTGTAGAACTTTCCATCTAGGCTAGTGAAATGTAACATCAGCATCGCTATTAAGGCATCACTTCAAGACTTCAGAGCGATCAGCACAGGTTCCACAGGGAAGCTGCTACCATCAAATTTTGGCTCTCGTTAGGATCTTCTCATGAAGCGCTTTCCCTGACAGCTGCAAAGCACGAAAAAGGCAATGTTTTCATATAGGCTAGGTAATAGCGACTTAATAACTTCTAATAACGTGCTTAAGGAAAAGTGACTGTCTCCAGCAGGAAAGATGTTAGCATGGAATGCTTCTGCTTCTGAATGTCTTCTCTTAGAGCCCTTTCACTGCAAACTAAGATTTATCAAACTTTCTGTCTAGCCTAGTGAACTGTGACATCAGCGTGGCTAGCAAGGCATCACTTCAAGACTTCAGAGCGTTCAGCACAAGTACCTCAGGGAAGATGCTACAATCAAATGCTGGCTCTCATTAGAATCTTCTCTGGAAATGCTTTGACTGCAAGCTGCAAATCATGACTAACAGAGTTTTAGTCTATGGTACTGAATAGTTTCTTTACTTCGCCTAATAACGCTCTTTAGGAGTAGCAAATATAGGCTGCAGGGAAGATGGTAGCATGTAATGATTCTGCTTCTGAGTGTCTTAGAGCGCTTTCACTGCAAAACAAGACTTGTAGAACTTTCACTCCAGAGTTTTGAACTGTAACATCAGCATGACTAAAAGTCGTCACTTCAAAACTTCAGAGTGTTCGGCACAAGTAACTCAAGAAAGCTGCTACCATCAAAAGCTGGATTTCATTAGTCTTCTTTTACAGTGCTTCCTCTGCAAGATGCAGAGCACGATTAATGCAACGTTATTGGTAGGCTATTGAATAGTGACTTAATAGCGCCTAATAAGGCACTTTAGGAAATATGAATATCTCCAGCAGGGAAGATATTAGCATGGAATGCTTCTGCTTCTGAATGTCTTCTCTTAGAGCACTTTAACTGCAAATCAAGACTTTTAAAACGTTCACTCTAGGCTTGTGAACTGTAACATCAGCATGGCTAGTAAGGCTTCACGTGAACATTTGAAACCGTTCAGCACAAGTACCGCAGGTAACATACCACCATGAAATGATGGCTCTCATTAGAGTCTTCTCTGGAAACGCTTTCACTGCAAGCTGCAAAGCACGACTAAAAGAACGATTTGGTATAGTATACTGAATTGTGCCTTAATATCACAAATTACTGCACTTTAAGAAAAATAAGTAACTGAAGGAGGGAAGATGCTAGCATGGAATGCTGCTGCTTCTGAATGTCTTCTCTTAGAGCGCTTTCACTGCAAAGCAAGCCATGTAGAAATTTCAGTCTAGACTTGTATACTGTAACATCAGAATGGCTATTAAAGCCTCACTTCAAAATTTAACATGGGTAGGAAAGCTGATACCATGAAATGCTGGCTTTAGTTTGAATCTTCATTGGACGAGCTTTCACTGCAAGTGGAAAAGCATGACTTAGAGAATGTTTTCATATGGGATAATAAATAGTGATGTACCTGTGTCTATAAAGGTGCTATATTAAAATTGAATAATGCCTTCAAGGAAGATGCTAGCAGGGAATGCTGATGCTTCTGAATGTCTTCTCTTAAATCGCTTTCATTGCAAGGCAAACCTTGTAGACCTTTCAGTCTAGGTTTGTGTTCTGTAACATCAGAATGGCTGTTATAGCGTCACTTCAGAATTTAAAATTGTTCAGCACAAGTACTGTAGGGAAGATGCTACGATCATATGCTGGCTCTCATTAAGAGTCTTCTGTGAAAGAGCATTCACTGCAAGCTGCAAAGTACTTCTTATGGACCATTTTTTATAGGGTACTGAATTGTGACTTATCTTCGCCTATGAAGGCGCTTTAGGAAAAGTGTCTAACTCCTGCAGGTAAGACGCTAGCATGGAATTCTGTGGCTTCTGAATGTCTTCTCTTATAGCGCTTTCACTGCAAAGCAAGACTTGTAGACCTTTCAGTCCAGGCTTCTGTACTGCAACATCAGAATGGTTATTAAAACGTCACTTCAAACTTTAAAATCGTTCAGCAAAAGTACCTCAGGGAAGCTGCTACCATCAAATGCTGGCTTCCCTTTGCATCTTCTCTTGAAGCGCTTTCACTGCAAGCTGCAAAGCACTAGTTGACCGTTTTAGACTAGTGTACTGAATTGTGACTTAACTGTGCCTATTAAGGCGCTTTAGGAAAAGTGAATAAATACCGCAGCGAAAAAGCTGGCAAGGAATGCTGAGCCTCTGAATAACTTCTATTTTAGCGCTTTCACTGCTAAAAGCAACACATGTAGGACTTTTAGTCTAGGCTTGTGTACTGTAATTTCAGAATGGCTATTAAAGCGTCACTTCAAAAATTCAGATCGTTCAGCATAAGAACCGCAGAGAAGCTGCTATGATCAAATGCTGACTCTTGTTAGAGTCTTGTGTGGAAACTATTTCACTGCAAGATGCAAAGCACGACTAACAGAACGATTTAGTGTAGGGTACTGAATTGTGCCTTATCTGCACCTATCATGGCGCTTTATGCAATTCGATAAAAGACTGCAGAAAAGACGCTGGATGAAAAGCTGCTTCTTCTGAATGTCTTCTCTTATAGCGCTTTTTCTGTAAAGCAAGACTTGTAGAGCTTTCAGTGTAGACTTGTGTACTGTAACATCAGAATGACTATTAAAGTGTCACTTCAATATTTTCAGATTGTTCAGCACAAGAACCGCAGGGAAGCTGCTACCATCAAATGCTGGCTTTCGTTTGAGTCTTCTCTTAAAGCGCTTTCACTGCAAGCGGCTAAGCAAGACTTATGGACCTTTAGTGTAGAGTACTGAATTGTGACTTATCTTTGCCTATGAAGGCGCTTTAGGAAAAGTGAGTAACTCCCAAAGGGAAGATGGAATGATGAAGGTTCTGAATGTGTTCCATTAGAGCGCTTTCACTGCCAATCAAGACTTGTAGAACTTTCAATCTAGGCTTGTGTAATGTAACATCACAATGGCTATTAAAGCGTCACTTCAAAATTTCAAGTCGTTCAGAACAAGTAACGTCGGGAAGCTGCTATGATCAAATATTGACTCTTGTTAGAGTCTTCTGTAGAAGCGCTTTCACTGCAAGCTGCAATGCACGACTAACAGAACGTTTAGTATAGATTAGGGAATTGTGACTTAACTGCGCCTATGAAGACTCTTTAGGAAAAGTGAGTAATTCCTGCATGGAAGATGCTAGAATAGAATGCTGATGCTTCTGAATGCCCTCTCTTATATTACTTTCACTTCAAAGGAAGACTTGTAGAACTTTCAGTCTAGGCTTGTGTACTGCAACATTCAGATGTCTATTAAAGTGTCACTTCAAAATTTCAGAGTGTTCAGAACAAGGAACGCAGAGAAGCTGCTGTGATCAAATGTGGGCTATCATTAGACTCTTCTGTGGAAATGATTTCAATACGAGCAGCAAAGAACGATTTATGGACCGTTTTAGTATAGGGTACTGAATTGTGTCTTAATTGTGCCTATTAATGTGCTCCAGGAAAAGTGAGCAACTCCTGCCAGGAAGATGCTAGCATGGAATGCTGCTGTTTCTGAATATCTTCTCTTATAGCTCTTTCACAGCAAAGCAAAACATGTAGAACTTTCAGTCTAGGCTTGTGTTCTGTAACATCAGAATGGCTATTAATGCGTCACTTCAAAATTTAAGAGCCTACAGTGTCTCCTGCTGCATCTCCAGCTGGTGCATCTGCTGCCTCTACTCCTGCTATTGCATATCCAGTACCATCTCCTGCTGCATTTTCTGCTGCTGCATCTCCTGCTGAATCTGCCTATGCGGCTCCATCTCCTGATGCTGAATCTGCTGCTGCATCTGCTGCTGAATCTCCTGCAGCTGTATCATATGCTAATTCTCCTTCTGCTGCTTCTCCTTCATCTCCTGCTGCATTTCCTGCTGCTGGATCACTGCTGCTGCATCTCTTGCTAAATCTCCTGCTACATCTCTGATGCTGCATATCCTGCTGCATTTCCTGCTCAATTTACTGCTGAATATGCATTTGTCACTGCATCTCCTGCTGCATCTGCTACAGCATACCTTGCTGCATCCACTTTTCAATCACCTTAGCTGCATCCCCTGCTTCTGCAACTCCTACTGCAGCATCTCCACCTGCTGCATCTTGTTCTTCTTCATCTCATGCTACTGCATCTCCTGCTGCTCCATCTCCTCCTTCATCTACTGCTGCATCACCTGCTGCATCTCCTGCTGCTAATTCTTCTGCATCTCCCATTCATCTCCTGCTACATCTCCTGCTGCTTCTTTTGCCGCTGCATCTCCTGCTGCATCTCTTGCTGCTGCATCTCGTGCTTCTGCATCTCCTTCTGTTTGATTTCCTGCGGCATCTCCAGCTACTGCATCTCCTGCTGAATCTACATCTCCTCCTTCATTAGCTGCTGTATCTACTGCTGTTAGATCTGCTACTACTGAATCTAATGCCGGCATCCACTTCTGCATCTCCTTTTGCTGCCTCTCCTCCTGCATCTCCTCCTCCTTCATCTATTGATGCATCTCTTCCTGCAACTCCTGATGCTGCATCCCTTGCTCCTGCATCTGCTTCTGAATCTGCTGCATCTCGTGCTGCATCTGCTAATGCATCTGCTGCTGCATCAGCTGCTGCATCTGCATCTCATGCTGAATCTGCTAATACATCTGCTGCTGCATCAGCTGCTGCATCTGCTCCTGCTACATCTCCTCCTGCTGCATCTCCTTCTGCTGCAATTCCTGCAGCATCTGCTGCTGCATCTCTTACTCCTGCATCTGCTGCTACTACATATCCTGCTGCATTTTCTGCTGCAACTCTGATTCATCTTCTGCTGCATCTCCTGCTACTCCTTCTCCTGCTTCACCTCCTGCTGATTCTGCTGCTGATGATTCTGCTGCTTCTGCATCTCCTGCTTTTTCATCTCCTGCTGCTTCTCCTGTTGCTTCATCTCCTCCTGCTTCTTTTGCTGCTTCATCTCCCCCTGCTGCATCTCATGCAGTAGCTGCTGCTGTATATCCTGCTGCATCTCCTGATGCATCTGGTTCTGCGTCTCCTGCTGCTTCATCTCCTCGTCTGTCTCCTGCTGCTGAATTGCCCGTTGCATCTTCTGCTTCAGATACTCCTGCATATGCTGTATCTGCTGCTGCTGCATCTCCTGTTTCTGCATCTCCTTTTGCATCAGGGGCTGCTGTGTCTCCTCCACCTGTATCTTCTGCTAATTCTGCTGCTGCATCACGTGCTGCATCTCCCCCTGCTGCATCTCCTGAATTTGCTGCTGCTGCATCACCTCTTACTGCATCTGCTGCAGTAATTCTTGCTGCTGCATATCCTACTGCTGCATGTCCTGCTGCATGTCCTGCTGCTGAATATCCTGATGCATCTCTCGCTGCTACATCTTCTTCTGCATCTCTTATTCATCTCATGCTGCATCTCCTGCTGCCTCTCCTGCTGCTGCATCTCATGGTGGATTTCGTCTTGTTAAATCTACTGCTGCATTTCCTCCTGCATATCCTGCTGGTTCATCTTCTGCTGTTTTTATTGGTGATGCTTATCCTGCTGGAGCATTTCCTGATGCATTTCCTCTAGCTGCATCTTTTTCTGCATATCCTCCTGCATGTCTTCCTGCTGCATTTCCTGTTGAATCTCCTTCTACTGCATCTGCAGCATATGCTGCTGCATCTGCTTCTACTTCACCTACTGCTGCATCTCATGCTGTTGCATATGGTACTGCATCTCCTTCTCAATTTGAATCTCCTCTTTCATTTGCTGTCTGCATCTCCTGCTGCTGCATCTCCTGCTGCTGCATCTGCTGCTGCATCTACTGCTACATCTCCTTCTGCTGCATCTCCTCCTGCAACTCCATCTTCTGCACCTCTTGCAGTATCGCCTGCTGCATCTCCTGCTGCTGTGTCTTCAGCTGCATTTCCTGCTTCTGCATCTTCTCCTACTGTGTCTGCTGCTCAATCTCCTGCTGCATCGTGTGCTGATGCATCTCCTGATTCTGCATATCCTGCTGCTACATCTCCTATTGCATCTCCTGCTTCTGCATCTCCTGCTGGTGCATCTCCCGTGGCATTTCCTGCTGCTACACCATCTCCAGCTACTGCATCTCCTACTGAATCTGCATCTCTTCTTTCATCTGCTGCTGCATCTCTTGCTGCTGTTAATTCTGCTACACCTGCGTCTGCTGCTGCATCCACTGCTTCATCTCCTCTGCTGCCTGGGGACTGGGGAGGTTCCGCTGGACTGGAGGCTGGCTGATGTCGTGCCCATCTATAAGAAGGGGTGCAAAGAGGATCCGGGGAACTACAGGCCTGTCAGTCTGACCTCGGTACCGGGGAAAGTCATGGAGCGGGTGATCTTGAGTGCGATCATGAAGCACTTGCAAGAGAACTGGGTGATCAGGCCCAGTCAACACGGGTTCATGAAAGGCAGGTCTTGCCAGACTAATCTGATCACCTTCTATGACCAAGTGACTAAACTCTTGGACGAGGGAAAGGCTGTGGATGTGATTTTCCTGGACTTCAGTAAAGCCTTTGATACAGTTTCTCACAGCATTCTGCTTGGGAAACTGTCGGCCTCTGGCCTGGAAGGGTGCACACTCTCCTGGGTGAAAAACTGGTAGAATGACCGGGCCCAGAGGGTGATGGTAAATGGAGTTAGATCCAGCTGGAGGCCAGTGACAAGTGGGGTTCCCCAGGGCTCAGTCCTGGGTCCAGTCCTGTTTAATGTCTTTATCAACGACCTGGATGAAGTCATTGAGTCCTCCCTTAACAAGTTTGCAGATGACACCAAGCTGGGAGGAAGTGTTGATCTGCTGGAGGGTCGGGAGGCTCTGCAAACTGACCTGAACAGGCTGGACTGCTGGGCTGAGACCAACGGCATGAGGTTTAACAAGGCCAAATGCCGGGTCCTGCACTTGGGGCACAACAACCCTAAGCAGAGCTACAAACTAGGAGAAGCCTGGCTGGAAAGCTGCCAGGAGGAGAGGGACCTGGGGGTGCTGGTTGACAACCAACTGAACATGAGCCAGCAGTGTGCCCAGGTGGCCAAAAAGGCCAATGGCATCCTGGCTTGTATCAGGAATGGCGTGACCAGCAGGTCCAGGGAGGTTATTCTCCCCCTGTACTCGGCACTGGTGAGACCGCTCCTCGAGTACTGTGTTCAGTTCTGGGCCCCTCACCACAAGACGGATGCTGAGGCTCTGGAGCGAGTCCAGAGAAGGGCAACAAAGCTGGTGAAGGGGCTGGAGAACAGGCCTTATGAGAAGCGGCTGAGAGAGCTGGGGTTGTTTAGCCTGGAGAAGAGGAGGCTGAGGGGAGACCTTATTACTCTCTACAACTACCTGAAGGGAGGTTGTGGAGAGGAGGGAGCTGGCCTCTTCTCCCAAGTGACAGGGGACAGGACGAGAGGGAATGGCCTCAAGCTCTGCCAGGGGAGATTTAGGCTTGAGATTAGGAAGAAATTCTTCACAGAGAGGGTGGTTAGGCATTGGAAAGGTCTGCCAAGGGAGGTGGTTGAGTCACCATCCCTGGAGGTGTTTAAGGTTAGGGTAGATGAGGTGCTTAGGAGCATGATTTAGGGAATGGTGGGAATGGTTGGACTCGATGATCCAGTGGGTCTCTTCCAACCTGGTCATTCTGTGATTCTGTGATTCTCTCCTGCTGCATCCACTGCTTCCTCTCCTCTGCTGCCTCTCCTACTGCATCTCCTCCTGTTGCATGTCTTGATGCAACTCCTGCTGTATCTCTTGTTGCATCTCCTGCTGCTGTATCTCATGGTGCATCTCCTCTTGCTACATCTCCAGCTACATCTCCAGCTGTTGCATCTCCTGATGTATTTCCTGCTGATGCATTTCCTGTTGGTGCATTTCCTGATGCATCTCTTGCTGCTGCAACTTTTTCTGCATATCCTGATACATCTCCTGCTTAATGTTGTACTACTGCATCTGCAGCATGTGCTGCTGCATCTGCTGCTGCTTCACCTACTGCTGCATCTCCAGCTGTTGCATCTGCTGCCTGCATCTCCTGGTACAGAATCTCCTTCTGAATCTGCATTTCCTCTTTCTTCTGCTGCTTGCATCTCCTGCTGCCGCATCTCCTGTTGCATCTAGTGATGCTTCATCTCTTCTGCTGCATCCCCTGCAGCTGCGTCTGCTACTGCATCTCTTGATTCATCTCCAGATAATGCATCACCTGCTTTATTTCGTACTGCTGCATCTTCTGCTGCATCTCCTGCTGCATCTGCTGATACATTTGGTGCTGATGACTCTCCTGCTACTGCAAATACAGTTTCGGTATCTCCTATTGCATCTCCTGCATCTGCATCTCCTGTGGCATCTCCTGCCGCTGCACCTTTTGCAGCATCTCCAGCTACTGTATCTACTGCTGAATCTGCATCTCCGGCTGAATCTGCATCTCCTCTTTCATCTGCTGCAGCATCTCCTGCTGTTGCAACTGCTACTACTGCATCTGCTGCTGCATCTACTGCTGCATCTCCTCTGCTGACTCTCCTCGTCTACCTCCTCCTGCTTCATCTCTTGCTGCATCTCCTGCTACATCTACTGTTGCATCTCTGGCTGCTTCTCCTGCTGCTGCATCTCCTGATGCTACATCTCCTGATGATGCATCTCCTATTGAATGTGCTTCTGAATCTGCTGATTCTGCATCTCCTGCTGCTGAAACTCCTGCTTTTGCATCTCCTGCTGAATGTGCTGCTGAATATGCTGTGGATCTCCTGCTGCATCTCATGCTGAATATAAATCTCCTGCTGAATCTACTGCTGATGCACCTCCTGCTGGTTCATCTGCTGCACCCACTGCTACATCTCCTTCTGCTGTAACTCCTCCTGCACCTCCTTCTGCTTCCTCTCCTTCTACGTCTCCTCCTGCTTCATCTCCTGATGCATCTTCTGCTGCATCTCCTGCTGCTACTCCTGCTGCTGTATCTTTTGGTGGTACGTCTCCTGCTGATGTATCTCCTCCTGAATGTGCTTATGAATCTGCTGCGGCATCTGCTGATTCTGCATCTCCTGCTGCTGAATCTCCTACTTTTGCATCTCCTGCTGAATGTGCTGCTGCTTCTCGTGCTGAATATGAATCTCCTGCTGAATCAACTCCTGCTGAATCTCCTGCTCCTGCATACCCTGCTGCTTTATCCTCTGTTTCATTTCTGCTGCTGCATGTCCTGCTGCATCTTCTGCTGCTACATTTACTTCTGCTCCATCTGCTGCTGGATCTCCTGCTGCATCTCCTGCTGCTGAATGTCCTCTTGTTGCATCGCCTGCTGCATCCCTTTCTGCTGCATCTCCTGCTCACAATCCTGCTGCATCTCCTATGGCTGCATCTCCTGCAGCTGAATTTGCTGCCGCAGCACTGTGGCTGCATATCCTGCTGCTGCATCTCCTGTTGCTGCATCTCCTTCAGAATATCCTGATGATGCAGATGCAGCAGATGGAGCAGCAGGAGATGCAGAAGCAGACACAGAAAAAATGCCACAGTAGGAGATGGAACAGGAGAAGCAGCAGCAGACGAAGCAGCAGTAGATGCAGCAGCAATATATGCAGCAAAAGGAGATGAAGCATCAGGAGACTAAGCAAGAGGAGATGCATTAGGAGATTCAGCAGCAGGCGATGAAGCAGGTGTAGAAGCAGCAGAGAATGCAGAAGCACGAGATTCAACAGTAGGAGATGCAGAAGGCAATGCAGCAGCAGGACATGCAGCAGCAGATGCAGCAGCAGGAGACACACGAAGACATCCAGCAGCAGGAGATGCAATAGCAGGAGATGCAACAGTAGATGAATCTACAGCAGATGCTACAAAAGATGCAAGAGATTCGGTAGCAGGAGATGCAGCAGCAGGAGATGCAGCAAGATATGCATAAGCAGGAGACACATCAGCAGGAGATGTAGTATGAGATGGAGAAGCAGGAGGTGCAGCAGCAGATGCAGAAGGAGGTGCAGCAGCAGGAGATGAAGAATCAGATGCAGGAGATGCAGCAGCAAGAAATGCAGCAAGAGGAGATGCAGCAGGAGTTGTAGCAGAAGGAGATGAAGCAGCAGAAAATGCGTCAGGAAATGCATCATCAGACGCAGCCGCAGGAGATAAAGCAGCAGCAGATGCAACTGGAAATGCAGCTGCAGTAGTTGCAGCAGGGTTTGCAGCAGCAAGAGATGCAGGAGATGCAGCATGAAACCATCATCATAAGATGAATCTGCAGATGTATCAGAATGATATGGAGCAGGAAATGCAGCAGCAAGAGTTGCAGCAGCAGATGCAGCAGCAGGTGAAGCAGCAGGAGATATAGCAGCAGGAGGTGCAGCAGTATCAGGAGATGCAGAGAAGAAGATTCAGAGAATGAGAAGCAGCAGAAGGAGATACAGCAGGAGATGAAGCCACAGTATATGCAGCAAGAGATGCAGCAGGATATGCAGCAGGAGATGAAGCAGCAGGATATGTAGCAGGACATGCAGCAGTATGTGAAGCAGCAGCAGATGTAGTAGCAAATGCTGCAGATGCAGCAGTAAGTGATTCAGCAGGAGATGCAGCAGGAATATATGCACCTGGAAATGCAGAAGATGCAGAAGAAAGAGATGCTTATGGAGATCGATCAGGAGAAGATTCACTAGCAGGACATAGAGCAGGAGATGCAGATGCAAGAGATGCAGCAGGAGATGCAGAAGGAGATGTAGTAGCAGGAGGTGTAGCAGCAGGAGATTGAGCAAGAGGAGATGTACCCTGAGATGCAGCAGCAGGAGGTGCAGCTGGAGATGTAGCAGCAGACGAAGCAGCAGTAGATGCAGCAGCAAGATATGCATCAGAAGGAGATAAAGATGGAAATGAAAAAGCAGGGGATTAAGCTGCAGGAGATTAAGTTACAGGAGATGCATTAGTAAATGCAGCATCAGGAGATGCAGCTGCAGCAGATGAAGGAGCATATTCAGAAGCATATTCAGAAGCAGATTCAGTAACAGATGCAGCGGCAGGAGATTCATAAGCAAAAGATATAACACCAGGAGATGCAGCAGCAGGAAATTCAATAGAAGATGCAGCAACAGGAAAAGCAGCAGGAGATACTGCAACAGTAGATGAAGTAGGTTATGAAGCAACAGTAGATGCAGCAGGGTATGCACCAGCAGGAGATTCAGCGGCAGGAGATAAAGCAGGGCAGAATCATCAGCAGAAGAATCCGCTGATGCATGCAGAGGAGATGCAGCAGATGGAGATGCAGCATCAGTAGTTTCAGCAGAGGATGCAGCAGCACTAGATGCAGGAGGAGATCCAGCAGGATGAGATCAGCAGCAGGAGATGTAGCAGCAGATTCAGCATCAGATGCAGGAGATGAAGCACCAGGAGAAGCAGCAGGAGGAGATTCAGCAGGAGATGCATCAGGAAATACAGCAGCAGGAGGTGCAGCATCAGGAGATGCAGCATTAGGAGATGCAGCAGGAATGCAGCAGGGGATTCAGTAGCAAGTGATGCAGCAGCTGATGCAGCAGCAGATGCAACAGAAGTAAATTCAGCAGCAGAAAAAGTAGCATGACATGCAGCAGCAGTAGATGAAACAGAGGATGCAGAAGCAGGGGATAAAGCAGCAGGAGATGCATCAGCAGGAGATGCAGCAGCATATTCAGCAGCACATTCAGCAGAAGATGCTGAAGCAGGAGATTAAGCAGCAGGAGATGAAGACTCAGCAGATACTGCAGCAGATACAGAAGCACATTCAGCAGGAGTTGCAGCAGGAGATGCAGGAGCAGTGTATGCAGGAGCAGCAGATGGAGCACCAGGTGATGCAGGAGGACATCAAAAAGCAGAAGGTGAAGCAAAAGGAGATACAGCAGTAGATTAATCTACAACAGATGCACCAAAAGATGCAGGAGATGCAGCAGCAGGAGATGCAGCAGCAGGAGATGCAGCAGCAGAAGATGCAGCAAGATATGCAGAAGCAGGAGATGCATCGGTGAGAGGTGTGGCATGAGATGCAGAAGAGGAACCTGCAGCAGATGCAGCAGCATATGCAGCACCAGCAGATGAAGCAGCAGGAGACGAAGCAGCAGATGCAGCAGCAGGAGATGCAGCAGTATATTAATCTACAGCAGATACATCAAAAGATGCAGGAGATGCCGCAGCAGGAGATGCAGCTGGAGATGCAGCAGCAGTAGATGCAGCAAGATATGCAGCAGCAGGAAATGCATCAGCAGGAGATGTGGCATGAGATGCAGAAGAAGGAGATGCACAGGAGATGCAGCCGCAGCAGATGCAGCAGCATAGTCAACAGCAGATTCAGTAGGAGTTGCAGCAGCAGGAGATGCAGCTGAAAAAGATGCAGCAGCAGAAGTTGCAGAAGCAGATTCAGCAGGAGATGCAGTAGGAAGAGAATCTTCAGCAGATGCAGCAGCATGAAGTGCAACAGAAGGAGATAACGCAGGATATGTAGCAGGGGGAGTTGTAGAAGGAGATACAGTAGCAGGAGATTAAGAAGGAAATGCATCAGCAGATGCACGAGCAGGAGATGCAGCAGCAGGAGATGAAGCAGAAGATGAAGCAAGAGCTTTAGCAGCAGAAGAAGCAGGAGCAGGAGATGAAGAAGCAGGAAATGCAGCAACAGCAGATGCAGAAGCAGATGCAGAAGTAGGAGGTGCAGCAGCAGGAGTTTCAACAGCATTTTCAAAAGCACATGTAGTAGGAGATGCAACAACAGGAGATGTAACAGCAGATGCATCAATAGATGCATATTCATCAGGAGATGCAGTAAGAAGCGATGCTTCAGCATGTACAGCTTCATGAGAAGTAGTACGAGATACAGAAGGATACGCTGTAAGTAGAGGCAGGAGTAGATGCAGCAGATGCAGTAGCAGGAGATGCAGCAGCAAGATATGCAGCAGAAGGAGATGAAGAAGGAGATGCAGCAGCAGGAGATTAAGCAGCAGGAGATGCATTAGGAGATGCAGCATCAAGATATGCAGCCGCAGCAGATGCAGCAGTAGGTTCAGAAACAGATTCATTATGAGATGTAGCAACAGGAGATTAACAAGCAGAAGATGCAGCAGCAGGAGATTTAGCAGGAGGAGATTCAGAAAGAGATGCAGTATCAGGAGATGAACAAGGTGGAAATGCCTAAGGAGATGCAGCAGCAGGAGATGCACTAGGCGATGTAACAGCAGACGCAGCAGCAGGAGATGCAGCAGCAGAAGATGCAGCAGGAGATGCAGAAGCAAGATATTGCAGCAGAACGAGATGTAGGAGATGCAGCAGCAGGAGATTAAGCAGCATGAGATGCTTTAGGAGATGTAGCCGCAGCAGATGCAGCAGCAGATTCAGAAGCAGATTCAGTAAGAGATGTAGCAGCCGGATATTCATAAGCAGAAGATGCAGCAGGAGATCTAGCAGCAGGAGATTCAGAAGGAGATGCAGCAGGATGAGATGCAACAAGTGATGCAGCTACAGTAGATGAAGTAGGTTATGAAGCAGAAGTAGATGCAGCAGGTTATGCACTAGTAGGAGATTCAGGAGAACAAGATTTAGCAGGGTAGCTGCATCATGAGATGAATCCGCTGATGCAGCAGCAATAGATGCATAAGGAGATCCAGCAGGATGAGATAGAGCAGCAGGACATGTAGCAGCAGATGCAGCAGAAGATGCAGGAGATGCAGCAGCAGGTGATGCAGCAGGAGGAGAATCAGCAGAATATGCAGCAGGAGATGCAGCATCAGGAGATAAATCATCAGGAGATGCAGCAGGAATGCAGCAGGGGATTCAGTAGCAGGTGATGCAGAAGGAGATGCATCTGGGTATGCAGCAGCCAGAGATGCATCTGGGGATACAGCAGCAGGAGGGGCAGCAGCAGGAGATGCAGGACGAATGCAGCAGGGGATTCAGTGATGCAGCAGCAGATGCAGCAGCAGATGCAGCAGAAGGAGAGTCAGAAGGAGAAGATATGGCAGGACATGCAGCAGCAGTAGATGAAACAGGATGCAGAAGCAGGAGATACAGCAGCAGGAGATGCATCTGACTGAGATGCAGCAGGAGATGCATTTCAGCAGGAGTTGCAGCAGAAGATGCAGCAGCATATTCAGCAGCACATTCATCAGGAAATGCAGAAACAGGAGTTTCAGCAGCAGGAGATGAAGATTTAGCAGATGCCATTGCCAATACAGAAGCACATTCATCAGGAGATGCAGCAGCAGGAGGTGGAGCAGGCGATGCAGCCAGAAGGGATGCAGCAGGAGATGGAGCAGGATATGCAGAAGGAGGTGCATTAGCAGATGATGTAGCAGCAGTATATGCAGCAAGAGATTAAATAAGAGGATATGCACTATGAGATTCAGAATCAGGGGATGCAGCAGTAGATGCAGGAGAAATATGTGCATCAGAACGAAATGAAGCAGGAGATACAGCATCAGGAGATGAAGCAGGCGGAAATGCCTTAGCATATGCAGCAGCAGGAGATGTATCAGGAGATGTAACAGCAGATGCAGCAGCAGAAGATGGAGCAGGAGATGCAGCATTAATAGATGGAGCAGCAGCAGAGTCAGCAGTAGGAGATGCAGCAGCAGGACAGCAGCAGCAGCTGCAGCATTAGGTGATGCAAGAGAACATCCAGAAGCAGGAGATGCAGCATCAGGAGATGCAACAGGAATGCAGGAGTGGATTATGTAGCAAGTTGATGCACAGCAGATGAAAGAGATGCAGCAGCAAACATGCAGCAGAAGATGCAGCAGGAAAAGATGCAGAAGGAGATGAAGCAGGAGCTGCAGCAGCAAGTTATGCAGGAGCATGAGATGCAGCAGGAGAAGATGCAGTAGCAGCAGATGCAGCAGGAGATGCAGCAGGAGAAGATAGAGTAGGAGAACATGCAGCATAAGGATATGCATCAGGAGATTCCACAGAACTTCGGCATGTGATGCAGGATCGTGAAATGCAGAAGCAAGAAATGAAGCAGGAGGAGATGCAATGCAGATGCAGAAGCAGGAGGTGCAGCAGTAAATTCAGCAGGAGATGAAGCAGTAGGAGATGCAGCAACAGGAGATCTAGCAGGAAGAGATCCAGCAGGAGATGCTGCAGCAGATGCAGCAGGATAAGATGCAGCAGCAGGACACGTAGCAGGAGTTGATGCAGAAAGTAACAGCAGGAGATGGAGGAGATCCTATAGAAGAAGATTCAGCAGGAGATCCAGCAGGAGATGTAGCAGCAGGAGATGCAGCAACAGATGGATTCAGCGGGATATGCAGCTGAAATGCAGAAGCACTAGATGCATCAGTAGAAGAGCAGCAGATGCAGCAGGAAATGGAGATGCTTCTACAGTGCATCCGCAGATGCATGAGCACAGGTTGCAGGAGGAGATGAAGCAGCAGGCTATACAGCAGCAGGCAATGAAGCAGCAGATGCAGCAGCAGGAGATGCAGGAGGACATCAAGTAGCAGGACATGCAACAGCAGGAAATTAAGCAGGAGGTGCATCAGTGCATGAATCAGAAGCAAATGCAGTAGAAGATTAATGAGGGGCAGAAGGAGGGAATGCAGCAGAATATGCAGCAGGAGGAGATGCAGCAGGAGATGCAGCAGCAGGAGATGCAGATTCAGTAGGAGATGTAGCAGCAGAAGATGCTGCTGCAGATGATGCAGCAGAAGATGCCAGAGAAGGAGATGCAGCAAGAAATGAAGCAGGAGTTGCAGCAGCAAGAGATGCAGCAGGGGATACATATTCAGCAGTAGATTCAGCAGAAAATGCAGAAGGAGATTCAGCAGCAGGATATGCAGCAGGAGATGCAGGAGTAGATGAAGCAGCAGCATATGCAGCAGCAGATGCACCAGATGGAGCCGAAAGAGATGCAGCATGGGATGAAGCATCTGATGCAACAGGAAATGGAGCAACAGGAGATGCATACACAGATGCATGAGCAGAGCATGCAGCAGATGTAGCAGCAGGGGATACAGAAGCAGGAGTTGAAGCAGGAAATGCAGCAGTGGGAGATGCAGAAGGACATCAAGTAACAAGGGATGCTCCTGCCTCATATTTTTCTATATCTCCTGCTGCATCTACTGCTGCTGCCTCTGCTGCTGCAGTTCCTGCTGATGCATCTCCTGCTGCATATCCTGCTGCTGTATCTCCTGCTGATTCTTCTCTTGCTGATGCATCTTTTGACGCATCTCCTGCTGCTGTGTCTGCTGATGCATCCTGCTACATTTCCTGTTGAATCTGCTGCTGAATCTGCTGCAGCATCTCCTGCTGCTGCATCTCCTGCTGCATGTCTTTCTGCTACATCTCGTGATGAATATGCATCTCGTGTTGCTGCATCTCCTGGCGCTTCATCTCCTGCTGCTGCATCTCCAGGTTCTGCATTTGCTGCTACATCTGCTGCTGAATCTCCTGCTGCTGCAATTCCTACTATATCTCCTGCTGCTGCAATTCCTACTACATCTCCTGCTGCTGCATCACCTGCTACTGCATATACTGCTGCTGCATCTCATGGTAAATGTGGTGCTGCATCTGCTACTGCATCTCCTACTACTCCATCTAATACTGCTGCATCTGCTGCTGAATCCTCTGCTTCTGTATCTTCTGCTGTTGCTTATCCTGTTGCATCTCCTGCTGCTGCAAATGCTGCTGTATCCCCTTCTTCTGCATCATCTGCTGCATCTCCTACTTCTACATATCCTGCCGCTTCATCTCCTAAAGTATCTCCTGCTGCTGCTTCTGCTGCTGCATCTCCTCCTGCTGCATCTCCTGCTGAATGTACTGGTTCATCTGCTGCTGCATCTCCCTATGCTTCGTGTGCTTTTGCATCTCCTGATTCATCTCCTGTTGCTGCATTTCCAGCTTCATCTCCTCCTGTGTCATATCATGCGGCATCTGCTGCTGTATATCCAGCTGCTGCATCTGCTGCTGCATCATCGGCTGCTGAGTCTCCTTCTGTATCTGCTGCTTCATCTGCTACTGCTGTATCTCCTGCTGCATCTCCTGCGTCTTCATCTAATTCTACATCTCCTGTTGCTGAACCTCCTTCTGCTTCATCTCCAGCTGCTGCATCTTCTGCAGCATCTCTTGCTGCTGCATCTCTTGCTGCTGCATCTCCTGCTGCTGCACCTCCTGCTGCTGCATATTCTGCTGCATCTCCTGCTGAATCTGCTGCTGCATTTTCTGCAACTGCATCTCCTGCTGACGCATCTTCTACCACGTCTCCTGATGAATCTCCTGCTCCTGCAACTCTTGTTCATCTTCTGCTGCTGCATCTCCTGCTGCTGCATCTCCTGCTGCATATCCTTATTCTGCATCTCCTGCTGCTGCATCTCTCTCTGCAGCATCTCCTGCTGCATCTCCTGCTGCTGCATCTCCTGCTGAATCTGCTGCTAAATCTGCTGCTGCATCTCCTGCTAAATCTGCTGCTGTGTCTCCTGCATCTGCATCTCCTTCTGCTACATTTCCTGCTTTTTCATTTCTGCCTACTCAATGTCCTGCTGCTGCATCTTCTGCTGATGCCTCTACTCCTGAATTTACTGCTGAATCTCCTGCTTCTGCATCTCCTTCTGCATCTTCTTCTGATGCATCTCCTACTGCTGCATCTCCTGCTTCATCTCCTTCTTCTGCATCTCCTGCTATTGCATCTCCTGCTGAATCATCTCCTAGTGGTCCATCTCTTTCTACTGCATCTCCTTCTGATGCATCTCCTGCTGCTGCATATCCTGCTGAATATCCTGCTGCTTCATTTTCTGCTGCATCTCGTCTGCTTCATCTCCTGCTGCTGCACCTCAATTTGCATCTCGTCCTGCTGCATTTCCTGCTGTATCTCCTCCTGCTGTATTTTCTGCTGCATCTTTTGCTCCTGAAACTCCTGCTGCCTCATGTCTTTCTGCATATCTTCCAGCTGAACTTCCTTCTGCTGCATCTGCTGCTGATGCCTCTTCTCCTGAATTTGCTGCTGAATATCCTGCTACTGCATCTTCTGCTGTATCTTCTGCTGATGCATCTCCTGCTGCTGCATCCCCTGCTGCATTTCCTTCTTCTCCTGCTGCATCTCCTGCTGCTTCATCTCCTAATCCTACATATACCGCTTCATCTCTTTCTGCAGCAATTCCTGCTGCATCTTCTGCTTCATCTTCTACTACATCTGCTGCTGCATCTCCTGCTTCATATGCTGCTGCATATCCTGCTGCAGAATCTACTGCTGCATCTCCCACTGCTGCACCTGCTGCTGTATCTGCTACTGCATCTTCTGCTGCTGAATCTCCTGCTGCTACGTCTGCTTTTGTATCTCCTTATGTATCTATTCCTGCTGCATCTCCAGTGACGTCTCCAGCTCTATATCCTGCTGAATCTCCTCCTGCTGCTTTATCTGCTGCATCTCCTTCTCTGGCATCTCCTTCTGTAATCCTCCTATGGCATCTCCTGCTGCTGCATCTCCTGCTGAATCACCTGTTCATGCATCTTCTGCTGCTGCATTTGCTGCAGCATCTCCTGCGGCTGCATCTCCTGCAGAATCTGCATCTGCTGCTGCATCTTCTTCTGTTGCATTTGCTGCAGCATCTCCTGCTGCATTACCTAACGCATCTCCAGCAGCATCTCCTGCTTCTGTATCTACTGCTGAATATGCATCCCCTGATGCATCTCCTGCTGCTGCATCTACTACACTATCTCGTGCTTCTGGATCTACTACACTATCTCGTGCTTCTGCATGTCCTGCTGAATCTGCTTCTCCTGCTTCACGTTCTGCAGCATCTCCTGGTGGTGCATCACCTGCTACATCACCTGCTACATCACCTGCTACATCTCCTGCTGCATCTCCTGCTGCATCTCCTGCTGCAGCATATCCTGCTGCATCTCCTCCTATGGCATCTCCTGCTGCTGCATCTACTGCTCCATCTCCTTCTGCTGCAAATCCTCCTTCATATCCTTCTTCTGCATCTAATGCTGTATCTCTTGCTGTATCACATGCTGCTGCATCATGTGCTGCAGCATCTCCTGCGGCATCTCCTCCTGCTCTATCTCCTGCTGCAGAATCGCCTGCTTCTGTATCTCCTGCTGCATCTCATGATGCTTCATCTCCTTCTGCTGCATCCCCTGCATCTGTCTGCTGCTGCATCTCCTGATTCATCTTCTCCTGCTTCATTTACTGCTGCATCTCTTCCTGCTGCATCTCCTCCAGCTGCATCTCCTACTGCTATATCTCCTGCTGATGCATCTCCTGCTAATAGTGTTTCTGATTTTACTGTGGCATCTGCTGAGTCTGCAACTCCTGCTGCTGAAACTCCTGCTTCTGCATCTCGTGCTGAATGTGATGCTGAATACTCTGCTGCATCTCCTGATGCATCTCATGCTGAATATGCATCTCCTGCTGAATCTGCTGCCAATATATCTCCTGCTGCTGCATCCCCTGCTGCTGCTTCTCCTGCTGCTGCATATCCTACTGCTACATTTCCTATTGAATCTCCTGCTACTGCATCTCCTGCTGCTGCATCCCTTGCTGCTTTATCCTCTTTCATCTACTGCTGCTGCATGTCCTGCTACGTCTTCTTCTGCTTCATATCCTCTTTCTGTGTCTGCTGCTGAATCTCCTGCTGCATCTCCTGCTGCTGCATGTCCTCCTGCTGTATCTCCGCCTGTATCTCCTCCTGCTGAATCTCCTGCTGAAAATCCTGCTGCATTTCCTTCTGAATATCCTGATGATGCAAATGCAGTAGATGAAGCAGCAGGAGATGCAGAAGTAGATTCAGAAAAAAATGTTGCAGCAAGGGATGGAGAAAGATGCAGCCAGAAGAGATGCAGCACGAGATGCAGCAGGATATGCCGAAAGATGTGAAGTAGCAGATGATGTAGCAGCAGGATATGCAGCAGGAGATTAAATAAGAGGAGAGGCAGCATGAGATGCAGCGTCAGGAGATGCAGCAGGAGATGCGGCAGCAGACGAAGCAGCAGTAGATGCAACAGCAATATATGCAGCAAAAGGAGATGAAGCAGGATATGCAGCATCAGGAGATTAAACAGCAGGATATGCATTAGGAGATGCAGCAGGTGATGCAACAGAAGACGCAGCAGGAGGAGATGCAGCAGAAGTAGATGCAGCAGTGTGTGCAGCAGCAGGAGATTCAGCAGGAAATGCAGCAGCAGGAGATGTAACAGGAGATTAAGCAGGAGATGCTGCAGTAGGAGTTTACACAGAACATGCCGCAGTAGGATATGAAGCAGCAGGTGATGCAGCAGCTGGAGTTGCAGCAGCAGAATATGAAGTAGCAGATGCAGCATCAGCAGATGAAGCAGCAGGAGATAAAGTAGCAGATGCAGCACCAGCATATACAGCAGCAGATGCAGCAGGATATGAAGAAGCAGCACAGGCAGCAGAAAATTCAGTAGCAGATTCAGAAAGATATGCAGCAGCAGAAGATGCAGCAGCTGAAGACGCAGCAGCCGGAGATGCTTTGGCAGGAGATGCTTCAGCAGGAAATGCAGCTTGAGATGAAGCAGGAGATGAAGTGGGAGATGATGCAGCAGGTGACGCCACAGGAGATGCAACAGGAGATGCAATAGAAGGAGATGCAGCACCAAGAGATGCAGCAGCAGGAGTTGAAGCAGAATACGCACCAAGAGGAGATGCAGCACCAAGAGATACAGACAGAGATGCAGCAGGGTATGCAGCAGGGTATGCAGCAGTAGGAGATTGAGCTGCAGGACATGAAGTAGGAAATGCAGCAGCTGGAGATGCAGAAGAATATGCAGCAGCAGGTGCAGCACCAGCAGATGCAGAAGCAGCTGATGAAGAATCAGATGCAGCAGCAGGAGATGCAGCAGGTAATGTAGAAGCAGGAGATGCAGCAGGAGATTCTGCATCAGGAGAGTAAGCAGGAGATATAGCAGCAGGTGTTGTAGCAGAAGAAGATGCACTAAGATATGCGGCAGCAGGAGATGCAGCAGCAGGATATGAAGTAGCAGATGCAGCATCAGCAGATGAAGCAGCAGGAGATGAAGTAGCAGATGCAGCACCAGCATATACAGCAGCAAGTAATTATGCTGGAGATGATGCAGCAGATGCAGCAGCAAGAGATGCAGCAGCATCAAATGCAAACGATATGCAGCAGCAGTAGATGAAGCAGTGGAGGCATCAGCAGGAGATTCAGCAGCAGGAGAGCCAGTAGGAGAGCAGCATCATGAGATGAATACTCAGATGCATCAGAAGGATATGAAGCAGCAGTTGCAGAAGCAGGAGATGTAGCGGGATATGCAGCAGTAGATGAATCAGCAGCAGATGAAGCAGGAGATGCTGGAGATTAGCAGGAGGAGATGCAGCAGGAGATACAGCAGGAGGACATGCAGAAGGAAATGCAGAAGCTGGAGATGAAGACGAGATGCAGCAGCAGGAGATGCTGCAGCAAATGCAGCAGCAGTAGATGCAGAAGCAGGATATGTAGCAGGATAAGCAGCATTATGTGAAGCAGCAGCACATGCAGCAGCAAATGCTGCAGGTGCTACAGCAGGAGATGCAGCAGGAAGAGATGCAGCAGGAAGAGATGCAGCAGGAAGAGATGCAGCAGGAAGTGCAGAAGATGCAGCAGGAAGAGATGCAGCAGGAGGAGATGTATCAGCAGGAGATGGAGCAGGAGATGCAGACGGAAGAGATGCAGCAGGAGATGAAGCTGAAATGCAGCAGGAGATCCAGTAGGAGATGCAGCAGAAACAGATGCAGCAGCAGGAGATGAAGTAGGGTATGAAGCAGCAGTAGATGCAGCAGGGTATGCACCAGAAGGAGATTCAGCAGCAGGAGAAGAAACAGGAGAGCAGCATCATGAGATGAATTCGCTGATGCATCAGAGGAAGTGGCAGGTGGAGTTGTAGCAGAAGGAGGTTCAGCAGAAGATTCAGCAGAAATATATGCAGGAAGAGATCCAGCAGGATGAGATACAGCAGCAGGAGATGTAGCAGCAGATGCAGCAACAGATGCAGGAGACGCAGCAGAAGGAGATACATCAGGATTACAGCAGCGGGAGATGCATCAAGAGATGTAGCATCAGGAGATGCGGCAACAGGATATGCAGCATCAGGAGGTGCAGCACCAGGAGATGCAGCAGGAAGGCAACATTGGATTCAATAGAGGTGATGCAGCAGGAGATGCATCAGGATACGTAGCAGAAGGAGATTCACCAGGGGATGCAGCGGCAGGAGGTGCAGTGGCAGGAGGTGCAGCAGCAGGAGGTGCAGCAGCAGATGTAGCAGAAGAAGATTCAGCATCAGAAGATGTAGCAGGACATGCAGCAGCAGTAAAAGAAACAGAGGATGCAGAAGCAGGGCATACAGCAATAGGAGATGTATGAGAACGAGTTGCAGCAGGGGATGCATATTCAGCAGGAGATGCAGCAGGAGGAGATGCAGCAGGAGGAGATTCGGCAGGAGATGCATCATGATTTGAAGCAGGATGAGATACAACAGCGGGAGATGCAGCAGCAGGAGATTCAGCAGGAGATGCATCATGATTTACAGCAGCAGGAGATGCAGCCAGAGGAGATGCATCAAGAGATGCAGCAGGAGTGCAGCAGAAGGAGATGAATCCACCGATGCATCAGAAGGAGTTCCAGAAGGAGATAGAGCTGCAGGAGATGCAGCAGCATTGCAGAAGCAGCAGATGCAACAGCAGGATATGTAGCAGGATATTCAGCAGTATGTGTATCAGCAGCAGATGCAGCAGGAAATGCTGCAGATGCAGCAGCAGGAAATTCAGCAGGAGATGCAGGAGGAAGAGTTGCAGCAGGAAATGCAGAAGATGCAGCAGAAAGAGATGCAGAAGAAGATTCATCAGGAGGAGATGGATCAGCAGGAGATGAAGCAAGAGATTCAGCCGGAGGAGATGCAGCAGGTGATGCAGCATCATCAGATGCAACAGGAATGCAGCAGGGGATTATGTAGCAGGTGATGCAGCAGCAGAATCAGCAGCAGATGAAAGAGATGCAGCAGCAAACATGCAGCAGGAGATGCTCAGGAGAAGATGCAGCAGGAGGAGATGCAGCAGGAGATCCATCATGATTTGCAGCACGATGAGATACAGCAGAAGGAGATGCAGCAGCAAGAGATCCAGCAGCAAAAGATTCAGCAGGAGATGCATCGTGATTTGCAGCAGCAGGAGATGCAGAAGGAGATACAGCAGCAGGAGATGCAGCAGTAGGAGATTCAGCAGGAGGAGATGAAGTAGGGTTTGCTTTCACTGCAAGGCAAGAACTTTCAGTCTAGGCTTGTGTACAGTAGCATCAGAATGGCTATTAAATCGTCACTTCAAAATAAAAAAGCGTTCAGCTCAAGTACACCAGGGAAGGTGCTAAGATCAAATTCTAGCTCACATTAGAGTTTTCTCTTGAAGCGCTTTCACTGCAACCTCTGAAGCATGACTTATAAACCGTTTTAGTATAAGGAGATACAGTAGGAGATTCAGCAGAAGATGCATCAGGAAGAGATGAAGAACCAAGAGATTCAACGGGAGATGTAGCAGTAGGAGATTATGCAGGACATGCAGCAGCAGGAGGTGCAACAGCTTTAGATGCAGCATGAGATGCAGCAGCAGGAGTTGCAGCAGCAGATGAAGAAGCAGGAGATGTCGCAACAGCAGATGAAGTAGGAGATCCAGAAGCAGGAGATGCACAAGCAGAAGATGCTGCAGGACGAGATGCAGCAGGTAATGCTGCAGCAGTAGATGCAGCAGGGGATTCTGCAGCAGGAGATGCAGCAGGATAGCAGTATTATAAGATGAATTTGCCGATGCATCAGAAGGAGATGCAGCAGAAGATACAGAAATATGAGGTGCAGCAGTAGATGTTAAAACAAGAAATGCAGCTTGAGACGAAGCAGGAGATGATGCAGTACCAAGAGATGCAGCAAGAGATGAAGCAGCACATGCAGCAGCAGATGCATGCATCAGGAGATGCAGAGGTGGTATATGAAGCAGCTAATGCAGCAGGAGGAGATGCAGCAGCAGGAAATACAGCAGGAATAGATGCAGAAGGTGATGCAGCAGCAGGAGTTGAAGCAGGATATGCATCAGCAGGAGATGCAGGAGGATATGCAGGAGATGCAGGAGGCTATGCAGAAGCAGGAGAGCACGCAGGAGATGCAAAGACAGGAGATTGATCAGCAGGACATGCAGTAGGAGATGCAGCAGCTGGAGATGCAGAAGCAGATTCAGCACCATCAGATGCAGCAGCAGGAGATGTAGCAGCAGGAATTGCAGCAGTAGGAGATGCAGTAGGTGATTCTACAGCAGGAGAGTACGTGGGAGATACAGTAGCAGGTGTTTTAGCGGAACATGCGCTATGATATGCAGCAGCAGGAGATGCAGTAGCAGGTTCAGCAGTAGATGCAGAACCAGCAGATTCAGCAGCAGGAGATGAAGCAGCAGATGCAGCACCAGCAGATGCAGCAGCAGAAGATGATGCAGGAGATAAAGGTGCAGGAGATGCAGCATCACGACATGCATCAGGAAATGCATCAGCAGATGCAGCAGCAAGAATGCAGCAACAACACATGCAGAAGGATATGCAGCAGCAGTAGATTAAGCAGTGGATGCAGTAGCAGGAGATGATGTGGGAGGAGATCCAGTAGGAGAATAGTATCATGAGATGAATACACAGATGCATCGGAAGGATATGAAGCAGCAGATGCAGAAGCAGGAGATGCAGGAGGAGATACAGCAGAAGCAGATGCAGAAGAAGGAGCTGTAGCAGGAAATGCAGCAGTAGATGAAGCAGCAGCAGATGCAGCAGCAGATGCCAGAGATGCAGCAGCAGAGTATGTATCAGGAAATGCAGCAGCAGGAGTTGAAGCATAAAGTGATGTAGCAGCACACTGAGCAGCAGTAGATGCAGCAGTATGTAAAGCAGCAGCAGATGCAGCAGCAGATGCAGCAGCAAATGCTGCAGATGCAGCAGCTGGAGATTCAGCAGGAGATGCAGCAGCAGGAGATGAAGCAGCAGGAGATGAAGCAATAGGAGAAGGTGCAGGATATGCAGACGGAAGAGATGCAGCAGGAGATGCAGCAGGATATGTAGAAAGAGATTCAGTAGCACGTAATGTAGCATCACTTCAAAATTTAAAATTGTTCAGCACAAATACCACAGGGAAGATGCTAAGATCAAATGTTGGCTCTCGTTAAAGAGCCTTCTGTGAAAGAGCATTCACTGCAAGCTGCAAAGCACTTCTTATGGACCATTTTCGTATAGGGTACTGAATTGTGACTTAAATTCGCCTATGAAGGCGCTTTAGGAAAAGTGATTGACTCCTGCAGGTAAGAGACTAGCATGGAATTCTGCAGTTTATGAATGTCTTCTCTTATAGCGCTTTCACTGCAAAGCAAGACTTGTAGACCTTTCAGTCTAGGCTTCTGTACTGCAACATCAGAATGGCTATTAAAACATCACTTCAAAATTTAAAATCGTACTGCAGGGAAGTTGCTACCAAGTAAGGCAGGGAAGCTGCTACCATCAAATGCTGGCTTCGTTTTGAGTCTTCTCTTGAAGTGCTTTCAATGCAAGCTGCAAAGAACGACTAGTTGACCGTTTTAGTATTGTGTACTGAATTGTGACTTAACTGCGCTTATTAAGGTGCTTTAGGAAAAGTGGGTAAATCCCGCAGGGAAAAAGCTGGCAAGGAATCCTGCTGCTTCTCAATGTGTTCTCTTAGAGCACTTTCACTACGAAGCAAGAATTGTAGAACTATCAGTATAAGCTTGCGTACTGTAATATATAAAGGGCAAAAAAGTGTCACTTCAAAAATTCAGATCGTTCAGCACAAGAACCGCAGGGAAGCTGTTATGATCAAATGCTGGCTCTAGTTAGAGTCTTCTGTGGAAGCGCTTTCACTCCAAGTGGCTAAGCAAGACTTATGGACCGTTTTAGTGTAGAGTACTGAATTGTGACTTATCTTTGCCTAGGAAGGCGCTTTAGGAAAAGTGAGTAACTCCCAAAGGGAAGATGGAATGATGAAGGTTCTGAATGTGTTCCATTAGAGCGCTTTCACTGCCAATCAAGACTTGTAGAACTTTCAGTCTAGGCTTGTGTAATGTAACATCAGAATGTCTATTAAAGTGTCACTTCAAAATTTGAAATCGTTCAAAACAAGTAAAGTCAGGAAGCTTCTAAGATCAAATATTGGCTCTCATTAGAGTCTTGTGTAGATGTGCTTTCACTGCAAGCTGCAAAGCACAACTAACAGAACGTTTAGTATAGATTAGGGAATTGTGACTTAACTGTGCCTATGAAGGCTCTTTAGGAAAAGTGAGTAATTCCTGCATGGAAGATGCTAGAATACAATGCTGATGCTTCTGAATGCCCTCTCTTATATTACTTTCACTTTAAAGGAAGACTTGTAGAACTTTTAGTCTAGGCTTGTGTACTGCAACATTCGTATTGCTTTTAAAGCGTCACTTCAAAATTTCAGAGCGTTCAGAAAAACTACCATAGGGAAGAGGCTATGATCAAATGCTGGCTACATATCCTGCTGCATTTTCTGCTGCAACTCTGATTCATCTTCTGCTGCAACTCCTGCTACTGCTTCTCCTGCTTCTTCATCTCCTCCTGATTCTGATGCTGCTTCATCTCCTGCTGCTTCTGATGCTGCTTCATCTCCCCCTATTGCATCTCATGCAGTATCTGCTTCTGCATCTCTGCTGCATCTCCTGATGCATCTCCAATTGCACCTGGTACTGCGTCTCCTGCTGCTTCATCTCCTATTAGATCTACTGCTGCATTTCCTCCTGTATATCCTGCTGCTGAATCTCCCGTTACATCTACTGCTTCAGATACTCCTGCATCTCCTGCTGGATCTGCTGCATCTGCATCTCCTGTTTCTGCATCTGCAGCTGCTATATCTCCTCCACCTGCATCTTCTGCTAATTCTACTGCTGCACCAACTGCTGAATCTCTTGCTGATTCTCCTTCTGAATTTGCTGCTGCTGCATCACCTACTAATGCATCTGCTGCAGTAATTCCTGCTGCTGCATATACTGTTCTTCATATCATGCTGCACTGTCTGATGCTGCAAATCCTGCTGCTGCATGTCCTGATACATCTCCAGCTGCTGAATATCCTGCTGCTGCATCCCCTGCTGCATCTACTGCTGCTGAATCTCCTCTTGTTGCATCTCCTGAAGCATCTCCTTCTGCTACATTTTCTTCTGCATCTCCTGTTCATCTCCTGCAGCTTCTCCTGCAGCTTCTACTGCCGCTGCATCTCCTGCTCTGTATCCTGCTGCTGCATCTCCTGCTGCTGTTTCTACTGCTGCATCTTTTCCTGCATCTCTTCCTGCATGGCCTGCTGCTGAATATCCGGCTGCTGCATCTACTGCTGCTGAGTTTCCTCTTGTTGCATCTCCTGATGCATCTCCTTCTGCTACATCTTCTTCTACCTCTCCTGTTCATCTTCTGCTGCATCTCCTGCAGCTTCTTCTGCAGCTGCATCTCTTGCTGCATATCCTGCAGCTGCATCTCCTGCTGCTGCATCTCTTTCTGCTGCCTTGCAATCTCTCATCTCCTCGTGCTTCATCCCTTGATGCATCTCCTGCTATATCTCATGCTGCCTCTCCTGCTGCTGCATCTCCTGCTGCACCTCCTGCTACATCTCCTACTGCTGCATCTCATGGTGCATATCCTCTTGCTAAATCTACTGCTGCATTTCCTGCTGCATCTCCTGCTTTCTTTACTTGGTGATGCATATCCTACTGGTGCATTTCCTGATGCATCTCTTCTAGCTGCATCTTTTTCTGCATATCCTCCTGCATCTCTTCCTTCTGCATTTCCTGTTGAATCTCCTCCTACTGCATCTGCAGCATATGCTGCTTCATCTGCTGCTGCTTCACCTACTGCTGCATCTCCTACTGTTGCATATGCTACTGCATCTCCTTCTACTGCATCTCCTTCTCAATCTGAATCTCCTCTTTCGTCTGCTGCCTGCATCTCCTGCTGCTGCATCTACTGCTACATTTCCTACTGCTGCATTTCCTCTTGCATCTCCATCTCCTGCACCCCTTGCAATATTGCCTGCTGCATCTCCTGCTGCTGTGTCTTCTGCTGCATTTCCTGCTACTGCATCTTCTGTGTCTGCTGCTGAATCTCCAGCTGCATCGCGTGCTGATACATCTCCTGCTTCTGCATATCCTGCTGCTGCATTTCCTATTGCATCCCCTGCTTCTGCATCTCTGGCTGGTGCATCTCCCGTGGCATCTCCTTCCGCTGCAACTGCTGCAGCATCTCCAGCTACTGCATCTCCTTCTGAATCTGCATCTCTTCTTTCATCTGCTGCAACATCTCCTGCTGTTGCAACTGCTACTCCTGCATCTTCTGCTGTATCTACTGCTGGATCGCCTCTGCTACCTCTTCTACTGCATCTCCTCCTGTTGCATCTCTTGATGAATCTCCTGCTGTAACTCCTGTTGCATATCCTGCTGCAGTATCTCATGGTGCATCTCATCTTGCTACATCTCTGGCTGCATCTCCTGTTCCATCTCCTGCTGCATTTCATGCTAATGTATATCCTGTTGGTGCATTTCCTGAAGCATCTCTTGCTGCTGCATCTTTTTCTGCATATCCTGCTGCATCTCTTCCTGCTGCATCTCCTGCTTAATTTCCTACAACTGCATCTTCAGCATATGCTGCTGCATCTGCTGCTGCTTCACCTACTGCTGCATCTCCTGCTATTGCATCTGCTGCCTGCATCTCCTGCTTCTGCATCTCCTTCTGAATCTGCATCTGCTATTTCTTCTGCTGCCTGAATCTCCTGCTGCTGTATCTCCTGATGCATCTCCTGCTGCTGCATCTTTTGCTGCTGCATCTTCTGCTTCTGCATCTTCTTCTACATCTGCTGCTTCATCTCCTGCTGCAGTATCTCCTGCTGAAGAATCGCCTGCTCCTGTATCTCTTGCCGCATCTCCTGCTGCATCTCATGATGATTCATCTCCTTCTGCTGCATCCCCTGCACCTGTGTCTGCAAATGCATCTCTTGATTCATCTCCAGATAATGCACCTCCTGCTTTATTTCCTACTGCTGCATCTCTTAAGCCTGCATCTCCTGATATGCATCTGCTCATGCATGAGGTGCTTATGACTCTCCTGCTACTGCTTATCCTGCTGCAGTATCTCCTATTACATCTCCTGCCACTGCCTCTCCTGTGGCATCTCCTGATGCTGCATCTTTTGCAGCATCTCCAGCTACTGCATATCCTGCTGAATCTGCATCTCCTTTTTCGTCTGCTGCCTGCACCTCCTGCTGCTGCATCTCCTGCTGCTGCGTCTCCTGCTCCATCTCCTTCTTCTGCATCTCTTGAGGTATAGCCTGCTGCATTTCCTGCTGCATCTTCTGCTACATCTCCTGCTGCTGCATCTCCTGCTGCTGTATCTCTTGCTGAAGAATCGTAGGAGATGCAGAAGGCTATGCAGAAGCAGGAGATTCAGCAGCAGATGCAGCAAGACGAGATGCAAGAGTAGATGAATCTACAGCAGATGCAGCAAAACATGCAGGAGATTCGGTAGCAGGAGATGCAGCAGCAAGATATGCATAAGCAGGAGATACATCAGCAGGAGATGTAGTATGGGATGCAGAAGCAGGAGGTGCAGCAGGAGATGCAGTACCAGCAGGTGCAGCAGCAACACGAGAAGCAGCAAGAGATGCAGCAGCAGTAGATGCAGTAGGGTATAAAGCAGCAGGAGATGCAACAGGGTATGCAACAGCAGGAGATTCAGCAGCAGGAGATGAAGACTTAGCAGATTCCGCAACAGATACAGATGCACATTCAGCAGGAGTTGCAGCAGGAGACGCTGCAGCAGTAGATGAAGCAGTGTATGCAGCAGCAGCAGATGGAGCATCAGGTGATGCAGAAAGTGAAGCAAAAGGAGATACAGCAGTAGATTAATCTACAGCAGATGCACCAAAACATGCAGGAAATGCAGCAGCAGGAGATGCTGCAGCAGAAGATGCAGCAAGATATGCAGAAGCAGGAGATGCATTGGCGGGAGATGTGGCATGAGATGCACAAGAAGAGGAACCTGCAGCAGATGCAGCAGCATATGCAGCACCAGCAGATGAAGCAGCAGATTTAGCAGGAGAAGTTGCAGAAGCAGATTCAGCAGGAGATATAGTAGGAAGAGAACCTTCAGCAGATGC
Source organism: Clamator glandarius (assembly GCA_033459285.1). Taxonomy (NCBI): domain Eukaryota; kingdom Metazoa; phylum Chordata; class Aves; order Cuculiformes; family Cuculidae; genus Clamator; species Clamator glandarius. The sequence goes on from JAUNZM010001004.1 coordinate 211,046, forward strand.
AGCAGCATGAGATGCAGCAGAAGGAAATAATGCAGGATATGTAGCAGGAGGAGTTGTAGAAGGAGATACATCAGCAGGAGATGAAACAGCAGTAGAAGCAGCAGCAGTTTAAGAAGGAAATGGATCAGGAGATGCACCAGCAAAAGATGCAGCAGCAGGATATGATACAGGAGATGAAGCAAGAGCTTTAGCAGCGGAGAATTCAGGAGCAGGAGATGAAGAAGCAGGAAATGCAGCAACAGGAGATGCAGAAGCAGATGCAGAAGTAGGAGGTGCAGCAGCAGGAGTTTCAGCAGCAGATTCAAGAGCAGATGTAGAAGGAGATACAACAACAGGAGATGTAACAGCAGATGCATCAATAGATGCATATTCATAAGGAGATGCATTAGGAAGCGATGCTTCGGCATGTACAGCTTCATGAGATGGAGGATTCAGCAGATTCTGCAGCAGGAGATGAAGCAGCATAATCTACAGAGAAGAAGAAGCAGCAGTAGGAGATGCAGCAGGAGATTCAACAGCAGACGCATCAGCAGGAGATGCAGCAGCAGAAGATACAGCAGTACATGAAGCAGTAGATGCACAAGAAAATGGAGCAGGAGAAGCAACAGGATAAGATGCAGTACCACAGATGAATCAGGAGATGCAGCATCTAGAGATGACGCAGTAGAAGTTGCTGCAGGAGATGCATCAGGAGAAGCACGAGCAGGAGATGCAGCAGCAGAGATGCAGGAGTAGGAGAGGCAGAAGCAGGAGATGTAGCAGCAAGACATGCAATAGGATATGCGAAAGCAGGAGATGCAGCAACAGGAGAGGCACCATGTGATTCAGCAGGAGATGCAGCAGGAGGAGATGGAGCAGGAGATCCAGGAGTAGGAGATGCAGCAGCAGGACATGAAGCAGCAAGAGATGCAGCAGGAGTTAGAGTAGCAGGAGATTCACCAGCAGATGCAGTCACAGGAGATGCAGTAGGAAATACATCAGCAAATGCAGGAAGAGATTTTTCAAGGAGAGGCAACAGAAGGACATGCAGCATGAAATGCAACAGCATGATATGCAGCAGCAGATGCAGCAGCAGCAGAAGACACAGCAGTAGATTCAGCGGTAGACACAGAAGCAGGAGATGCAGCAGCTGAAAATTAAGCAGGAGATGCAGCAGCAGGTGGTGCAGCAGCATGGGATGCAGCAGGAAATGCATCAGCAGGAGATGCAGAGAAGAATATGCAGCAAAAGTGAAGCAGCAGAAGGAGATGCAGCAGTTGATTCAGCAGCAGTAGATGCAGTAAGTTATACAGCATCAGCAGATGCAGAAGCAGGTGCAGCAGCAGGAGATGCAACCGCAGTTGCAGCAGAAGTATATGCACCAGCAGGAAATGTAGCAGGAGATGAGACAGTAGATGAAGCAGCAGCACACGTAGCAGAAAATGCTGCAGATGCATCAGTAGGACTTTCAGCAGGAGATGTAGCAGGAAGTGATGCAGTGGGAAATGCAGAATATGCAGCAGCAATTGATGCATAAATAAATGCATCAGAGGAAGATTCATCAGCAGGAGATGGAGCATGAGATGCAGCGGGAAGAGATGAAGCAGGAGATGCATCCGCAAGAGATGCAGCAGGAGATGCAGAAGGATATGCAGTAGCAGGAGATGTAGCAGCACAATATGCAGTAGGATATTCAGCAAGAAAAGAAGCACCATGAGATGCTGCAGAAGTAGATGCAGCAGCAGATGAAGCAGCAGTAGATGCAGCAGAAAGCTATGCAGCAGAAGGAGATGAAGCAGGAGATGCTGCAGCAGGTGATGCAGCTGCAGGATATGCATCAGGAGGAGATACAGCAGCAGGAGATACAGCAGCAGGAGATACAGTAGGAGATGCAGCAGGATTAGAATTAGCAGGAGAAGCATCAAGACATGCAACAGCAGGAGATGCAGGATAAGGAGATGCATCAGGAATGTAGCAGGGAATTCAGTAGCAGCTGATGCAGCACGAGATGTAGTAGGAGATGCAGCAGAAGGAGATGAAGCGGGAGATGCAGAACTAGGATATGCATCATTAGGAGATGCAGTAGGATTGCTGCAGGGGATTCAGTAGCAGGTGATGCAACAGCAGATGCAGCAGCAGATGCAGGAGATGTAGCAGGAGGAGATGCAGAAGGAGATGCAGCAGAAGGATGTGCATCTGCATGAGATGCAGCAGGAGATGCATCAGCAGGGGAAGAAGTGGAATGAGATGCAGAAAAGAAGATACATTGAATGAGAAGCAGCAGAAGGATATGCAGCACAAGAAGCAGCCACCGTAGATTCAGCAGGAGATACAATAGACGATGCAGCAGCAGGAGATGTAGAAGATGCCGCAGTATGTGAATCACCAGGAGATGAAGCAGAAAGTGCTGCAAATGCAGCAGAAAGAGATTCAGCAGGAGATGAATCAGTAGATGATGCAGCAGCAGGAGATGAAGCAGCAGGGGATGAAGTAGGGCATGCAGAAGCAGTAGATGCAGCAAGGTATGCACCAGCAGGAGATCCAGCAGCAATAGATGATGTAGCAGGAGATGCAGCAGGAGATGACTAATCAGCAGATGCAGCAGCAGATGCAAGAGATGCAGCGGAAGGTGATGCAGTCGCAGATGCAGCACTAGGAGATGCAGCAGCAAGATATGCAGCAGTAGATGCAGGAGAAATATATGCATCAGCACGAGATGAAGCAGGAGATGCAGCATCAGGAGATGAAGTAGGTTATGAAGAAGAAGTAGATGCAGCAGGTTATGCACCAGCAGGACATTCAGCAGCAGAAGATTTAGCAGAGTAGCTGCATCACGAGATGAATCCACTGATGCATCAGAGGTAGTTGCAGATGGAGATGCGGTAGCAGGAGATTCAGCAGAAGATGCAGCAGCAATAGATGCAGGAAGAGATCCAGCAAGATGAGATATAGCAGCAGGAGATGTAGCAGCAGATGCAGGAGATGCAGCAGCAGGTGATGCAGCAGGCAATGCAGCAGGAGGAGAATCAGCATGAGGAGATAAATCATCAGGAGATGCAGCAGTAATGCAGCAGGGGATTCAATAGCAGGTGATTCAGCAGGAGATGCATCTGGGTATGCAGCAGCAGGAGATGCATCTGGGGATGCAACAGCAGGATGTGCAGCAGCAGGAGATGCAGGATGAATGCAGCAGGGGATTCAGTAGCAGGGGATGCTCAGCACCACCTGCTGCTGCATCTCATGCTACTGTATCATCTAATGCTGCATCTCCAGCTTCGGCATCATCTCTTGCTCCATCTCCACCTTATGCATCTCCTTCTGATGAATCTCCTTCTACATCACTTTCTGCTGCATCTTCTGCATTTCCTACTGAATCTCTTCCCCTTGCATCTCTTATTTTATCTCCTTCCTCTGCATCTGCAGCATATGCTGCTGCATCTGCTGCACATTCACATACTGCTGAATATACTGCTACATATCCTGCTGCTGCATCTACTGCTGCTGCATCTCCTGCTGCATCTGCTGCTGATGTATTTCTTCCTGCATCTCTTGTGGCTACATCTCCTGCTACAACTATTGCGGCTGCATCTTCTGCTGCATCTCCTGCTGCTTATAATTCTCTGCATCTTCTGCTATGCAGCAGGAAATCAGAATATTCAGCAGCAAGTGATGTATAAATAGATGCATCAGGAGAAGATTCATCAGCAGGAGATGGAGAAGGAGATGCAGCTGCAAGATATGCAGCAGGAGATGCAGTAGAAGGAGATGTATCAGCAGGAGATGTGGCAGGAGATTCAGCAAGACGTGATGCATCATGAGGTGCTGCAGCTGGAGATGCACCAGCAGACAAAGCAGCACTAGATGCAGCAGCAAGCTATGCAACAAAAGAAGATGCAGCAGGAGATGCAGCAGCAGAAGATAAAGTAGGACATGCAGCAGCAGTAGATACAGCAGTGTATCCAGCAGCAGCAGATTCAGCAGTAGGAGATACAGCAGCAGCACATGCAGCAAGAAGAGATGCAGCAGGTTATGCAGCAGCAGGATGTGCAGCAGGAGATGCAGCAGCAGGAGATGCTGGAGCAGGAGATACATCTGAAGGCAGCAGGGATTCAGTAGCAGCTGACGCAGCACGAGATGCAATAGGAGATTCAGCAGCACGAGATGCAGCAGGAGATGCAGCAGATGGAGCTGCAGCATCAGGAGATGCAGCAGGAATGCAGCAGGGGATTCAGCAGCACGAGATGCAGCAGCAGGAAATGGAGAATTACATAATGAAGCAGGAGATGCAGCAGCAGGAGATGCAGCAGGAAATGAAGCAGCCGTGGATGTAGTAGCAGGAGATGCAGAAGGAGATGCAGGAGATGCAACAGCAGGAGATGCAGTAGAGAATGCCGCAGCAGCAGCAGAAGTAACAGGAGATGCAGCAGCATTATATGCAGTAGGAGACTTAGCAGCAGGAGATGAAGAAGCAGGAGATGCTACAGGAGATTCATCAGGAGATGCAGAAGGAGGAGATGCATCAGCAGGAGATGCATCAGCAAGAAATGCAGCAGGAGATGCAGCTAGAGATGCAGCAGCAGTAGAGGCAGCAAGATATGCAGAAGAAGTAGATGCATCAGCGGGAGATGTGGCATGAGATGCAGAAGAAGGGGATGTACAGCAGATGCAGCCACAGCAGATGCAGCAGCATATTCAACAGCAGATTCAGTAGGAGTTGCAGGAGGAGATGAGGCAGCAGATGTAGCAATAGATACCATAGAAGATGCAGCAGGAAATATATCAGGATATCCAGGAGAAGTAGATGAAGCAGGAGATGAAGCAGAAGGAGATGCAGCAGCAGGAGATGCAGCAGCAGGAGATGCAGGAGGAGATGCAGAAACAGGAGGTGCAGCAGCAGTTGCAGCTGGAAATGACGCAGTAGGAGAGGCGTTAGGAAGAGAATCTTCAGCAGATGCAGCAGGATGTACAGCATGACGACATGTAGCAGGACATACAGCAGCAGATGAGGAAGGAAATGGAGCTGGAGATCCAGCAGCAAAGATGTAGCCACAGATGCATCAGCAGCAGATGCAGCAGGAGATGCAGCAACAGGAGATGCAGCAGGGTTTGCAGCAACAGGAGATTCAACAGCAGGAGAACCAGCAAGAGAGCAGAATAATGACATGAATCCACAGATGCATCAGAAGAATATGGAGAAGGAGATGCAGCAGCAGGAGTTGCAGCAACAGGAGTTGCAGCAGCAGATGCAGCAGCAGCAAATGCAGGAGAAATCCAGAAGCAGGGTATGCAGAAGCAGGATATGTAGCAGGAGATGCAGCAGTAGATGCAGCAGCAGCAAATGCAGAAGCAGATGCAGGAGATTCAGCAGCAAGAGACGCAGCAAGAGATGTAGCAGGAGGAGATGCAATAGGAGATGCAGCAGGAGATGCAACAGCAGTATCTGACGCAGCAGGAAATGCAGCAGCAGGGGAAGCAATAGAAGGACATGCAGGGAAGAAGGTGCACAGAAAGAGAAGTAGCAGAAGGAGATGCATCATCAGGAGATGCAGCAGGAGATGCAGCAGCAAGAGAAGAAGGAGGAGATGCATCAGGAAGCGATACAGCAGTAGGAGATGCAGCAGAAGGTGATGAAGTGGGAGATACAGCAGTAGGATATGCATCATTAGGAGATGCAGTAGGATTGCTGCAGGGGATTCAGTAGGGGGTAATGCAACAGCAGATGCAGCAGCAGATGCAGTAGATGAAGCAGCAGGAGAGGCAGAAGGAAGAGATGCAGAAGGAGATGCTACAGAAGGAGGTGCATCTGCATGAGATGCAGCAGGAGATGCATCAGCCGGGGAAGAGGTGGAATGAGATGCAGAAAAGAAGATGCATTGAATGAGAAGCAGCAGAAGGATATTCAGCACGAGAAGCAGCCACAGTAGATTCAGCAAAAGATATAGTAGAAGATGCAGCAGAAGGAGGTGTAGAAGGAGATGCCGCAGTATGTGAATCACCAGCAGATGAAGCAGATAGTGCTGCAGCAGAAGGAGATACAGCAGGAGATGCATCAGTAGATGATGCAGAAGCAGAAGATGAAGCAGCAGGAGATTACGCAGGAGATGCAGCAGTAGATGATGTAGCAGCAGGAGATGGAGCAGCAGTAGATGAAGTAGGGTATGCAGAAGCAGTAGATGCAGCAGGTTGCCCATCCGCAGGAAATTCAGAAGTAGGAGATTAAGCAGGAGAGCAGCATCAGGAGATGAATCTGCAGATGCATCAGAAGGATATAAAGCAGCAGATGCAGCAGCAGGAGATGAAGGAGGAGATCCAGAAGCAGGAGATACAGAAGAAGGAGATGTAGCAGGAAATGCAGCAATAGATGAATCAGTAGCAGATGCAGCAGCAGATGCCAGAGATGCAGAAGCAGCAGATGCAGCAGCATAAGATGCAGCAGCAGGAGATGCATAACCATGGACGAGCAGTAGATGCAGCTGCAGGATAGCAAGCAGGATATTCAGCAGTATGTGAAGCAACAGCAGATGCAGCAGCAGGAAGAGATGCATCAGGACATGCAGATGATGCAGCAGAAAGAAATGTAGGAGCTGGAGATGCAGCAGGAGGAGATGCAGCAGACGATGCAGAAGCAGTAGATGAATTAGGGTATGCAGTAGCACTAGATGCAGCCGTGTTTGCAGCAGCAGGAGATTCAGCAGCAGGGGAACCAGTAAGAGAGAAGCACCATATAATGAATCTACAGATGCATCAGAAGGATATAGAGCATGAGATGCAGCAGCCGGAAATGACGCACAAGTTGCCACAGCAGGAGATGCAGAAGGATCTCCAGAAGCAGGAGATGCAGAAGCAGGTAATGTAGCAGGAGATGCAACAGTAGATGAATCAGCAGCAGATTCAGCAGTAGACGCAGGAGATGCAGCAGTAGATGAATCAGTACCAGATTCAGCAGTAAACGTAGGAGATGCAGCAGTAGGAAGTGCAGCAGGATATGCAGCAGCAGGAGATGCAGCAGAAGATTCATCATAAGATGCAGCAGCAGTAGATGCAGCAGCAAGTGGTACAGCAGCTAGACATGCAGCAGGAGATGCAGCAGCATGGGAAGAAAGAGCTGGAGATGCAGAGAAGAAGATACAGAGAATAAAGAGCAGCATAAGGAGATGCAGCCGGAGACGCAGCCGCACTAGATGCAGCAAGAGATACAGCATCAGCAGATGCAGCAGCATGACATGCAGCAGGAGATGCAACCGCAGAAAATGCTGCAGATGCAGCAGTAGGAGTTTCACCAGGATATGCAGTAAGAAGAGATGTAGCAGGAAATGTAGAAGATGCAGCAGCAAGTGATACATAAATAGATGTAGCAGGAGATTTATCAACAGGAGATGGATCAGGAGATGCAGCAAAAGGAGATGAAGCAGGAGATGCAGCAGCAGGAGATGCAGCAGCAGGAGAGGCAGCAGGAACGCAGCATGGAATGCAGCAGCAGGTGATGCAGTATGAGATGCATCAGGAGATGCTGCAGCAGGAGATTCACCAGGAGATGCAGCAGCAGGAGGAAATGAAGTAGCAGGATATGCAGCAGGAGGAGATGCAGTAGCAGGAGATGCAGAGCAGAGGATGCAGAGAATGATAAGCAGGAGAAGCAGCAGGAGATGCAGCCACAATGGATGCAGAAAGAGATACAGCAGCAGTAGATGCAGCAGCAGTATATGTAGCATTATATTCAGCAATATCTGAATCAGCAGCAGATGCAGCAGCAAATGCTGCAGATGCAGCGGAAGGAGATTCAACAAGAGATGCAGGAGGAAGAGTTTCAATAGGAAATGTGGAAGATGCAGCAGAAAGAGATGCAGAAGGAGATTCATAAGGAGGAGATGCATAAGCAGGAGATGGAACAGGAGATGATGCCGAAGCCAGAGATGCAGAAGCAGGAGATAACGCAGGAGATGCAGCATTAGATGATACAGTAGCATGAGATGCAGCGGGAGATTCAGCAGCAGTAGATTAAGTAGGGTATGCAGCAGCAGTAGATGCTGCAGGGTGTGCACCAGCAGGAGATTCAGCAGCAGGAGATTAAGTAAGAGAGGAGCATCATGAGATGAATCAGATGAAGTTGCAGCAGGAGTTTCAGCAGAAGATGCATCAGCAAGAGATGCAGGAGGAGATCCAGCAGGATGAGATACAGCAGCAGGAGATACAGCAGGAGATGCAGCAGGAAGAGATTCAGCAAGAGATGCATCAAGATTGGCAGAAACAGGAGATGCAGCAAAAGATGCAGCAGCAGGAGATGCAGCAGCATGTAATGCTGCAGGAGATGCAGCAGCAGGAGATGCAGGAGGAGATCCAACAGGATGAGATACAGCAGAAAGAGGTGCAGCACGCGATGCAGAACTACAGCAGGACATGCATCATGATTTGCAGCAGCACGAGATGCATCATGACTTGCAGCAGCACAAGATACAGCAGGAGATGCAGCAGGATCTGAAGCAGCAGATGCCGCAGCAGATGCAGTAGCAGGAGATATAACAAGAGATTCAGCAGGAAATGCATCAGTAGGAAATGGAGCAGGAGATACAGCAAGAGGTGCATGATCAGAATATGCAGCATTAAGAGATGCAGCAGGACATGCAGCAGGAGATGCAGCAGCAAGTTATGCAGCCGCGGGACATGCAGCCGCGGGAGATGCAGCCGTGGGAGATGCAGAAGGAGCTGAAGCAGCAGATGCAGCACGAGATGCAGAAGCATATGCAGCAGGAGGAGATGCAGCATAAGGTGATGCAGAAGGAGATGCAGCAGAATGGAGATGCAGCAGCAACAGATGCAGGAGATGCAGCAGCTGGAGGTGCATCAGCAGAAGATGCAGCTGAAGCAGAAGCAACAGCAGATTCCTCACATAATACAGCAGGATGTGCAGCAGCAGGAGATGCAGCAGCAGGATATGCAGAAGAGGATGCAACAGGACCTGCAGCAGGAGATGCAGCAGCAAGTTATGCAGGAGCATGAGATGCCACAGGAGTAGATACAGCAGCAGCAGATGCAGCAGGAGATGCAGCAGGAGAAGATAGAGTAGAAGATGCAGCATAAGGATATGCATCAGGATATTCCACAGGAGCTTCAGCATCTGATGCAGGATCACGAAATGCAGAAACGAGAGATGCAGCAGTAGGAGATGCAATAGGAGATGCAGAATCAGGAGATGCAGCAGTAAATTCAGCAGGAGATGAAGCAGGAAGAGATGCAGTAGGAAATGCAGCAGGAGGAGATGCAGCAACAGGAGATCTAGCAGAAAGAGATCCAGCAGGAGATGCAGCAGGCGATAGAGCAGCAAGAAATGCAGCAGGAGATGCAGCCGTAGGAGATGCAGTAGGATATACATCAGCAGAAAATGCAGCAGCAGGAGATGCATGATGAGCGGAAGCAGCAGATGATACAGGAGATGCAGCAGCAGGAGATAGAGAAGGAGATTCAGCAGAAGATGCATCAGCATGAAATGCAGCAGGAGATGAAGCAGGAGATGCAGCAGAAGGAGATGCTGCACCAGGAGATGCTGCAGCAGCACGTGCAGAAGGAGATGCAGCAGAAGGAGATACAGCAGCAGAATGAGATGCAGCAGCAGGAGATTCAGCAGCAGACACAGGATATTCAGCAGCAGACACAGCATCAGAAGATTCAGCAGCAGGAGATGCAGAAGCAAATGCAGCAGTAAGAGTGGCAGCAGGTGGAGATGTATCAGGAGATGCATATTCAGAAGGAGGTGCAGCAGGAGATTCAGCAGGATATGTAGAAGGAGGAAATGATGCAGCAGACACAGCAGCGGGAGATGAAGCAGCAGCAGATGCAGCAGTAGGAGATGCAGGAGGAGGATATGAATCAAGAGGTGCATATTCAGGAGGAGATGCAATGGGAGATGTAGCAGGTTATTTAGATTCAGGAGATTCAGCAGTCGGAGATGCAAGAGCAGGAGATGCCACCGCAAAAGATGCATCAGATTCATCAGGAAATGCAGTAGCAGGATATGCAGCATTAGATGCAGCAGGAGATGCAGCAGCAGGTAATGCAGCAGCAGATTCAGCAGCAAATGCAGCAGGAGATGCAGCAAAATGAGATGCAGAAGCAAATGCAGTAAGAGATCCAGTTTAAGCAGTAGATGCAACAGGAAGTAATACTTCAGATGATACATCATCAGGAGATGAGCAGGAGATTGAGCAGGAGAGGCAGTAGGAGAGGCAGCAGTTCCTGCTGATGCATCTCGTGCTGCATATCCTGCTGCGGTATCTTGCTGATTCATCTCTTGCTGATGCATATTTTGTTGCATCTCCTGCTTCTGCATCTACTATTGCAACATTTCTTCTGAATCTGCTGCAGCATCTCCTGCTGCTTCATCTCTTGCTGCATTTATTTCTGCTGCATCTCCTGATGAATATGCATCTCCTGCTGCATCTCCTCACGCTTCATCTCCTGCTGCTGCATCTCCTGGTTCTGCATTTGCTGCTATATCTGCTGCTGCATCTCCTGCTGCTGCAATTCCTGCTGCATCTCCTGCTGCTGCAATTCCTGCTACATCTCCTGCTGCTGCATCCTGCTGCATCTCCTGATATATCTCCTACTTCTGCATCTCCTGTCTGCATCTCCTGCTGCTAGATCTCCAGCTGCCTCTCCTGCTGCTGTATCTGCTGCTGCATCTCCTGCTGCTGCCCATCAAGCTGCTGCATCTTTCTTTCTGCATTTACTTCTCTTAATCTATTGTGTCGGAATCTCCTGCTGCATCTGCTGCTGCTGCATCTCCTGCCTCTGCATCTCCTGCTGCATCTTCTGCTGCTGCATCTCCTAATACACCTCCTGCTGCTGCACCTCCTGCTGCTCAATATCCTGCTTCATCTTGGCAAGCTGCATATACTGCTGCTCTAGCTCCTGCTGCTGCATCTCCTGTTGCTGCATGTTCTTCTGCATCTCCTCCTGCTGCATCTGCTGCTGTATCCTCTTCTACTTCATCTTCTGCTGCATTTCTTGTTTCTGAAGCTCATGATCCTGCATCTTCTTCTGGGACAATTCCTGGTGCTTCATTTCCTGCTCCATTTCTTCCTTTAACATCTCCTGCTGCATCTCCTGCTGCTGCATCTCCTGCTGCAGCATCTCCTGTTGCTACATCCCCTGCTGAATCTACATCTCCTGTAGCATCTGCTGTGGCATCTCTTTCTGCTGAATCTCCAATTCATCTCCTGCTGCATTGCTGATGCATCTGCTGCTGCATCTCCTGCTGCTTTATAAACTACTGCTGCATATCCTGCTGTTGCATATCCCATTGCATCTCCTGGTGTTGCTTCTCCTGCTGCCCCATCTCCTGCTGTATCTCCTGCTGCTGCATTTTGTACTGCACCTCCCGGTGCTGCATCTCTTGATGCTGCATTCCCTGCAGCATCTCCTGCTTCTGCATCTTCCGTAGAATCTCCTGTTCCTGCTTCTCCTGCTTAATCTGCACCTCCTGCTGTTGCATCTCCTGCTGCATCTACTGCTGCATCTCCAGCTGCATCATCTCTTCTACATCTCCTGCTGCAAAGTCTCCTGCTGCTATATTTCCTGCTGCACTTACTGCTGCATCTACTGCTGCATCAATTCCTACATATCCTGCTGCTGTATCTCCTCCTGATGCATCCTTAGCTGTTGCATCTCCTGTTGCATCTCCTGCTGCTGCATCTCCTGCTGCTGCATCTCCTGATAAATGTGGTCCTGCATCTGCTACTGCATCTCCTACTACTTCATCTAAAACTGCTACATCTGCTGCTGAATCCTGTTTCTGTATCTAGTGCTGTTGCTTATTGTATGCATCTCCTGCTGCTACATATCCTGCTGCTGCATTTCCAAAAGTATCTCCTGCTGCATCTCCTCCTGCTGCATCTCCTGCTGAATCATCTCCTGCTGCTCCATATCTTTCTACTGCATCTCCTTATGATTCATATCCTGTTGAATTTTCTGATAAATCTGCTGCTGCATCTGCTGCATTTCATCTCCTTCGGCTGCATCTCCTTCAGCTGCATCTCTTGCTGCTCCATTTCCTGCTGCTGTATATCCTGCTGAATATCCTGCTGCTTCATTTTCTGCTGCATCTCGTCTGCTTCATCTCCTGCTGCTATATATCTCCTGCAGCTGCACCTCATTTTGCATCTTGTCTTGCTGCATTTCCTGCTGTATCTCCTCCTGCTGCATCTTCTGCTGTATCTTCTGGTGCTGCATTTCCTGCTGCATCTGCTACTGCATCTCCTGCTTCATCTTCTGCTGCTGAATCTCGTGCTGCTACATCTGCTTTTGCATCTCCTTATACATCTATTCCTGTCTCATCTACTGCTGCTGCCTCTGCTGCTGCAACTCCTGCTGATGCATCTCCTGCTGCATTTCCTGCTGCTGTATCTACTGTTGCTACATTTCCTGCTGAATCTGCTGCTGAATCTGCAGCAGCATCTCCTGGTGCTGCATCTCCTGGTGCTCGATATCCTGCTTCATCTTCTCCTGCTGCATCTCCTGTATCTTCATCTGATGCTAAATCTACTGCTACTACATCTCCAGCGGCATCTCGTCCTGCTGCATCTGCTGCTGCATCACTCTTTCATGCCTCTCCTGCTGCATCTCTGTCTTCTGCATCTCATGCTGCTGCATCTTCTGCACTTGCATCTCCTGCAGATGCATATCCTGCTTCATTCCCTGCTTCTGCATATCATGCTGTATCTCCTGTTATATCTCCTTGTGCCACATCTCCTTCTGCATTTCCTGGTGCTGCATCTCCTGCTTCCCCATCTCCTCCTGCTGTATCTCTATCTCCAGCTTCTGCTAATTCATCTCCTGCTGCTTAATCTCCTGCTGCATCTACCACTTCATTTCCTACTTCATCTGCTGCTGCTGCATCTGCTGCTACTGCATCTCCTGCTGCTACATCTCCTGATGGATCTCCTGCTGCATCATCTCCTCCTGCATCATCTGCTGCTGAATCTCTTTCTGCATCTGCTGCTGCATCATCTACTGCTGAACCTTCTTCTGCATCTGCTGCTTCATCTGCTACTGCTGTATCTTTTGCTTCATCTCCTGAGTCTGCATCTACTTCTACATCTCCTGCTACTGCATTTCTTGCTGCTGCATCTTCTGTAGCATATCCTGCTGCTGCATTTCCGGCTTCATCTCCTACTGAAAATCCTCTATCTCCATTTCCTGCTGTTTTGTGAAAACACAATAATTCCTGCAGGGAATATTCGAGCATGGAATTCTGCTGTTTCTGTATGTCTTCTCTTATAGCACTTTCACTGCAGAACAACTTCTCAGGAAGTGTTTTCACTGCAAGCTGCAAAGCATGACTAACAGAAAGTTTTAGTATAAGGTACTGAATTATGACTTAACTGTCCCTATTAAGACGCTTTAGAAAAATTGAATAACGCTGACGGGGAAGATGCTAGCATGGAATGCTGCTGTTCTGTATGTCTTCTTTTAAACCGCTTTCACTGCAAAGCAAAACTTGTAGAAGTTTCAATCTCGTCTTGTATACAGTAACATCAGAATGACTATTAAAGCGTCACTGCAAAATTTAAAATCATTCAAAACAAGTAAGGCAGGGAAGCTGCTATGATCAAATTCTGATTTTAGTTTGAATCTTCTCTTGAATCACTTTGACTGCAAGCTGCAAAGCATACTAAGAAAACGTTTTAGTACAGGTTACTGAATTTGGACTATGAAGGAGCTTTCCTAAAAGTAAGTAAGACCCACAGTGAAGATGCTAGCTTGGAATGCTGCTGCTTTTGAATGTCTTCTCTTTTAGTGCTTTCACTGCAAAGCAAGACTTGTAGACCTTTCAGACTGGGCTTGTGTACTGCAACATCAGAATGGCTATTAAGCATCACAGAAAAATTTTAAAACGTTCAGAAAAAGTACTGCAAGGGCGCTGCTACGATCAAATCCTTGCTCTCGTTAGAATCTCCTCTTGAAGTGCTTTCACTGCAAGCTGTAAAGCAAGTCTAATAAAACATTTAGTATTGGTTACGGAATTGTGATTTAACTGTGCCTAGAGAGGCGTTTTAGGAAAAGTGAGCAATGCCTGTATGGACGAGATTAAAATGGAATGTTGATGCTTCTGAATGTCTTCTCTTAGAGAACTTTCACTGAAAGTCAAGATTTGTAGAACTTTCAGTACTGTAATATCAGAACGGCTATTAAAGCATCAATTCAAAATCTCAACTCGTACAGCACAAGAATGGCAGGGAAGCTGCTATGATCAAATGCTAGGTTTTGTTAGTCTTCTCTTGAAATGCTTTCACTGCAAGCTGCGAAGCACGACTTTTGGACCATTTTAATATAAGTTACTGAATTGTGACTTAATTGCCCAAAATAATGCACTTTAGGAAAAATGAGTAAATTCCGAAGGGAAGGTGGTAGCATGGAATGCTGCTACTTCTGAATGTCTTCTCTTATAGCACTTTCACTGCAAAGTACGACTTCTAGAAGTTTTACTCTAGGCTTCTGAAGTATATCATCAGCTAGTAAAGCGTCACTTCAAAATTTCAGAGTGTTCAGCACAAGTACCGCAGGAAGATGCTGCCATCAAATTTTGGCTCTCGTTAGGATCTTCTCATGAAGAGCTTCCACTGCCAGCTGCAAAGAACGAAAAAGGCAAAGTTTTCATCTAGGCTAGTTATTAGCGACTTAATAACACCTAATAACGCGCTTTAGGAAAAGTGAATATCTCCAGCAGGGAAGATGTTAGTATGGAATGCTTCTGCTTCTGAATGTCTTCTCTTAGAGCACTTTAACTGCAAATCAAGACTTTTAAAACGTTCACTCTAGGCTTGTGAACTGTAACATCAGCATGGCTAGTAAGGCTTCACGTGAACATTTGAAAATGTTCAGCACAACTACCGCAGGTAAGATGCCACCATGAAATGATGGCTCTCATTAGAGTCTTCTCTGGAAACGCTTTCACTGCAAGCTGCAAAGCACAACTAAAAGGACGATTTGGTATAGTATACTGAATTGTTCCTTTATATCACAAATTAGTGCTCTTTAAGAAAAGTGAGTAACTGCCGGAGGGAAGATGCTAGCATGGAATGCTACTGCTTCTGAATGTCCTCTTTTGGAGTGCTTTCACTGCAAAGCAAGACTTTTAGAACTTTCCGTCTAGGCTTGTGAACTGCAACATCAGAGTTGTTATTAAAACGTCACTTCAAACTTTAAAAATTGTTCAGCACAATTACAGCAGGGAAGCTGCTACCATCAAATGCTGACTTTTCTTAGAGTATTCTCTTGAAGCACTTTCAATGCAAGCTGCAAAGCACGACTAGTTGACCGTTTTAGTATAATGTACTGAATTGTGACTTATCTCCGCTAAGAAGGCGCTTTAGGAAAAGTGAGTAAATCCCATAGGGAAGAAGCTGGCAAGGAATGCTGCTGCTTCTGAATGTGTTCTCTTAGAGCGCTTTCACTACAAAGGAAGAATTATAGAACTATCAGTGTAATAGACTGCGGACAAGAGTATGGGTTCAATTAGAATTTATTGAATTATAGCAAGCAAGGCAAAGGCAAAAACAGTGCTGGGCGACAGGGGATTCTATTGCTCCTCAAACTGCCGCAACATCCCAGGTCTTGGTTTCCTTTTTTATACAGTTCTGTTCCCTGCTATGCGGCTTTTTTTCGTTAGTACTCTGTGCCTGCGTATCTTGTTGTAATGGGCCTTCGACCTTCGTTGCGATGCAGGTGGTGTTCTGATACGATACACTCCTGGTTCGGCAGCTGCTTCCTGGACCTTGACTGCGTCCTGGTTCTTCAGTAAACAGCTGTGTCAGCGGATAGCTATACCTAAATTCTTAGAGACTTAAAACTAAAACAAACTTTAATCAGTGAACAAAAACATGGATTATATTTCCCACATCAGTATAAGCTTGCATACTGTAATATATAAAGGGCAAACAAAGCGTCTCTTCAAAAATTCAGATCGTTCAGCACAAGAACGGCAGGGAAGCTGCTACGATCAAATGCTGTCTTTCGTTAGAGTCTTCTGTGGAAGTGATTTCACTGCAAACTGCAAAGCACGACTAACAGAACGATTTAGTGTAAGGTACTGAATTGTACCTTATCTGCACCTATTACGGCGCTTTAGGCAATTCGAAAAACTCCCACAGGGAAGACGCTAGCATGGAAAGCTGGTTCTTCTGAATGTCTTCTTTTATACTACTTTTTCTGTAAAGCAAGACTTGTTGAGATTTCAATGTAGACTTGTGTACTGTAACATCAGAATGACTATTAAAGCATCACTTCAAAATTTCAAATCGCTCAGAACAAGTAACGTAGTTAAGATATTACCATCAAATATTGGCTCTCGTTATAGTCTTCTGTAGAAGCGCTTTCACTGCAAGCTGCAATGCACGACTACCCAAACATTTAGTATAGATTACTGAATTCTGACTTAACTGCGCCTATGAAAACTCTTTAGGAAAAGTTAATATTTCCAGCATGGAAGATGCTAGAATGGAATGCTGATGCTTCTGAATATCCTCTCTTATAGTGCTTTCACTGTAAAGGTAGACTTGCAGAACTTTCAGTCTAGGCTTGTGTACTGCAACATCAGAATGGTTATTAAAAAGTCACTTCAAAATTTCAAGGCGTTCAGAACAAGGAACGCAGAGAACCTGCTGGCTCTCATTAGAGTCTTCTGTGGAAAAGATTTCAATACTAGCATAAAGAACGATTTATGTACCGTTTTAGTATAGGGTACTGAATTGTGTCTTAATTGCGCTCCAGGAAAAGTGAGCAACTCCTGCCAGGAAGATGCTAGCATGGAATGCTGCTGTTTCTGAATATCTTCTCTTATAGCTCTTTCACATCAAAGCAAAACATGTAGAACTTTCAGTCTAGGCTTGTGTTCTGTAACATCAGAATGGCTATTAAAGCATCACTTCAAAATTTAAAAGCCTACATCGTCTCCTGATGCATCTCCAGCTGGTGCATCTGCTGCCTCTACTCCTGCTATTGCATATCCAGTACCATTTCCTACTGCATTTTCTGCTGCTGCATCTCCTGCTGAATCTGCCTATGCGGCTCTATCTCCTGATGCTGAATCTGCTGCTGAATCTCCTGCAGCTGTATAATATGCTGATTCTCCTACTGCTTCTCCTTCTGCTGCATCTCCTGCTGCATTTCCTGCTCCTGGATCACTGCTGCTGCATAAACTGCTGAATCTCCTGCTACATCTCTGATGCTGCATATCCTCCTGCATCTCCTGCTCAATTTACTGCTGAATATGCATTTGCTGCTGCATCTCCTGCTGCATCTGCTACAGCATACCCTGCTGCATCCACTTTTCAATCACCTTAGCTGCATCCTCTGCTTCTGCATCTCCTACTGCAGCATCTCCGCCTGCTGCATCTCATTCTTCTTCATCTCATGCTACTGCATCTCCTGCTGCTATGTCTTCTACTGCAGCTCCTCATGCATCTCCTGCTGCTACATCTTCTTCTGCATCTCCCTTTCATCTCCTGCTATATCTCCTGCTGCTTTTTCTGCTGCTGCATCTCCTGATGCTAACATTTCTTCTGCATCTCCTGTTCATCTTCTGCTGCATCTCATGCTGATTCTCCTGCCACTGCATCTCCTGCTGCATATCCTACTACTGCATCTCCTGCTTCTGCATCTCCTTCTGGTGCATCTCCTGTGAAACCTCTAGCTAATCTATCTCCTACTGATTCCACATCTCCTCTTACATTACCTGCTGCATCTACTGCTGTTGCATCCACTACTGCATCTCCTTCTGCTGCCTCACGATCCGACATCTCCTGCAGCTTCATCCCTTGATGCATCTCCTGCTATATCTCATGATGCATTTCCTGCTGCCTATCCTGCTTCTCCATCTCATGGTGGACCTCCTTTTGCTAAATCTACTGCCGCATTTCCTGCTGCATCTCCTGCTGGTTCATCTCCTGCTGCCTTTACTGGTAATGCATATCCTGCTGGTGCATTTATTGATGCATCTCTTCTATCTGCATCTTTTTCTGAATATCCTCCTGCCTCCTTTCCTGCTGCATTTCCTGTTGAATCTCCTTCTACTGCATCTGCAGCATATGCTGTTGTATCTGCTGCTGCTTCACCTACTGCTGCATCTCCTGCTGTTGCATCTGCTGCTGCATCTCCTGCTACGGCATCTCCTTCTCAATCTGAATCTCTTCTTTAGTCTGCTGCCTGCATCTCCTTCTGCTGCATCGCCTCCTGCATCTCCATCTTCTGCACCTCTTGCAGTATCGCCTGCTGCATGTCCTGCTGCTGTGTCTTCTGCTGCATAACCTGCTTCTGCATCTTCTACTCTGTCTGCTGCTGAATCTCCTGCTGCATTGCGTACTTATGCATCTCCTGGTTCTGCATATCCTGCTGCTGCATCTCCTATTGCATCTCCTGCTTTTGCATCTCCTGCTGCTGCATCTCCCATGCCATCTCCTGCTGCTGCATCTGCTGCAGCATCTCCAACTACTGCATTTCCTACTGAATCTGCATCTCTTCTTTCATCTGCTGCGGTATCTCCTGCTGTTCCCAACTGCTACTCCTGCATCTTCTGCTGCATCCACTGCTCCATCTCCTCTGCTACCTCTCCTCCTGCATCTCCTCCTGTTTAATCTCTTCTTGCATCTCCTGCTGCTGTATCTCATGGTGCATATCCGCTTGCTACATCTCTGGCTGCATCTCCTGTTGCATCTCCTCCTGTTTCATCTCTTCTTGCATCTCCTCCTGCTGTATCTCATGGTGCATATCCGCTTGCTACATCTCTGGCTGCATCTCCTGTAGCATCTCCTGCTGCATCTTCTGCTAGTGCATGTCCTGCTGCATTTCCTGCTGAGGCATATCCTGTTGTTGTATTACCTGATGCATCTCTTCCTGCTACATCTTTTTCTGCATATCCAGCTGCATCTCTTCCTGCTGCATCTCCTTCTTAATCTCCTAATACTACATCTCCATCATATGTTGCTGCATCTGCTGCTGCTTCACCTACTGCTGCATCTCCTGCTGTGGCATCTGCTGCTGCATCTCCTGCTACTTCATCCCCTTCTGAATCTGCATCTCATTTGTCTGCATCTACTCTTATATCTCCTTCTTCTTCGTCTCTTGAGGTATATACTGCTGCATCTCCTGCTGCTGTATCTCCTGCTGAAGAATCACCATCTGCTGTATCTCCTGTTGCATCTCGTGATGCTTCATCTCCTTCTGCTACATCTCCTGCTGCTCTGTCTGCTATTGCATCTCTTGATTCATCTCCTGTTGCTGCATCTCCTGCTTTATTTCCTCATGCATCACCTACTGCTGCATCTCCTAATGCATGTTGTGCTGATGACTCTCCTACTTCTGCATCTCCTGCAGCAGCATCTCCTATTGCAGCTCCTACTGCTGCATCTCCTGCTGCTGCATCCCCTGCTGCTGCATCCTCTCTTTCATGTACTGCTGCTTCATATCCTTCTACATCTTTTGTTGCTGCATCTCCTTCTGATGTGTCTGATGCTAAATCTCTTGCTGCACCTTCTGCTGCATCTCCTACTGCATCTCCAGCAGCTGCATCTTCTGCTTCTGCACCTCCGGCTGCATCTACTGCTTCTTCATCTCCTGCTACATCTTCTGATACTGCATCTCCTGCTGGTGCATCTGATGCTGCATCCACTGCTGCATCTCCTTCTGCTGCCACTTCTCCTGCATTTCCTTCTGCTGCCTCTCCTCCTGCATTTCCTCCTGCTTCATCTCTTGCTGCATCTCCTGCTACATCTACTGCTGCATCTCAGGCTGCCTGTCCTGATGCTGCATCTCCTGATGGTACATCTCCTGCTGATGCATCTCTTGTTGAATGTGCTTCTTAATCTGTTGTGGCATCTGCTGATTCTGCACCTCCTGCTGCTAAAACTGTTGCTTTTCCTTCTCCTGCTGAATGTGCTGCTGCTTGTCGTGCTGAATATGAATCTCCTGCTGCTGCTTCTCCTGCTTCTGCATACCTTGCTGCTACATGTCCTATTACATCTGCTGCTATTGCATCTCCTGCTGCTGCATACCCTGCTGCTTTATCCTCTGTTTCATTTCTGCTGCTGCATGTCCTCTACATCTTCTGCTGCTACATTTCCTTCTGCTGCATCTGCTGCTGAATCTCCTGCTGCTGAATGTCCTCCTGTTGCATCTCCTGCTGCATCTCCTGCTGAAAATCTTGCTGCATATCCTGCTGCTGCATCTCCTTCAGAATATCTAGATGATGCAGATGCAGCAGATGGAGCAGCAGGAGGTGCAGAAGTAGATGCAGCAGGAGATGCCACAGCAGGAGATGGAGCAGGAAATGCAGCAGCAAATGAAGTAGAAGGAGATGCAGCAGCAATATATGCAGAAAAAGGAGATGAAGCAGGATATGGAGCATCAGGAGACTAAGCAAAAGGAGATGCATTAGGAGATTACGCAGCAGGCGATGCATCAGAAGGAGATGCAGCAGCAGATGCAGAACCAGGAGATGAATGGGGACATTCAGCAGCAGGAGATGCAGCAGAAGGAGATGCAACAGTAGATGAATCTACAGCAGATGCCGTAAAAGATGCAAGAAATTCGGCAGGAGGAAATGCAGCAACAGGAGATGCAGCAAGATATGCATAAGCAGGAGATGTAGTATGAGATGCAGAAGAAGGAGATGCAGCAGGAAATGCAGCAGCAGGAGATGAAGCATCAGATGCAGAAGCAGGAAATGCAGCAAGAGGAAATGCAGCAAGAGTTGCGGCAGTACATGAAGCAGCAGGAAATGCAGCAGAAGGAGATGAATCTGCAGAAAATGCAGCAGGAAATGCACCATCAGATGCAGCCGTAAGAGATAAAGCAGCAGCAGATGCAGCTTGAAATGCAGCAGCAGTAGATGCAGCAGGGTTTGCAGCAGCAGGAGATGCAGAAGCAGGAGATCCAGCAAGAAAGCACCATCATAAGATGAATCCGCAGATGTATCAGAAGGATATGGAGCAGGAGATGCAGCAGCAGGAGTTGCAGCAGGAGATATAGCAGCAGCAGGTGCAGAAGTATGAGATGCAGCAGGAGATGAAGCCACAGTAGATGCAGCAAGAGATACAGCAGCAGCAGGATATGTAGCAGGAGATGCAGCAGTATGTAAAGCAGCAGCAGATGTAGCAGCAAATGCTGCAGATGCAGCAGTAAGTGATTCTACAGGAGATGCAACAGGAAGAAATGCATCAGGAAATGCAGAAGATGCAGCAGAAAGTGATGCTTACTGAGCTGGATCAGGAGAAGATTCACCAGCAGGAGATGGAGCAGGAGACACAGCCGCAAGAGACACAGCAGGTAATGCAGCAGGAAATGCAGCAGGAGATGCAGAACGAGATGCAGTAGCAGGATATGCAGCAGGAGATTGAGCAAGAGGAGATGTACCCTGAGATGCTGCAGCAGGAGATGCAGCTGGAGATGTAGCAGCAGACGAAGCAGCAGCAAGATATGCATCAGAAGGAGGTAAAGCAGAAGGTTCAAAAGCAGGAGATTAAGCTAGAGGAAATGCATTAAGAGATGTAGTATCAGGAGATGCAGCATCAGGAGATGCAGTCGCAGCAGATGCAGGAGCAGATTCAGAAGCAGATTCAGTAAGAGATAAAGCGGCGGGAGATTCATAAGCAAAAGATATAGCACCAGAAGATGCACCAGCAGGAAAAACTACAGGTAATGCAGCAACAGGAGAAGCAGCAGGAGATGCAGCAGGGTATGCAACAGCAGGAGATGCAGCGGCAGGAGATGAAGAAGGGCAGAATCATCAGCAGAAGAATCCGCTGATGCATCAGAGCAGATAGAGATGCAGCAGCAGGAGGTTCAGCAGAGGATGCAGCAGCAATAGATGCAGTAGGAGATCCAGGAGGATGAGATAGAGCAGCAGGAGATGTAGCAGCAGATGCACCAAGAGATGCAGCATCAAGAGATGCAGCGTCAGGAGACCCAACATTGGGAGATGTAGCAGGAATGCAGCATTGGATTCAATAGCCGGTGATACAGCAGGAGATGCATCAGGATATGCAGCAGTAGGAGATGCACCAGAGGATACAGCTGCAGGAGGTGCAGCAGCAGGAGATGCAGCAGGAATGCAGCAGGGGATTCAGTAGCAGAAGCAGCAGCAGTAGATGAAACAGAGGAGGCAGAAGCAGAGGATAAAGCAGCATGAGATGCATCAGCACGAGATGCAACATAAGATGCATATTCAGCAGGAGATGCAGCAGCATATTCCGCAGCACATCCAGCAGAAGATGCAGAAGCAGGAGATTCAGCAGTAGGAAATTATGACCCAGCAGATGCTGCAGCAGATACAGAAGGACATTCAGCAAGAGTTGCAGCAGGAGATGCAGCAGCAGGAGATGCAGCAGTGTATGCAGCAGCAGCAGATGATGCAGGAGGACATAAAAAAGTAGAAGGTGAAGCAACAGGAGATGCAGCAGTATATTAATCTACAGCAGATGCACCAAAAGATGCAGGAGATGCAACAGCAGGAGATGCAGCAGCAGAAGATGCAGCAAGATATGCAGAAGCAGGAGATGCATCGGCTGGAGATGTGACATGAGATGCAGAAGAAGGACATGCACAGGAAATGCAGATGCAGCAGATGCAGCAGCATATTCAACGGCAGATTCAGTAGGAGTAGCAGCAGCAGGAATTGAAGCAGCAGGAGATGTAGCAGCAGAAGTTGCAGAAGCAGATTCTGCAGGAGATACAGTAGAAAGAGAACCTTCAGCAGATGCAGCAGCGTGAGATGCAGCAGAAGGAGATAATGCAGGATATGTAGCAGGAGGAGTTGTAGAAGGAGATACAGCAGCAGGAGATTAAGAAAAAATGCATCAGGAGATGCAGCAGCAAGATATTTAGCAGAAGGAGATGCAGCAGCAGGAGATGCAGCATCAAGAGGTGCAGCTGCAGCAGCTGCAGCACCAGATTCACAAGCAGATTCATTAAGAGATGTAGCAGAAGAAGATTCACAAGCAGAAGATGCAGCAGCAGGAGATTTAGTAGAAGGAGATTCAGAATGAGATGCAGCAGCAGGAGATGAACAAGGCGGAAATGCTTTAGGAGACGCAGCAGCAGGAGATGCATTAGGTGATGTAACAGCAGATGCAGCAGCAGAAGATGCAGCAGCAGACGCAGCAGCAAGATATGGAGCAGAAGGAGATGAAGGAGATGCAAGCAGCAGGAGATGCAGCATCAAGAGATGCAACCGCAGCAGATGCAGAAGCAGATTCAGAAGCAGATTCATTAAAAGATGAAGTGGCAGGAGATTCACAAGCAGAAGATTCAGTAGCAGGAGATTTAGCAGCATGAGATACTTTAGGAGATGTGGCCGCAGCAGATCAGCAGCAGATTCAGAAGCAGATTCAGTAAGAGATGTAGCAGCCGGATATTCATATGCAGAAGATGCAGCAGAAGGAGATCTAGCAGCAGGAGATTCAGAAGGAGATGCAGCAGAAGGAGATGCAGCAGTAGGATATGCAGCAGGAGGAGATGCATCAGTGGGAGATGGAGCAGGAGATGCAGCCAGAAGAGATGCAGCAGGATATGCAGCAGGATATGCAGCAGGAGATTTAGTATCAGGTGTTTTAGAAGCAGGATATGTAGCAAGAGATTGAGTAAGAGGAGGTGCACCATGAGATGCAGCATCAGGTGATGCAGCAGGAGATGCAGCAGCAGACAAAATCTCAGTGGATGCAGTAGCTATATATGAAGCAGAAGGAGATGAAGCAGGAGTTGCACCATTAGGAGATTAAATAGAAGGGAATGCATTAGGAAATTTTGTAGCAGGAGATGCAGCAGGAGAAGATGCAGCAGGCCATGCAGCAGCAGTAGATGCAGCAGTGTATGAAGCAGGACGAGATTCAGCAGCAGGAGATGCAGCAGACGATGCAGAAGCAGTAGATGAATTAGCTATGCAGCAGCCGTAGATGCAGCAGGGTTTGCCGCAGCAGCAGATTCAGCAGCAGGGGAACCAGCAAGAGAGCAGCACCATATGATGAATCTGCAGATGCATCAGAAGTATATAGAGCATGAGATGCAGCAACAGGAGTTAACACAGAATATGCCAGAGCAGGAGATGCAAGAGGAGATCCAGAAGCAGGAGATGCAGAAGCAGGTGATGTAGCAGGAGATGCAGCACTAGATGAATCAGCAGCAGATGCAGCAGTAGATGCAGGAGATGCAGCAGTAGGGGAAGAAATAGCTGGCGATGCAGAGAAGAAGGTGCAGAGAACTAGAAGCAGAGTAAGGAGATGCAGCAGCAGATGAAGCAGCAGGTGTAGCAGCAGGTGTAGTAGCAGGAGATGCAACAGCAGAAAATGCTGCAGATCCAGCAGTAGGAATTTCAGCAGGAGATGCAGCAGCAGGAGATGGAGCAGGCAATGCAGACAGAAGAGATGCAGCAGGAGATGGAGCAGGATATGCAGAAGGAAGTGCATTAGCAGGTGATGTAGCAGCGGTATATGCAGCAAAAGATTAAATAAGAGGATATGCACTATGAGATTCAGAATCAGTGGATGCAGCAGTAGATGCAGGAGAAATATATGCATCAGAACGAGATGAAGCAGGAGATACAGCATCAGGAGATGAAGCAGGCTGAAATGCCTTAGGATATGCAGCAGCAGGAGATGTGTCAGGCAATGTAACAGCAGATGCAGCAGCAGAAGATGCAGCAGGAAATACACCATCAATAATGCATCAGTGTATGCAGCAGCAGCAGAGTCAGCAGTAGGAGATGCAGCAGCAGGACAGCAGCAGCAGCTGCAGCATCAGGTGGTGCAGGAGAACATCCAGAAGCAGGAGATGCAGCAGCAGGAGATGCGGCAGTAGATGAATCTATAGCAGATGCACCACAAGATGCCAGAGACGCAGCAGCAGGACATGCAGCAGGACATGCAGCTGCAGGAGATGCAGCAAGATATGCAGAAGCAGGAAATACATCAACGGGAGATGTGGCATGAGATGCAAAAGCAGGAGATCCTGCAGCAGATGCAGCACAGGCAGATGCAGCAGCAGGAGATTTAGAAGGAGATGCAGCAGTATATGAAGCAGATGAAGCAGTAGGAGATTCATAAGGAAATGCAGCGGTAGTTCACAGAATCACAGAATCACAGAATAACCAGATTGGAAGAGACCCACTGGATCGTCGAGTCCAACCATTTCCACCAATCCCTAAATCATGCTCCTAAGTACCTCATCCACCCTAACCTTAAACACCTCCAGGGACGGGGATGTAGCAGCAGGAGGTTTTGCAGATGCAGGAGCAGTAGATGCAGCAGGGTTTGGAGCAGCAGGAGATTCAGCAGCAGGGGAACTAGCCAGAGAGCAGCACCATATGGTGAATCTGCAGATGCATCAGAAGGATATAGAGCATGAGATGCAGCAACAGGAGTTGCCGCAGAAGATGCCACAGCAGGAGATGCAGGAGGAGATGCAGAAGGAGGTTATGTAGCAGGAGATATAGCCAGAAGAGATGCAGCAGATGCAGCAGCAATGTATGCAGCAAAAGGAGATGAAGCAAGATATGCAGCATCAGGAGATTAAGCAGCAGGAAATGCATTAGGAGATGCAGCAGCAGAAGATGCAGTAGGTGATGCAGCAACACCAACAGCAGCAGGAAATGCAGCAGAAGTAGATGCAGCAGTGTGTGCAGCAGCAGGAGATTCAGCAGGAAATGCAGCAGCAGGAGATGCAACAGGAGATTAAGCAGGAGATGCTGCAGCAGGAGGTGCAGTAGGAGGTGCAGCAGAAGATTAATCAGCAAGAGATCAAGAACCAAGAGATTTAGCAGAAGATGTAGCAGTAGGAGTTTACACAGAACGTGCCACAGCAGGAGATGAAGCAGCAGGTGATGCAGCAGCCAGAGTTGCAGCAGCAGAATATTCAGAAGTAGCAGATGCAGAAGGATATGCAGAAGCAGCACAGGCAGCAGAAGATTCAGCAGCAGATTCAGAAAGATATGCAGCAGCAGGAGATGCAGCAGCAGAAGATGCTTCAGAAGGAAATGCAGCTTGAGATGAAGCAGGAGATGAAGCAGGAGATGCTGCAACAGGTGATGCTGCAGGAGATGCAGCAGCAGGAGATGCAGCAGCAGCAGAAGATGCAGCAGCAGGAGTTGAAACAGAATATGCAGCAGCAGGAAATATAGCACCAAGAGAAACCAACGAAGATGAAGCAGGATATGCAGCAGCAGGAGTTCACGCAGGAGATGCAGCAGCAGAAGATTGAGCCGCAGGACATGAAGTAGGAGATGCAGTAGCTGGAGATGCAGAAGCAGATGCAGCAGCAGGTGATGAAGCAGCAGATGCAGCAGCAGGAGTTGCAGCAGGAGGAGATGCAGCAGGTAATGTGGAAGCAGGAGATGCAGCAGGAGATTCTGCATCAGTAGAGTAAGCAGGAGATACAGCAGCAGGTGTTGTAGCAGAAGAAGATGCACTAAGATATGCAGCATCAGCAGATGCAGCAGCAGGAGATGAAGCAGAAGATGCAGCACCATCATATGCTACAGCAGGAAATTATGCAGGAGATGAAGCAGTAGGAAATGCAGCAGCAACACATGCAGAAGGATATGCAGCAGCAGTAGATGAAGCAGTTGAGGCATCAGCAGGAGATTCAGCAGCAGGAGATCCAGTAGAAGAGTAGCACCATGAGATGAATATGCAGATGCATCAGAAGGATATGAAGCAGCAGAAGCAGTATATGCAGGTGGAGATCCAGCAGCAGTAGATGCAGAAGAAGGAGATGTAGCAGGAGATGCAGGAGTAGATGAATCAGCAGCAGATGCAGCAGCACATGCCAGAGATACAACAGCAGGAGATGTATCAGGAAATGCAGCAACAGGAGATGCAGCAGCAGGAGATGAAGCAGCAAATGCAGCAGCAGGAGATGCAGCAGCAGGATATGTGGCAGGATATGCAGCATTATGTGAAGCAGCAGCAGATGCAGCAGCAAATGCTAGAGATGCTACAGCAGGAGATTCAGCAGGAGATGCAGCAAGAAGAGATGCATCAGGAAATGCAGAAGATGCAGTAGAAAGAGATGCAGCAGGAGATGCAGCAGGAGATTCAGTAGGAGATGCTGCAGCAGTAGATACAGCAGCAGTAGATGAAGTAGGGTATGAAGCAGCAGTAGGTGCAGCAGGGAATGCATCAGAAGGAGTTTCAGCAGCAGGAGATGAAGCAGGAGAGCAGCATCATGAGATGACTCAGCTGATGTTTCAGAGGCAGTTGCAGACAGAGATGTAGCAGCAGGAGGTTCAGCAGAAGATTCAGCAGAAATATATGCAGGAGGAGATCCAGCAGGGTGTGATACAGCAGGAGGAGATGTAGCAGGAGATGCATATTCAGCCGGAGGTGCAGCAGGAGATGCAGCAGCATATTCAGCCACACCATCAGCAGGAGACGCAGTATCAGGAGATTCAGCAGCAGGAGATTCAGCAGATGCTGCCGCAGATACAGAAGCACATTCATCAGAAGATGTAGCAGCAGGAGATGGAGCTAAAGATCCAGCCAGAAAAGATGCAGCAAAAGATGCAGCAAAAGATGGAGAAGGAGAAGCAGTAGCAGGTGATGTAGCAGCAGGATATGCAGCAGGATATTGAGAAAAGATGCACCATGAGATTCAGCATCAGGGGATGCAGCAGGAGATGATGCAGCAGGAGATCCTGCAGCAGATGCAGAAGCAAATGCAGCACCAGCAGATGTAGCAGCAGGAGATGAAGCATCAGATTTAGCAGCAGGAGGTGCAGCAACAGGACATGTAGCAAGTTATGCATCAGCAGAAGATGCAGCAGCAGTTGATGTTGCAGGAGATACGGTAGGATTAGATTCAATAGGATATGCAGCAGGAGATGCAGCAGCAGGAGATGCAGAAGGAATATAGCAGGAGATTCAGTAGCAAGTAATACAGCAGCAGATGCAGCAGCTGATGCAGGAGATGCAGCAGACGGAGCAGGAGGAGGTGCAGCTGCAGAAGATGCAGCAGGAGATGCATCAGAAGGTGAAAGAGTAGAATGAGATTAAGAGAAGAAGATGCATAGAATGAAAAGCAGAAGAAAGAGATGCAGCAGGAGAAGCTGCAGCAGTAGATTCAGCAATAGATACAGCAGCAGCATATGCAGCAGTAGATGCAGCAGCAGGAGATGCAGCACCAGGAGTTGCAGCAGCAGATGCCACAGCAGGAGATGCAGGAGGAGATCCAGAAACAGGAGATGCAGAAGCAGGATTTGTAGAAGGAGATGCAGCAGTAAATGAATCAGCAGCAGATGCAGCAGCAAATGCAAAAGATGCAGCAGAAGCAGATGCAGCAGGAGGTGCATCAGCAAGGGGAGCAATAGCAGGAGATGCAGAGAACAAGAGACAGAGAATGAGAAGCAGCAGAAGGAGATGCATCAGGAGGTGCAGCTGCAGTACATGCAGCAATAGATACAGCATCAGCAGATGCAGCGACAGGTGCAGCAGCAGGAGATGTAGCAGGCGATGCCAGAGTATATGAAGCAGAAGTAGGTTCACCAGAAAATGCTGCAGATGCAGCAGTAGGATTTTCAGCAGGAGATGCAGCAGGAAGACATGAAGCAAAAAATGCAGAAGATGTAGCAGTAATGATGCATAAATGGATGCATCAGAAGATGCAGAAGGAGATGAAGCCACAAGAGATGTAGCAGTAGATGCCACAGAAGGAGATGCAGTAGCAGGCAATGTAGCAGTAGGATATGTAGCTTGAGATTGAGCAAGAGGATGATGCAGCAGAAGAAGCAGCAGTAGATGCAGCACCAAGATATGCAGCAGAAGGAGTTGTAGCAAGAGATGCAGCAGCAGGAGATGCAGCAGCAGGAGATGAAGCAGCAAGAGAGGCAGCAGGAATGCAGCAGGGAATTCAGCAGCAGGATTTGCAGCAAGAGATTCTACAGGAGAGTACGCCAGAGATACAGCAGCAGGTGATGTAGCAGAAGAAGATGCACAATGAGATACAGCACCAGGAAATGCTGCCGCAGGAGGTGAAGCAGCAGGTGCAGCACCAGCAAAAGCATCAGCAAAAGAGGCAGCATTACAACATGCATCAGGAATTGCATCAGCAGACGCAGCAGCAAGAGATGCAATAGCAGCAGATACAGAAAGATATGAAGCAGCAGTAAATGCAGCAGCGGATGCAGAAGAAGGAGATTCAGCAGCATGATATCCCGCAGCAGAGTAGCATCGTGAGATGAATCCGCAGATGCATCAGACGGATATGAAGTAGCAGATGCAGCAGCAGGAGATGCAGGAGGAGATCCAGCAGGAGTAGTTGCAGCATAAGGTGATCCAATCGCAGATGCAGCAGGAGATACAAGAGATGAAGCAGGAGGTGATCCAGTCGCAGATGCAGCAGTAGGAGATGCATCAGGAGATGCAGCAGCAGGAGATGCATCAGGACATGCAGCAGCAGGAGATGCAGTAGCAGGAGGTGGAGAGCAGAAGATGCAGACAATGATAAGCAGCAGAAGGATATGCAGCAGAAGATGTTGCCGCAATAGATGCAGAAAGAGATGCAGCAGAAGATACAGCAGCGGGAGATGCAACAGCAGTGCTGCTGCTTCATGTAATGCTGCATCTCCTGCTAAATATCCTGCTACTTGATGTCCTCCTGCATCTCCTGCTGCTGCATCTGCTGCTTCATCTCCTGCTGCTGTATAGCCTGCTGCATAGCCTGCTGCTTCATCTCCTCCTGCAACCTCTGCTCATGCATCTGCGGATGCATCTGCAGAAGCATCTCCATTTCCTGCTGCCTCTGCTGTTCAATCTTCTACTGATGCATCTAGTGCTTCTGTATTTCAGCTGCATATCCTGCTGAATGCATCTGCGGCTGCATCTCCTGCTGCTACATCTCCTGCTGAATCTCCTGCTGCAACTGCTAATGCATATGTTGCTACTTCATCTCCTGATGCATCTGCTGTATCTCTTCCTACATCTTCTTCAATAGAATCTCCTCCTGCATCTCCTGCTGCAGAATCTCCTGCTACAATTCCTGCTGATGTATCTCCTGCTGCATGTCCTACTACATCTCCTGCTGCTGATACTACATCTATATCTCCTGCTGCATCTCCTGCTCCTGAATCTCCTTCTATATCTCCTGCTGCATCTCCTGCTCCTGTATGTCCTACTGTGAATCTGCTGCAGCATCTCCTGCTGATGAATCTCCTGCTGAATCTGCATCTACTGCTGCATCTCTAGCAGCTGCATCTCCTGCTGCTTCATCCCCATTCTCAGCATCTCCTACCACATCTACTGCTGCATCTCCTGCTGCTGCATCCCCTGCTCTATCTTCTACTGATGCATCTCCTGCTTCATCTCCTCCTTCTGTATCTGCTGCTGCTGAGTCTGTTGCATCATCTCCTCCTGCCTCTCCTCCTACTGCATCTCCTGCCCAATCTCCTGCTCGTCTCCTGATGCTGTATCATCTGAAGCATCACATCCTGCTGCATCTACTCCTTAATCTGCATCTCTTACTGCATCTGCTTCTGCATCTCATTTTGCTGCATCTCCTGTGGCATTTGCTGCTGAATCTGCTGCTGCATCCCCTGATGCTGCATCTCCTGCTCCATCTAATGCTGCATATCCTGCTACTGCATTTCCTGATGAATCTGCTGCTTAATCTGCTGCTGCATTTTTTGCGGCAGCATCTCCTGCAGTTGCATCTCCTGCTGCTGAATCTCCTCCTGCATCTCCTGCGGCATCTCATGCTGCTACATAGCCTGCTACATCTCCCGATGCATCTCCTCCTGAATATGCACCTCTTGATGCATCTGCTCCTCCTGCATCTCCTACTTCTGCGTCTTCTGCTGCTTCATCTCCTGCTGCTGTGTCTGCTGCATCATCTCCTCCTTCTGCATACCCTGCTGAATCTCCTGCTGCATCTCCGTCTGAATATGCATCTCCTGATGCATCTCAACCTGCTGCCACTCCTACTGCTGGGATTGCTTCTGCATCTCCTGCTGCTGTGTCTGCTGCTGAATCTCCTGCTGCAGCATCTCCTTCTGCTGTATCTCCTGCTGAATCTGCTGCTACTGCATCTACTCCTGCTGCATCTCATGCTCCTGCATAACTTGCTGCTGCAGCTCCTGTAGCATCCTCTTCTGCATATCCTGCTGCTGCATTTTCTGCTACTGCATCTCCTGCTGCTGCACATTCTGCTGTATTATGTGATGAATCTGCTGTTGCTTCTGCTTCGGCTGCATCTCCTGCTGCTGCACCTCCTCCTCAGCATGTGCTGCAGCATCTCCTGCTTCGGCATCGTCTGCTGCTGTATCCCTTTCTGCTTCATCTCCTGCTTCTGCATCTCCTGATGATACATCTGCGGTTTGAAATCGTTCTGGTGCATCTATTTCTGCATCTCTTGCTGAATCTCCTGCTGCTGTTGCATCTCTTGCTGCTGCATCTCCTTCTACATCTCCTGCTACTGCATATCCCGCTCTATCTCCTGCTGCATCTCCTGCTACAGCTCTTACTGCATCTCCTGCGGCTGTGTCTGCTGCTGATTATCCTGCAGCTCCTGGTGCTGCATCTCCTGCTGCAAAATCCGCTGCTGCTGCTGCATCTCCTGATGCATCTGTTGCTGCTGCATCTCCTTCTGCTGCATCTCCTGCTGCATCTCGTGCTGCATCTACTGCTGCATCTTTTAATGCTGCATATGCTGATCATTAATCTCTTGCTGAAGAGAAGCATAAGAAGCAGCGGCAGGAGGTGCATCAGGAGATGCTACTGCAATAGATGCAGCAAGAGATACAGCAACAGAAGATGCATCAGGAGATGCAGCAGAAAATGAAGTAGCAAGAGGTGCAGTAGGAGAACCAGCAGGAGGATATAGAGCAGCAGGAGATGTAGGAGCAGATGCAGCAGCAGATGCAGTAGATGCAGCAACAGGAGATGAAGCAGGAGATGCAGCAGGGGGAGATGAAGCACGAGATGCATCTCCTGCTGCATCTCCACCTGCTGCCACTCCTACTGC
This sequence comes from Clamator glandarius, assembly GCA_033459285.1. Classification (NCBI taxonomy): domain Eukaryota; kingdom Metazoa; phylum Chordata; class Aves; order Cuculiformes; family Cuculidae; genus Clamator; species Clamator glandarius. The sequence goes on from JAUNZM010001004.1 coordinate 243,017, forward strand.
TGCGTTTGCTTCTGCATCTCCTGCTGCATCTCCTGCTGCTGAATCTCCTGGTTCTGTGTCAGCTGCAGAGTTTCCTTCTGCTGCATCTCCAGCTGCACGTGCTGCTGCAGCATCTCCTTCTGCTGCATCTCCTGCTGCCGCATTTCCTGCTTCATCTCCTGCTGCATCTGCTGCTGCATCTGCTGCTGCATCTCCTGCTGCCGCATTTCCTGCTGCCGCATTTCCTGCTCTATCTCCTGCTGCATTTCCTGCTGATGCATGTCCTGCTGTATCTCCTTTATATCTCCTGCTGCTGCATCTCCTGCATCATCTGCTGCTTCAGCTCATGCTACTGAATATCCTGCTGTATCTCCTGATGCATCTCCTGCTAAAGCTCTTGCTGCATCTTCTGCTGCTGTGTCTGCTGCTGAATATCCTGCTGTGTCTGCTGCTTCATCTCCTGCTGCCTAATATGCTACTGCTGCATCTCCATCTGCATCTGTTGCTGCTTCATTTCCATTCTGCTGCATCTCTTTCTGCATCACTTGTTGCTGCATCTCCTCCTTCTGAATCTCGTGCTGCATCTGCTGCTATCAGCTCCTTCTGCATCTCCTACTGCTGCATCTCCTGCTGCTGTATCTCTTAATGCTGCATATCCTGATCACGCACCTCCTGCTATATCTCCTGCTGCATTTCCTACTGATGCATTTCCTTCTGAATATCTTGTTATATCTCCTGCTACTGCATCTGCTGTGGCATCTGCTATTTCAGATCCTCCTGCATCTCCTGCTGCTGCATCTTCTGCTAATATATATCCTGCTGCATCTCTTACAGCTGTATCTCCTGCTGCATCTCCTGCTGCTTTATCGCCTGCTGTATCTAATGCTGTATCTTTTTCTTGCTGCATTGCCTAGTACTACATCTCCTGCTTCATCTCTTTCTGATACATGTCTTGCTGCTCAATCTACGGCTGCTTCGTATCACAGAATCACAGAATCACAGAATAACCAGGTTGGAAGAGACCCACTGGATAGTTGAGTCCAACCATTCCCACCAATCCCTAAATCATGCTCCTAAGCACCTTGTCTACCCTAACCTTAAACACCTCCAGGGACAGTGACTCAACAACCTCACTTGGCAGACCGTTCCAATGCCTAAACACCCTCTCTGTGAAGAATTTTTTCCTAATCTCAAGCCTAAATCTCCCCTGGCAGAGCTTGAGGCCATTCCCTCTCGTCCTGTCCCCTGTCACTTGGGAGAAGAGCCCAGCTCCCTCCTCTCCACAACTTCCCTTCAGCTAGTTGTAGAGAGTAATAAGGTCTCCCCTCAGCCTCCTCTTCTCCAGGCTGAACAACCCCAGCTCTCTCAGCCGCTCCTCATAAGATTTGTTGTCCAGCCCCTTCACCAGCTTTGTTGCCCTTCTCTGGACTCGCTCCAGAGCCACAACATCCCTCTTGTGGTGAGGGGCCCAGAACTGAACACAGTACTCGAGGTGCGGTCTCACCAGTGCCGAGTACAGGGGGAGAATAACCTCCCTGGACCTGCTGGTCACGCCGTTCCTGATACAAGCCAAGATGCCATTGGCCTTTTTGGCCACCTGGACACACTGCTGGCTCATGTTCAGTCAATTGTCAACCAGCACCCCCAGGTCCTTCTCCTCCTGGCAGCTTTCCAGCCAGGTTTCTCCTAGTCTGTACCTCTGCTTAGGGTTGTTGTGCCCCAAGTGCAGGACCCGGCATTTGGCCTTGTTAAACCTCATGCTGTTGGTCTCAGCCCAGCAGTCCAGCCTGTTCAGGTGTCTTTGCAGAGCCTCCTGACCCTCCAGCAGATCGACACTTCCTCCCAGCTTGGTGTCATCTGCAAACTTGCTAAGGGAGGACTCAATGCCTTCATCCAGGTCGTTGATAAAGACGTTAAACAGGACTGCACCCAGGACTGAGCCCTGGGGAACCCCACTTGTCACTGGCCTCCAGCTGGATTTAACTCCATTTACCACCACCCTCTGGGCCCGGTCATTTAACCAGTTTTTCACCCAGGAGAGTGTGCATCCATCCAGGCCAGAGGCTGACAGTTTCCCAAGCAGAATGCTGTGAGAAACTGTATCAAAGGCTTTACTGAAGTCCAGGAAGACTACATCCACAGCCTTTCCCTCGTCCAAGAGTTTAGTCACTTGGTCATAGAAGGTGATCCGATTAGTCTGGCAAGACTTGCCTTTCATGAACCCGTGTTGACTGGGCCTGATTACCCAGTTCTCTTGCAAGTGCTTCTTGATAGCAGTCAAGATCACCTGCTCCATGACTTTCCCCGGTACCGAGGTCAGGCTGACAGGCCTGTAGTTCCCCGGATCCTCCCTGCGCCCCTTCTTATAGATGGGCATGACATTAGCCAGCCTCCAGTCCAGCGGAACCTCCCCAGTCATCCAGGACTGCTGGAAGATGATGGAAAGGGGTTTGGCCAGCACATCCGCCAGTTCTCCTTCTGCATCTCGTGCTGATGAATCTCCTGCTGCTGCATCTACTGCTGCATCTCCTGCTGCTGCATCACCTGCTGCTGCATTCTGTTTCATCTACTGCTGCTGCATGTCCTGCTACATCTTCTGCTACTGCATCTTCTTATGCTGCATCTGCTGCTGCATCTGCTGCTGCATCACCTGCTACTGAATCGTCTATTACGTTCCTGTTTCATGTCTTGATGCTGCATCTCCTGCTGCTGCAAATCATGATGCATCTCCTGCTGAATCTCTTCCTGCTGCATCTCCTGCTGCATCTCCTGCTGATTTATCTCATCCTGCTGGATATCCTCCTGCATCTCTTGCTGCTGCATCTCCTTGCTGCAACTTCTTCTGATGCATCAGTGGATTCATCTCATGATGCCCCTCTCCTGCTTAATCTCCTGCTGCTGTAATCCCTGCTGCATCTACTGCTTCATACTAGAATCACCTAGTACATTTCCTTCTGCTTAATCTCCTAATGCTGCATCTCCTGCTTCATCTTCTTCTGCTGCATATATTGCTGCTGCATATACTGCTGTTTCGTCTGCTACTGCATCTCCTGATGCTGCATCTCATGGTGCATCTCCTCTTACTCAGTATCTGTCTACATCTCCTTCTGCTACATCACCTGCTACTGAATCTCTTTCCACATATCCTGCTGCATCTCCTGCTGCATCTCTTCCAGCTGTATCTCTTGCTCCATCTCCTGCTGATGCAGCCCTCCTCCTTCATCTCATGCTGCTGCATCTCGTTCTGCTGCATCTTCTGCATTTCCTGCTGCATCTCTTCCTGCTGCATCTCCTGCTAAATCTCCACCTGCTGCATCTCTGGCATCTGCTGCTGCATCTGCTGCTTCTTCACATACTGCTGCATATCTGGCTGCTGTATCTAATGCTGCTCCGTGTGCTGCTGCATCTCCTGCTGCTGCATTTCCTGATACATACTCTGCTGCTGCATCTCTGGCATCTGCTGCTGCATCTGCTGCTGATTCATCTACTGCTGCATTTCCTGCTACATCTCCTTCTTCTCATCTACTGCTGCTGTACCTCCTCCTGCATCTCAGGATGCATATTCATCTCCTACTGGATCTCCTGCTGCTTCTTCTCCTGCTGCTGCATCCGCTACTTCATCTACTGCTGCTGCATATCCTTCTGTATATGTTGTTGATGCATCTCTTGCTGCTGCGTCTGCTGATGCATGTCCTGATGCATCTTTGATGCTGCATCTCCTGCAGCTTTATCTCCTGCTTCATTTCCTGCTGCTGCATCTCATGTTGCTGCATCTCCTGCTGCAACATCTCGTGTTTAATCTCCTCCTGCTGAATCTCTTGCTTCATCTCTTGCTCCTGCATCTACTACATCTGCTGCTGCATCTGCTGCTACATTACCTGCTGCTCTATATCCTCCTGCTGGTTCTCCTACTGCACCTCTTGCTACTTCATCTTCTGCTGCATCTCCTGATGCATCTTCTGTTGCTGTATCTCTTGCTGCATCTATTGAGGCTGCATCTCTTGCTATATCTCCTGCTGCTTATTGTTCTCTGCATCTTCTGCTCTCCATCTCCTGCTACTGCATCTCCTCCTGCTGCATATGCTGCTGCATATTCTGCAGCATCTCCTGCCGCTGCATCTCCTGCTCCATCTCGTACTGCTGCATCTGTGACTGCATCTCCTTATGATGATTCTCTTGCGTCTGCTGCTGCATCTGCTGATTATTCATCTACTTCTGCATCTCCTGCTACATCTTATTCTTCTGCATCTTCTGGTGCATACCTTGCTGCATCTACTGCTTCTGCATACCCTACTTGATCTACTGCTGCTGCATCTCCTGCTGCTACATCATCTACTGCTGCATCTCCTGAGTAATCTCCTGCTGTTGCATCATCTCCTGATGCATCTCTTGCTGAATCTATTTCTGCTGCATTTGCAGAACTTTCTGCTTCATCTCTAGCACTTTCTGCTTCATCTCCTGGTGATTCACATACTGCGGCATCTCCTTCTATATCTCCTGCGGCTGCGTCTTCTACTGCATCTCTTGCTGAATCTACTGTGGCTGCTTCTCGTGCTGAATATCCTTCTGCTGCTTCTCATTCAATGCATCTTCTTTTCTGCATCTCATTCTACTTCTTCCCCTGCTGATGCATCTCCTCCTGCATCTCATGCAGATGCACCTCCTTCAGCTGCATCTCCTTCTGCATCTCCTGCTGCTTCATCTACCGCATCTTCTACTGCATCTGCTGTTGCATCTTTTGCTACTGAATCCCCTGCAGCAATCCTACTGCATCTCCAAATGATGCATATCCTAGTTCTGCATCTCCCGCTTCATCTCCTTCTGCTGCATTGCCTACTGCATTTCGTGCTGCATCAGCTTCTACTGAATCCCCTGCTACATTCCTGATAAATCTCCTTATCCTGCATCTCCTGGTGCTGCATCTCCTGCTGCACCTCCTGCTGCTGTATTTCCTCTTGTTGCATATCCTGCAGCTGCATCACCTGCTGCATCTCCTGATGCAGCATCTCCTGCTTCATCTCCTTCTACTGCATAGCTTTCTGCTGCATCTACTGCTGCTTCGTCTGCTGCTGCATCTACTTTTGCAGCATCTCATGGTGCTTCTCCTCTTGATGAATATATTGCTCTCCTACTGGATCTCCTGCTGCTTCATCTCCTCCTGCTGCATCCGCTGCTACAGCTCGTGCTACTGCATATCCTTCTGCATCTCCTGCTGCATCTCTTGCAGCTGCATCTCCTGCTTCACCTCTTCCCGCTGCATCTCATGCTCCCTCTCCTGCCAATGAATCTTCTCCTGATGCATCTATTTATGCATCAATTGCTGCTGCATCTTCTGCATTTCCTGCTGCATCACTTCCTGCTACATCTTCTGCTGAAACGCCTACTGATGCATTTGCAGCATTTTCTGCTGCATCTGCTGCTGTTTCACATACTTCTGCATCTCCTGCTACATCTCCTGCTGGTGCATCAATTGCTGCTGCATCTGGGGTTGCATCTCCTGATACTGCATCTGCTGCTGCATCTGCTGCTGCTGAATAACTTACTGCATCTACTGCTGCTAAATCAACTGCTGCATCTCCTTCTGCTGCTTCACTTTCTCTGCATCTCCTTCTGCATCTGATGTTGAATCTGCTTCTGCAACTTCTCTTGCTGCTTCTGTTGCTGCTTCATCTCCTGATGCTGCAACTCCTACTAAATCTGCTGTTGACTATGCTGCTGCATCTCCTTCTTCTGCATCTCATGCCACATCTCCCACTGATTCACCTCCTGCTTCTGCATATCTTGCTGCATCTACTGCTGCTGCATTTCCAGCTGCATCTCCTGCTGTGGCATCTCCTGCATCTTTTGGTGCATGTGCTGTAGATTAATATACTGCTGCATCTACTGCTGCTGCATCTGCTGCTTCATCTGCTGCTGCTTCATCTGCTTGTTCTGCATATGCTGCTGCATCTGCTGCAGGTTCCTCTTCTGCATCTCATGCCACATCTGCCACAGATGCATCTCCTGCTGCTGCATACTCTGCTGCATCTACTGCTTCTGCATCTCCTGCTACAACTCCTGCTGAATGTGCTTCTTTATCTGCTGCGGCATCTGCTGAGTCTTAATCTCCTGCTGCTGAATCTCCTGCTTCTGCAACTTCTGCTGGATGTGCTGCTGCATCTCCTGCTGCACCTCTTGCTGAATATGCATCTCCTGTTGCATCTCGTGCTAATGCATCTCATGCTGCTTTATCCCCTGCTTCTGCTTACTCTGTTTCATCTACTGCTGCTTCATGTCCTGCTACATCTTCTTCTGCTGAATTTACTTCTGCTGCATCTGCTGTTGCATCTGCTGCTGCATCACCTGCTACTGAATCCCCTGCTGCATTCCTGTTGCATATCCTGCTGCTGCATCCCCATGTGCATCTCCTATTGCTGCTTATGCTGATGCATCTCCTGCTGCATCACCTCCTATTCAATCCCCTGCTGCATTCCTGCTGCCTCACCTAATGCTGCATCTCCTTACGCTGCATCTCTTGATGCTGCATCACTTGGTGTATCTCCTGCTGCTGCATCTCTTCCTCCTGGATCTCCTCCTGCATCTATTGCTGCTGCATCCTCTGCTGAAACTCCTGATGCTGCATCTCTGTAGGTAACTACCTCTGATGCATCAGTAGATTCATCTGATGATGCATCTCCCCTGATTCATCTCCTGCCGCTGAATCTCCTGCTATTGCATACCCTGCTGCATCTACTGCTGCTTCATACCCTTCTTCATCTACTGCTGCTGCATTACCTTCTGTTTCTCCTGCTGCTTCGTCTCCTACTGAATATCCTACTGCTGCATCAACTCGTGCTATATCTTTTGCTTATGAATCTCCTGCCACTGCATCTTTTTCTGAATCTGCTGCTGCATCTACTGTGGCTGCATCTCCTGATTCTGCATCTCCTGCTACTGCATCTCCTAATGGATCTCCTGTAGCTTAATCTCCTGCTTTTGCATCTCCTGCTTTATCTCCTTCTGATGCATATCTTCCTGCTGCATCTACTGCTGCTTCATCTGATGCTGCAACTCCTGCTCCTTCTCCTGATGCGGAATCTCCTGCTGCACCTACGTCTGCTTCTCCTGCTGCTTCATCTGCTGCATCTGCATTATCAGGATATTCTGAAGGTGATGCAGCCGTGGGAGATGCAGCAGGATTTTCAGCAGCAGATGCAGCAGGAGATACAGAAACAGGAGATGCAGCAGCAGCAGAATCAGCAGGAGGTGAAGCAGGAGAAGCAGTAGCAGGAGATGCAGCACAAGATGCATCAAAGTTGCTGCAGAATATGCAGCAGGATATATAGCAGCAGCAGATGCAGGAGTAAGAGGTGCAGCAGCTAATGCAGCAGGAATTGCAGCAGAAATTGCAGCAGAAATTGCAGCAGGAGGAGATGCAGCAGGAGGAGATGCAGCAGCAGATGTAGCAGATGCTGCAGCATCAGATGCATTAGCAAACACAGTATGAGATACAGCAAACAGAGATGCAGAAGCAGATGCAGGAGCATTAGATGCAGCAGCAGGAGATGCAGTAGCATGCGATGAAGAACAACGAGAAGCAGCAGACGGATATGCTGCAAGAGGAGATGCAGAAGCAGGGGATGCAGCTGCAGGTGATTGGAAAGTGGATGCATCAGGGTATGCTGTAGCAGATGCAGCAGGAGATACAGCAGCAAATGCATATTCAGCAGTAAATTGAGCAGGAGATGCAGGAGGATATGCAGCATCAGAGATGTTGCAGGAGATTCAGCGAGAGATGCAGCAGCAGGAAATGCAGCAGCAGATGCAGCAGAAGGAGATGCAGTAGAAGGATAATCAGCATATGATACAGCTGCAGGAGGTTCAGCAGCAGATGCAGCAGCAGATTCAGCATCAGGAGATGGAGCCGCATAGGCAGATTCAACAGGAGATGCAGGAGTAGAAAGTGCAGCAGGAGATGGTACTGGATATGCAATAGCAGGAGATGCAGCAGCAGATGCACCAGCTGGAGATGCAGCAGGAGATGCTGTAGGCTCTGAAATTTTGAAGTGACGCTTTAATAGCCATTCTGACATTACAGAACACAAGACTAGACTGAAAGTTTTATACGTATTGCTTTCCTATAAAAGAGATATAAGAGAAAAGATCCAGCAACAGCAGCATTGCATGCAAGTATCTTCCAGGCGGGAATTACTCACTTTTCCTAAAGAGCCTTCATAGGCGCAGTTAAATCACAATTCCCTAATCTATACTAACGTTTTGTTAGTAGTGCTTCGCAGCTTGCAGTGAAAGCGCTTCTAAAGAAGACTCTAACAAGAGCCTGTATTTGATCATAGCAGCTTCTCTGAGATACTTGTTCTGAACTACTTGAAATTTTGAAGGGACGCTTTAATAGCCGTTCTTATGTTACAGTACTCAGACTGAAAGTTCTACAAGTCTTGATTGGCAGTGAAAGCGCTTTAGGGGAACACTTTCAGGACGTGCATCATTCCATGCTAGCATCTTCCCTTCGGGAGTTACTCACTTTTCCTAAAGCGCCTTCCTAGGCAAAGATAAGTCACAATTCAGTACCCTACACTAAAACGGTCCATAAGTCTTGCTTAGCCACTGGCAGTGAAAGTGCTTCAAGAGAAGAGTCAACCTAAAGCCAGCATTTGATGGTAGCAGCTTCCCTGCGTTATTTGTTCGGAACAATCTGAAAATACTGAAGTGACGCTTTAATAGCAATTCTGATGTTACAATGCACAAGCCCCGAATGAAATTTCTACAAGTCTTGCTTTGCAGTAAAAGCTCCCTAAGGGAGGACATTCAGAAGTAGAAGCAATCCATGCTAGCATCTTCCCTGAGGCCGTAATTCAATTTTCCTAGTCGGATTAATAGACGCAGTTAAATCGCTATTCAGTACCCTATACTAAAACGGTCCTTAAGACGTGCTTTGCTGCTTGCAGTGAAATCTCTCCACAACAGTCTCTTACGAGAGCCAGCACTTAATTGTAGCATATTTCCCTCCGGTGTGTGTGCTATACTCTCTGAAATTTTGAAGTGACGCTTCAATAGCAATTCTGATGTTACAGTACACAAGTCTACACTGAAATCTCTACATGTCTTGCTTTACCGAAAAAGCAATCTAAGAGAAGACCTTCAGAAGAAGCAGCTTTCCATGCTAGCGTCTTCCCTGAGGGCATATTTCCATTTTCCTACAGCGCCGTAATAGGCGTAGTTAAGTCAGTACCCTACACTAAATCGTTCTGTTAGTCGTGCTTTCCACGTTGCAATGAAAGAGCTTCCACAGAAGACTCTAATGAGAGCCAGCATTTGATTGTAGCAGCTTCCCTGCGGTTCTTGTGCAGAACAATCTGAATTTTTCAAGTGATGCTTTATTTGCTGTTTATATGTTACTGTACGCAAGCTTATACTGATAGTTCTACAATTCTTGCTTTGTAGTGAAAGCGCTCTAAGGGAACACATTGAGTAGCAGCAGCATTCCTTGCCAGCTTCTTCCCTGTGGGATTTACTCACTTTTCCCTAAAGCTCTTTAATAGGCACAGTTAAGTCACAATGCAGTACCCTACACTAAAACTGTCAACTACTCGTGCTTTGCAGCTTGCAAGTGCAAGCGCTTCAAGAGAAGACTCAAACGAAAGCCAGCATTTGATGGTAGCAGCTTTCCTGCCGTACCTGTCCTGAACGATTTTAAAGTTTGAAGTGGCGTTTTAATAACCATTTTGATGCTGCAGTACAGAAGCCTAGACTGAAAGGTCTTCAAGTCTTGCTTTACAGAAAAAGCACTCTAAGAGAAGACATTCAGAAGCAGCATCATTCCATGCTAGCATCTTCCCTTCAGGAGTTAGTCACTTTTCCTAAAGCGCCTTCCTAGGCGAAGTTAAGTCACCATTCAGTAACGTACATTAAACGGTCCATAAGAAGTGCTTTGCAGCTTGTAGTGAATGCTCTTTCACAGAAGACTCTTAACGAGAGCCAGCATTTGATCATAGCATCTTCCCTGCAGTACTTGTTCTGAACGATATTTTGAAGTGACTCTTTAATAGTCATTCTGATGTTGCAGCACACAAACTTAGATTGAAACTTCTACAAGTTTTGCATTGCAGTGAAAGCGCTATAAGAGAAGACATTCAGAAGCAGAAGCATTCCATACTAACATCTTCCCTGCTGGAGATATTCACTTTTCCTACAGCACCTTATTAACGCTATTAAATCACTATTCATTAGCCAACACAATAACGTTGTGTTAGTCGTACTCTGCATCTTACAGACAGCGCTTCCATACAAGGCTCTAACAAAAGCCAGCTTTTGATGGTTGCAGCTTTCCTGAGTTACTTGTTCTGAACGATCTGAATTTTTTAAGTGACGCTTTAATAGCCATGCTGACATTAACAGTTCACAAGCCTAGGGTGAAAGTTCTACAAGTCTTGCTCTGCAGGAGAAACGCTCTAAGAAAAGACACTCAGAAGCGGAGTCATTCCACGCTAACACCTTCTCTGCTGGTATATTCATTTTTACTAAAGCGCCTTAATAGGTGGTGTTAAGTCAGTATTCACATGTTAATTCTAACACCTTCATTCAGTTGTCATTGCAGCTTGCAATTGAAAGCTCTTGCAGACAAGATTCTAACAAAAGCCAACATTGGATGGTAGCAGCTTCCCTGCGGTACTAGTGTTGAATGCCCTGAAATTTTGAAGTGACGATTTAATAGCAATTCTGATGTTACAGCACACAAGCCAGACTGAAAGTTCTACAAGTCGTGGTTTGCAGTGAACCCACCATAAGAGAATACATACGAAAGCAGAAGCATTCCATGATAGCATCTTCCCTGCTGGAGATATTAATTTTTACTAAAGCGCTTTAATAGGCGTTGTTAAGTCACTGTTCACTAGACTATTCTAAAACGTTCTTTTAGTCGTTTTTGCAGCTTGCAGTGAAAGACCCACTGGGAACACTCTAACGAGAGTCTACATTTGATACAAACAGATTCCCTGCGAAACTTATGCTAAACGCTCTGAAATTTTGAACTGATGCCTTAATAGCGATGTTGATGATACATTTCACAAGCCTAGAGTGAAAGTTCTACAAGTCGTGCTCTGCAGTGAAAGCGCAATAAGAGAAGACATTCAGAAGCAGAAGCATTTTATGCTACCATCTTCCCTGTATCTGTTATTCACTTTTCTAAAAGCGCTTTAATAGTCGTTATTAAGTCGCTATTACCTAGCCTACATGAAAACGTTGCATTTTTCGTGCTTTGCAGCTGGCATTGAAAGTGCTATCAGCGAAGCCTCTAAGGAGAGCCAAAACTAGATGGTAGCAGCTTCCCTGCAGTACTTGGGCTCAACACTCTGAAATCATGAAGTGAAGCCTTCATAGCCATGCTGATGTTACATTTCACAAGCCTAGAGTGAAAATTCGACAAATGGTGCTTTGTAGTTGAAGCGCTATAAGAGAAGACGTTCATAAGCGGCATCATTCCATGCTAGAATCGTCCTTGCTGGAGATATTAATTTCAACTATAGCGCCGTAATAGGCGTTTTAAAGTCATTATTAACAAGCCTATACTAAAACGTTCTTTTAGTCGTGTTTGCAGCTTACAGTGAAAGCGCTTTCAGAGAAGACTAACGAGAGATAGCATTTGATGGTGGCAGATTTCTTGCGGTACTTATGCTGAAAGCTCTGAAATTTTGAAGTGATGCCTTCATAGCTATTCTGATGTTACAGTTCACAAGCCTAGACTGAAATTTCTACAAGTCTTGCCTTGCATTGAATGCGCTCTAAGAGAAGACATTCAGAAGCAGCAGCATTCCATGCTAACATTTTCCCTTTCGGATTTACACATTTTTCCTAAAGGGCATTATTTTGCCCAATTGCGTCACAATTCAGTAACTTATTTTAAAATGGTCTATAAGTCGTGCTTCGCAGCTTGTAGTGAAAGCGCTTCAAGGGAAGACACTAGAGAAAGCTAGCATATGATCGTAGCAGATTTCCTGCGGTTCTTGTGCTGTACAATTTGAAATTTTGAAGTTAGGCTTTAATAGCCATTCTGATATTACAGTACACAAGCCTAGCCTGGAAGTTCTACGAGTCTTCCTTTGCAGTGAAAGCGCTGTTAGAGAATACATTCTAACTTCATCCATACGGGCATTGCTCACTTTTCCTAAAGCACCTCCATAGGAACAGTTAAATCACAATTCCGTAACCAATACTAAATGTTTTGTTAGACGTGCTTTGCAACTTGCAGTGAAAGCGCTTCACGAGAAGATTCTAAAGAGAGCATGCGTTTCATCGTAGCAGTGGTACTTTTTCAGAACGTTTTCAAATTTTGCAGTGACGCTTTAACAGCCATTCGGATGTTGCAACACACAAGCCAAGACTGAAAGGTCTACAAGTCTTGCTTTTTAGTGAAAAGGCTTCCAGAGAAGAATCTAACCAATTTCAGTATTTGATCGTAGAATCTTCCCTGCGGTATTTGTGCTGAATTCTCTCAAATGTTCAACTCATGCTTTAACTTCAATTCCGATATTGCAGTACATAACCTTAGAGAGAAAGAGCTACAAGTCTTAGCTTTGCAGTGAAAGCGCTCTAAGAGAAGACATTCAGCAACAGCAACATTCCATGCTAGCATCTTCCCTACTATAGTTATTCGATTTTCTAAAGCGCCTCTCTAGGTGCAATTAAATCACAATACAGCTACTTACAGTAAAACGTTCCAGAAGTCGTCCTTTACAGCATGCAGTGAAAGCTCTTCCACAGAAGACTTTAACGAGAGCCAGCATGTCATCGTAGCAACTTCCCTGAGGTACTTGTGCTGAACGCTCTGATATTTTGAGTGACATTTTAATAGTCCTTCTGATGTTACAGTACACAAGCCCAGACTGAAAGGTCTACAAGTCTTGCTTTGCAGTGAAAGCGCTAAAAAAAGAAGACATTCAGAGCAGCAGTATTCCATGCCAGCATCTTTGCTGCGGGAGTTATTCACTTTTCAGAACGCACCTTCATGTCACAATTCAGTATCCTATACTAAAACGTCCTGTTACTCGTGCTTTGCAGCATGCAGTGAAAGCGTTTCCAGAGAAGACTGTAACGAGAGCCAGCATTTCATCATAGCAACTTCCCTGAGGTACTTGTGCTGAACGCTCTGATGTTTTGAAGTGACGCTTTAATACCCATTCTGATGTTACATTACACAAGCGTTTACTCAAAACATGTTCTACATGTCTTGCTTTATAGAGAAAGCGCTTTAAGAGAAGACATTCATAAGCAACAGCATTCCATGCTAGAATAGTTGCTGCGGGAGTTACGTTTTCATATAAGATCAGGAATGGAGATGTTGGAGTTGCTGTAGGAAATAAAGTCAGAAGAAGCAGCAATATGATATTTTGCAGCAAATGCAGCAGCAGGAGATGCAGCAGCAAGAGATGAAGTGAAGTAGATGCAGAAAATAAGATGCAGCTGCTTGAAATGCAGCAGCACCAGATGGAGCAGCAGATACAGCAGCAGGAGATGAACCAGCAGGAGAAGCAGAAGTACAGGACATATCACGAGATGCAGTTGTAGATGCATATTTATTAGGAGATGCAGCAGAAAGATATGCAGCAGGAGAAACAGCAGCAGGAGATGCAGCAGATTCAGCAGGAAATGTAGCAGCAGTAGATGCAGAAGCAGGAGATTCAGCAGCAGGAAATGCAGTAGCAAGAGATGCAGCAAAAGATGCATCAGAAAGAGATGAATCAACAGGAGACGCATTGACAGGATGTGGAGCAGGAGATGCATCAGCAGGAAATGTTACATCTCCATCTACAACTCCTGCTACTTGATGTCCTCCTGCATCTCCTGCTGCTGCAACAAATCCAGCAGGAGATGCAGCAGCAGGAGATGCAGCAGCAGATGCAGCAGGAGATGCAGTAGAAGGAGATGCTGCAGCAGCACGTGCAGAAGGTGATGCAGCAATAGCAGATGCTGCAGCAGCAGATGCAGCAGGAGGTTCAGCCGTAGGAGATGCAGCAAGATCTACATCAGCAGAAGATGCAGCAACAGGAGATGAAGCATGATGCAGAAGCAGCAGATGATGCAGGAGATGCAGCAGCAGCAGATGTAGAAGGAGATTCAGCAGGAGATGCATCAGCAGGAAATGCAGCAAAAGATGAAGCACAAGATGCAGCTGCAGAAGATACAGCAGCAGGAGATGCAGCAGAAGATGCAGTAAGAGATGCAGCAGCAGGACATGCAGCAGCAAGAGATGCAACAGGAGAGTGCAGCTGGAGTTAGAGCAGCAGAAGATGCACCAGCAGATGCAGCCACAGGAGATGCAGCAGGAAATGCATCCGCAGATGCAGGAGGAGGATTAACAGGAGGAGAGGCACCAGAAGGACATGCAGCATGAGATGCAAGAGCATGATATGCAGTAGCACGTGCAGCAGCAGGAGATGCAGCAGCTGGAGATGAAGCAGGAGATGCAGCAGCAGGTGGTGTAGCACCAGAAGATGCAGCAGGAAATGCAGCAGTGGGGGAAGCAATAGCAGGTAATGCATAGAAGAAGATGCAGAGGAAGTGAAGCAGCAGAAGAAGATGCAGCAGTTGATTCAGCAGCAGTTGATTCAGCAGCAGTAGATGCAGCAAGGGATACAGCAGCAGCAGATGCAGTATCAGGAGATGTAAAGCAGATGCAGCAGCAGTTGATGCACCAGCAAAGGATGTAGCAGGAGATGCAGAAGTATATATAACAGCAGCAGATGCAGCAGAAAATGCTGCAAATGCATCAGTAGGAGTTTCAGCAGGAGATGTAGCAGGAAGTGATGCAGCAGGAAATGCAGAGGATGCAGCGGCAATTGATGCATAAATAGATGCAGATTCATCATCAGGAGATGGAGCATGAGAGGCAGCGGGAAGAAGTGAAACAGGAGATGCAGCTGCAAGAGATGCAGCAGGAGATGCAGAAGGATATGCAGTAGCAGGAGATGTAGCAGCACAATATGCAGCAGGATATTCATCAAGAGAAGAAACACCATGAGATGCTGCAGAAGTAGATGCAGCAGCAGACGAAGCAGCAGTAGATGCAGCAGAAAGCTATGCAGTAGAAAAAGATGAAGCAGGAGATGCTGCATCAGGAGGAAATACAGCAGCAGGAGGTGCAGCAGGAGATGCAGCACCAGGAGATGCAGGATAAGGAGATTTATCAGGAATGTAGCAGGGGATTCAGTAGCAGCTGATGCAGCACGAAATGCAGTAGGCAATGCAGCAGAAGGAGATGAAGCGGGAGATGCAGAACTAGGATATGCATCATTTGGAGATGCAGTAGGATTGCTGCAGGGGATTCAGTGGCAGGTGATGCAACAGCAGATGCAGTAGATGAAGCAGCAGGAGATGCAACAGGACATGCATCAGCAGGGGAAGAAGTGGAATGAGATGCAGAAAAGAAGATGCATTGAATGAGAAGCAGCAGAAGGATATGCAGCACGAGAAGCAGCCACAGTAGATTCAGCAAAAGATACAGTAGAAGATGCAGCAGAAGGATGTGTAGAAGGAGATGTCGCAGTATGTGAATCACCAGCAGATGAAGCAGATAGTGCTGCAAATGCAGCAGAAAGAGATTCAGCAGGAGATGCATCAGTAGATTATGCAGCATCAGGAGATGAAGCAGCAGGAG
Source organism: Clamator glandarius (assembly GCA_033459285.1). Lineage (NCBI taxonomy): Eukaryota > Metazoa > Chordata > Aves > Cuculiformes > Cuculidae > Clamator > Clamator glandarius. The sequence continues at coordinate 258,645 of JAUNZM010001004.1, forward strand.
ATTACGCAGGAGATGCTGCAGTAGATGATGTAGCAGCAGGAGATGCAGCAGCAGTAGATGAAGTAGGGTATGCAGAAGCAGTAGATGCAGCAAGGTATGCACCAGCAGGAGATCCAGCAGCAGTAGATGCAGTAGAAGGAGATGTAGCAGGAGATGCAGCAGTAGATGAATAATCAGCAGATGCAGCAGCAGACATAAGAGATGCAGCAGAAGGTGATGTAGTCACAGATGCAGCAGTACGAGATGCAGCGGCAGGAGATGCTGCAGAATATGTAGCAGGATATGCAGCAGGAGGGGATGCAGTAGCAGGAGATGGAGAGCAGAAGATGCAGCCGCAATAGCTTCAGCAAGAGATACAGCAGCAGAAGATGCATCAGGAGATGCAGCAAAAGATGAAGTAGCAAGAGTTGCAGTAGGAGAACCAGCAGGAGGATATAGAGCAGCAGGAGATGTAGGAGCAGATGCAGCAGCAGATGCAGTAGATGCAGCAGCAAGAGATGAAGCACGAGATGCAGCGGGAAGAGATGATGCAGGAGATGCAGAAACATGACATGCAGCAGAAGATTCTGCAGTAGGAGAGTACCGTGGAGATACAGCAGCCGGTGATGTAGCACAAGAAGATGCGCTATGATATGCCGCAGCAGGAGATGCAGCACCAGGTGCCGCAGCAGATGAAACACCAGCAGATGCAGGAGCAGGAGATGAAGCGACAGGTGTAGCACCAGCATATGCAGCAGCAAGAGATTACGCAAGAGATTCAGCAACAGAAGATGCAGCATCAAGAAATACAGGAGGCAATGCATCAGCAGATGCAGCAGCAAGAGATGCAACAGCAGCAGATGCAGAAGGATATGCAGCAGCAGCAGTAGATAGAAGCCGTTGATGCAGCAGCAGGAGATTCAGCAGCAGGATATCCAGCAGGAGAGTAGCATCATGAGATGAATCTGCAGATGCATCATTATGATATGAAGTAGCAGATGCAGCAGCAGGAGGTGCAGGAGGAGATTCAGCAGTAGTAGTTGCAGAAGAGGGAGTTGTAGCAGCAGATGCAGCAGCAGATGAAATGCAGCAGAATGTCATCCAGTCGCAGATTTATAGCAGGATATACAGAAGGAGATGAAGCCGCAGGCAATGCAGTAGCAGGAGATAAAGAGCAGAAGATGCAGAGAATGGTAAGCAGTAGAAGGAGATGCAGCCGCAATAGATGCATCAAGAGATACAGCCACAATGATTGCAGAAAGAGATACAGCAGCAGAAGATGCAGCAGCAGATTCAGTAGGAGGAGATGTAGCAGCAGTGCAGCAGCAGTAGTTACAGCAGCAATTGTTGCAGATGAAGCAACAGGAGATTCAACAGAAGATGCAACAGGACGAGATGCATCAGGACATGCAGAAGATGCAGCAGGAAGAGATGCAGCAGCAGGAGATGCAGCAGCAGGAAGAGATGCAGCAGCAGGAGATGCAGCAGCAGAAGATTCATCAGAAGGAGATGCAGCCAGAAGAGATGCAGCAGGATATGCAGCAGGAGATTCAGTATCAGGTGTTGTAGAAGCAGGATATGTAGCCAGAGATTGAGTAAGAGGAGATGCACCATGAGATGCAGCATCAGTTGATGCAGCAGGAGATGAAGCAGCAGACAAAACCGCAGTGGATGCATAAAAATGCTGCAGATCCAGCAGTAGGAATTGCAGAAGGAGATGCAGCAGCAGGAGATGCAGAAGTAGATGAATCGACAGCAGATTCAGCAAAAGGTGCAGGAGATTGAGTAGCACACGCAGCATCAGGAGAGGAAGCAGCAGGAGATGCAGCAGAATGTGAAGCAATAGCGGGGGGTGCAGAGAAGATGCAGAGAATGAGAAGCAGCAGCAGGAGATGCAGCAGCAGACGAAGCAGCAGGAAGATATGCAGCAGTAGATGCAGGAGAACTATATGCATCAAAACGAGATGAAGCAGGAGATGCAGCATCAGGAGATGAAGCAGGTGGAAATGCCTTAGTATATGCAACAGAAGGAGATGCATTAGGCGATGTAACAGTAGACGCAGCAGCAGGAGATGCAGCAACAGAAGATGCAGCAGAAGAAGACGAAGAAGGAGATTTAGCAGTAGGAGATGCAGCAGCAAGATGATGCCATAGGAGGGGATGCAGCAGCATATACCAGAGAAGGGGATGGAGCAGGTAAAGCAGCAGGAGGAGATGCAGCAGGATATATAGCTGGAGAGGCCGCTGGAGATGCAGCAGTAATAGATGCATAAGGAGATGCAAAAGCAGACGTAGCAGCAGAAGATGAAACAGGAGATGCTGCAGAAGATAGAGGAGAAGATGCAGCAGCAGATGCAGCAGGAGATGAAGCAGTAGATGTATCATTAGGAAACGAAGGAGCAGGAGATGAAGCTGCAGGAGATGCAGTAGGAAAAGCAGGAGGAGATGTATCATTAGGAAACGAAGGAGCAGGAGATGAAGCTGCAGGAGATGCAGTAGGAAAAGCAGGAGGAGATGCATCAGGGGATGCAGCAGCAGGAGATGCAGCAGCAGAAGATACAGCAGGAGATGCAGCAGCAGTACATTCAGCAGCAAATTCAGGAGAAGAGGCAGCAGCAGCAGATGCAGCGGCAAGAGGTGCTGCATCAGATGCAGCAGGAGATGCATCAGGCGATGCAGTAGGAGATCCAGTAGGAGATGCAGTAGGAGATGCATCAGAAGAAGATGCATCAGAAGATGCAGCAACAGGACATGGAGAAGGCAGAATTAAAGAGCAGGAGATTCAGCAGAAGGAGATGCAGATGCAGGAGATGCAGCAACAGATTTAGCAGCAGATTCAGCAAGAGATGCATCAGCAGGAGATCCATCAGAAGAAGATGCCGCAGAGGGAGAGGCAGAAGCACGAGATTCAGAATAAGGAGATGCAGCAGGAGATGCAGCAGGAGTAGCAGCAGCAGGAGATGGAGTAGCAGCAGCAGGAGATGCAGCAGCAGAAGATGCAAAAAGAGATGCAGCAGCTAGAGATGCATCAGAAGGATCTGTAAGAATTGATGCAGCAGGATATATAGCAGCAGGAGAGTTCGCAGCAGGAGATGTACAAGAGATGATGCAGCAGGTGATGCAGCAGGAGATGCAGCAGCAGGAGTTTCATCAGGAGACGCTGTTGAAGATGTGTCAGCAGGAGATGCAGCAGTAGGAGATGCAGTTGAAGCTAATGCAGCAGCAGATTCAGGAGGAGATGCAGCGAGATATGCAACAGCAGGATGTGCAGCAAAAGGAGATGCAGCAGAAGATGCAGCAGCAGGAGATGCAGCAAGCAGGACATGCAGCAGCAGATGATGCAGCAGCAGATGCAGCATGATATGACGCAGGAGGAGATGAAGCAGGAGATGCAGCACCAGAAGATGAATCAGGCGATGCAAAAGCACATGAAGCATCGGGAGATGCAGCAGAAGAACATGCAGGAAGAAAAGCAGCAGCAGATGAACCAGTAGATTCAGCAGGAGATGCAGCAGGAGGAGATGTAGCAGCAGATGCCAAATCAGGAGATGAAGCAGCAGAAGCAGCAGCAGGAGATACTTTAGGAGATGAAGCGGCAGGATATGTAGAAGCAGGAGATGCAGCAGATGATGCAGAAGAAGGGCATGCAGCAGCATTTGCAGCAGCAGCAGAGATGATGCAGCAGGTGATGCAGCAGGAGATGCAGCAGCAGGAGAAGCATATTCAGAACGAGAAGCAGGAAGAGGAGATTCTACGGAAGATGCAGAAGCAGGAGATGCTACAGGGAATGCAGCAACAAAGATGCAGCACCGGGAGATGCAGTACGAAATACAGCAGCAGGAGATACAGCAGAAGATGCAGCAGGAGATTCAGCCAGAGATGCAGTAGGGGGAGAGGCAAGAGGAGATGATGCAGCCGACGCAGCAGCAGAAGATGCAGAAGCAGACGATGTAGCAGTAGATGCAGAAGGAGAAGATGAAGCAGGAGATGAAGCACCAGTAGTAGATACAGCAGAGGATGCAGCAGCAGGAGATTACGCAGCAGGAGATTCCACAGCCGGAGATGCAGCAGTAGCTGCAGAGGAAGGAGATGCATCAGCAGGAGATGTAGCAGCAGGAGATTCAGAAGGTTATGCAACAGCAGACGCAGCAGCAGGAGATGCAGAAGGAGGAGATGCAGCAACAGGAAATGCAGCAGGAGATTAAGCAGCATATGCAGAAGCAGCACATATAGAAGAAGGAGATGCAGCAGCAGATGCAGCAGTAGATGCAGGAGGAGATTCAGCAGCAGGAGATGCTGCAGCAGATGCAGCAAGAGGAGACACAGCTGAAGGTGATGCAACAGGTAATACAGCAGTAGGAGATGCAACAGAAAATGCGGGAGGAGGAGATGCAGCAGGAAATGCAGAAGGATATTCAGCAGGTGAAGCATCAGGAGGAGATGGAGCAAGAGATGCAGTAGCAGCAGATACATCAGCAGAAGATGCAGCAAGATATATAGCAGCAGGAGATGCAGAAGCAAGAAATGCAGAAAGAGATTCAGCAGCAGGAAATGAAGCTGCAGGAAATGCAGCAGTATATACAGAAGCAGCAACAGGAGATACAGCAGTAGAAGATACAGCAGGTACTGCAGCAGCAGGAGATGCAGAAGGAGATTATGCAGCAGGTGATACAGCAGCAGGTGCAGCAGCAGGAGATGCTGCAGCAGATGTATCAGGAGGAGATGCAGCAGCAGGAGACGTAGCAGGAGATTATGAAGCAGGAGATGCAGAAGAAGATTCTATAGCAGGAGTTGCAGCAGCGGGAATTGCAGCAGGAGGAGATGCAGCACCAAGAAATGCAGCAGGAGATGCAGGAGTAGATGCAGCCGCAGGAAATTCAGTAGGAGGAGATGGAGCATGAGATGCAGCAGCATGAGATTCAGCAGCGGATACACCAGCAAATTAAGTATAAGCAGATGAAGTAGAGGGAGATGCAGCAGCAGGACATGCAGCAGGAGGAGATGCAGCATGTAATGCAGGAGGAGATGCAGCAAGAGACTCAGCAGGAGATGCAGCAGCAGAGATACAGCAGTACATTAAGCAGGAGATGCACAGGAAAATAGAACAGGAGATATGGCAGGATAAGTTGCAGTACCAGGAGATGCAGTAGGAGATGCAGCATCTGGAGTTGAAGCAATACAAAATGCTGCAGGAGATGCAGCAGCAGATGCATCAGGAGAAGCAGGATCAGGAAATGCAGAATCAGATGCAGCAGCAGAGATGCAGGAGTAGGAGAGGCAGAAGCAGGAGATGTAGCAGCAAGACATGCAAAAGGATATGCAGAAGCAGGAGATGCTGCAGCAGGAGATGCAGGAAATGCATCAGCAGATGCAGGAGGATATTTAGCAGGAGGAGAGGCAGCTACAAGAGAGGCAGCTACAGGAGATGCAGCATGAGATGAAGCAGCATGATATGCAGCAGCAGATGCATCAGCAGCAGATGCAGTGGCAGCAGATGCAGCAGTAGATTCAGCAGAAGACACAGCAGCAGGAGATGCAGCAGCTGGAGATGAAGCAGAAGATGCAGCAGCAGGAGACATAGAAGGAGATGCAGCAGAAGCAGATGCAGCAGGAGGAGATGCTGCAGGAGATGACTATTCAGAAGGAGGTATATTAGGAGATGTCACAGCATGAGACGCCGCAGGAGATTCAGGACGAGATTCAGCAGCAGGCGATGCAAGAGCAGGAGATTCCATTGCAACAGATGTAGCACCAGATTCAACAGCAGATTCAGCAGGAAATGAAGCAGCAGTAGATGCAGCAGCTGATGCAGCAGCAGATGCAGTACTATACAAAGCAAAAATTGTCACAGAAGCAGATGTAGCAGAAGGATATTCAGGAACACTTGATGCAGCAGGAGGAGATGCAGTAGCAGCAGGTGCAGCAGGAGATGCAGCAGCAGATGATAGAGCAGGAAAAGATGCAGCATAAGAATATGCATGAGGAGATTCCACAGGAGCTTCATCATGTGATGTAGGATTAGGAAATGCAGAAGCAAGAGATGCAGCAGTAGGAGATGCAATAGGAGATGCAGAAGCAGGAGGTGCAGCAGTAAATTCAGCAGGAACTGCAGCAGAAGGAGATGCAGCAACAGGAGATCTAGCAGGAAGAGATCCAGCAGGAGATGCTGCAGCAGATGCAGCAGGATAAGATGCAGCAGCAGGACACGTAGCAGGAGTTGATGCAGAAAGTAATAGAGCAGCAGGAGATTCAGAAGAAGGAGATGCAGAAAGAGATTCAGTAGCAGGAGATGCAGCTGGAGATTGTGCAGCAGGTGATACAGCAGCAGATGCAGCAGCAGGAGATGCAGCAGCAGGTGATGTAACAGCAGGAGATGCTGCAGCAGATGTATCAGAAAGTGATACAGCAGCAGGAGACATAGCAGGAGGTTGTGCTATGAGACATGCATCATGAGAAATGCAGCAGGAAATGCAGCAAGATTCATTAGCAGGAGATGCAGCAGGAGATTCATCAGGAGAGTCATTAGCAGGAGATTCAGCACCAAGAAATGCAGCAGGAGATGCAGGAGGATTTGCAGCAGCATGAGATGCAGCAGCAGATGCCGCAGCAAATTAATTACCAGCAGATGAGGCAGAGGGAGATGCAGCATCAGGAAATGCAGCAGTAGATACAGAAGACAGACATGAAGCAGCAGGAGATGCAGCAGGAGGAAATGAAGCAAAAGGAGATGCACCAGGGGATATAGCAGCAGGAAGTACATCAGCAGGAGGTGCAACAGGAATGCTGCAGGGGATTCAGTAGCAGGTGATGCAGCAGCAGATGCAGCAGAAGTAAACTCAGCAGCAGAAGATGTAGCAGGACATGCAGCAGCAGATGCAGCATCAGGACATGCAGGAGCAATAGACGCAGCAGCACATGCAGCAGCAGATCAGGAGATGAAGCAGCAGGAGGAGATTCAGCAGGAGATGAATCAAGAGATGCAGCATCAGGACATGCACCATTAGGAGATGCAGAAGGGGATTCAATAGCAGGTGGTGCAGCAGGAGATGCAGCTGAAGGAGATGCACCAGGGCATACAGCAGCAGGAGATGCAGCTGTAGCAGATCCAGCAGCAGATTCAGCAGGAAATTCAGCAGGAATTCCTGGAGCAGGATAATCAGTAGGAGATGCAGCAGGAGATGCAGCAGTACAAGATGCCACAGCAGATGTCGCAGGAGATGCAACAGAATGAGATGCAGAAGCAGATGAAGCAGCACGGGATGCAGCAGCCGATGCTGCAGGAGACGCAACTGAAAGAGATGCAGAAGAAGATGTAGCAGTAGCTGCAGATTCTGCAGGAGATGCAGCAGAAGGAGATGCTGCAGCAGTACATGCATAGGAGATGCAGCAGCAGGAGATTCATCAGCAGACACAGCAGCAGGAGATTTAGCAGCAGGAGATGCAGAAGCAATCGCAGCAGTAGAAGTGGCAGCAGGTGGAGATGCATCAGGAGATGCATATTCAGAAGGAGATGCAGCAGGAGATTCAGCAGGATATGCAGAAGGAGGAGATGATGCAGCAGACGCAGCAGCAGGAGATGAAGCAGCAGAAGATGCAGCAGTAGGAGATGCAGGAGGAGGATATGAATCAAGAGGTGCATATTCAGGAGGAGATGCATCAGGCGATGTAGCAGGCAATTTAGCTGCATGAGATGCCACAGGAGATGCAGGAGGAGATTCAGCAGCAGGAGATGCAAGAGCAGGAGATGCTGCCGAAAAAATGCAGCAGCAGATTAAGCAGCAGATTCATCAGGAAATGCAGTAGCAGGATATGCAGCATTAGATGCAGCAGGAGATGCAGCATCAGGGGATGCAGCAGCAGATTCAGCAGCAAATGCCACAGGAGATGCAGCAAAATGAGATGCAGAAGCAGATGCAGTAAGAGATGCAGATTAAGCAGCAGATGCAGTAAGGGATGCAGATTAAGCAGTAGATGCAGCAGGATGTGATGCTTCAGATGATACAGCATCAGGAGACGAGCAGGAGATTGGGCAGGAGATGCAGTAGGAGGAGAGGCAGGAGGAGATGATGCAACAGATGCAGCAGAAGCAGAAGATGAAGCAGGAGATGCATCAGTAGAAGATACAGCAGGGGCTGCAGCAGTAGAAGATTCCGCAGTAGGAGATGCAGCAGGAGATGCCTCAAGTGATGCAGAGAATGGGGATGAAGCAGAAGGAGGTGCAGCAGCAGATATAGCAGTAGATGCAGCCGAAGTAAATTCAGCAGCAGAAGACGCAGCCGGACATGCAGCAGAAGTTAATGAAAAAGAGAATTCAGAAGTAGGGGATATAGCAGCAGGAGATGCATCAGCACGAGATGCAGCAGGAGATGTATATTCAGCAGGAGATACAGCATAAGGAGATGAAGCAGCAGATGCCAAATCAGGAGATGCAGCAGCAGAAACAACAGCAGGAGATACTTTAGGAGATGCAGCAGTAGATAAAACAAGAGGTGCAAAAGCAGGAGATTAAGCTACAGGAGATGCATTAAGAGATGTAGCAGCAGGAGATGCAGCTGCGAGAGATGCAGCAGTAGATGCAGATTCAGCAGGAGATTCAGCAGCAGGAGATGCTGCAGCAGATTCACAGTAGGACATACATGAAGCAGGAGATATAGAAGGAGATTCAGCAGCAAAAGATGTAGTAGGAGATGTAGCAGGAGATTCTGCAGAAGAAGATGCAGGAGGAGATTCTGCAGAAGAAGATTCAACAGGTGATACAGCAGGAGATGCATCAGGAGATGAAATAGCAACATATGCATCAGCTGTTACAGCAGGAAGTGCAGCAGGAGATGTAGCAGCAGGAGATGGAGGCGCAGATGCATTCAGCAGGATATGCAGCTGAAATGCAGAAGTGCTAGATGCATCAGTAGAAGATTGAGCAGCAGATGCAGCAGGAAATGGAGATGCTTCTGCAGATGCATCCACAAAGGAGATAAAGCAGCAGGTGATGAAGCAGCAGATGCAGCAGCAGGATATGCAGGAGGACATCAAGTAGAAGGATATTTAGCAGGAGATGCAGCACTACATGAAGCAGCAGCAAATGCAGCAGTAGATTAAGGAAATGCAGCAGCAGGTGTTGCAGCAGAAGATGCAGCAGGAGGAGATGTAGCAGGAGATGCAGCAGCAGGAGATGCAGATTCAGTAGGAAATGTAGCAGCAGAAGATGCTGCTGCAGATGATGCAACAGGAGATGCCGGAGAAGGAGGTGCAGCAGGGGATGCTTATGCAGCAGTAGATTCAGCATAAAATTCAGAAAGAAATGCAGCAGCAGGATATGCAGCAGGAGATGCAGGAGTAGATGAAGCAGCAGCATATGCAGCAGCAGATGCACCAGATGGAGCCGAAAGAGATGCAGCAGAGGATGAAGCACCAGATGCAACAGGAAATGGAACATCAGGAAATTCATCTGCAGATGCATGAGCAGAGGATGCAGCAGGAGATGTAGCAGCAGGAGATAGAGAAGCAGGAGATGAAGAAGGATTTGCAACAGCAGGAGGTGCAGGAGGACATCAAGTAACAGGGGATGCTCCCACTGCCTCATATTTTTCTATATCCCCTGCTACATCTACTGCTGCTGCCTCTGCTGGTGCAGTTCCTGCTGATGCATCTCCTGCTGCATATCCTGCTGCTGTATCTCCTGTTGATTTAACTCTTGCTGATGCATCTTTTGCTGCATCTCCTGCTTCTGCATCTACTGTTGCTACATTTCCTGCTGATTCTGCTGAAACATCTCCTGCTGCCGCATTACCTGTTGATACATATCCTGCTGGATCTACATCTCCTGCTGCATCTGCTGCTGCATCTCCTGCTGCATCTCCAGTTGCATCATCTCTTCTACATCTCCTGCTGCTATATCTCCTGCTGCACCTACTGCTGCATCTCCTGCTCCATCAGTTCCTACAGATCCTGCTGATGCATCTCTAGCTCTTGCATTTCCTGTTGCATCTCCTGCTGCTGCTTCTCCTGGTAAATGTGGTGCTGCATCTGCTACTGCATCTCCTACTACTCTATCTAATACTGCTGCATCTGCTGCTGAATCCTCTGCTTCTGTATTTTCTGCTGTTGCATATCCTGTTGCATCTACTGCTGCTGAAAATGCTGCTGCATGCTCTTCTGCATCATTGGCTGCATCTCCTGCTGCTACATATCCTGATGCTGCATCTCCTAAAGTATCTCCTGCTGTTGCTTCTGCTGCTGCATCTCCTGATTTGGCATCTGCTGCTACATCTCCTCCTGCTGCATCTCCTGCTGAATCTACTGGTTCATCTGCTGCTGCTTTTCTTCCTGCATGTTCTTCTGCTACATCTCCCGATACTTCGTGTGCTTTTGCATCTTCTGATTCATCTCCTGGTGCTGCATTACCTGCTTCATCTCCTCCTGCATCATATCATGCTGCATCTGCTGCTGCATATCCTGCTGCTGCATCTGCTGCTTCATTTTTTGCTGCTATATCTCCAGCTGCATCTCCTGCATCTGCATCTACTTCTACATCTCCTGATGCTGAACCTCCTTCTGCTTCATCTCCGGCTGCTGCATTTTCTGCAGCATATTTTTCTGCTGCATCTCCTGCTGCATCATCTCCTGCATCTGCATCTCCTGCTGCTGCACGTCCTGCTGTTGCATATCTCGCTGCATCTCCTCCTGAATCTGCTGCTGCATTTGCTTCTACTGCATCTCCTACTGCTGCATCTCTTGCTGACGCATCTTCTACCACAACTCCTGATGAATCTCCTGCTGCTGCATCTCTTTTTGCATCTTCTGCTGATGCATCTCCTGCTGATGCATCTCCTGCTGCATCTCCTTCTGCAACTTCTGCTGCTGCATCTCCTGCAGCTGCATCTCCTGCTGCTACAACTCCTACTGCATCTTCTGTTGACTATGCTGCTGCATCTGCTGCAGCTGATCTCCTGTGCATCTCGTTCTTCTGCATCTCATGCCACATCTCTTGCCGATGCATCTGCTGCTTCTGCATATCTTGCTGCATCTTCTGCTGCTGCATCTCCTGCTGCTGCATCTCCTGCTGTTGCATGTCCTTGCATCTTTTGGTGCATCTGCTGTAGATTAATCTACTGCTGTATCTCCTGTTGCTTAACCTTCTGATTTTTGATGTCCTCCTGCATCACCTGATGCTCCATCTGCTGCTGCTGCATACATTGCTGCATCTACTGCTGCTGCATCTCCTGATGCAACTCCTGCTGAATGTGCCTCTGTATCTGCTGTGGCATCTGCTGAGTATTAATCTCCTGCTACTGAATCTCCTGCTTCTGCATTTTCTGCTGAATGTGCTGCTGAATATGCTGCTGCATCTCCTGCTGAATATACATCTCCTGCTGCATCTCGTGCTGATGCATCTCCTGCTGCTGTATCCCCTACTTCTTAATCCTCTGTTTCATCAACTACTGCTGCATGTCCTGCTACATCTGCTGCTGAATTTACTTTGGCTGCATCTGCTACTGCATCTGCTGCTGCACCTCATGCTGCTGCACCCTCTGCTGCATCTCCTACTGCTGCACCTCCTGCAGCTGCATCCCCTGCTGCATCTCCTACAGCTGCATCTCCTACTGCTGCATTTCCTGCTGCATCTCCTACTGCTGTATATCCTGCTATTGAATCCCCTGCTGCATTTATGCTGCATCTCCTGATGCTGTATCTCCTGATGCTGTATCTCTTGATGTTGCATCTCTTGGTGCATCTCCTGCTGCTACATTTTCTGCTGAATCTCCTGCTGCTTCACTTCCTGCATCTGATGTTGTATCTGCTGCTACATCTCCTGCTGCTGTATCTCCTCCTCCTGGATCTCCTCCTGCATCTATTGCTGCTGCATCCTCTGCTGAACCTCCTGCTGCTGCATCTCCATCTGTAACTACCTATGATGCATCAGCGGATTCTTCTGCCGATGCTTCTCCCCTGCCTCATCTCCTGCTGCTGTATCTCCTGCTGTCCCATAGCCTGCTGAATTTACTGCTGCATCTACTGCTGCTTCATACCCTAATTCATCTACTGCTGCTGCATCGTCTGCTGCTTCTCCTGTTGCTGCATCTGCTACTGAATATCCTGCTGCTCCATCTCCTGGTGCTATATCTTTTGCTTATGAATCTCCTGCCGCTGCATCTCTTACTGAATCTGCTTCTGCATCTGCTCGTGCATCTGCTGCAGCTGCATCTCCTGATGATGCATCTCCTGCTACTGCATCTCTTAATGCATCTCCTGTAGCTTAATCTCCTGCTTTTGCACCTCTTGCTTTATCTACTGCTGCATCTCAGGGTACATCTCCTCTTGTTCAATCTCCTGCTCCATATCCTGGTGCTATATCTCCTGCTTCTGTATCGCCCTCGGCATCTCCTGCTACATCTCTTGTGGCTGCATTTCCTGCTGCTTTGTCTGATGATGCAAATCCTGCTCTTTATCCTGATGCGGAATCTCCTGCTGCACCTACGTCTGCATCTCCTGCTGCTTCATCTGCTGCATCTGCATCATCAGGATATTCTGAAGGAGATGCAGACTTAGGAGATGCAGCAGGATTTTCAGCAAGAGATGCAGCAGGAGTTACAGGAGGAAATGCAGCAGTAGATACAGTAGGAGAGGAAGCAGCAGGAGATGCAGAACCAGAGGCAATTGGAGATGCAGCAGGAGGAGATGAAGCAGCAGCAGAATCAGCAGGAGGTGAAGCAGGAGAAGCAGTAGCAGGAGATGCAGCACAAGATGCATCAAAGTTGCTGCTGAATATGCAGCAGGATATATAGCAGCAGATGCAGGAGTAAAAGATGCAGCAGTAGATGCAGCAGGAATTGCTGGAGGAGGTGATACAGAAGCAGGAGATGCAGCTAAGGTGATTGAAAAGGGGATGCAGCAGGGTATGCTTTAGCAGATGCAGCAGGAGATACAGCAGCAAATGCATATTCAGCAGTAAATTGAGCAGGAGGTGCAAGAGGATATGCAGCATCAGAGATGTAGCAGGAGATTCAGCGAGAGATGCAGCAGCAGATTCAGCATCAGGAGATGGAGCCGCATAGGCAGTTTCAGCAGAAGATGCAGCAGCAGAAAATGCAGCAGGAGATGGTACTGGATATGCAATAGCAGGAGATGAGGCAGCAGATGCACCAGATGGAGATGCAGCAGGAGACACTGTAGGCTCTTAAATTTTGAAGTGACGCTTTAATAGCCATTCTGATGTTACAGAACACAAGACTAGACTGAAAGTTCTACAAGTCTTGCTTTGCAGTAAAAGAGCTATAAGAGAAAAGGTTCAGCAACAGCATCTTCCATGCGAGAATTACTCACTTTTCCTAAAGAGCCTTCGTAGGTGCAGTTAAATCACAAGTCCATAATCTATACTAAATGTCCTGTTAGTAGTGCTTCGAAGCTTGCAGTGAAAGCGCTTCCAAAGAAGACTCTAACGAGAGCCAGTATTTGATCGTAGCAGCTTCTCGGAGATACTTGTTCTGAACTACTTGAAATTTGATTGGCAGTGAAAGTGCTGTATGGAAATACTTTCAGAACGTGCATCATTCCATGCTAGAATCTTCCCTTCGGGAGTTACTCACTCAATTCAGTACCCTACACTAAAACGGTCCATAAGTCTTGCTTAGCCACTGGCAGTGAAAGTGTTTCCAAAGAAGAGTCAACCTAAAGCCAGCATTTGATGGTAGCAGCTTCCCTGGGTTACTTGTTCGGAACAATCTGAAAATATTGAAGTGACGCTTTAATAGCAATTCTGATGTTACAGTGCACAAGCCCCGAATGAAATTTCTACAAGTCTTGCTTTGCAGTGAAAGTGCTCTAAGGGAGAACATTCAGAAGTAGCAGCATTCCATGCTAGCATCTTCCCTGCGGCCGTAATTCAATTTTCCTAAAGCGGCTTAATAGACGCAGTTAAGTCGCTATTCAGTACCCTATACTAAAATGGTCCTTAAGACGTGCTTTGCTGCTTGCAGTGAAATCTCTCCACAACAGTCTCTACGAGAGCCGGCACTTAATCTTTCCCTCAGGTGCGTGTGCTATACGCTCTGAAATTTTGAAATGAGGCTTTAATAGTCATTGTGATGTTACAGTACACAAGTCTACACTGAAAGCTCAACAAGTCTTGCTTTACCGAAAAAGCGCTCTAAGAGAAGACCTTCAGAAGAGGCAGCTTTTCATGCTAGCGTCTTCCCTGTGGGCGTATTTCCATTTTCCTACAGCGCCTTAATAGGCGTAGTTAAGTCAGTACCTTACACTAAATCGTTCTGATAGTCGTGCTTTCCACGTTGCAATGAAAGAGCTTCCACAGAAGACTCTAACGAGAGTCGCGCTTTTCAGCTTGCAGTGCAAGAGCTTCAAGAGAAGACTCAAACGAAAGCCAGCATTTGATCGTAGCAGCTTCACTGCGGTTCTTGTGCTGAAAGCTCTTAATTTTTGGAGTGATGCTTTATTTGCCATTTATATGTTACTGTACGCAAGCTTATACTGATTGCTCTACAATTCTTGCTTTGTAGTGAAAGCGCTCTAAAAGAACACGTTGAGAAACAGCAGCATTCCTTGCCAGCTTCTTCCCTGCAGGATTTACTCGTTTTTCCCTAAAGCACTTTAATAGGCGCAGTTAAGTCACAATTCAGTACCCTACACTAAAACTGTCAACTACGCATGCTTTGCAGCTTGCAAGTGCAAGCGCTTCAAGAGAAGACTCAAACGAAAGCCAGCATTTGATGGTAGCAGCTTTCCTGCCGTACTTGTCCTGAACGATTTTAAAGTTTGAAGTGGCGTTTTAATAACCATTCTGATGCTGCAGTACAGAAGCCTAGACTGAAAGGTCTACAAGTCTTGCTTTACAGAAAAAGCACTCTAAGAGAAGACATTCAGAAGCAGCATCATTCCATGCTAGCATCTTCCCTTCAGGAGTTAGTCATTTTTCCTAAAGCGCCTTCCTAGGTGAAGTTAAGTCACAATTCAGTAACGTACACTAAAACGGTCCATAAGAAGTGCTTTGCAGCTTGCAGTGAATGCTCTTTCACAGAAGACTCTTAATGAGAGCCAGCATTTGATCGCAGCAGCTTCCCTGCAGTACTTGTTCTGAACGATATTTTGAAGTGACTTTAATAGTCATTCTGATGTTGCAGCACAAAAACCTAGACTGAAACTTCTACAAGTCTTGCTTTGCAGTGAAAGCGCTCTGAGAGAAGACATTCAGAAGCAGCAGCATTCCATACTACCATCTTAATTGCTGCCGATATTCGCTATTCCTAAAGTGCGTTATTAGGCACAGTAAAGTAACTATTCAGTAACCTACATTAAATCGTTCTGTTAGTCGTGCTTTCCACATTGCAATGAAAGCACTTCCAGAGAAGGCTCTAACGAGAGCCAGCATTTGATCATAGCAGCTTCCCTGCTGTTCTTGTTCTGAACGATTTTAATCTTTGGAGTGACACTTTTTATACACATGATGTTACAGTACACGTGCTTAGACTAAAAGTTCTACAAGTCTTGCTTTGCAGTGAAAGCGTTAAAAAAAGAAGACATTCAGAAGCAGCAGTATTCCACACCAGCATCTTCACTGCGGTACTAATTCACTTTTCAGAACGCGCCTTCATAAGTCACAATTCAGTACCCTATACTAAAACGTCCTGTTAGTCGTGCTTTGCAGGTTATAGGATGAGATACAGCAGGATAAGCCGCAGCAGCAGATGCAGAAGCACGAGAAATTGCAGTAGATGCTGGAGCAGGATATGCAGCATGTGATGCAGCAAGACATGCTTCAGCAAATGCAGAAGCAGGAGATGTAGCAGGAGATATTGATTCTGCAGGAGATGAAGCAGCAGGAGATGTAGCAGGAGATGTAGCAGTAGATGCTGATTCTGCAGGAGATGCAAGAGGAGGAGATGCTGGGGGAAATGCAGCAGCAAAAGATACAGAAGCAGGAGATTCAGCAGGAGGTGCAGGAGTAGGAGATACATAAGGAGATGCAAAGCAGAATCAGCAGCAGGAGATTAAGCAGTAGAAAGTGAAGCAGGAGATGCAGTAGAAGATGTAGCAGGAGGTTCTGCAGAAGATGCTGCAGCAGGATATATTGCAGAAGATGCAGCAGCAAGAACAGCAGCAGCAGGAGATGCTGCAGAAACTGGAGCAGCCGGAGATGAAACAGAAGGAAGTTCAGCATCGGGAGATATAGAAGTAAATGGAGACACAGGAGATGAAGCAGGAGATACAGAAGCAGCAGCAGATGAAGCAGCAGATGCAGAAGAAGATGTAAAAGCAGTTGCAGCAGGAGATGATGCAATAGGATATGCAGGAGCAGGAGATGCAGCAGCAAATGCAGCAGAGGATGCAGAAGAATTGCAGCAGCAGGAAGTGCAGCATCATGACACACAGCAGGTGATACAGCAGCGGGATGTGCAGCAGGAGGTGCATATTCAGCAGCAGATGCAGCAGGAGATTCAGAAGGAGATGCAGTAGGAGATACAGCATGATATGAAGAAGGAGCATATTCAGCAGCATGAATAAAGAAGCAGGAGATGCATCCGAAACACATACTGCATCAGGATATGCAGCTGGAGATGAAGCAGCAAGAATTGCAGCGGGAGATACAGCAGTATTAGATGGAGTAGGACGAGGTACAGTAGCAGGTGCAGCACCACATTTATCAGGAGATGCAGCAGCTGTGTATGCAGTAGCAGGAGATGCAGCAGCAGGAAATGCAACAGCTGGAGATGCAGCAGCAGGAGATGTAGGAATTGATGCAGCAGTAGGTGCAGCAGTAGGTGCAGCAGTAGGTGCAGCAGGAGATATAGTAGCAGGAGATTTCATAGCAGGAGATGTAGAAGAGATGACTCAGCAGGAGAAGCAGGACCAGTAGATTCTATGGAAGATGCAGCAGCAGGAGATGCTTCAGGGAATGCATCATCAAGATACGCAGCACCGGGAGATGCAGTACGAAATACAGCAACAGGAGATCCAGCAGGAGATGAAGCAGCAGGAGAAGCAACACCACGAGATGTGCAGCAGGATATACAGCAGCAGTTTATAAGACAGCAGGAGATGCAGCAGCAGTAGCTGCATCAGCAATGCAGCAGGAGATGAATTGGAGATTCATCAGAAAGAGATGCTGCAGCAGGAGTTGTAGATTCAGCAGGAGATGTATCAACAGGAGATGCTGCAGGAGATGCAGCAGCAGGAGATGTAAATGGAAGAAATGCAGCAGGTAATGAAGCACCAGGAATGACACAGCAGAAGATGCAGGATCATGAGCTTCAGCAGCAAGAGATGCTGCAGGAAATGTACCAGAAGAGGATGCAGCAGCAGATGCAGCAGGAGGAGATGCAGAAAAACATGCAGCACCAGGAGATGCAGCAGACCAAGATGAAGCAGGATATAGAGCAGCAGGAGATGCATTAGGAGATGAAGCAGAAGTATATGCAGCAGGAGATGCAGCAAGAGATGCAGTGGCAGGAAATGCAGCAGGAGATGAAGCAGCTGGAGATGCAGCAGGAGATGCAGCGGGACGAGATGCAGCAGGATACGCAGCAGCAGGAGATGCAGCAGCAGCAGATGTACCAGGAGATTCAGCAGAAAGAGATGAAGTGAAGTAGATGCAGAAAATTAGATGCAGCAGCATGAAGTGCAGCAGCAGCAGGTGGAGTAGCAGATACAG
Organism: Clamator glandarius; assembly: GCA_033459285.1. NCBI lineage: Eukaryota > Metazoa > Chordata > Aves > Cuculiformes > Cuculidae > Clamator > Clamator glandarius. The sequence continues at coordinate 276,286 of JAUNZM010001004.1, forward strand.
CAGCAGGAGATGAAGCAGCGGGAGATGCAGAAGTAGAAGACATATCAGGAGATGCAGCAAAAGATGTACCAGGAGATGCAGAACCAGGATGCGAAGGAGCAGGAGATGCAGTTGGAGATGCATATTCATCAGGAGATGCAGCAGAAAGATATGCAGCAGGAGAAGCAGCAGCAGGAGATGCAGCAGCAGATTCAGCAGGAAATGTAGCAGCAGGAGGTGCAGTAGCAGGAGATGCAGCAAAAGATGCATCAGAAAGAGATGAATCAACAGGAGATGCATTAACAGAATGTGGAGAGGAGATGCAACAGCATAAACTGTTTCATGTACTGCTGCATTTCCTGCTAAATCTCCTGCTACTTGATGTCTTCCTGCATCTCCTGCTGCTGCATCTGCTGCTTCATCTCCTGCTTCTGTATCTCCTGGTGCATCCTCTGCTTATGCATCTGCGGATGCATCTCCTGATGCTACATTTCCTCTTGCATCTGGTCTTCATTCCCTGCTGCTTCTCTTTCTGCTCCATCTGGTGCATCTGCTGCTGCATACGCTTCTGCTTCATCTACTGCTGCATCTCCTGCTGAATCTCCAGCTGCTGCATCTCCTTCCGAATTTTCGCTGAATCTACTGCTGAATATGCATCCCCTGATGCATCTCCTACTGCTGCATCTCATGCTTCATATCCTACTACATCTCCTCCTGCTGCATTACCTCCTGCATCTCCTCCTGCAGCATATCTTGCTGCATTTCCTTCCGCTGCATCACCTGCTGCATATCCTCCTGCAGCATCTCCTGCTGCATCTCCTCCTGCTGTGTCATCTGCAGCAGCATCTTCTGCTGCTACATTTCCTACTGAATCTGCATCTCCTGATGCATCTGCTGCAGCATATATATCTGCTGCTGCATCTGCTGCCTCTGCATCTGCATCTCCTCTTGCTGCATCTTCTGCTGCGTGTCCTGCTGCTGCATCTGCTAATGTATCTCCTGCTGCATCTCATCCTGCTACATCTCATCCTGCTGCATTTCCTGCTGCATTTGCTTCTGCATTTCTACTTCATCGCCTGCTTCAACTTCTGCTGCTGCTGCATCTCCTTTTGTATCTTCTGCTGTTTATCTCCTGCTGCATCTCGTGCTGCTGCATCTCCAGCAATCTTCAGCAGCATGAGATGCAGCAGCATGAGATAATGCAGGATAGGTAGAAGGTGGAGCTGTAGACGGAGATACAAGAGCAGGAGTCGAAAGAGCAGTAGAAGCAGAAGCAGATTAAGAAGGAAATGCATCAGGAGATGCACCAGCAGGAGATGAAGCAGGAGATACAGCAGCAGGAGATTCAGGAGCAGGAGATGAAGAAGCAGAAGATGCAGCAACAGGAGCTGCAGAAGCAGATGCAGAAGTAGGAGGTGCAGCGGCAGGAATTTCAACAGCAGATTCAACAGCAGATGCAGAAGGAGATGCAACAACAGGAGAAGTAACAGCAGATGCATCAATAGATGCATATTGCTCAGGAGATGCGGCAGGAAGAGATGCTTCAGCAGGTACAGCTTCATGAGATGTAGCACAAGATACAGAAGAAGGTGCTGTAGGAGGAGAGGCAGGAGTAGATGGTGCAGCAGACGCAGGAGCAGGAGATTCAGCAGCAGGTGCAGCAGCAGGAGATTCTGCAGCAGGAGTTGCAGCAGCAGGAGATGCAGAGTAGAAGATGCAGAAGCAGGAGATACAGCAGGAGATACAGCCGCAGGAGATGAGCAGCCGATTCAGCAGGAGATTCTGAATCTTCTGCAGAGAAGAAGATGCAGCAGCAAGAGATGCAGCAGCAGGTGATGTAGCAGCAGGAGATGCTGCAGCAGATGTATCAGGAAGTGATACAGCAGCAGGAGACGTAGCAGGAGGTCATGCAGGAAGAGATGCATCATGAGAAATGCAGCAGGAAATGCAGTAGGAGATTCATTAGCAGGAGATGCAGCAGGAGATTCATCAGGAGATTCATTAGCAGGAGATTCAGCACCAAGAAATGCAGCAGGAGATGCAGGAGGATTTGCAGCAGCATGAGATGCAGCAGCAGATGCCGCAGCAAACTATCTACCAACAGATGAGGCAGAGGGAGATGCAGCAGGAGGAGATGAAGCAGTAGGTATAGAAGACGGACCTGAAGCAGCAAGAGATGAAGCAGGAGGAGATGCAGCAGGAGGTGATGCACCAGGGGATACAGCAGCAGGAATTGCATCAGCAGGAGGTGCAACAGGAATGCAGCAAGGGATTCAGTAGCAGGTGATGCAGCAGCAGATGCAGCAGCAGTAAATTCAGCAGCAATGGACGCAGCAGAAGATCAGGAGATGAAGCAGCAGGAAATGCAGCAGTATATACAGAAGCAGGATATGCAGCAAGAGGAGATACAGCAGAAGATACAGCAAGTACTGCAGCAGCAGGAGATGCAGCAGGAGATTATGCAGCAGCAGGAGATGCTTCAGCAGATGTATCAGGAGGAGATGCAGCAGCAGGAGACATAGCAGGAGGTTTTGAAACAGGAGATGCAGCAGGAGTTGCAGCAGCAGGAGATGCAGCACCATGAAAGGCAGCAGGAGATGCAGGAGTAGATGCAGCTGCGAGAAATTCAGTAGCAGGAGATGCAGAATGAGATGCAGCAGCATGAGATTCAGCAGCGGATGCAGCAGCAAATTAAGTACCAGCAGATGAGGTAGAGGGAAATGCAGCGGCAGGACATGCAGTAGGAGGAGATGCAGCATGTAATGCAGGAGGAGATGCAGCGAGAGACTCATCAGGAGATGCGGCAGCAGGAGATGACACAGGAGATGCATCAGCAGAAGATACATCAGTGTACTCAGCAGCAGGAGTTTCAGCAGCAGGAGATGCATCATGAGATGATGCAGAACGAGATGCAGCATCAGATTCATCATCAGGAGATGCAGGAGGATATCCAGCAGCAGGAGATGCAGCAGGAAATGCAGCAGGAGTCAGAACAGCAGGATATGCACCAGCAGATGCAGCCGGAGGAGATGCAGGAAAATATGCAGCAGGAGATGCAGCAGGAGAGGTGCCAGCAGCTTCAGGAGGAGATTTAGCAGGAGGAGATGCAGCTGCAGGAGAGGCAGCATGAGATGCAGCAGGAGATTCAGCAGCAGGAGATACAGCAGCAGCAGATGCAGAAGGAGATGTAGCAGCAGCAGATGAAGCAAGAGATAGAGCAAAAGACAGAGCAACAGGGGATGCAGCAGCAGGAGACGCAGCAGGATATGCATATTCAGCAGGAGGTGACGCAGGAGTTGCAGCAGGAGATGCAGTAGCAGGAGATGCAGCAGGAGATGTAACAGCAGACGCAGCAGGAGATGTAACAGCAGACGCAGCAGGAGATGCAACAGCAGACGCAGCAGCAGGAGATGCAGCAACAGCAGATACAGCAGTACATGAAGCAGCAGATGCACAGGAAAATAGAACAGGAGATACGGCAGGATAAGTTGCAGTACCAGCAGATGCAGTAGGAGATGCAGCATCTGGAGTTGAAGCAATAGAAAATGCTGCAGGAGATGCAGCAGTAGATGCATCAGAAGAAGCAGGATCAGGAAATGCAGAATCAGATGCAGCAGCAGAGATGCAGGAGTAGGAGAGGCAGAAGAAGGAGATGTACCAGAAATACATGAAAAGGATATGCAGAAGCAGGAGATGCAGCAGTAGGAGAAGCAGGAAATGCATCAGCAGATGCAGGAGGAGATTTAGCAGGAGGTGAGGCAGCGGCAGGAGAGGAAGCTACAGGAGATGCAGCATGAGATGAAGCAGCATGTTATGCAGCAGCAGACTCATCAGCAGCAGATGCAGAGGCAGAAGATGCAGCAGTAGATTCAGCAGAAGACACAGCAGCAGGAGATGCAGCAGCTGGAGATGGAGCCGAGGATGCAGCAGCAGGAGACATAGAAGGAGATGCAGCAGAAGCAGATGCAGCAGGAGGAGATGCTGCAGGAGATGACTATTCAGAATGAGGTACATCAGGAGATGTAGCAGCATGAGATGCCACAGGAGATTCCGGAGGAGATTCAGCAGCAGGAGATGCAAGAGCTGGAGATGCCATCGCAATAGATGCAGCAGCAGATTCAGCAGGAAATGAAGCAGCAGGGGATGCAGCAGCAGATGCAGTACGATACAAAGCAAAAAGAGATGCAGCAGCAGATGATAGAGCAGGAGACGATGCAACATAAGGATATACATCAGGATATTCCACAGCAGCTTCAGCCTGATGTAGGATCAGGAAATACATGAGCAAGAGATGCAGCAATAGGAGATGCAATAGGAGATGCAGAAGCAGGAGGTGCAGCATGAGATTTAGCAAGAAATGCAGCAGGAGGAGATGCAGCAACAGGAGATCTAGCAGAAAGAGATCCAGCAGGAGATGCAGCAGCAGATGCAGCAGGAGATGCAGCAGAAAGAGATGCTGCAACAGCAAGTGCAGAAGGTGATGTGGCAGTAGGAGATGCAGCATAGGCAGATGCAGCAAGAGATTCAGCCGTAGGAGATGCAGCAGGATATACAGCAACAGGAGCTGAAGCATGAGCAGAATCAGTAGATGATGCAGGAGATGCAGCAGCAGCAGATATAGAAGGAGATTCAGCAGGAGATGCATCAGCAGGATATGTAGAAGGAGAGGAAGCACGAGATGCAGATGCAGAAGATGCAGCAGCAGGAGATACAGCAGGAGATGCAGTAAGAGATGCAGCAGCAGGAGATGCTGCAGCAGAACGTGCAGTTAGGGTTTCTGTTTTGTGTTAGTGTTTGGAGTGCAGGAGATGCAGCAACAGCAGATGCAGCAGGAGTTTCAGCAGCAGGAGATTCAGCAGTAGACACAAGATATTCAGCAGGAGATTGCAGACGAGATCCACCAGCAGGAGATGCAGCAGCAGGAAATGTACCAGGAGATGCAGCAATAGATGAATCAGAAGAAGGTGTAGCAGCAAATGCAGGAGATGCAGAAGCAGATGCTGCAGCAGATGCTGCAGGAGGAGACACAGGAGGAGGTGATGCAGCAGGTAATACAGTAGCAGAAGATGCAGAAGCAGGAGATGCAAAAAGAGATTCAGCAGCAGGAGATGGAGCAGCAGGAAATGCAGCAGTATATACAGAAGCAGAATATGCAGCAAGAGGAAATAGAGCAGAAGATACAGGAGGCATTGTGGCAGCAGGGGATGCAGCTGGAGATTATGCAGCAGGTGATACAGCAAGAGATGCAGCAGCAGAAGATGCAGAAGGACATGAAGAAGCAAAAGATACATTGGTGGGAGGTGTGGCATGAGATGCAGAAGAGGAACTTGCAGCAGATGCAGCAGCATATGCAGCACAAGCAGATGAAGCAGCAGCAGATGAAGCAGCAGATGCAGCAGCAGCAGATGTAGCAGCAGATGCAGCAGCAGTAGATGCTGCAGTATATTAATCTACAGCACATGCACCAAAAGATGCAGGAGAGGCCGCAGCAGGAGATGCAGCTGGAGATGCAGCAGCAGTAGATGCAGCAAGATATGCAGAAGCAGGAGGTGCATCAGCGGGAGATGTGGCATGAGATGCAGAAGAAGGACACGCACAGGAGATGCAGCACCAGCAGATTCAGCAGCATAGTCAAGAGCAGATTCTGTAGGAGTTGCAGCAGCAGGAGATGAAGCAGCATGAGATGCAGAGAAGAAGGTGCAGAGAACTAGAAGAAGAGTGTGGAGATGTAGCAGGAGATGCAGTAGCAGATGCAGCAATAGGTGTAGCAGTAGGTGTAGCAGTAGGAGATGCAACCGCAGAAAATGCTGCAGATCCAGAGTAGGAATTTCAGCAGGCAATGCAGTAGCAGAAGATGCAGCAGCAGATGCAGCATTAGGAGATGCACTAGGAAATCCAGCAGCAGGAGATGCAGCAGCAGGAGATGCAGCAGCAGGTGATGCAGCAGTAGATGAATCAACAGCAGATTCAGCAAAAGATGCAGGAGATTCACAAGCACATGCAGCAGCAGGAGATGAAGCAGCAGGAGGTGCAGCAGCAGGAGATGCAGCAGAATGTGAAGCAGTAGCAGGAGATGCAGCAGGAGATGCAGAGAATGAGAAGCCGCAGGAGAAGATGCAGCAGCAGACGAAGCAGCAGTAGATGCAGCAGCAAGATGTGCAGCAGTAGATGCAGGAGAACTATATGCATCAAAACGAGATGAAGCAGGAGATGCAGCATCAGGAGATGAATCAAGTGGAAATGCCTTAGGAGATCAGGAGATGTAGAAGTAGATGCAGACTCAGGAGATGCAGCAGGAGATATAGCAGCAGCAAATGAAGCAGCAGATGCAGCAGCAGGATATGCAGCAGCAGATGCAGCAGCAGATGCAGCATGATATGATGCAGGAGGAAATGAAGCAGGAGATGCAAAAGCACACAAAGCTTAGAGAGTTGCAGCAGAAGAACATGCAGGAAGAAAAGCAGCAGCAGATGACCCAGTAGATTCAGCAGGAGATGCAGCAGGAGGAGATGCAGCAGCAGATGCCAAATCAGGAGATGAAGCAGCAGAAGCAACAGCAGGAGATACTTTAGGAGATGCAGCATCAGGATATGTAGCAGCAGGAGATGCAGCCGACAATGCAGAAGAAGGGCATGCAGCAGCATTTTCAGCAGCAGGAGATGCAACAGGATATGCAACAGCAGAAAATACAGAAGCAGAGGATTCAGCAGCAGATGCAGCAGTATTAGTTGGAGTAGTAGGAGATGCAGTAGCAGATGCAGCACCACATTTGCCAGGAAATGCAGCAGCAGGAGATGCAGTAGCAGGAGATGCATCAGCAGGAGATGCAACAGGAGATGCAAGAGCTAGAGATGCATCAGCAGGATCTGTAGGAATTGATGCAGCAGGAGATGCAGCAGTAGGTGCAGCAGGAGATATAGCAGCAGGAGTGTTCACAGCAGGAGATGTAGAAGAGATGATGCAGCAGGAGATGAAGCAGGAGATGCAGCAGCAGGAGGTGCAGATTCCGCAAGAGAAGCAAGAACAATAGATTCTATAAAAGATGCAGAAGCAGGAGATGCTGCAGGTAATGCAGCATCAAAGAAGCAGCACCGGGAGATGCAGTACAAAATAGAGCAGCAGGAGATACAGCAGGAGATGGGGCACCAGGAGAAGCAAAACCAGGAAATGCAATGGGATATGCTGATTCCGGATATGCAGCAGTAGTTTATAAAGCAGCAGCAGATGCAGCAGCAATGGAGCAAGAGATGAATCGGAGATTCAGCAGAAAGAGATGCCACAGCAGATGCAGCAGGAGATGTAGATCCAGCAGGAGTTGTAGATCCAGCAGGAGTTGTAGCAACAGGTAATGTGGCAGAAGGAGATGTAGCAACAGGTAATGCGGCAGCAGGAGATGCTGCGGCACGAGATGCTGTAGCAGATTCAGAAGGAAATGTAGCAACAGTAGATGCAGAAGCAGGAGATGCAGCAAAAGATGCATCAGCAAGAGATAAATCAGCAGGAGATACAGCAGCACATATGCAGCAGGAGATGCATCCGCAGGAACTGCACCAGCAGAGGCAGCAGCAGTAGATGCAGCAGGGGATATAGAAAAATATGAGGCAGTGGGAGCATCCCCTGTTACTTGATGTCCTCCTGCACCTCCTGCTGCTGCATATCCTTCTTCAATTCCTGCTTCTGTATCTCCTGCTGCATCCTCTGCTCATGCATCTGCGGATGCACCTCCTGATGCTCCATTTCCTGTTGCATCTGGTGCTTCATTACCTGCTGCATCTCCTTCGACTCCATCTGGTGCATCTGCTGCTGCATATGCTGCTGCTTCATCTACTCCTGCATCTCCTGCTGCATATCCTGATGCTGCATTTCTTTCTGAATTCTATGCTGAATCTACTGTTGAACATGCATCCCCTGCTGCACCTCCTTCTCTGGCATCTCCTGTTGCTTCATCTGCAGCAGCATCTTCTGCTGCTACATTTCCTACTGAATCTGCATCTCCTGCTGCTGCATCTCCTGCTACATCTCCTCCTGCTGCATCTTCTGCTTCATTACCTGCTGCTGCTTTTCCTTAATCTGCTGCTGCATTTGCTGCTGCTTCATGTACTGCTGCATCTCCTGCTAAATATCCTTCTACTTGATGTCCTCCTGCATCTCCTGCTGCTGCATCTGCTGCTTCATCTCCTGCTGCTGTATAGCCTGCTTCATCTCCTCCTGCTGATTCATCTCCTCCTGCAATCTCTGCTCATGCATCTTCGGCTGCTTCACCTCCTGCTGCTACATCTCCTGCTGAATCTCCTGCTGCACTTCCTGCTGTAACTGCTGATGCATATCTTGCTACTACATCTCATGATGCATCTCCACCTGCTGCCACTCCTACTGCTGCGATTGCTTCTGCATCTCCTGCTGCTGAATCTCCTGCCGAATCTCCTTCTGCACGTGCTGCTGTAGCATCTCCTTCTGCTGTATCTCCTGCTGCATCTGCTGCTACTGCATCTACTCCTGCTGCATCTCATGCTCCTGCATAACTTGCTGCTGCAGCTCCTGTTGCATCCTCTTCTGCATATCCTGCTGCTGCATTTTCTGCTACTGCATCTCCTGCTACTACACATCCTGCTGTATCATGTAAGGAATCTGCTGTTGCTTCTTCTTCGGCTGCATCTCCTACTGCTGCACCAGCTCCTCGGCATGTCCTGCTGCATCTCCTGCTGCTGTATCCCTTTCTGCTTCATTTCCTGCTTCTGCATCTCCTGCTGATGCATCTGCAGCTTGAAATCGTTCTGTTGCATCTCCTTCTTCTGCATCTCTTGCTGAATCTCCTGCTGCTGTTGCATCTCCTGCTGCTGCATGTACTTCTACATTTCCTGCTACTGCATATCCCACTCTATCTCCTGCTGCATCTCTTGCTACAGCTCTTGCTGCATCTCCTGCGGCTGTGTCTGCTGCTGATTATCCTGCAGCACCTGGTGCTGCATCTCCTGCTGCCTAATCTGCTGCTGCTGCATCTCCTGCTGCATCTGTTGCTGCTGCATCTCCATTCTGCTGCATCTCCTTCTGCATCACCTGTTGCTGCATCTCCTCCTGCTGCATCTACTACTGCATCACTTAATGCTGCATATGCTGATCATGCATCTCTTGCTGAAAAGAAGCATAAGAAGCAGAAGCAGGAGGTGCAGCGGGAGATGCTACTGCAATAGATGCAGCAAGAGATACAGAAACAGAAGATGCATCAGGAGATGCTACTGCAATAGATGCAGCAAGAAATACAGCAACAAAAGATGCATCAGGAAATGCAGCAGAAGATGAAGTAGCAAGAGGTGCAGTAGGAGAACCAGTAGGAGGATATAGAGGAGCAGGAGATGCAGTAGCAGATGCAGCAGCAGATGCAGTAGATGCAGCAGCAAGAAATGAAGCAGGAGTTTCAGCAGCAAGAGATGAAGCACGAGATGCATCTCCTGCTGCATCTCCACCTGCTGCCACTCCTACTGCTGCGTTTGCTTCTGCATCTCCTGCTGCATCTCTTGCTGCTGAATCTTTATATTCTGTGTCGGCTGCTGAAATTCCTTCTATGCATCTCCTGCTGCACGTGCTGCTGCAACATCTCCTTCTGCTGCATTTCCTGCTGCATGTTCTGTTTTATCTTCTGCTGCATTTCCTGCTGATGCATCTCCTGCTAAATCTTCATCTATATCTCCTGCTGGTGCATCTCCTGCATCATCTGCTGCTTCACCTCATGCTTCATCTCCTGATGCTGCAATTTGTGCTGATGCATATCCTGCTGCATCTCCTACGGCTGCATTTCTTACAGCTGCATCTCCTGCTCTATTTCATGTTGCTCTATCTCCTGCTGCATCTCCTGCTGAATCTCTTTCTGCTAGATCTCCTGTTGCTGCATCTCCTCCTGCTGCATTACCTACTGCATCTCCTCCTGCTTCATCTCCTGCTGAATTTACTGCTGCATCTCCTGCTTCTACATCTCCTACTGCATCTCCTACTGCTGTATCTCTTGCTTCTGCATTTCCTGATCCTGCATCACATGCTGAAGCTCTTGTGGAATCTCGTGATGCATATCCTTATGCTGCATCTTCTCCTACTCTATCTTCTCCTGCTGCATCTCCTGCTGCATCTGCTGCTACTGCATTGCCTCCTGCTGCATCTCATGCTCCTGCATAACTTGCTGCTGAAGCTCCTGCTGCAGGTCCTGTTACATCCTCTTCTGCATATCCTGCTGCTGCATCTCCTACTGCTGCACATTCTGCTGTATTATGTGAGGAATCTGCTCTTGCTTCTGCTTCGGCTGCATCTCATGCTGCTGCACCTCCTCCTCGGCATGTGCTGCTGCATTTCCTGCTGCTGTATTCCTTTCTGCTTCATCTCCTGCTTCTACATCTCCTGATGATGCATCTGCGGCTTGAAATCCTTCTGATGCATCTCCTTCTGCATCTCTTGCCTAATCTCCTGCTGCTGCTGAATCTCCTGCTGCTGCATCAACGGCTTCTATCTACTGCTGCTGTTACAAATCCTTCTGCATATGTTGTTGCTGCATCTCTTGGTGCTGCATCTGCTGATGCATTGCCTCATGTATTTTCTGATGCTGCATCTCCTGCTGCTGAATCTCTTGCATAATCTCTTGCTGCTGCATATGCTGGTGCTACACCTGTAGCTTCATCTCCTGCTGTTGCATCTGCTGGTGTTTCATCTGCTGCAGCACCTGGTGCTGCATCTCCTGCTGCTGCATATCATAGTGGATCTTCTGCTACACCAACTGCTGCTGTATCTCCACGGCACTCTCCTGCTGCAACTCCTGCTGCTGCATTTCCTGCTTCATCTCTTGCTGCTGCATCTCCTGCTTCATCTCTCGCTGCTGCATCTACTGCATCTGCTGCTGCATCTGCTGCTACATGACCTGCTGCTCTATATAATCCTGCTGGTTCTCCTACTGCACCTCTTGTTACTTCATCTTCTGCTGCATCTCCTGATGCATCTTCTGTTGCTGTATTTCTTGCTGCATCTATTGCAGTAGCATCTCCTGCTGTACCTCCTGCCACTGCTTCTTATGCTTCTCTTCATCAAGGGATGCATGATCAGCATATGCAGCATTAAGAGATGCAGCAGTAGATGCAGCACGAGATGCAGCCACGGGAGATGCAGAAGGAGCTGAAGCAGAAGATGCAGCACGAAATGCAGCAGCAGATGCAGCAGGAGGAGATGCAGCAGAATGGAGATGCAGCAGCAACAGATGCAGCAGGAGATGCAGCAGCAGCAGATTAGGCAGCAGGAGATGCAGCACCAGGTGCTGCAGGATAATCAGCAGCAGACACAGCCGCAGGAGATGCAGCAAGAGCTGTAGCAAGAGATGCAGCAGGAGATAGAGTGGGATATGCAGTAGCAGGAAATGTAGAAGTACATGCAGCAGCAGGAGATGCAACAGCAGCAGGAGATTCAGAAAGAGATGCAGAAGTAGGAGATGAAGCAGAAAGGGATACAGCAGAAGAAGATGCAGTAGCAGAAAATGCAGCAGCAGGATATGCAGAAGAGGATGCAACAGGAGCTGCAGCAGCAAGTTATGCAGGAGCATGAGATGCAGCAGGAGTAGGTGCAGTAGTAGCAGATGCAGCATAAGATACAGCAGAAGGAGATGCAGCAGCAGGAGATTCATCAGCAGACACAGCAGCAGGAGATTCAGCAGCAAGAGATGCAGAAGCAATCGCACAGGTAGGAGTGGCAGCAGGTGGAGATGTATCAGGAGATGCATATTCAGAAGGAGATGCAGCAGGAGACTTAGCAGGATATGCAGAAGGAGGAGATGATGCAGCAGATGCAGCAGCAGGAAAGGAAGCAGCAGAAGATGCAGCAGTAGGAGATGCAGGAGGAGGAGATGCATCAAGAGGTGCATATTCAGGAGGAGATGCATCGGGAGATGTAGCAGGCTATGCAGCAGCATGACATGACGTGGGAGATGCAGGAAGAGATTCAGCAGCAGGAGATGCAAGAGCAGGAGATGCTGCCGTAAAAATGCAGCAGCAGATTAAGCAGCAGATTCATCAGGAAATGCAGTAGCAGGATATGCGGCATTAGATGCAGCAGCAAATGCCACATAAGACGCAGTAAAATGGGATGCAGAGGCAGATGCAGTAAGAGATGCAGATTAAGCAGTAGATGCAGCAGGATGTGATGCTTCAGATGATACAGCATCAGGAGACGAGCAGGAGATTGGGCAGGAGATGCAGTAGGAAGAGAGGCAGGAGGAGATGATGCAGCAGACGCAGCAGCAGCAGATGCAGAAGCAGAAGATGAAGCAGGAGATGCATCAGTAGAAGATACAGCAGATGGAGTTGAAAGAGATGCAGCAGGGGATGAAGCAACAGATGCAACAGGAAATAGAACATCAGGAGGTGAATCTGCAGATGCATGAGCAGAGGATGCAGCAGGAGATGTAGCAGCAGGAGATACAGAAGCAGGAGATGAAGAAGGATATGCAGCATCAGGAGGTGCAGGAGGACATCAAGTAACAGGGGATGCTCTCACTACCTCATATTTTTCTATATCCCCTGCTGCATATACTGCTGCTGCCTCTGCTGGTGCAGTTCCTGTGGATGCATCTCCTGCTGCATATGCTGCTGCTGTATCTCCTGCTGATTTATCTCTTGCTGATGCATCTTTTGCTGCATCTCCTGCTTCTGCATCTACTGTTGCTACATTTCCTTCTGAATCTGCTACAGCATCTCGTGCTGCAGCGTCTCCTGCTCCATTGCTGCTGCATCTGCTGCTGCTTTATATACTACTGCTGCATCTCCTGCTGCTACATATCCGGAATCAGCATATCCCATTGCATCTCCTGGTGTTGCTTCTCCTGCTGCTCCATCTCCTGCTGTGTCTCCTGCTGCTGTATTTTGTACTGCATCTTCCAGTGCTGCTTCTTTGATGCTGCATAACCTGCAGCATCTCCTGCTTCTGCATCTTCCATAGAATTTCCTCTTCCTGCTTCTCTTGCTGAATCTGCACCTCCTGCTGCTGCACCTCCTGCTTCATCTCCTGCTGCATCATCTCTTCTACATCTCCTGCTGTGAACTCTCCTGCTGCTATATCTCCTGCTGCACCTACTGCTGCATCTCCTGCTGCATCAATGCCTACAGATCCTGCTGATGCATCTCTAGCTCTTGCATCTCCTGTTGCATCTCCTGCTGATGCATCTCCTGCTACTGCATCTCCTGCTGCTGCATTTCCTGGCAAATGTGGTGCTGCATCTGCTACTGCATCTCCTACTACTCCAACTAATACTGCTGCATCTGCTGCTCAATCCTCTGCTTCTGTATCTTCTGCTGTTGCATATAATGTTGCATCTCCTGCTGCTGCAAATTCTGCTGCATGCCCTTCTTCTGCATTGTCGGCTGCATCTCCTGCTGCTACATATCCTGATGCTGCATCTCCTAAAGTATCTCCTGCTGTTGCTTCTGCTGCTGCATCTCCTGATTTGGCATCTGCTGCTACATCTCCTCCTGCTGCATCTCCTGCTGAGTCTACCTGTTCATCTGCTGCTGCTTTACTTCCTGCATGTTCTTCTGCTGCATCTCTCTATGCTTTGTGTGCTTTTGCATCTCCTGATTCATCTTCTGCTGCTGCATTACCTTCTTCATCTCCTTTTGCGTCATATCATGCTGCATCTGTTGCTGCATATCCTGCTGCTACATCTGCTGCTTCATTTGCTGCTGCTATATCTCCTGCTGCATCTCCTGTGTCTGCATCTACTTCTACATCTCCTGATGCTGAACCTCCTTCTGCTTCATCTCCGGCTGCTGCATCTTCTGCAGCATATCTTTCTGCTGAAACTCCTGCTGCTGCATCTGCTGTTTCATTTGCTGCTGCTATATCTCCTGCTGCATCTCCTGCATTTGCATCTACTTCTACATCTTCTGATGCTGAACCTCCTTCTGCTTCATCTCCGGCTGCTGCATCTTCTGCAGTATATCTTTCTGCTGCAACTCCTGCTGCTGGACGTCCTGCTGTTGCATATCCCGCTGCATCTCCTCCTGAATCTGCTGCTGCATTAGCTTCAACTGCATCTCCCACTGCTGTATCTCCTGCTGATGCATCTTCTACCACGTCTCCTGATGAAACTCCTGCTGCTGCATCTCTTTTTGCATCTTCTGCTGATGCATCTCCTGCTACTGCAACTCCTGCTGCATCTCCTGCTGCATCTCCTTATTCTGCATCTCGGGCTTCTCTGTCTCCCTCTGCGGCATCTTCTTCTGATGGATCTCCTGCTGATGCATCTCCTGCTGAATCTGCTGGTAAATCTGCTGCTGCATCTCCTGCGTCTGCATTTCCTTCTGCTGAATCTCCTGCTATTTAATTCTGCCTTCTCCATGTCCTGCTGCTGCATCTTCTGATGAATCTTCTTCTGATGCATCTCCTACTGCTGCATTTCTTGCTGTATCTCCTCATGCTGTATCTTCTGCCATATCTTCTTCTGCTGCAACTCCTGCTGCTTCATATTTCTACATCTCTTTTTGCTGTACCTCCTTCTGCTGCATCTGATGCAGCACCTCCTACATCTTCATGCTCTGCTGCTGATGCCTCTTCTCCTGAATTTGCTGTGGAATATCCTGCTGCTGCATCTTCTGCTGTATCTTCTGCTGATGCATCTCCTGCTGCTGCATCCCCTGCTGCATCTCCTCCTTCTTCTCCTGCTGCATCTCCTTCAAATTCATCTCCTGCTGCATCTCCTTCAAATTCATCTCCTGCTGCATCTCCTTCAACTTCATCTCCTGCTGCATCTCCTGCAGCTTCATATCCTGCTGTAATGATACATCTACTGCTTCATCTCCTTCTGCTGCATCTGCTACTGCATCTCCTGCTTCATCTTCAGCTGCTGAATCTTCTGCTGCTACGTCTGCTTTTGCCACTCCTTTTGCATCTATTACTGCTGCATCTCCAGCGGCATCTCCAGCTCTATATCCTGTGGCATCTCCTCCTGCTGCTTTACCTGCTGCATCTCCTTCTCTGGTGTATCCTGCTGCGTCTCCTTCTATGGCATCTCCTGCTGCACCATCTTCTGCTGCTGCATCTCCTAATGCATGTCTTGCTGCTTAATCTCCAGCTGCTTTATCTCCTACCTCGTCTTCTTCTGCTGCATATCTTGCTGCTGCATCTCCTGCTGCATCTTCTGTTGCTGCATCTCTTGCTGCTGCGTCTGCTGTTACATCGCCTAATGCATCTCTTGCTGCTGCATCTCTTAAGGCAATTCCACTTGCTTCATCTCCTGATGCTGCATCTCCTGCTTCATCTCGTTTTGATGCATATAGTTCTCCTGCATCTACTGCTGCATATCTTGCTGCTGCATCTTCTGCTGCTGCATCTCCTACTGCTGCTTTTCATTCTCTGCATCTTCTCTGCATCTCCCGCTACTGCTTCACATTCTGCTGCATCTCCTGCTGCTTCATCTCCTGCTGCTGCATGTGCTGCTGAATCTCCTGCATCTTTTGCTGAATCTGCTGTCGATTCATCTACTGCTGCATCTCTTGCTGATGCATCTCCTGCTGCTGGATTTCCTAGTGCATCTCCTAATGCTGCATCTGCTGCTGCATCTCCTGCTGCTGCATCTCCTGCTGAAATTCCTACTGCTGGATCTGCAGCATTTTCTGCGGTTGCATCTCCTGCTGCTGCACTTGCTGCTAAAACTGCTGCTACGTCTGCTGCTGCATCTCCTTACTCTGCTTCTAGTTCTCTGCACCTTCTTCTCTGCATCTCCAGCTATTTCTTCTCCTGCTGCTGCATCTCCTGGTGCATTTCCTACTGTTGCATCTCCTGCATCTACTGCTGCATCTGCTGCTGATTCATCTAGTGCTGCATCTCCTGCTACATCACCTGCTTCTGCATCTCCTGCTTCTGGATCTCCTCCTGTATCTCCTGCTGTGGCATATTCTGTGTCATCTCCTGTTGCTGCATCTCGTACTCTTTACATGGTGCTGCTCTCTTGCTGGTTCCCCTGCTGCTGAAACTGCTGCTGCTGCAAACCCTGCTGCATCTACGGCTGCTGCATACCCTAATTCATCTACTGCTTCTGCATCATCTGCTGCATCTCCTGCTGCTGAATATCGTTCTCCTTCATACGCTGCTGCATCTACTGCTGCTGCATAGCCTGCTGCATCTTCTCCTGCTGCAGCTCCTGCTACAAAATTTCCTAATGCATTTCCTTCTATTTAATCTCCTAATGATGCAACTCCTGCTTCATCTCCTTCTGCTTCTATGACCAAGTGACTAAACTCTTGGACGAGGAAAAGGCTGTGGATGTGGTTTTCCTGGACTTCAGTAAAGCCTTTGATACAGTTTCTCACAGCATTCTGCTTGGGAAACTGTCGGCCTCTGGCCTGGATGGGCGCACACTCTCCTGGGTGAAAAACTGGTTGAATGACCGGGCCCAGAGGGTGGTGGTAAATGGAGTTAAATCCAGCTGGAGGCCAGTTACAAGTGGGGTTCCCCAGGGCTCAGTCCTGGGTCCAGTCCTGTTTAATGTCTTTATCAACGACCTGGATGAAGGCATTGAGTGTTCCCTTAGCAAGTTTGCAGATGACACCAAGCTGGGAGGAAGTGTCGATCTGCTGGAGGGTCGGGAGGCTCTGCAAAGGGATCTGAACAGGCTGGACTGCTGGGCAGAGACCAACGGCATGAGGTTTAACAAGGCCAAATGCCGGGTCCTGCACTTGGGGCACAACAACCCTAAGCAGAGGTACAGACTAGGAGAAACCTGGCTGGAAAGCTGCCAGGAGGAGAAGGACCTGGGAGTGTTGGTTGACAACCGACTGAACATGAGCCAGCAGTGTGCCCAGGTGGCCAAAAAGGCCAATGGCATCTTGGCTTGTATCAGGAACGGCGTGACCAGCAGGTCCAGGGAAGTTATTCTCCCCCTGTACTCGGCACTGGTGAGACCGCACCTCGAGTACTGTGTTCAGTTCTGGGCCCCTCACCACAAGAAGGATGCTGAGGCTCTGGAGCGAGTCCAGAGAAGAGCAACAAAGCTGGTGAAGGGGCTGGAGAACAAATCTTACGAGGAGCGGCTGAGAGAGCTGGGGTTGTTCAGCCTGGAGAAGAGGAGGCTGAGGGGAGACCTTATTACTCTCTACAACTACCTGAAGGGAGGTTGTGGAGAGGAGGGAGCTGGCCTCTTCTCCCAAGTGACAGGGGACAGGACGAGAGGGAATGGCCTCAAGCTCCGCCAGGGGAGATTTAGGCTTGAGATTAGGAAAAAAGTTCTTCACAGAGAGGGTGGTTAGGCATTGGAACGGTCTGCCAAGGGAGGTGGTTGAGTCACCGTCCCTGGAGGTGTTTAAGGTTAGGGTAGATGAGGTGCTTAGGAGCATGATTTAGGGAATGGTGGGAATGGTTGGACTCGACGATCCAGTGGGTCTCTTCCAACCTGGTCATTCTGTGATTCTGTGATTCTGTGATATATAGCTACTGCATCCACTGCGGTTTTGTCTGCTGCTGCATCTCCTGCTGCATCACCTGATGCTGCATCTCATGGTGCACCTCCTCTTACTCAATCTCTTGCTACATATCCTGCTTCTACAACACCTGATACTGAATCTCCTGCTGCATCTCTTCTGGCTGCATCTCCTGCTGTATCTCCTGCTAATGCATCTCCTGCTGCTGCATCTCTTTCTGCTGCATCTTCAGCATGTCCTGATGCATCTCGTCCTGTTGCATCTTCTGCTGAATCTCCTCTTGCTTCATCTGCAACATTTGCTGCTGCATCTACTGCTGCTGCACTGCTGCTACATCTCCTCCTGCTGAATCTGCTGCTGCATCTTCTGCTGCTGTATCTCTTTCTGCATCCATTGTGGCTGTATCTCTAGCTGCATCTATTGCGGCTGCATCTTCTGCTGCATCTTTTTCTACTGCTTACCATTCTCTGCATCTTCTGCTCTTCATCTACTGCTACTTGATGACATTCTGCTGCATCTCTTGCATCTGCTGCTGCATCTGCTGCTACAACTCCTTCTTCTTCATCTACTACTGCTGAATCTCATCCTGCATCTCCTGCTGCTGCACCTGCCACTTCATATCCTTCAAAAGATACAGCAGCAAGAGATGCAGAAGCAAATGCAGCAGTAGGAGTGGCAGCAGGTGGAGATGCAGCAGGAGATACATCTCGTGCTTCATCAACTGCTGCTGCATCTCCTGCTTCATCTCTTGCTCCTGCATCTACTGCATCTGCTGCTGCATCTTCTGCTACATTACTTGCTGCTCTATATCTTCCTGCTGGTTCTCCTACTACACATCTTGCTAATTCATCTTCTGCTGCATCTCCTGATGCATCTTCTGCTGCTGTATCTCTTGCTGCATCTATTGTGGCTGCATCTCCTGCTACATCTCCTGCTGCTTATTGTTCTCTGCTTCTTCTACTCTCCATCTCCTGCTACTGCATCTCCTCCTGCTGCATATCCTGCTGCATATTCTGCAGCATCTCCTGCCGCTGCATCTCCTGCTCCATCTCGTACTGCTGCATCTGTGACTGCATCACCTTCTGCTGCATCTCTTGCATCTGCTGCTGCATCTGCTGATTATTCATCTACTGCTGCATCTCCTGCTACATCTCCTACTTCTGCATCTACTGCTGCTGGATCTCCTGCTGATGCATACCTTGCTGCATCTACTGCTTCTGCATACCCTACTTCATCTACTGCTGCTGCATCTCCTGCTGCTACATCATCTACTGCTGCATCTCCTGCGTAATCTCCTGCTGCTTAATCTCCTGCTGCTGCATCATCTACTGATGCATCTCCTGCTAAATCACTTTCTGCTGCATTTGAAGCACTTTCTGCTGCATCTCCTGGTGATTCACATACTGCGGCATCTCCTTCTAAATCTCCTGCTGCTGCATCTTCTACTGTATCTCTTGCTGAATCTACTGTGGCTGCTTCTCGTGCTATATATCCTTCTGCTGCTTCTCATTCAATGCATCTTCTTTTCTGCATCTCATTCCACTTCTTCCCCGGCTGATGCATCTCCTGCTGCATCTCATGCAGATGCACCTTGTTTGGATGCATCTCCCGCTTCATCTTCTTCTGCTGCATCTCCTACTGCATCTCGTGCTTCATCAGCTGCTCCTGAATCCCCTGCTACATTCCTGATAAATCTTATCCTGCATCTCCTTATCCTGCATCTCCTGGTGCTGAATCTCCTGCTGCACATCCTGCTGCTGTATTTCCTCTTGTTTCATATCCTGCAGCTGCATCACCTGCTGCATATCCTGATGCAGCATCTCCTGCTTCATCTCCTTCTACTGCATAGATTTCTGCTGCATCTACTGCTGCTTCATCTGCTGCTGCATCTACTTCTGCAGTATCTCATGGTACTTCTCCTCTTGCTGAATATCCTGCTGCACATTGTGCTGCTACATCTCCTGCTATTGCATATCCTTCTACATCTCCTACTTTATCTCTTGCAGCTGCATCTCCTGATTCACCTCTTCCCGCTGCATCTCATGCTCCATCTCCTGCTGATGAATCTTCCCCTGATGCATCTATTTATGCATCAATTGCTGCTGCTTCTTTTGCATTTTCTGTTGCATCACTTCCTGCTACATCTCCTGCTGAAACTCCTACTGATGCATTAGCAGCATTTTCTGCTGCATCTGCTGCTGTTATATATACTTCTGCATCTCCAGCTACATCTCCTGCTGGTGCATCAACTGCTGCTGCATCTGCGGTTGCATCTCCTGATACTGCATCTGCTGCTCCTGAATCAACTGCTGCATCTCCTTCTGCTGCCTCACTTTCTCTGCATCTTATTCTCTGTATTTCCTGCTATTGCTTCCCCCACTGCTGCATTTCCTACTGCATCTCCTGCTGCTACACCACCTGCTGCTGCATCTCCTGCTGCTGCACCATCTGCTGCATCTCCTCTTGCTGCACCTGCTTCTGCATATCATGCTGTTGCATCTCGTGCTGCATGTCCTTCTGGTGCCTCTCCTCCTGTTAATCCTCCTCCTGCATCTGCTGATGCATTTCCTGCTGCATCTCCTGAGGCTGCATCTGCTGGTGCATCTCCTGCTGCTCTAACTCCAGCTGCACTCTCCTGTTGCATCTCTTGCTGCTGCATGTCCTGCTGCTGCATCTCCTCCTACTGCATCTCTTGCTCCATCTCCTCCTGCTGCATCTCCTGCTGCATCACATGGTCCCTCTCCTGCTGTTGCATCTCCTGCTCCATTTTATTGGCATCTGCTGCATCATGTACTGCTGTATCTTCTGCTGCTGCATCTCCTGCTGCTCTTGAATCTCCTGCTGCATCTCCTGCTGCTGCATCTCCTGCTACTGCATCTGCTGCACCATCTCTCCTGCCTCTCCTCCTACAGCACCTTCTTCTGTATCTCGTGCTACATCTCATGAAGCTGTACCTGCTGAAGCATCTCTTCCTCCCACATCTCCTTAGGAATATGCATCTATTGATGCATTTGCTGTTACTTCTCCTTCTTGTGGATGAAGATGTTGTTGCATCTCCTTCTGCATCTGCTGTTGAATCTGCTGTTGAAACTCCTGCCATTGCACGTCCTACTTCTGCATCTGCTTCTGCATCTCCTGCTGCTGTATAGCCTGCTGCTTCATCTCCTCCTGCAACCTCTGCTCATGCATCTGTGGATGCATCTGCAGAAGCATCTCCATTTCCTGCTGCATCTGCTGTTCAGTCTTCTACTGATGCATCTAGTGCTTCTGCATTTCAGCTGCATATCCTGCTGAATGCATCTGCGCCTGTATCTCCTGCTGCTACATCTCCTGCTGAATCTTCTGCTGCACTTCCTGCTGTAACTGCTGATGCATATGTTGATACTTCATCTCCTGATGCATCTCCTCCTGAATCTCCTGCTGAATCTTCTTCTATAGAATCTCCTCCTGCATCTCCTGCTGTAGAATCTCCTACTAAAATTCCTGCTGATGTATCTCCTGCTGCATCTCCTACTACATCTCCTGCTGCTGAATCTCCTTCTATATCTCCTGCTGCATGTCCTGCTCCTGTATGTCCTAATGTGAATCTGCTGCAGCATCTTCTGCTGCTGAATCTCCTGCTGAATCTGCATCTACTGCTGCATCTCTCGCAGCTGCATCTCCTGTTGCTTCATCCCCATTCTCAGCATATCCTGCGGCATCTTCTGCTGCATCTCCTGCTGCAGAATATTCTGCTGCTGCATCCCCTGCAGTGTCTTCTACTTATGCATCTCCTGCTTCATCTCCTGCATCTGCATCTGCTGCTGCTGCGTCTGCTGCATCATCTCCTCCTGCCTCTCCTCCTACTGCATCTCCTGCCCAATCTCCTGCTCATCTCCTGATGCTGTATCAGCTGAAGCATTACATCCTGCTGCATCTACTGCTTAATCTGCATCTCTTACTGCATCTGCCTCTGCATCTCATTTTGCTGCGTCTCCTGTGGCATTTGCTGCTGAATCTGCTGCTGCATCCCCTGATGCTGCATCTCCTGCTGCATCTAATGCTGCATATCCTGCTACTGCATTTCCTGATGAATCTGCTGCTTAATCTGCTGCTCCATTTTTGTGGCGGCATCTCCTGCTCTTGCATCTCCTGCTGCTGAATCTCCTCCTGCATCTCCTGCGGCATCTCATGCTGCTGCATAGCCTGCTACATCTCCCGATGCATCTCCTCCTGAATATGCACCTCTTGATGCATCTCCTCCTCCTGCTGTTCTGCTGCTTCATCTCCTGCTGCTGCGTCTGCTGCATCATCTCCTCCTTCTGCATACCCTGCTGAATCTCCTGCTGCATCTTTTTCTGAATATGCATCTCCTGATGCATCTCCACCTGCTGCCACTCCTACTGCTGGGATTGCTTCTGCATCTGCTGCTGCTGAATCTCCTGCTGCTGCAACTCCTGCTGCTGCAACTCCTGCTGCATCTCCTTCTGCTATAGAATCTCCTTCTGCATCTCCTGCTTCATAACCTCCTGCTACGTCTCCTGCTGCTGCATCTCCTCCTGATACATCTGCTGCAGCACCTCCTGCTGCTGTATCTGCTGCTGTATCACCTGATGCATAATCTCCTTCTGCATCTCCTGCTGCTGCAGTACCTGCTGTATCTTCTACTGCTGTATCTCCTGTTGCTGCATATCCTGCTTCTGTATATACTGCTGCATTTCCTGCAGCTTCATTTCCTGCTGCTGAATCTCTTTCTGCATTTCTTCCTTCTGCATCTCCTGCTGCTATATATCTTGCTGTATCTTCTGCTGATGTATCTGCTGCTACTGCATCTCTTGCTCCATCTCCTCCTGATGCTTCACCTGCTGAATATCCTTCTGCATTTCCTGCTGCATGTCCTCCTCACGCATTTTCTGTTGCATCTCCTACTGCTGTATTACCTGTTGCATCACCTTCAGCTGTGTCTCCTCTTGCTGCATCCCCTCCTGCTGCATCTGCTGCAGCATCTCCTGCTGCTGAATCTCCTCCTGCATCTACTGCTGCATCTGCTGCTGCATTTCCTGCTTCTATATCTGCTGCTTCTGCATATGCTGCTTAATCTCCTGCTACATTTCCTGTTGCTGCATCTCCTCCTTCTGCATCTCCTGCTGCTGCGTCTGCTGCTGCATAACCTTCTGAATCCCTTGCTGCTACATCTCCTGCTGATGCATCTCTTGCAGCTGCATCTCCTGCTGATGCATCTCCTTCCTCTGCAGCTACTGCTGCATCTCCTGCTGCGGAATCTCCTGCTGTGAAGCAGAAGAAGATACAGCAGAAGATGCAGCAGCAGGACTTGGAGAAGGCAGATTTAAATAGCAGGAGATTCAGCAGAAGGAGATGCAGACGCAAGAGATGCAGCAACAGATTTAGCAGCAGATTCAGAAGGAGATGCAACAGCAGGAGATCCATCTGAAGAAGCCACAGAGGGAGAGGCAGAAGCACGAGATTCAAAATAAGGAGATGCAGCAGGAGTAGCAGCAGCAGGAGATGCATCAGCAGAAGATGCAAATAGAGATGCAGCAGCAGGAGTTTCGTCAGGAGACGCGGTAGAAGATGCGTCAGCAGAAGATGCAGCAGTAGGAGATGTAGTAGAAGCAAATGCAGCAGCAGATTCAGGAGGAGATGCAGCGAGATATGCAACAGCAGGACGTGCAGCAGCAGGAGATGCAGCAGAAGATGCAGCAGCAGGAGATGTAGCAGAAGATGCAGCAGCAGGAGATGAAGCAGAAGGAGGTTCAGCATCAGGAGATGTAGAAGTAGATGTAGACGCAGGAGGTGCAGAAGGAGATATAGCAGCAGCAAATGAAGCAGCAGATGCAGCAGCAGGATATGCAGCAGCAGATGCAGCATGATATGACGCAGGAGGAGATGAAGCAGGTAATGCAGCACCAGGAGATGAATCAGGAGATGTAAAAGCACACGAAGTATCGGGAGATGCAGCAGCAGAACATGCAGGAAGAAAAGCAGCAGCAGATGAACCAGTAGATTCAGCAGGAGATGCAGCAGGAGGAGATGCAGCAGCAGATGCCAAATCAGGAGATGAAGCAGCAGAAGCAACAGCAGGAGTTATTTTAGGAGATGCAGCATCAGGATATGTAGCAGCAGGAGATGTAGCCGATGATGCAGAAGAAGGGCATGCAGCAGCATTTGCAGCATCAGGAGATGCAACAGGATATGCAACAGCAGAAAATACAGAAGCAGAGGATTCAGCAGCAGATGCAGCAGGATTAGATGGAGTAGTAGAAGATGCAGTAGCAGATGCAGCACCACAGTTACCAGGGGATGCATCAGCAGGAGATGCAACAGGAGATGCAACAGCTAGAGATGCATCAGCAGAATCTGTTGGAATTGATGCAGCAGGAAATGCAGCAGTAGGTGCAGCAGGAGATATAGCAGCAGGAGAGATCGCAGCAGGAGATGTAGAAGAGATGATGCAGCTGGAGATGCAGCAGGAGATGCAGCAGCAGATGCAGCAACAATAGAGCAGGGGATGAATCGGAGTTTCAGCAGAAAGAGATGCCACAGCAAATGCAGCAGGAGATGTAGATCCAGCAGGAGATGTAGAACAGGTAATGCGGCAGCAGAAGATGCTGCGGCAGGAGATGCTGCAGCAGATTCAGCAGGAAATGTAGCAACAGTAGATGCAGAAGCAGGAGATGCAGCAAAAGATGCATCAGTAAGAGATAAATCAGCAGGAGATACAGCAGCAGGATATTTAGCAGGAGATGCATCAGCAGGAACTGCACCAGCAGAGGCAGCAGCAGTAGATGCAGCAGGGGATATAGAAAAATATGAGGCAGTAGGAGCATCCCCTGTTACTTGATGTCCTCCTGCATCTCCTACTGCTGCATATCCTTCTTCAATTCCTGCTTCTGTATCTCCTGCTGAATCTTCTGCTCATGCATCTGTGGATGCATCTCCAGATGCTCCATTTCCTGTTGCATCTGGTGCTTCATTACCTGCTGCATCTCTTTCCGTTCCATCTGGTACATCTGCTGCTGCATATGCTGCTGCTTCATCTACTCCTGCATCTCCTGCTGCATATCCTGCTGCTGCATCTTCTTCTTAATGTTATGCTGAATCTACTGCTGAATATGCATCCCTGCTGCACCTCCTTCTCTGGCATCTTCTGCTGCTACATCTCCTACTGAATCTGCATCTCCTGCTGCTGCATCTCCTGCTTCATCTCCTCCTGCTGCATCTTCTGCTGCATTACCTGCTGCTGCATCTCCTTAATCTGCTGCTGCATTTGCTGCTGCTTCATGTACTGCTGCATCTCCTGCTAAATATCCTGCTACTTGATGTCCTCCTGCATCTCCTGCTGCTGCCTCTGCTGCTTCATCTCGTCCTGCAACTTCTGCTCATGCATCTGCGGATGCATCTTTAGAAGCATCTTCATTTCCTGCTGCATCTGCTGTTCAGTCTTCTACTGATGCATCTAGTGCTTCTGCATTTCTGCTGCATACCCTGCTAAATGCATCTGCACCTGCATCTCCTGCTGTAGAATCTCCTGCTACAATTCCTGCTGATGTATCTCCTGCTGCATCTCCTACTACATCTCCTGCTGCTGGATCTCCTTCTATATCTCCTGCTGCATCTCCTGCTCCTGTATGTCCTACTGTGAATCTGCTGCAGCATCTCCTGCT
The DNA here is from genome assembly GCA_033459285.1 of Clamator glandarius. NCBI lineage: Eukaryota > Metazoa > Chordata > Aves > Cuculiformes > Cuculidae > Clamator > Clamator glandarius. Next base: position 301,367 of record JAUNZM010001004.1, read on the forward strand.
GATGAATCTCCTGCTGAATCTGCATCTACTGCTGCATCTCTCGCAGCTGCATCTCCTGCTGCTTCATCCCCATTCTCTGCATCACTTGAGGCATCTCCTGCTGCATCTCCTGCTGCGGAATATTCTGCTGCTGCATCCCCTGCAGTGTCTTCTACTTATGCATCTCCTGCTGCATCTCCTGCTGCAGCTCTTGCTGCATATCCTGCGGCTGTGTCTGCTGCTGATTATCCTGTAGCACCTGGTGTTGCACCTCCTGCTACATCTGCTGCTGGAACTCTTTCTGCATCTCCCATGGCTGCATCTCGTGCTGCATCTACTGCTGCATCTCTTAATGCTGCATATGCTCACCATGCATCCCTTGCTGAAGAGAAGCATAAGAAGCAGCGGCAGGAGGTGCAGCAGGAGATGCTACTGCAATAGATGCAGCAAGAGATACAGCAACAGAAGATGCAGCAGGAGATGCAGTAGAAGATGAAGTAGCAAGAGGTGCAGTAGAAGAACCATCCGGAGGATATAGAGGAGCAGGAGATGCAGTAGCAGATGCAGCAGCAGATGCAGTAGATGCAGCAGCAGATACAGTAGATGCAGCAGCAAGAGATGAAGCAGGAGTTACAGGAGGAGGAGATGAAGCGCGAGATGCATCTCCTTATGCATCTCCACCTGTTGCTACTCCAACTGCTGCGTTTGCTTCTGCATCTCCTGCTGCATCTCTTGCTGCTGAATCATTTGATTCTGTGTCGGCTGCTGAATTTCCTTCTGCATCTCCTGATGCATGAGCTGCTGCAGCATCTCCTTCTACTGCATTTCTTGCTGCTGAAGCTCCTGCTGCAGGTCCTGTTACATCCTCTTCTGCATATCCTGCTGCTGCACATCCTGCTGTATTATGTGAAGAATATGCTGTTGCTTCTGCTTCGGCTGCAACTCATGCTGCTGCACCTCCTCCTCGGCATGTGCTGCTGCATCTCCTGCTGCTGTATCCCTTTCTGCTTCATCTCCTGCTTCTACATCTCCTGCTGATACATCTGCAGCTTGAAATCCTTCTGGTGCATATCCTTCTGTATCTCTTGCTGAATCTCCTGCTGCTGTTACATCTCCTGCTGCATCTCCTGCTAAATCTCTTGCTGCATCTCCTGCTGCTGTGTCTGCTGCTGAATATTCTGCTGTGTCTGCTGCTTCATCTCCTGCATCTTCTGCTGATAAATATCCTGCTGCATGTGCCACTTCATACCCTTCTGATTCATCTGCGGATTCATCTCACGATGCTACTCTCCTGCTGGATATCCTGCTGCTGAATCTCCTGCTGCTGCATCAGCTGCTTCTATCTACTGCTACTTCAGCATATCCTGCATCTGTTGCTGTTGCATCTCTTGCTGCTGCATCTGCTGATGCATTGCCTCATGTATTTCTTGATGCTGCCTCTCCTGCTGCAGCATCTCTTGCATAATCTCTTGCTGCTGCATATGCTGGTGCTACACCTGTCGCTTCATCTCCTGCTGTTGCATCTGCTAGTGTTTCATCTGCTGCGGCACCTGGTGCTGCATCTCCTGCTGCTGCATATCATAGCGCATCTTCTTCTGCTACATCACCGGCTGCTGTATCTCCACGGTACTCTCCTACTGCAGAATCTTCTGCTGCATGTCATGTTTCTACATCTCCTGCATCATCTCTTCCCGCTGCATCTCGTGCTTCATCTCTTGCTCCTGCATCTACTGCATCTGCTGCTGCATCTGCTGCTACATCTCCTGCTGCTCTATATCCTCCTGATGGTTCTCCTACTGCACCTCTTGCTACTTCATCTTCTGCTGCATCTCCTAATGCATCTCCTGCCGCTGCTTCTTATGCTTCTCCTCAGCAAGAGATGCATGATGAGCATATGCAGCATTAAGAGATGCAGCAGTAGATGCAGCACGAGATGCAGCCACGGGAGATGCAGCAGGAGCTGAACCAGAAAATGCAGCACGAGATGCAGCAGCAGGAGATGCAGCAACGGGTGATGCAGAAAACAGATGCAGCAGAATGGAGATGCAGCAGCAACAGATGCAGCAGGAGATGCAGCAGCAGCAGATTAGGCAGCAGGAGATGCAGCACCTGGTGCTGCAGGATAATCAGCAGCAGACACAACCGCAGGACATGCAGTAAGAGCTGTAGCAGGAGATGCAGCAGGAGATACAGTGGTATATGCAGTAGCAGGAGATGTAGAAGGAGATGCAGCAGCAGGAGATGCAACAGCAGCAGGAGATTCAGCAAGAAATGCAGAAGGAGATGCACCAGAAGGATTTCAACCCTCAGATGCATCATCAGGAGATGCAGAAGAAGGAGATATATCAGAAAGGGATACAGCAGCAAGAGATGCTGCAGTAGGAGATGCAGCAGCACATGCCGAGGAGGAGGTGTAGCAGCAGGAGATGCAGCCGAAGCAGAAGCAACAGCAGATTCATCACATAATACATCAGGATGTGCAGCAGCAGGATATGCAGAAGAGGATGCAACAGGAGCTGCAGCAGCAAGTTATGCAGGAGCATGAGATGCAGCAGGAGTAGATGCAGTAGTAGCAGATGCAGCAGGAGATACAGCAGAAGGAGATGCTGCAGCAGCACGTGCAGAAGGAGATGCAGCAGCAGGAGATTCAACAGCAGACACAGCATCAGGAGATTCAGCAGCAGGAGATGCAGAAGCAATCACAGCAGTAGAAGTGGCAGCAGGTGGAGATGCATTAGGAGATGCATATTCAGAAGGAGATGTAGCAGGAGATTCAGCAGGATAAGGAGAAGGAGGAGATGATGCAGCAGATGAAGCAGCAGAAGACGCAACAGTAGGAGATGCAGGAGGAGGAGATGCATCAAGAGGTGCATATTCAGGAGGAGATGCATCAGGAGATGTAGCAGGCTATGTAGCAGCATGAGATGCCGCAGGAGATGCAGGAGGAGATTCAGCAGCAGGAGATGAAAAAGCAGGAGATGCCACCACAAAAATGGAGCAGCAGATTAAGCAGCAGATTCATCAGGAAATGCAGTAGCAGGATATGCAGCATTAGATGCAGCAGGAGATGCAGCATCAGGGGATGCAGCAGCAGATTCAGCAGCAAATGCCACAGGAGACGCAGCAAAATGAGATGCAGAGGCAGATGCAGTAAGAGATGCAGATTAAGCAGTAGATGCAGCAGGATGTAATGCTTCAGATGATACAGCATCAGGAGACGAGCAGGAGATTGGGCAGGAGATGCAGTAGGAGGAGAGGCAGGAGGAGATGATGCAGCAGATGCAGCAGCAGGAGATGCAGATGCAGGAGATGAAGCAGGAGATGCATCATTAGAAGACACTGCAGGGGATGCAGCAGCAGAATATTCTGCAGCAGGAGATGCAGCAGGAGATGCCGCAAGTGATGCAGAGAATGGGGATGAAGCAGCAGGAGATGCAGAGAATGGGAATGAAGCAGCAGGAGATGCAGCTGCGAGAGATGCAGCAGTAGATGCAGATTCAGCAGGAGATTCAGCAGCAGAAGATGTTGCAGCAGATTCACATTAGGACATACAGGAGCAGGAGATGCAGCAGGAGATATAGAAGGAGATTCAGCAGCAGGAGATGTAGTAGGAGATGCAGCAGGAGATACATCAGCAGGAATTTTAGCAGGAGATTCTACAGCAGGAGATGCAGGATGAAACTCTATAGAAGAAGATTCAGCAGGAGATTCAGGAGGAGATGCATCAGGAGATGAAGTATCAACATATGCATCAGCAATTACAGCAGGAAGTGCAGCAGGAAATTCAGCAGGAGATGCAGCAGCAGGAGATGCAGCCGCAGATGCATTCAGCACTATATGCAGCTGAAATGCAGAAGCACTAGATGCATCTGTAGAAGACTGAACAGCAGATGCAGCAGGAAATGGAGATGCTTCTCAAGATGCATCTGCAGATGCATGAGCAGAGGTTACAGGAGGAGATGAAGCAGCAGGCTATACAGCAGCAGGAGAAGAAGCAGCAGAGGCAGCAGCAGGAGATGCAGGAGGACATCAAGTAGCAGGATATTTAGCAGGAGATGCAGCAGTACATGAAGCAGCAGCAAATGCAGGAGCAGATTAAGGTAATGCAGCAGCAGGTAATGCAGCAGAAGATGCAGCAGGAGGAGATGTAGCAGGAGATGCAGCAGTAGGAGATGCAGATTCAGTAGGAGATGTAGCAGCAGAAGATGCCAGAGAAGGAGGTGCAGCAGGGGATGCATATTCAGCAGTAGATTCAGCATAAAAAAAGAGATGCATCAGCAGGATATGCAGCAGGAGATGCAGGAGTAGATGAAGCAGCAGCATATGCAGCAGCAGATGTACCAGATGGAACGGAAAGAGATGCAGCAGGCAATGAAGCACCAGATGCAACAGGAAATGGAGCATCTGGAGATGCATCCACAGATGCATGAGCAGAGGATTCAGCAGGAGATAAAGAAGCAGGAGATGAAGAAGGATATGCAGCAGTAGGAGATGCAGGAGGACTTCAAGTAACAGGGAATGCTCCCACTGCCTCATATTTTTCTATATCCCCTGCTGCATCTACTGCTGCTGCCTCTGCTGGTGCAGTTCCTGCTGATGCATCTCCTGCTAAATATCCTGCTGCTGTATCTCCTGCTGATTTATGTCTTGCTAATGCATATTTTGCTGCATCTCCTGCTTCTGCATCTACTGTTGCTACATTTCCTGCTGAATCTGCTGCAGCATCTCCTGCCGCAGCATCTTCTGATGCCGCATTACCTGTTCTACATCTCCTGCTGGATCTACATCTCCTGCTGCATTTGCTGTGGCATCTCTTTCTGCTGAATCTCCGATTCATCCCCTGCTCCATTGTTGCTGCATCTGCTGCTGCATCTCCTGCTGCATCTCCAGCTGCATCATCTCTTCTACATCTCCTGCTGCGAACTCTCCTGCTGCTATATCTCCTGCTGCACCTACTGCTGCATTTCCTGCTGCATCAATTCCAACAGATTCTGCTGATGCATCTCTAGCTGTTGCATCTCCTGTTGCATCTCCTGCTGCTGCATCTTCTGGTAAATGTGGTGCTGCATCTGCTACTGAATCCTCTGCTTCTGTATTTTCAGTTGTTGCATATCCTGTTGCATCTACTGCTGCTGAAAATGCTGCTGCATGCCCTTCTTCTGCATCGTCGGCTGCATCTCCTGCTGCTACATATCCTGATGCTGCATCTCCTAAAGTATCTCCTGCTGCTGCTTCTGCTGCTTAATCTCCTGATTTGGCATCTGCTGCTGCATCTTCTCCTGCTGCATCTCCTGCTGAATCTACTGGTTCATCTGCTGCTGTTTTTTATCCTGCATGTTCTACTGGTGCTTCTCCTGATGCTTCGTGTACTTTTGCATTTCCTGCTTCATCTCCTGGTGCTGCATTATCTGCTTCATCTCCTCCTGCATCATATCACGCTGTATCTGCTCCTGCATATCCTGCTGCTGCATCTGATGCTGCATATCCTGCTGCTGCATCTGCTACTACATTTGCTGCTGCTATATCGCCTGCTGCATCTCCTGCGTCTGCATCTACTTCTACATCTCCTGATGTTGAACCTCTTTCTGCTACATCTCCTGCTGCTGCATCTTTTGCTGCATATCCTGCTGCTGCACGTCCTGCTGTTGCATATCCCGCTGCATCTCCTCCTGAATCTGCTGCTGCATTTGCTTCTACTGCATCTCCTACTGCTGCATCTTCTGCTGACACATCTTCTACCGCATCTCCTGATGAAACTCCTGCTGCTGCATCTCTATTTGCATCTTCTGCTGATGCATCTCCTGCTGCTGCAACTCCTGCTGCATCTCCTGCTGCTGCAACTTATGCTGCATCTCGTGCTTCTGCATCTCCCTCTGTGGCATCTTCTTCAGATGGATCTCCTGCTGATGCATCTCCTGCTGAATCTGCTGCTAAATCTGCTGCTGCATCTCCTGCGTCTGCATCTCCTTCTGCTGAATCTCCTGCTATTTAAATCTGCCTTCTCCATGTCCTGCTGCTGCATCTTCTGATGAATCTTCTTCTGATGCATCTCCTACTGCTGCATTTCCTGCTATATCTCCTCGTGATGTGTCTTCTGCTACATCTTTTGCTGCTACTACTCCTGCTGCTTCATCTCTTTCTGCATCTCTTCCTGCTGTACCTCCTTCTGCTGCAGCACCTCCTGCTGCTGCTGATGCCTCTTCTCCTGAATTTTCTGCTGAATATCCTGCTGCTGCATCTCCTAATGAGACATCTACTGCTTCATCTCCTTCTGCTGCATCTCCTGCTGCATCTGCTGCTGCATCTCCTGCTTCATATGCTGCTGCATATCCTGCTGCATGAACTACTACTGCATCTCCTCCCTCTGCATCTGCTGCTGGATCTGCTAATGCATCTCCTGTTGCATCTGCTACTGCATCTCCTGCTTCATCTTCAGCTGCTGAATCTTTTGCTGCTACGTCTGCTTTTGCATCTCCTTATGCATCTATTACTGCTGCATCTCCAGCTGCATCTCCAGCTCTCTATCCTGCTGCATCTCCTCCTACTGCTTTACCTGCTTCATCTCCTTCTCTGGTATATCCTGCTGCATCTCCTCCTATGGCATCTCCTACTGCCACATCTCCTGCTGCTGCATCTCCTGCTGAATCACCTGTTCCTGCATCTTCTGCCGCATTGTCTGCAGCACCTCCTGTGGCTGCATCTCTTACAGAATCTGCATCTCCTGCTGCATCGGATGCTGCATCTCTTTCTGCTGCATCTCCTAATGCATGTCTTGCTGCTTAATCTCCTGCTGCTGCATATCCTACCTCGTCTTCTTCTGCTGTATATCTTCCTGCTGCATCTCCTGCTGCATCTTCTGTTGCTGCATCTCCTGCTGCTGCGTCTGCTGTTACATTGCCTAATGCATCTCCTGCTGCTGCATCTTCTAAGGCATTTCCGCCTCATTCACCTCCTGATGCTGCATCTCACCTCCTGATGCTGCATCTCCTGCTTCATCTCGTTTTGATGCATATAGTTCTCCTGCATCTACTGCTGCATATCTTGCTGCTTCATCTACTGCTGCTTCTTCTGCTGCTGCATCTCCTGCTGCAGGATGTCCTAGTGCATCTCCTAATGCTGCATCTTCTCTGCATTTCCTGCTACTGCTTCACATTCTGCTGCATCTCCTGCTGCTGCACCAAATGCTGCTTCATCTCCTGATGCTGCGTGTGCTGCTGAATATCCTCATCTTTTCCTGAATCTGCTGTCGATTCATCTACTGCTGCATCTCCTGCTGCTGCATCTCCTGCTGAAATTCCTACTGCTAGATCTGCAGCATTTTCTGCAGTTGCATCTCCTGTTGCTGCATCTGCTGCTACACCTACTGCTGCATTTGCGGCTGCATCTCCTGCTACATCTCCTAACTCTGCTTCTAGTTCTCTGCACCTTCTTCTCTGCATCTCCAGCTATTTCATCCCCTGCTGCTGCATTTCCTGGTGCATGTCTGGCTGCTGCATCTTATGATGAATCTCCTGCTGCATATCCTGTAGCTGCACCTCTTACTGCATTTCCTACTGCTGCATCTCCTGCATCGACATCATTTACTGCTGCATCTCCTGCATAATCCACTGCTGCTTCATCTTCTGCTGCTGCATTATCAACTGGTGCATCTTCTGCTGAATCTCCTTCTGCTGCATGTGCAAAGCTTTTTGCTTCATCTCCTGGTGATTCACATACTGCGACATCTCCTTCTATATCTCCTGCTGCTGCATCTTCTACTGTATCTCTTGCTGAATCTACGGCGGCTGCTTCTCATGCTGCATCTCCTGCTGCTGCATCATCTCCTGATGCATAACCTGCAGCTGCATTTCCTGCAGCCTTTCTTGCTGCTATTTCTCGTTCAATGCATCTTCTTTTCTGCATCTCATTCCACTTCTTCCCATGCTGATGCATCTCCTCCTGCATCTCATGCAGATGCACCTCCTTCTGCTGCATCTCCTGCTGCTGCATCTCCTGCATCTGCTGCTGCATCTTCTGTTGCATCTTTTGCTCCTGAATCCCCTGCAGCAATCCTACTACATCTCCTAATGATGCATATCTTACTGCTGCATCTCCCACTGCATCTCCTTCTACTGCATCTACTACTGCATCTCGTGCTGCATCAGCTGCTACTGAATACCTGCTACATTTCTGATGCATCTCCTTATCCTGCATCTCCTGCTGCTGCATTTCCTGCTGATGCAACTCCTGAAGCCTCTCCTGCTGAATCAAATACTGCTGCATCTCCTACTGCATCTCCTGCTGCTGTATCTTCTCCTCATGCATAACCTGCAGCTGCATTTCCTGCAGCCTTTCTTGCTGCTGCATCTCCTGCTTCTGTGTCTACTGCTGAATCTACCGCTGCATCTTCGGCTGCTGTTACGTCTCCTACTGCTGCATCTGCTGCTGCATATCATGCTGTGGCACCTCCTGCTTCATCTTCTTCTGCTGCCTCTCCTCCTTAACCTTCTCCTGCATCTGCTGATGCAGTTTCTACTGCATCTCCTGTGGCTGCATCTGCTGGTGCATCTCCTGCTGCTCAAACTCCTGCTACATTGTCCTGCTGCATCTCCTGCTGCTGCATGTCCTGCTGCTGCATCTCCTCCTAATGCATCTCTCGCTCTATCTCCTACTGCTGCATCTCCTGCTGAATCACATGGTGCCTCTCCTGCTGCTGCATCTCCTGCTTCTGCATATCCTATTGCATGTCATGCTGCTACATCTCCTGCCTCTGCGTCTCCTACACCTGCATCTCTGCTGCTGCATTTCCTGCTTATGCATTTATTGCAGCATCTTCTACTGCTTCATCTCCAGCGGCTGCATCTCCTGCTGCATCTGGTGGTAGTGCATCTTATCCTGCTGCATCACCTGCTCCCTCTCATGCCACATCTCCCGCCGATGCATCTCCTGCTTCTGCATATCTTGCTGCATCTTCTGCTGCTGCATCTCCTGCTGCTGCATCTCCTGCATATTTTGGTGCATCTGCTGTATATTAATCTACTGCTGCATCTCCTGTTGCTTTACCTTCTGCTTTTTGATATCCTCCTGCATCACCTGATGCTCCATCTGCTGCTGCTGCATACATTGCTGCATCTACTGCTGCTGCATCTCCTGATACAACTCCTGCTAAATGTGCTTCTGTATCTGCTGCGGCATCTGCTGAGTCTTCATCTCCTGCTACTGAATCTCCTGCTTCTCCATCTTCTGCTGAATGTGCTGCTGAATATGCTGCTGCATCTCCTGCTGAATATACATCTCCTGCTGCATCTCGTGCTGATGCATCTCCTGCTGCTGTATCCCCTACTTCTGAATCCTCTGTTTCATCAACTGCCTCTGCATGTCCTGCTACATCTTTGGCTGCTGAATTTACTTTGGCTGCATCTGTTTCTGTATCTGCTGCAGCAACTCCTGCTGCTGCATACTCGTCTGCATCTCCTACTGCTGCACCTCCTGCAGCTGCATCCCCTGCTGCATCTCCTGCTGCTGCATCCCCTGCTGCATCCCCTGCTATTGAATCTCCTGCTGCATTCCTGCTGCATCTCCTAATGCTGCATCTCCTGACGCTGCATCTTCTGATGCTGCATCTCTTGATGTTGCATCTCTTGGTGCATCTCCTGATGCTGCATTTCCTGCTGCTTCATCTCCTGCATCTGATGTTGTATCTGCTGCTACATCTCCTGCTGCTGTATCTCCTCCTCCTGGATCTCCTCCTGCATTTATTGCTGCTGCATCCTCTGCTGAACCTCCTGCTGCTGCATCTCCATCTGTAACTACCTATGATGCATCAGCGGATTCTTCTGCTGATGCTTCTCCCCTGCTTCATCTCCTGCTGCTGAATCTTCTGCTGTCGCATATCCTGCTGAATTTACTGCTGCATCTACTGCTGCTTCATACCCTAATTCATCTACTGCTGCTGCATCGTCTGCTGCTTCTCCTGTTGCTGTATCTACTACTGAATATCCTGCTGCTCCATCTCCTGGTGCTATATCTTTTGCTTATGAATCTCCTGCCGCTGCATCTCTTACTGAATCTGCTTCTGCATCTGCTCGTGCATCTGCTGCAGCTGCATCTCCTGCAGCTGCATCTCCTGCTACTGCATCTCTTAATGCATCTCCTGTAGCTTAATCTCCTGCTTTTGCACCTCTTGCTTTATCTCCTTCTGATGCATATCTTGCAGCTGCATCTACTGCTGCTTCGTCTGCTGCTACATCTCCAGCTGCATCTCCTGCTGCTGCATCTCAGGGTACATCTCCTCTTGCTCAATCTCCTGCTGCATATCCTGCTGCATCTCCTGCTGCATTTCTTGTGGTTGCATCTCTTGTGGCTGCATCTCCTGCTCCATCTCCTGCAGGAGAATCTTCTCCTGATCGATCTCCGTAAGCATCCCTTTCTGCTGTATCTTCTGCGTTTACTGATGCATCTCTTCCTGCTGCATCTCTTCCTGCTGCATCTCCTGCTGAATCACTTACTGCTTCATCTGCAGCATTTGCTGCTACATCTGCTGCTGCTTCACATACTGCTGCATCTCCTGCTACATATCCTGCTGATGCATCTCCTGCTGCTCTATCTCTTGCTGCACCTACTGTGGCTTCATCTCCTGCTGCATCTCCTTCTGATGCTTCTCATTCTCTGCCTCTTCTTCTCTGAATCTCCTGATACTGCTTCACCTGCTGCATCTCATACTGCTGCACCTCCTGCTGCTTCACCTGCTTCTGCGTCTCCTGCTGCTGCAAACCCTGCTGCATCTACTGTTGCTGCATTTCCAGCTGCATCTGCTGCTGCTTTATCTCCCACAGCTGCGTCTGATGGTGCATTTCCTGATGCATTTTCTGCTGCTTCATCTCCTTCTGCTGCATCTCCTGCTGCTTCATGTACTGCAGCAACTCCTGCTTGCATCTCCTCTTGCTGCATTTCCTGCTGCTGCATCTCCTGCTCCTGCATCTGATTCTTCATCTCCTGCTGCTGCATCTGCTGATGCTACATCTCCTGCTGCATCTCCTGCTTCTGCATCTCATGCTACATCTCCTGCTGATGCATCTCCTACTTATGCAAATCTTGCTGCATCTCCTGCTGCCGAATCTCCTGCATCTTTTGCTGCATCAGCTGTAGATTCATCTACTGTTGCATCTCCTGCTGCTGGTTGTCCTCGTGCATCTCCTGCTGCTGCATCTTAAGATTAAGAAGCAGATTAAGAAGCACATTCAGCAGGAGAAGCATCAACAGGAGATGTACCATAAGGAGATGCATCAGGAGATGCAGCAGCAGGAGAGGCAGCCGGAGATGCAGCAGTAGATGTTGCAGGAGATGCAGCAAGAGATGAAGCAGGAGGAGATACAGGAGAGGCAGCATAAGGAAATGCAGGAGGAGTGGCAGCAGAAGGAGATGCAGCAGCAGACGCAATAGCAGGAGATGCAGCATCAGAAGATGTAGCAGGAGATGAAGAAGCAGGAGATACAGCTGGGGGTGCAGCAGCAGGAGATGCAGTAGCAGATGCAGAAGGAGGTGTAGCAAGAAGTTTAGCATCAGACGGAGATGCAGCAGCAGAAGATGTAGGAGGATATGAAGCAGCAGTATATGAAAGAGAGGATGCAGCAGTGGGGGATGCAGCAGCAGGAGGTGCAATAGGAGATGCCGCAGCAGGATATGCAAAAGCAGGAGAGTCATCAGCACGACATGCATCAGCAGATGCAGCAGGAGGAGATGCAGCAGGAGATGCAGCAGTAGGTGATGCATGAGGAAATAAAGCAGGAGATGCAGCAACAGGAGATTAATCAGGAGATGCAGTAGCAGACACAGCAGCAGGAGATGTAGCAGAAGGAGATGAAGCATCACGAGATGCAGCAGGAGATACAGCAGAAGGCGATTCTTCAGCAGGAGATGTAGCAGCAGGAGATGCAGCCGCAGATGCATTCAGCAGGATATGCTGCTGAAATGCAGAAGCAGTAGATGCATCAGTAGAAGATTGAACAGCAGATGCAGCAGGAAATGGAGATGCTTCTGCAGATGCATCCACAGAGGAGATGAAGCAGCAGGCGATGAAGCAGCAGATGCAGCAGCAGGAGATTCAGGAGGACATCAAGTAGAAGGATATTTAGCAGGAGATGCAGCACTACATGAAGCAGCAGCAAATGCAGCAGCAGATTAAGGAAATGCAGCATCAGGTAATGCAGCAGAAGATGCAGCAGGAGGAGATGTAGCAGGAGATGCAGCAGCAGGAGAATGCAGATTCAGTAGGAGATGCAGCAGCAGGAGATGCAGGAGTAGATGAAGCAGAAGCATATGCAGCAACAGATGCACCAGATGGAGTTGAAAGAGATGCAGCAGGGGATGAAGCACCAGATGCAACAGGAAATGGAACATCAGGGGGTGCATCCGCAGATGCATGAGCAGAGGATGCAGCAGGAGATGTAGCAGCAGGAGATACAGAAGCAGGAGATGAAGAAGGATATGCAGCAGCAGGAGGTGCAGGAGGACATCAGGTAACAGGGGATGCTCCCACCGCCTCATATTTTTCTATATCCCCTGCTGCATCTACTGCTGCTGCCTCTGCTGGTGCAGTTCCTGTGGATGCATCTCCTGCTGCATATCCTGCTGCTGTATCTCCTGCTGATTTATCTCTTGCGGATGCATCTTTTGCTGCATCTCCTGCTTCTGCATCTACTGTTGCTACATTTCCTGCTGAATCTACATCTCCTGCTGCATCTGCTGTGGCATCACTTTCTGCTGAATCTCTGATTCATCTCCTGCTCCATTGCTGCTGCATTTGTTGCTGCTTTATAAACTACTGCTGCATCTCCTTCTGCTTCACATCTGGATTCAGCATATCCCATTGCATCTTCTGGTGTTGCTTCTCCTGCTGCTCCATCTCCTGCTGTATCTCCTGCTGCTGTATCTCGTACTGCATCTCCCGGTGCTGCATCTTTGATGCTGCATTCCCTGCAGCATCTCCTGCTTCTGCATCTTCCGTAGAATCTCCTGTTCCTGCTTCTCTTGCTGAATATGCACCTCCTGCTGCTGCATCTCCTGCTGCATCATCTCTTCTACATCTCCTGCTGCGAACTCTCCTGCTGCTCTATCTCCTGCTGCACCTACTGCTGCATCTCCTGCTGCATCAATTCCCACAGATCCTGCTGATGCATCTCTAGCTCTTGCATCTCCTGTTGCATCTCCTGCTGATGCATCTCGTGGTAAATGTGGTGCTGCATCTGCTACTGCTTCTCCTACTACTCCATCTAATACTGCTGCATCTGCTGCTGAATCCTCTGCTTCTGTATTTTCTGCTGTTGCATATCCTGTTGCATCTACTGCTGCTGAAAATGCTGCTGCATGCTCTTCTGCATCATTGGCTGCATCTCCTGCTGCTACATATCCTGATGCTGCATCTCCTAAAGTATCTCCTGCTGCTGCTTTTGCTGCTTCATCTCCTGATTTGGCATCTGCTGCTGCATCTCCTCCTGCTGCATTTCCTGCTGAATCTACTGATTCATCCGCTGCTGCTTTTCTTCCTGCATGTTCTTCTGCTGCTTCTCCCGATGCTTCGTGTGCTTTTGCATCTCCTGATTCATTTCCTGGTGCTGCATTACCTGCTTCATCTCCTCCTGCGTCATATCATGCTGCATCTGCTGCTGCATATCCTGCTGCTGCATCTGCTGCTGCATAATCTGCTGCTGAATCTCCTGCTGCATCTCCTGCGTCTGAATCTACTTCTATATCTCCTGATGCTGAACCTCCTTCTGCTTCATCTCTGGCTGCTGCATCTTCTGCAGCATATCTTTCTGCTGCATCTCCTTCTGCAGCATCTCTTGCTGCTGCTCCTCCTGCTGTTGCATATCCCGCTGCATCTCCTCCTGAATCTGCTGCTGCATTTGCTTCAACTGCATCTCCTACTGCTGCATTTCCTGCTGACGCATCTTCTTCTGAATGGATCTCCTGCGTCTGCATCTCCTTCTGCTAAATCTCCTGCTCTTTAATTCTGCCTTCTCCATGTCCTGCTGCTGCATCTTCTGCTGCAACTTCTTCTGATGCATCTCCTACTGCTGCATTTCCTGCTGTATCTCCTCCTGCTGTATATTCTGCTACATCTTCTGCTGCTGCAACTCCTGCTCCTTCATCTCTTTCTGCATCTCTTCCGGCTGTACCTCCTTCTGCTGCATCTGATGCAGCACGCCCTGCTGCTGCATCTGCTGCTGATGCCTCTTCTCCTGAATTTGCTGCTGAATATCCTGCTGCAGCATCTTCTGCTGTATCTTCTGCTGATGCATCTCCTGCTGCTGCATCCCCTGCTCCATCTCCTGCAGCTTCATCTCCTGCTGCTTCATCTCCTAATGATACATCTACTGCTTCATCTCTTTCTGCTGCATCTGCTGCTGCATCTTCTGCTTCATATGCTGCTGCATATCCTGTCTCATCTCCTGATGCAATAGCTACTGCTGCATCTCCTCCTGCTGCATCTGCTGCTGCATCTGCTACTGCATCTCCTGCTTCATCTTCTGATGCTGCATGTCCTGCAGCTACGTCTGCTTTTGCATCTCCTTATGTATCTATTACTGCTGCATCTTCAGCGGCATCTCCAGCTCTATATCCTGCGGCATCTCCTCCTGCTGCTTTACCTGCTGCATCTCCTTCTCTGGTGTATCCTGCTGCATCTCCTTCTATGGCATCTCCTGCTGCTGCATCTTCTGCTGCTGCATCTCCTAATGCATGTCTTGCTGCTTAATCTCCAGCTGCGTTATCTCCTACCTCGTCTTCTTCTGCTGCATATCTTGCTGCTGCATCTCCTGCTGCATCTTCTGTTGCTGCATCTCCTGCTGCTGCGTCTGCTGTTACATCGCCTAATGCATCTCCTTCTGCTGCATCTCCTAAGGCATTTCCACTTGATTCATCTCCTGATGCTGCATCTCCTGCTTCATAGAATCATAGAATCACAGAATCATAGAATCACCAGGTTGGAAAAGATCCACAGGATCATCGAGTCCAACCATTCCCATTAGTCACTAAACTATGCCCCTCAGCGCCTCGTCCACCGGTGCCTTAAACACCTCCAGGGAAGGTGACTCAACCACCTCTCTGGGCAGCTGTTCCAGTGCCCAATGACCCTGTGAAAATTTTTTTCCTAATGTTCAGCCTAAATCTCCCCTGGCAGAGCTTAAGGCCATTCCCTCTCATCCTGTCCCCTGTCTCTTGGGAGAAGAGGCCAGCTCCCTCCTCTCCACAACCTCCTTTCAGGTAGTTGTAGAGAGCAATGAGGTCTCCTCTCAGCCTCCTCTTCTCCAGGACAAACACCCCCAGCTCCATCAGCCATTCCTCACAAGGCCTGTTCTCCAGCCCCTTCACCAGCTTTGTTGCTCTTCTCTGGACTCGCTCCAGAGCCTCAACATCCTTCTTGTGGTGAGGGGCACAGAACTGAACACAGGATTCGAGGTGCGGTCTCACCAGTGCCGAGTACAGATGGAGAATAACCTCCCTGGACCTGCTGGTCACGCTGTTTCTGATCCAAGCCAAGATGCCATTGGCCTTCTTGGCCACTGCTGGCTCATGTTCAGTCGCTGTCAACCAACACCCCCAGGTCACAGAAGCACAGAATCATCTCGTTTTGATACATATAGTTCTCCTGCATCTACTGCTGCATGTATTGCTGCTGCACCTACTGCTACTTCGTTTGCTGCTGCATCTTCTGCTGCTGCTTCTCATTCTCTGCACCTCCTGCTGCTTCATCTCCTGCTGCTGCATGTGCTACTGAATATCTTCATCTTTTGCTGAATCTGCTGTAGATTCATCTACTGCTGCATCTCCTGCTGCTGCATCTCCTGCTGCTGGATTTCCTAGTGCATCTCCTAATGCTGCATCTGCTGCTGCATCTTCTGCTGCTGCATCGCCTGCTGAAATTCCTACTGCTGGATCTGCAGCATTTTCTGCAGTTGCATCTCCTGCTGCTACACCTGCTGCTACACCTATTGCTGCATCTGTGGCTGCATCTCCTGCTACATCTCCTTACTCTGCTTCTAGTTCTCTGCACCTTCTTCTCTGCATCTCCAGCTATTTCATCCCCTGCTGCTGCATCTGCTGAAGATTCTCTTCCTACTACAACTCCTGCTGAATCTGCTTCTGCAACTTCTGCTGCCGCATCTCATGCTGCTTCATCTCCTGCTGCTGCAACTCCTACAGAATCTGCTCTTGGCTATGCTGCTGAATCTGCTGGTGCTGCATCTCCTGTGCATGTCCTTCTTCTGCATCTCATGCCACATCTCCCGCTGATGCACCTCCTGCTTCTGCATATCTTGCTGCAGCTACTGCAGCAGGCGATGAAGTAGCAGGAGATATAGCACCAAGATATGGAGCAGGAGACTAAGCAAGAGGAGATGTAGCAGGAGATGCAGCTGGAGATGTAGCAGCAGACGAAGCAGCAGTAGATACAGCAGGAAGCTATGCATCAGAAGGAGATAAAGCAGGAGATGCAAAAGCAGGAGATTAAGCTACAGGAGATCCATTAGGAGATGAAGTAGCAGGAGATGCAGAATCAGGAGATGCAGCCACAGTAGATGCAGCAGCAGATTCAGAAAAAGATGCAGTGGCAGGAGATTTATAAGCAAAAGATATAGCGCCAGGAGATGCAGCAGAAGGATATTCAGTAGGAGACGTAGCAGCAGGAGAAACAGAAGGTAATGCAACAGCAGTAGATGAAGAAGGTTATGAAGCAGCAGTAGAAGCAGCAGGGTATGCAATAGCAGGAGATTCAGCAGCAGGAGATGAATCATGGAGATGCATCATCAGATGAATCCGCTGATGCAACAGAGGTAGTTGCAGACAAAGAAGCAGCATCAGGAGTTTCAGCAGAGGATGCAGCAGCAATAGATGCAGCAGCAGATGCAGCAGAAGTAAATTCAGCAGCAGGAGATGTAACAGCACATGCAGCAGCAGATCAGGAGATG
Organism: Clamator glandarius; assembly: GCA_033459285.1. NCBI lineage: Eukaryota > Metazoa > Chordata > Aves > Cuculiformes > Cuculidae > Clamator > Clamator glandarius. The sequence continues at coordinate 318,292 of JAUNZM010001004.1, forward strand.
AAGCAGCAGGTGGAGATTCAGCAGGAGATGCATCAGGAGATGCAGCAGCACGAGATGCATCAAGAGATGCATCATCAGGAGATGCAGCGATAGGAGATGCAGCAGGAGATTCAATAGCAGGTGGTGCAGCAGTAGGAGATGCACAGGGGATACAGCAGCAGGAGGTGCAGCAGCAGGAGATGGAATAGGAATGCAGCAGGGAATTCAGTAGCAGGTGATGCAGCAGCAGATGCAGCAGAAGTAAATTCAGCAGCAGAAGATGTAGCAGGACATGCAGCAGTAGTAGATGAAACAGAGGATGCAGAAGCAGGGGATACAGCAGCAGGAGATGCATCAGCATATTCAGCAGCACATTCAGCAGAAGATGCAGAAGCAGGAGATCCAGCAGCAGGAGATTAAGACTCAGCAGATACAGAAGCACATTCAACAGGATATGCAGCAGGAGATGCAGCAGCAGTAGATGCAGCAGTGTATGTAGCAGCAGCAGATGGAGCATCAGGTGATGCAGGAGGACATCAAAAATCAGAAGGTGAAGCAACAGGAGATGCAGCAGTAGATTAAATCAACAGCAGACGAACCAAAAGATGCAGGAGATGCAGCAGCAGTAGATTGAGCAAGGTATAGAGAAGCAGGAGATGCATCGGAGAGAGATGTGGCATGAGAGGCAGAAGAAGGAGATCCTGCAGCAGATGCAGTACCATATGCAGCACCAGCAGATGCAGCATCAGGAGATGCAGCATCAGGAGATGCCGCAGGAATTCAATAGAGGATTCAGTAGTTGGTGATGCAGCAGGGGATGCACCAGGAGATGCAGCAAGAGGAGATGCAGCAGATTATGCAGAAGAAGGAGATGAAGCAGCAGGAGATGCAGCATCACAAAATGAAGCAGCAGCTGCAGCACAAAATGCAGCATCAGAAGATGCAGCAGCAGGAGATGAAGCAGGAGATGAGGAAGCAGGAGATGAAGAAGCTTTAGCACGAGATACAGAAGCAGAAGATTCAGGAACAGGAGATGAAGAAGCAGAAGATGCAGCAACAGGAGCTGCAGAAGCAGATGCAGAAGTAGGAGGTGCAGCAGCATGAATTTCAACAGCAGATGCAGAAGGAGCTGCAGCATCAGGAGATGCAGGAGCAGATGCATCAATAGATGAATATTCCTCAGGAGATGCGGCAGGAAGAGATGCTTCAGGAGGTACAGCTTCATGAGATGTAGCACGAGATACAGAAGGAGATGCTGTAGGAGGAGAGGCAGGAGTAGATGATGCAGCAGACGCAGTAGCAGGAGATTCAGCAGAAGATGCAGCAGGAGATTCTGCAGCAGGAGATGGAGCAGGAGATATAGTCGCAGGAGATGAGCAGCCAAATCAGCAGGAGATCCTGCAGCAGGAGATGAAGCAGCAGTATCTGCAGAGAAGAAGATGCAGCAACAGGAGATGCAGCAGGAGATGCAGCAACAGAAGCTAGAGCAGTACATGAAGCAGCAGATGCACAAGACAACGGAGCAGGAGATGCGGCAGGTTAAGATGCAGTACCAGAAGATGCAGTAGGAGATGCAGCATCTGGAGTTGAAGCAATAGAAAATGCTGCAGGAGATGCAGCAGCAGATGCATCAGGAGAAGCAGGAGCAGGAAATGCAGAAACAGGAGATGCAGCAGCAGAGATGCAGGAGTAGGAGAGGCAGAAGCAGGAAATATAGCAGCAAGTCACACAAAAGGATATGCAGAAGCAGGAGATGTAGCAGCAGGAGATGCAGGAAATGCATCAGCTAATGCAGGAGGAGATTTAGCAGGAGGAGAGGCAGCAGGAGAGGCAGCTACAGGAGATGCAGCATGAGATGAAGCAGCATGATATGCAGTAACAGATGCATCAGCAGCAGATGCAGTGGCAGCAATGAAGCAGTACGTTCAGAAGAAGACACAACAGCATGAAATGCAGCAGAGTAGGCATATTCAGCAGGAGATGCAGCAGGAGGAGATGCATCTGGAGATGGGTATTCAGGAGATGCATCAGGAGATGTAGTAGCATGAGATGCCGTGGGAGATTCTGGAGGAGATTCAGCAACAGGAGATGCAAGAGCAGGAGATGCCATAGCAACAGATTCAGCAGCAGATTCAGCAAGAAATGAAGCAGCAGTAGATGCAGCAGGGGATGCAGTACGATACAAAACAAAAAGAGATGCAGAAGCAGATGTAGCAGCAGGATATGCAGGAGCACTTGATGCAGCAGGAAGGGATGCAGTAGCAGCAGGTGCAGCAGGAGATGCAGCAGCAGATGATAGAGCAGGAGAAGATGCAGCATAAGGATATGCATCAGGAGATTCCACAGGAACTTCAGCAAGTGATGCAGGATCAGGAAATGCAGAAGGAAGAGATGCAGCAGTAGGACATGAAGTAAGAGATGCAGAAGCAGGAGATGCTGTAGTAAATTCAGCAGGAAATGCAGCAGGAGGAGATGCAGCAACAGGAGATCTAGCAGAAAGAGATCCAGCAGGAGATGCAGCAGGCTATAGAGCAGCAAGAAATGCAGCAGGAGATGCAGCTGCAGCAGATGCAGCAGGAGATGCAGCAGAAGGAGATGCTGCAACAGCACGTGCAGAAGGTCATGCGGCAGCAGGAGATGCAACAACAGCAGGTGCAGCAGGAGATTCAGCAGCAGGAGAATCAGCAGTAGACATAGGATATTTAGCAGCAGACATGGCAACAGGAGATTCAGCAGCAGGAGATGCATCAGGAGATGCATATTCAGAAGGAGATGCAGCAGGAGATGTAGCAGGATATGTAGCAGCATGAGATGCCGCAGGATATTTGGGAGGAGATTCAGCAGAAGGAGATGCAAGGGCAGGAGATAAAGCAGAAGCAGATGCAGATGCAGCAGATGCAGCAGGAGATAGAGCAAAAGGAGATGCTGCAGCAGCACGTTCAGTAGGTGATGCGGCAGCAGGAGAATCAGCAGTAGACAGGATATTTAGCAGCAGACACGGCATCAGGAGATTCAGCAGCAGGAGATGCATCAGGAGATGCATATTCAGAAGGAGATGCAGCAGGAAATGTAGCAGGATATGTAGCAGCATGAGATGCCGCAGGATATTCCGGAGGAGATTCAGCAGAAGGAGATGCAAGAGCAGGAGATGAAGCAGCAGGAGATGCTGCAGCAGATGCAGCAGGATAAGATGCAGCAGCAGGACACGTAGCAGGAGTTGATGCAGAAAGTAATAGAGCAGCAGGAGATTCAGAAGAAGGAGATGCAGAAAGATATTCAGTAGCCGGAGATGCAGCAGCAGGAAATGAAGCAATATATACAGAAGCAGGATATGCAGGAGGAGGAGATGTAGCAGGAGATGTAGCAGAAAGAGATGCAGCATCAGATTCATCAGCAGGAGATTCAGGACGAGATACACCAGCAGGAGATGCAGCAGCAGGAAATGTAGCAGGAGATGCAGCAATAGATGAATCAGAAGAAGATGTAGCAGCAAATGCAGGAGATGCAGAAGCAGATGCTGCAGCAGATGCTGCAGGAGGAGACACAGGAGGAGGTGATGCAGTGGGTAATACAGCAGCAGAAGATGCGAAAGCAGGAGATGCAAAAAGAGATTCAGCAGCAGGAGATGGAGCAGCAGGAAATGCAGCAGTATATACAGAAGCAGAATTTGCAGCAAGAGGAAATAGAGCAGAAGATACAGCAGGCATTGCAGCAGCAGGAGATGCAGCTGGGGATTATGCAGCAGGTGATACAGCAGGAGATGAAGTAGCAGGATATGCAGCAGCATGTGATGTAGCAGCAGGAGATGCAGCAGCAGGGGAAGAAGTGGAATGAGATGCAGAAAAGAAGATGCATTGAGTGAGAAGCAGCAGAAGGATATGCAGCACGAGAAGCAGCCGCAGTAGATTTGGCAAGAGATACAGTAGAAGATGCAGCAGCAGGAGATGAAGAAGGAGATGTCGCAGTATGTGAATCACCAGAAGATGAAGCAGAAAGTGCTTCAAATGCAGCAGAAAGAGATTCAGTAGGAGATGATGTAGCAGCAGGAGATGCAGCAGCAGTAGATGAAGTAGGGTATGCAGAAGCAGTAGATGCAGCAAGGTATGCACCAGCAGGAGATCCAGCAGCAGTAGATGCAGAAGAAGGAGATGTAGCAGGAGATGCAGCAGTAGATGAATAATCAGCAGATGCAGCAGCAGATGCAAGAGATGCAGCAGAAGGTGATGCAGTCACAGATACAGCAGTATGAGGTGGAGCAGGAGATGCAGCGGCAGGAGATGCTGCAGAATATGCAGCAGGATATGCAGCAGGAGGAGATGCAGTGGCAGGAGATGGAGAGCAGAAGAAGCAGAGAACGATAAGCAGCAGGAGATGTAGCAGGAGATGCAGCCGCAATAGATGCAGCAAGAGATACAGCAGCAGGAGGTGCATCAGGAGATGCAGCAGAAGATGAATTAGCAAGATGTGTAGTAGGAGAACCAGCAGGAGGATATAGAGAAGCAGGCGATGTAGCAGCAGATGCAGCAGCAGATGCAGTAGATGCAGCAGCAAGAGATGAATGAAGCACGAGATGCAGCAGCAGGAGATGTAGCAACATGAGATGCAGCACGAGATTCTGCATCAGGAGACTACGCTGGAGATACAGCAGCAGGTGATGTAGCTGAAGAAGATCCACTATGATATGTAGCAGCAGGAGATGTAGCACCAGGTGCCGCAGCAGATGAAACACCAGCAGATGCAGCAGCAGGAGATTATGCAAGAGATGCTGCAGCAGGAGATGCAGCATCAAGAAATACATGAGGCAATGCAGCAGCAGATGCAGCAGCAAGAGATGCAACAGCAGCAGATGCAGAAGGATATGCAGTAGCAGCAGCAGATAGAAGCAGTTGATGCAGCAGCAGGAGATTCAGCAGCAGGATATCCAGCAGGAGAGTAGCATCGTGAGATGAATCCGCAAATGAATGAGAAGGATATTATGTGGCAGATGCAGCAGCAGGAGATGGAGGATGGGATTGAGCAGTAGTAGATGCAGAAGGAGTTGTAGCAGCAGATGCAGCAGCAGATGCAAGAGATGGAGCAGAATGTCATCCAGTCACAGATTTATAGCAGGATATGCAGAAGGAGATGAAGCGGCAGGGGATGCAGTAGCAGGAGATGAAGAGCAGAAGATGCAGAGAATGGTAGACAGTAGAAGGAGATGCAGCATAAGGTGCAGCCGCAATAGATGCATCAAGAGATGCAGCCACAATGGTTGCAGAAATACAGCAGCAGAAGATGCAGCAGCAGATTCAGCAGGAGGAGATGCATCAGCAGGAGATGCAGCAGGAGATGCAGCCGGAAGAGATGCAGCAGGAGATTTAGTATCAGGCGTTGTAGAAGCAGGATATGTAGCAAGAGACTGAGTAAGAGGAGGTGCAACATGAGATGCAGCATCAGGTGATGCAGCAGGAGATGCAGCAGCAGACAAAATCGCAGTGGATGCAGTAGCTATATATGCAGTTGAAGGAGATGAAGCAGGAGTTGCAGCATTAGGAGATTAAATAGAAGGAAATGCATTAGGAAATTATGTAGCAGGAGATGCAGCAGGAGAAGATGCAGCAGGTGATGCAGCAGCAGTAGATGCAGCAATGTATGAAGCAGGACGAGATTCAGCAGCAGGAGATGCAGCAGACGATGCAGAAGCAGTAGATGAATTAGGGTTTGCAGCAGCCGTAGATGCAGCAGGGTTTGCCACAGCAGCAGATTCAGCAGCAGGGGAACCAGCAAGAAGCAGCACCATATGATGAATCCGCAGATGCATCAGCAGTATAAAGAGCACGAGATGCAGCAACAGGAGTTGACACAGAATATGCCACAGCAGGATATGCAGGAGGAGATCCAGAAGCAGGAGATGCAGAAGCAGGTGATGTAGCAGGAGATGCAGCACTAGATGAATCAGCAGCAGATGCAGCAGTAGGGGAAGAAATAGCTGGCGATGCAGACAAGAAGGTGCAGAGAACTAGAAGCAGAGTAAGGAGATGCTGCAGCAGATTCAGCAGTTGGTGTAGCAGCAGGAGATGCAACCGCAGAAAATTGCTGCAGATCCAGCAGTAGGAATTTCAGCAGGAGACGCCGCAGCAGATGTAGCATTATGAAATGCACTAGGAAATCCAGCGGCAGGAGATGCAGCAGCAGGAGATGCAGCAGTAGATGAATCTACAGCAGATTCAGCAAAAGATGCAGGAGATTGAGTAGCACACGCAGCATCAGGAGATGAAGTAGCAGGAGGTGCAGAAGCAGGAGATGCAGCAGAATGAGAAGCAGCAGCAGGAGACGCAGCAGCAAGAGATGAAGCACGACATGCAGCAGCAGGAGATGCAGCAACATGCGATGCAGCAGCAGGAGATGCAGCAAGATGAGATGCAGCAGCATGAGATGCAGCAGAAGATTCTGCAGCAGGAGAGTACGCTGGAGATACAGCAGCAGGTGATGTAGCAGAAGATGCGCTATGATATGCAGCAGCAGGAGATGCAGCACCAGGTGCTGCAGCAGATGAAACACCAGCAGATGCAGCAGCAGATGAAGCGACAGGTGTAGCACCAGCATATGCAGCAGCAAGAGATTACGCAAGAGATGCAGCAGCAGGAGATGCAGCATCAGAAAATACATGAGGCAATGCATCAGCATATGCAGCAGCAAGAGATGCAGCAACAACACATGCAGAAGGATATGCAGCAGCAGCAGTAGATAGAAGCAGTTAATGCAGCAGCAGGAGATTCAGCAGCAGGATATCCAGCAGGAGAGTAGTATTGTGAGATGAATCCGCAGATGCATCATTATGATATGAAGTGGCAGATGCAGCATCAGGAGGTGCAGGAGGAGATCCAGCAGCAGTAGATGCAGAAGAAGGAATTTTAGCAGCAGATGCAGCAGCAGATGCAAGAGATGCAGCAGAATGTCATCCAGTCGCAGAGGCAGCAGTAGGAGATGCAGCAGGAGATGAAGCCGCAGGGGATGCAGTAGCAGGAGATGCAGAAGGAGATGAAGCCACAGGAGATGCAGTAGCAGGAGGTGCAGAGCAGAAGATGCAGAGAATGATAAGCAGCAGAAGGAGATGCAGCCACAATAGATGCAGCAGAAGATGCAGCAGCAGATTCAGCAGCAGGAGATGTAGCAGCAGTGCAACAGCGGGAGATGCAGAAGCAGGATATATAGTAGTATATTCAGCAGTATGTGAATCAGCAGGAGATGCTGCAAATGCAGAGACAGGACCTTTCACTGCAAGGCAAAACTTGTAGAACTTTCAGTCTAGGCTTGTCTACTGTAACATCAGAATGGCTATTAAATCGTCACTTCAAAATATAAGAGCGTTCAGCTCAAGTACACCAGGGAAGGTGCTAAGATCAAATTCTAGCTCACGTTAGCATTTTCTCTTGAAGCACCTTCTCTGCAATCACAAACTGTTTTAGTGTAAGTTTCAGAATTAACTTAACTGCGCCTATTAATGGAATGCACGAGCAGGCGATGCAGTAGGAGATGCAGCAGAAGATGCATCAGCAAGAGATGAAGAACCCAGAGATTCAGCAGTAGATGTAGCAGTAGGAGATTATGCAGGACTTGCAGCAGCAGGAGATGCAGCAGCAGGAGTTGCAGCAGCAGATGAAGCCGCAGGAGATGCCGCAGCAGGAGATGAAGTAGGAGATACAGAAGCAAGAGATGCAGAAGCAGGAGATGATGCAGGACGAGATGCAGCAGGTAATGCAGAAGCAGAAGACGCAGCAGGGAATTCAGCAGCAGGGGATTCAGCAGCAGGGGATTCAGCAGCAGGATAACAGCATCATAAGATGAATTCACCGATGCATCAGAAGGAGCTGCAGCATGAGATGCAGAAGCATGAGATGCAGCACCAAGAGATGCAGCACCGAGAGATGCAGTAGGACATGAAGCAGCACATGCAGCAGCAGATGCAGCATTAGGAGATGCATCAGCAGTATATGAAGCAGCAGATGCAGCAGGAGGAGATGCAGCAGCAGGAAATACAGCAGGAAGAGATGCAGAAGTTAATGCAGCAGCAGCAGTTGAAGCAGGATATGCATCAGCCGGAGATGCAGGAGGATATGCAGGAGATGCAGGAAGATATGCAGAAGCAGATGCAGCAGCAGGTGCAGCACCAGCAGATGCAGCAGCAGGAGATGAAGCAGCAGGTAAAGCAAACAAGATGTAGCAGCTGGAATTGCAGCAGCAGGAGATGAAGCAGGTGATTCTGCAGCAGGAGGGTATGCGGGAGATACAGTAGCTGGTGTTGTAACAGAAGAAGATGCAGTATGATATGTAGAAGCAGGAGATGCAGCAGCAGGTTCAGCAGAAGATGCAGCACCAGCAGATGCAGCAGCAAGAGATGAAGCAGGAGATAAAGCTGCAGGAGATGCAGCATCAGAAGTTGCATCAGGACATGCATCAGCAGATGCAGCAGCAAGAGATGCACCAACAACATATACAGAAGGATATGCAGCAAGAGTAGATGAAGCAGCAGATGCAGCAGCAGGAGGTGAAGCCGCAGGAAATCCAGTAGGTGAGTAGCATCATGAGATGAATACGCAGATGCACAGGAGGATATGAAGCAGCAGATGCAGAAGCAGGAGATGCAGCAGGAAATCCAGCAGCAGTAAATGAGAAGAAGGAGAAGTAGCAGTAAATGCAGCAGTAGATGAATCAGCAGCAGATGCATTAGCAGATGCCAGAGATGCAGCAGCAGAGTATGTATCAGGAAATGCAGCAGCAGGAGATGCAGCAGCACATGGAGCAGCATTAGATACAGCAGCCGGATATGCAGCAGTATGTGAAGCAGCAGCAGATGCAGCAGCAGATGCAGCAGCAAATGCTGCAGATGCATCAGGTGGAGATTCAGCAGGAGATGCAGCAGGAAGAGATGCAGCAGGAAATGCAGAAGATGCAGCAGAACGAGATGCAGCAGCAGGAGATGAAGGGGGAGGGCTGCATCTGCAGGAGATGGAGCAGGAGATGCAGCCGGAAGAGATGCAGCCGGAGATGCAGCAGGATATGTGGAAAGAGATTCAGTAGCAGGTGATGTAGCAGGATATGTAGACAGATACTGAGTAAGAGGAGATGCACCATGAGATGCAGCATCAGGAGATGCAGCTGCAGACGAAGCAGCAGTATATGCAGCAGCAATAGAAGGAGATGAAGCAGGAGATGCAGCATTATGAGATTAAGCAGAAGGAAATGTACTAGGTGATTCTGGTATGAAGCAGTAGATGCAGCAGGGATTACAGCAGCAGGAGATTAAGCAGGAGAGGAGCATCATGGGATGAATCCGCTGATGCATCAGAAGAAGTTGCAGCAAGGAGATGCAGCAGCAGGGGGTTCAGCAGTAGATGCAGCAGCAAGAGATACAGGAGGAGATCCAGCAGGATGAGATAAAGCAGCAGGAGATGCAGCAGGAGATGCAGCAGCAGGAGATGCAGCAGCAGGAGATGCAGCAGCAGATACAGCATAAGAAGATGCAGCAGCAGAAGATGTAGCAGGACATGCAGCAGCAGGAAATTCATCAGCACGAGATGCAGAAGGAGATACAGTAGCAGGAATTATAGCAGTAGGATATGCAGCAGGAGATTGAGCAAGAGGAGATGTACCATGAGATGCTGCATCTGGAGATGCAGCAGCATACGAAGCAGCAGTAGATTGAGCAGCAAGACATGTATCAGAAGGAGATGAAGCAGGAGATGTAGTAGTAGGAGAGGCATCACCAGGAGATGCAGCAGCAGGAGATGTAGCAGCACATACAGTAGCAGATCAGGAGATGAAGCAGCAGGTGGAGATTCAGCAGGAGATGCATCAGGAGATACAGCATCAGGAGATGCAGCATTAGGAGATGCAGCAGGAGATTCAATAGCAGGTGGTGCAGCAGTAGGAGATGCAGCAGGGGATACAGCAGCAGGAGGTGCAGTAGCAGGATATGGAACAGGAATGTAGCAGGGAATTCAGATGCAGCAGAAGTAAAGTCAGCAGGAGGAGACGTAGCAGGACATGCAGCAGCAGATGCAGCAGAAGTAAATTCGGCAACTGAAGTAGCAGCACATGCAGCAGTAGTAGATGAAACAGAGGATGCAGAAGCAGGGGATACAGCAGCAGGAGATGCATCAGCAGGAGATGCAGCAGGAGATGCAGCGGCATATTAGCAGCACATTCAGCAGAAGATGCAGACGCAGGAGATTCAGTAGCAGGAGATTAAGACTCAGCAGATACAGAAGCACTTTCAGCAGGAGATGCAGCAGGAGATGCAGCAGCAGTAGATGCAGCAGTGTATGCAGCAGCAGCAGATGGAGCATCAGGTGATGCAGGAGGACATCTAAAAGCAGAAGGTGAAGCAACAGGAGATGCAGAGGTAGATTAATCTACAGCAGATGCACCAAAGGGAGATGCAGCAGCTGTAGATTGAGCAAGATATGCAGAAGCAGGAGATGCATCGGCAGGAGATGTGGCATGAGAGGCAGAAGAAGGAGATCCTGCAGCAGATGCAGTACCATATGCAGCACCAGCAGATGCACCAGCAGGAGATTCAGCATCAGGAGATGCAGCATCAGGAGATGAAGCATCAGGAGATGCAGCATGAATTCAGGAGGGGATACAGTAGTAAATGATGGAGCAGCAGATGCAGGAGATTCAGCAGCAGGAGATGCAAGAGTCGGAGATGAAATACGAGATTCAGCAGCAGGAGATGCACCAGGAAATGCAGCAAGAGGACATGCAGCAGATTATGCAGCAGCAGGATATAAAGAAGCAGAAGATGCAGCAGCAGATACAGCAGAAGATGCAGCAAGAGAAGATGCAGCAAGAGGAGATGCAGCAGCAGGAGATGAAGCAGGAGATGAAGCAAGAGCTTTAGCAGGAGATACAGAAGCAGAAGAATCAGGAGCAGGAGCTGCAGAAGCAGAAGCTGCAGAAACAAAAGGTGCAGAAGCAGATGCAGAAGTAGGAGGTGCAGCAGCAGGAGTTTCAACAGCAGATTCAACAGCAGATGCAGAAGGAGATGCAGCATCAGGAGATGCAGCAGCAGATGCATCAATAGATGGACATTTATCAGGAGATGCAGCAGGAAGAGATGCTTCAGGAGGTACAGCTTCATGAGATGTAACACAACATACAGAAGGAGATGCTGTAGGAGAAGAGGCAGAAGGAGGTGCAGCGTCAGGAGATGAAGCAGCAGGAGATGCAGGATGAGATGCAGCAGGATGAGACACAGCAGCAGGAGATGCAGCTGTAAGAGATTCAGCAGGACATGAATCATGATTTGCCGCAGCAGGAGATGCAACAGAAGATGCAGCAGCAGGATTTGCAGCATCAAGACATGAAACAGGAATGTAGCAGACGATTCAGTAGCAGGTGATGCAGCAGCAGATGCAGCAGCAGATACAGCATAAGAAGATGCAGCAGCAGAAGATGTAGCAGGACATGCAGCAGCAGTAGATGAAACAGAATGCAGCAGCAGGGGATGCAGCAGCAGGAGATGTAGCAGTAGATGCAGCAGCAGGAGATTCATCAGCACGAGATGCAGAAGGGGATACAGTAGCAGGAATTATAGCAGTAGGATATGCAGCAGGAGATTGAGCAAGAGGAGATGTACCATGAGATGCTGCATCTGGAGATGCAGCAGCATACAAAGCAGCAGTAGATTGAGCAGCAAGACATGTATCAGAAGGAGATGAAGCAGGAGATATAGTAGTAGGAGATGCAGCAGCAGGAGATGCAGCATTATATTCAGCAGAAGAGGCAGCACGAGAGATGTAGTAGGAAATGCAGTACTAGGCGATGCAGCAACAGGATATCCAGCAGAAAAAGATACAGCATTAGATACAGCAGGCGATAAAGCAGCAGGAAATGCAGCAGGAGATACATCTGTAAGAGATGCAGCAGGATATTTATCAGCAGAAGATGCAGCAGCAGGAGATGCAGCAGGATCTGAAGCAGCAGATGCCACTACAGATGCAGTAGCAGGAGATATAACAAGATATTCAGTAGGAAATGCATCAGTAGGAAATGCAGCAGGAGATATAGCAGGAGGTGCGTGATCAGGATATGCAGCATTAAGAAATACAGCAGCAGGAGATGCAGCAGGAGGAGATGCAGAAGGAGCTGATAGCAGCAGATGCAGCACGAGATGCAGAAGGAGGTGATAGCAGCAGATGCAGCACGAGATGCAGAAGGAGGAGATGCAGAAACAAGTGATGCAGAAAGAGATGCAGCAGAATGGAAATGAAGCAGCAACAGATGCAGATGGAGATGCAGCAGTAGCATATTAGGCAGAAGGAGATGAAGCAGCAGACACAGCAGGATATTCAGCAGCAGACACAGCAGCAGGAGATGCAGCAACAGCTTTAGCAGGAGATGCAGCAGGAGATGAAACAGCAGCAGGAGATTCAGCAAGAGATACAGAAGGATATGCACCAGAAGAATTTCAGGCCGCAGATGTATCAGCAGGAGATGTAGAAGCAGGAGATGAAGCAGAAAGGGATACAGCAGCAGGAGATGCAGCAGCACATGCCGAGGAGGAGGTGCAGCAGCATGAGATGCAGCCGAAGCAGAAGCAAGAGCAGATTCCTCACATAATACAGCAGGATGTGCAGCAGCAGGAGATGCAGCAGCAGGATATGCAGAAGAGGATGTAACAGGACCTGCAGCAGGAGCTGCAGCAGCAAGTTATGCAGGAGCATGAGATGCAGCAGGAAGAGATGCAGTAGCAGCAGATGCAGCAGGAGATGCAGTAGCAGCAGATGCAGCAGGAGATGCAGCAGGAGAAGACAGAGTAGGAGAAGATGCAGCATAAGGATATGCATCAGGAGATTCCACAGGAGCTTCAGCATGTGATGCAGTATCAGGAAGTGCAGAATCAAGCGATGCAGCAGTAGGAGATGCAATAGGTGATGTAGAAGCAGGAGATGCAGCAGTAAATTCAGCAGGAGATGAAGCAGGAGGAGATGCAGTAGGTAATGCAGCAGAAGGAGATGCAACAACAGGAGATATAGAATGAGATTCAGCAGGAGATGCATCAGCAGGAAATGCAGCAGGAGATAAAGCAGGAACTGCAGCAGCAGGAGATAAAGCAGGAACTGCAGCAGCAGGAGATGCAGCAGAAGGAGATGCTGCACCAGCTCGTGCAGCTGGAGATGCAGAAGAAGGAAATTCAGCAGCCGACACAGAATCAAAAGATTCAGCAGCAGGAGATGCAGAAGCAAACGCAGCACTAGGAGTAGCAACAGGTGGAGATGCATAAGGAGATGCATCTCGTGTTTCATCTCCTCCTGCTGAAACTCCTGCTTCATCTCTTGCTGCTGCATCTACTGCATCTGCTGCTGCATCGGCTACTACATCTCCTGCTCCTCTATATCCTACTGCTGGTTCTCCTACTGCACCTCTTGCTACTTCATCTTCTGCTGCATCTCCTGATGCATCTTCTGTTGGTGTATCTCTTGCTGCATCTATTGCAGTAGCATCTCCTGATGCACCTCCTGCCGCTGCTTCTTATGCTTCTCCTCAGCAAGGGATGCATGATCAGCTTATGCAGCATTAAGAGATGCAGCACTAGATGCAGCACGAGATGCAGCAGCAGATGCAGCAGAAGGAGATGCAGCAACAGGTGATGCAGCATGGAGATGCAGCAGAATGGAGATGCAGCAGCAGCAGATGCAGCAGGAGATGATGCAGCAGCAGTTTAGGCAGCAGGAGATGCAACACCAGGTGCTGCAGGATGATCAGCAGCAGACACAGCCGCAGGACATGCAGCAAGAGCTGTAGCAGGAGATGCAGCAGGAGATAGAGCGGGATATGCAGTAGCAGGAGATGCAGAAGGAGATGCAGCAGCAGGAGATACAACAGCAGCAGGAGATTCAGCAAGAGATGCAGAAGTAGATGCACCAGAACGATTTCAAGCCGCAGATGCATCATCAGGAGATGCAGAAGAAGGAGATGAATCAGAAAGGGATACAGCAGCAAGAGATGCCACAGCAGGAGATGCTGCAGCACATGCTGAGGAGGAGGTGCAGCAGCAGGAGATTCAGCCTAAGCAGAAGCAACAGCACATTCCTCACATAATACAGCAGGATGTGCAGCAGCAGGAGATGCAGTAGCAGAAAATGCAGCAGCAGGATATGCAGAAGAGGATGCAACAGGAGCTGCAGCAGCAAGTTATGCAGGAGCATGAGATGCAGCAGGAGTAGATACAGTAGTAGCAGATGCAGCAAGAGATACAGCAGAAGGAGATGCTCCAGCAGCATGTGCAGAAGGAGATGCAGCAGCAGGAGATTCAGCAGCAGATACAGCAGCAGGAGATTCATTAGCAGGAGATGCAGAAGCAATCGCAGCAGTAGGAGTGGCAGCAGGTGGAGATGCATCAGGAGATGCATATTCAGAAAAAGATGCAGCAGGAGATTCAGCAGGATATGCAGAAGGAGGAGATGATGCAGCAAACGCAGCAGCAGGAGATGAAGCAGCAGAAGACGCAACAGTAGGAGATGCAGGAGGAGGAGATGCATCAAGAGGTGCATATTCAGGAGGAGATGCATCAGGAGATGTAGCAGGCTATGTAGCAGCATGAGATGCCGCAGGAGATGCAGGAGGAGATTCAGCAGCAGGAGATGCAAGAGCAGGGGATGCCGCCACAAAAACGGAGCAGCAGATTAAGCAGCAGATTCATCAGGAAATGCAGTAGCAGGATATGCAGCATAAGATGCAGCAGGAGATGCAGCATCAGGGGATGCAGCAGCAGATTCAGCAGCAAATGCCACAGGAGACGCAGCAAAATGGGATGCAGAAGCAGATGCAGTAAGAGATGCAGATTAAGGAGTAGATGCAGCAGGATGTAATGCTTCAGATGATACAGCATCAGGAGATGAGCAGGAGATTGGGCAGGAGATGCAGTAGGAGGAGAGGCAGGAGGAGATGATGCAACAGACTCAGCAGCAGGAGATGCAGAAGCAGGAGATGAAGCAGGAGATGCATCAGTAGAAGATACAGCAGGGGATGCAGCAGCAGAATATTCCGCAGCAGGAGATGCAGCAGGAGATGCCGCAAGTGATGCAGAGAATGGGGATGAAGCAGCAGGAGATGCAGATTCAGCAGGAGATTCATCAGCAGAAGATGCTGCAGCAGATTCACATTAGGACATACAGGAGCAGGAGATGCAGCAGGAGATATAGAAGGAGATTCAGCAGCAGGAGATGTAGTAGGAGATGCAGCAGGAGATACATCAGCAGGAATTTTAGCAGGAGATTCTACAGCAGGAGATGCAGCATGAGATTCTGCAGAAGATTCAGCAGGAGATTCAGGAGGAGATGCATCAGGAGATGAAGTAGCAACATATGCATCAGCAACTACAGCAGGAAGTCCAGCAGGAGATTCAGCAGGAGATGTAGCAGCAGGAGATGCAGGCGCAGATGTATACAGCAGGATATGCAGCTGAAATGCAGAAGAGCTAGATGCATCAGTAGAAGATTGAGCAGGAAATGGAAATGCTTCTGCAGATGCATCTGCAGATGCATGAGCAGAGGTTGCAGGAGGAGATGAAGCAGCAGGCTATACAGCAGCAGGAGATGAAGTGGCAGATGCAGCAGTAGGAGATGCAGGAGGACATCAAGTAGCAGGATATTCAGCAGGAGATGCAGCAGTACATGAAGCAGCAGCAAATGCAACAGCAGATTAAGGAGATGCAGCAGCAAGTAATGCAGCAGAAGATGCAGCAGTAGGAGATGCAGATTCAGTAGGAGATGTAGCAGCAGAAGATGCCAGAGAAGGAGGTGCAGCAGGGGATGCATGTTAAACAGTAGATTCAGCATAAAATTCAGAAGGAGCTGCAGCAGCAGGATATGCAGCAGGAGATGCAGGAGTAGATGAAACAGCAGCATATGCAGCAGCAGATGTACCAGATGGAGTCGAAGGAGATGCAGCAGGTAATGAAGCACCAGATGCAACAGGAAATGGAGCATCTTTTGCTGCATCTCCTTCTTCTGCATCTACTGTTGCTATATTTCCTGCTGAATCTACATCTCCTGCTGCATCTGCTGTGGCATCTTTTGCTGCTGAATCTCCGATTCACCTCCTGCTCTATTGCTGCTGATGAATCTACTCCTGCTGCATCTCCTGCTGCTGCGTCTCTTTTTGCTGCATCTTCTGCATGTCCTGATGCATCTCTTCCTGTTGCATCTTCTGCTGAATCTCCTGTTGCTTGATCTGCAACATTTGCTGCTGCATCTACTGCTGCTGCACTGCTGCTACATCTCCTCCTGCTGAATCTGCTGCTGCATCTTCTGCTGCTGTATCTCTTTCTGCAACCATTGTGGCTGTATCTCTTCATTCATCTATTGCTGCTGCATCTCCTGCTGCATCTCCTTCTACTGCTTACCATTCGCTGCATCTTCTGCTCTTCATCTCCTGCTACTGCATCCTCTGCGGCTTCATCTCCTTCTCTATATCCTTCTATAAATCTGCGACTTGATGACATTCTGCTGCATCTCTTGCATCTGCTGCTGCATCTGCTGCTACAATTCCTTCTTCTGCATCTACTACTGCTGAATCTCCTGCACCTCCTGCTGCTGCATCTGCTACTTCATATCATAATGATGCATCTGCGAATTCATCTCACGATGCTACTCTCCTGCTGGATAACCTGCTGCTGAATCTCCTGCTGCTGCATCAACGGCTTCTATCTACTGCTGCTGCAGCATATATTTCTGCATGTGTTGTTGCTGCATCTCTTGCTGCTGCATCTGCTGCTGCATTGCCTCATGTATTTCTTGATGCTGCCTCTCCTGCTGCAGCATCTCTTGCATAATCTCTTGCTGCTGCATATGCTGGTGCTACACCTGTCGCTTCATCTCCTGCTGCTGCATCTGCGGGTGTTTCATCTGCTGCGGCACCTGGTGCTGCATCTCCTGCTGCTGCATATCATAGCGCATCTTCTGCTACATCACCGGCTGCTGTATCTCCAGCGTACTCTCCTGCTGCAGAATCTCGTGCTGCATCTCCTGCTGCTGCATCTCCTGCTGCTGCATTTCCTGCTTCATTCATCTCCTGCTGCTGCATCTCCTGCTTCATCTCTTCCCGCTGCATCTCGTGCTTCATCTCTTGCTCCTGCATCTACTGCATCTGCTGCTGCATCTGCTTCTCTATATCCTCCTGCTTGTTCTGCTACTGCAACTCTTGCTACTTCATCTTTTGCTGCATCTCCTGATGCATCTTCTACTGCTGTATCTCTTGCTGCATCCATTGTGGCTGCATCTCCTTCTACATCTCCTGCTGCTTATCGTTCTCTGCATCTTCTGCTCTCCATCTCATGCTACTGCATCTCCTCCTGCTGCATATCCTGCTGCATATTCTGCAGCATCTCCTGCCGCTGCATCTCCTGCTCCATCTCGTACTGCTGCATCTGTGAACTGCATCACCTTCTGCTGCATCTCTTGCGTCTGCTGCTGCATCTGCTGATTATTCATCTACTGCTGCATCTCCTGCTACATCTCCTTCTTCTTAATCTACTGCTGCTGGATCTCCTGCTGGTGCATACCTTGCTGCATCTACTGCTTCTGCATATCCTACTTCATCTACTGCTGCATCTCCTGCTGCTACATCATCTACTGCTGCATCTCCTGCGTAATCTCCTGCTGCTTCATCTCCTGCTGCTGCATCATCTACTGATGCATCTCCTGCTGAATCTCTTTCTGCTGCATCTGCAGCGCTTTCTGCTTCATCTCCTGGTGATTCACATACTGCGGCATCTCCTTCTACACCTCCTGCTGCTGCATCTTCTACTGTATCTCTTGCTGAATCTACGGCGGCTGCTTCTCGTGCTGCATATCCTTCTGCTGCTTCTCATTCAATGCATCTTCTATTCTGCATCTCATTCCAATTCTTCCCCAGCTGATGCATCTCCTCCTGCATCTCATGCAGATGCACCTCCTTCAGCTGCATCTCCTTCTGCTTCATCTCCTGCTACTTCTCCTGCATCTGCTGCTGCATCTGCTGTTGCATCACCTGCTTCTGAATCTCCTGCAGCAATCCTACTGCATCTCCTAATGATGCATATCTTACTGCTGCATCTCCCGCTGCATCTCCTTCTACTGCGTCTCCTACTGCATCTCGTGCTGCATCAGCTGCTACTGAATCCCCTGCTACATTCCTGATGAATCTCCTTATCATGCATCTCCTGCTGCTGCATCTCCTGCTGCACCTCCTGCTGCTGTATTTCTTCCTGATGCATATCCTGCAGCTGCATCACCTGCTGCATCTCTAGATGCAGCATTTCCTGCTTCACCTCCTTCTACTGCATAGCTTTCTGCTGCATCTACTGCTGCTTCGTCTGCTGCTGCATCTACTTCTGCAGCATCTCATGGTGCTTCTCCTCTTGCTGAATATCCTGCTGCATATTGTGCTGCTACATCTCCTGCTACTGCATATCCTTCTGCATCTCCTGCTGCATCTCTTGCAGCTGCATCTCCTGTTTCACTTCTTCCCGCTGCATCTCATGCTCCATCTCCTGCCTATGAATCTTCTCCTGATGCATTTATTTATGCATCAATTGCTGCTGCATCTTCTGCATTTCCTGCTGCATCACTTCCTGCTACATCTCCTGCTGAAACTCCTGCTTCTGCATCTGCTGCTGTTTCATATACTTCTGCATCTCCTGCTACATCTTTTGCTGGTGCATCAACTGCTGCTGCATCTGCGGTTGCTTCTCCTGATACTGCATCTGCTGCTGCATCTGCAGCTGCTGTATCCCTTGCTGCATCTACTGCTGCTGAATAAACTGCTGCATCTACTGCTGCTGAATCAACTGCTGCATCTCCTTCTGCTGCTTCACTTTCTCTGCATCTTATTGTCTGCATCTCCTGCTATTGCTTCCCCCGCTGCTGCAATTCCTGCTGCATCTCCTGCTGCTGCACCACCTGCAGCTGCATCTCCTGCTGCTGCACCTGCTTCTGCATATCATGCTGTTGCATCTCCTGCTGCATCTTCTTCTGCTGCCTCTCCTCCTCCTTAACCTTCTCCTGCATCTGCTGATGCAGTTTCTACTGCATTCCCTGTGGCTGCATCTGCTGGTGCATCTCCTGCTGCTCAAACTCCTGCTACAATGTCCTGCTGCATCTCTTGCTGCTTCATGTCCTGCTGCTGCATCTCCTCCTACTGCATCTCTCGCTGCATCTCCTCCTGCTGCATCTCCTGCTGAATCACATGGTGCCTTTCCTGCTGCTGCATCTCCTGCTCCATTTTCTTGTGCATCTATTGCTTCATGTACTGCTGTATCTTCTGCTGCAGCATCTCCTGCTGCTGCGTCTTCTTCTCTGCATATCTTGCTGCTTCATCTCCTGCTGCAGAATCTCCTGCTGAATCGGTTGCTCATCTCCTGCAGCTGTATCTCCTGCTGTATCTCCTGCTTCTGCATCTTCTAATCTGTATCTCCTGCTGCTGCAACTCCTGCTGCAGAATCTCCTGCTGCATCTTCGGCTGCTGCCTCTCCTGCTACTGCGTCTGCTGCACCATCTACTCCTGCCTCTCCT
Organism: Clamator glandarius; assembly: GCA_033459285.1. Classification (NCBI taxonomy): domain Eukaryota; kingdom Metazoa; phylum Chordata; class Aves; order Cuculiformes; family Cuculidae; genus Clamator; species Clamator glandarius. Next base: position 337,812 of record JAUNZM010001004.1, read on the forward strand.
CCTACAGCACCTTCTTCTTTATCTCGTGCTACATCTCATGAAGCTGTACCTCCTGAAGCACCTTTTCCTGCTGCATCTCCTGAGGAATATGCATCTATTGAAGCATCTGCTGTTACATCTCCTGTTGTTGCATCTCTATCTGCATCTGCTGTTGAATCTGCTGTTGAAACTCCTGCTGCTGCACCTCCTACTTCTGCATCTGCTTCTGCAGATCTTATTACTGCATACTCTGCTTCTTCATCTCCTGCTCCTTAATCGCCTGCTGCTGTATCTCCTGCATCATTTCCTGCTTCATCTCCTTCTTCATCTCCTGCTGGTGCATCTTCTAATGCATTTCCTTCTTAATCTGCAGCTGCTTCTACTGCTGTTTCATCTTCTGCTGCTGTATCTCCATCTACAGCTCCACCTTCTATATATCCTGCATTATCTCCTTCTGCTGCACCTCATGCTGCTGCATCTGCTGAAGATTCTCTTCCTACTATATCTCCTGCTGAATCTGCTTCTGCAACTTCTGCTGCTGCATCTCATGCTGCTTCGTCTCCTGCTGCTGCAACTCCTACTGAATTTGCTGTTGACTATGCTGCTGCATCTGCTGTGGCTGCATCTCCTGTGCATCTCCTTCTGCATCTCATGCCACATCTCCAGCTGGTGCACCTCCTGCCTCGGCATATCTTGCTGCATCTACTGCTGCTGCATCTCCAGCTGCATCTCCTGCTGCGGCATCTCTGGCACCTTGTGGCTTATGTGCTGTAGATTCATATACTGCTGCATCTACTGCTGCTTCATCTGCTCCTGCTTCATCTGCTGCTGCTTCATCTGCTGGTGCTGCATCTGCTGCTGCATCTGCTGCAGGTTCCTCTTCTGCATCTCATGCCACACCTCTCACCGATGCATCTCCTTATTCTGCATATCTTGCTGCATCTTCTGCAGCTGCATCTCCTGCTGCTGCATCTGCTGCTCTATCACCAGCTGCATAATCTCCAGCTGCATCTCCTGCTGCCGCAATGCCTGCTCTATCTTCTGCTGTATTTTCTTGTTGCTGCATATTCTGCTTCTGTATATACTGCTGCATTCCCTGCTTCTGTATATACTGCTTCTGAATCTCTTTTTGCATCTCCTGCTTCTACGTCTTCTGCTGCTGTATTGCTCTCTGCATCACCTCCTGCTGTGTCTCCTCCTGCAGCATCTGCTGCAGCATCTGCTTCTGCATCTCCTGCATTTGCTGCTACACCTTCTTCTGATTCATCTATTTCTGCATGACCTGCTACATTTCCTGCTGCTGCAAATCCTGCTGCTTCATCTCCTGCCCTTGCATCTCCTTCTGCTGAATCTCCTCTGGAATATCCTGCGGCATCTCATGCTGCTACATATCCTGCTACATCTCCTACTGCATCTCCTTCTGAAAATGCATCTCCTGATGCATCTCCACCTGCTGCCACTCCTACTGCTGCGTTTGCTTCTGCATCTCCTGCTGCATCTCTTGCTGCTGAATCTCCTGATGCCATATCTGCTACTAAATATCCTGTGTCTACTGTTGAATCTCCTGCTGCTGAATCTCCTGCTGCCGCATCACCTTCTGCACGTGCTGCTGCAGCATCTCCTTCTGCTGCATCTGCTGCAGCATCTGCTTCTGCATCTCCTACTGCTGCTGCATCTTCTGCAGCTGCATCTCTTGCTTCATCTCCTGCTGCATTTCCTGCTGATGCATCTCCTGCTGAATCTCCTTCTGCATCTGTTGCTGCTGCATCTCCTGCATCATCTGCTGCTTCTGCTCATGCTTCATCTCCTGTTGCTGCATCTCTTCCTGCTGCATTTCCTGCTGAATTTACAGCTGAACCTCCTGCTTCTGCATCTCCTATTGCATCTCCTACAGCTGCAACTCTTGATTCTCCATTTCCTGATCCTGCACCACATGCTGCTGTGGAATCTCCACATGCATATGCTGCATCTTCTCCTGCTCTATCATCTGCTGCTGCATCTCCTCCTGCTGCATCAAGTGTTCTTGCATATCCTGCCGCTACATCTGCTTCTGCATCTCCTTTTGCTTTGATTCGTACTTCATCTGCTGCTGCATCTGCTGCTGTTGCATCTGCTGCTGCTGCATCCCCTGCTGCATCTACTGCTGAATCTACTGCTGCTTCATTTCCTGCTGAATCTGCTGCTGCATCTGTTGCGATGGCTTCTCCTGCTCTTGCATCTCCTCCTGCTGCATCTCCTGCTGCACCTGCTGCTACTGCATCTCCTCCTGCTGCATCAAGTGCTCCTGCATATTCTGCTGATACATCTACTTCTGCATCTCCTTTTGCTTCGTATCGTACTGCATCTGCTGCTGCATCTGCTGCTGCACCTCCTGCTGCTGCATCCTCTTCTGCATCTACTGCTGCACCTACTGCTACTTCATTTCCTGCTGAATCTGGTGCTACATCTGTTGCAATGGCATCTCCTGCTCTTGCATCTCCTGCTGCTGAATCTCCTCCAAAATCTCCTGCAATATCTCATGCTGCTACATCTCCTGATGCATCTCTTGCTGAATAGCCATCCCCGATGCATCTCCTCCTGCTGCATCTCCTCCTGCTGCACCTCCTCCTGCTGCATCTGCTGCTGCATCTCCTGCTTCATAACCTGCTACCTTCTGCTACACCTTCTGCTGCATCTCTTTCATCTGCTGCTGCATTCGCTGCTTATTCATCTACTGCTGCATCTCCTGCTACATCTCCTTCTGCATCTACTGCTGCTGGATCTCCTGCTGGTGCATATCTTGCTGCATCTACTGCTTCTGCATACCCTACTTCATCTCCTGCTGCTGCATCTCCTGCTGCTACATCATCTACTGCTGAATCTCTTTCTGCTGCATTTGCAGCACTTTCTGCTTCATCTCCTGGTGATTCACATACTGCGACATCTCCTTCTACACCTTCTGCTGCTGCATCTTCTACTGTATCTCTTGCTAAATCTACTGTGGCTGCTTCTCATACTGCATATCCTTCTGCTGCTTCTCATTCAATGCATCTTCTTTTCTGCATCTCATTCCACTTCTTCCCCTGCTGCTGCATCTCCTGCTGCTACATCACATGCTGCTGCATATCCTGCTGCTGCATCTGCTGCTGTATCACCTGCTGCATAATCTCCAGCTGCATCTCCTGCTGCCGCAATGCCTACTGTATCTTCTGCTCTATTTCCTGTTGCTGCATATTCTGCTTCTGTATATACCGCTGCATTTCCTGCTGCTCCATCTCCTGCTGCTGAATCTCTTTTTGCATCTCCTGCTTTCGCATCTTCTGCTGCTGTATTACCCGCTGCATCACCTCCTGCTGTGTCTCCTCCTGCAGCATCTGCTTCAGCATCTGCTTCTGCATCTCCTGCATTTGCTGCTACACCTTCTTCTGATTCCTCTATTACTGCATCTCCTGCTATATTTCCTGCTGCTGCATCTCCTGCTGGTGGACCTCGTCCTGAATCTCCTGCTGATGAATCTGATGCTGCATCTCTTTCTGCTACATCTCCTGCTGCATCTCCTCCTCCTGCATATCCTGCTTCTGTATATACTCTTCATTTCCTGCTGCTGCATCTCCGGCTACTGAATATCTTTCTGCATCTCCTTCTTCTGAATCTCCTGCTGCTCTATTACTTTCTGCATCAACTCCTGCTACGTGTCCTGCTGCTGCATCTTATCCTGCTGCATCTGCTGCAGCATCTCCTGCTGCTTCATCTCCTGCCCTTGCATCTCCTTCTGCTGAATCTCCTCCGGAATCTCCAGCTGCATCTCCTTCTGAATATGCATCTCCTGCTGCCACTCCAGCTTCTGCGTTTGCTTCTGCATCTCCTGCTGCATCTCCTGCTGCTGAATCTCCTGATGCCGTGTTTGCTACTAAATATCCTGTGTCTACCGCTGAATCTCCTGCCGCATCACCTTCTGCATGTGCTGCTGCTGCATCTCCTTCCACTGCATCCCCTTCTACTGCATCTTCTGCTGCTGCATCTTCTCCTGCTCTATAATCTGCTGCTGCACCTGCTGCTACTGCATCTCCTCTTCCTGCATAAAGTGCTCTTGCATATCCTGCTGCTACATCTGCTTCTGCATCTCTTTTTCTTTGTATTATACTGCATCTGCTGTTGCATCTGCTGCTGCATCTGCTGCTGTTGCATCTACTGCTGCATCTACTGCTGCTTCATTTCCTGCTGAATCCTATGCTGAATCTGGTGCTGCATCTGTTGCGATGGCATCTCTATCTCTTGCATCTCCTGCTGCTGAATCTCCTCCAGAATCTTATGCGGCATCTCATGCTGCTACATCTTCCGATGCATCTCCTCCTGCTACACCTCCATCTGCTGCATCTGCTGCAGCATCTCCTGCTACTGCATCTCCTGCTGTATCTCCTGCTGAATATGCATACTCTGCTGCATCTCCTGTTGCAGTGTCTAGCGCTCTATCTCCTGTTGCATATCCTACTACATCTCCTGCTGCTGCACCATCTGCTTCATCTCCAGCTGCTGCATCTCCTGCTGCTATGTCTTCTGCTGAATCTACTGCTGCATCTGCTGCCACTGCATCTGCTGCTGATGCATCTGCTGCTGCATATCATGCTTCTGCATCTCATGCTGCATCTTCTGTAGCTGCCTCTCATGCTGCTGCCTCTCCTCCTGCTAAATCTCCTCCTGCATCTGCTGATGCATTTCCTGCATCTCCTGCTTCTTCCTCTCCTGCTCCTGCATATTTTTTGCTTGACTAGCTGCTACATCTCCTGCTTCTGCCTCTCCTGCTTCTGCATTTCCTGCTCCTGCTTCTCCTGATGCATCTGCTCCTGCATCTCCTGCAGTATTTTCTATTGCTTCAACTCCAGATGCTGTATCTCCTACTGTATCTTATCCTGCCACACCTCCTGCTCAGTTTTCTTGTGCATCTGCTGCTTCATGTACTGCTGTATCTTCTGCTGCTGCATCTCCTGCTGCATCTCCTGCTGCTGCATCTTCTTCTCTGCAGATCCTGCTGCTTCATTTCCTGCTGCAGAATCTCCTGCTGAATTAGCTGCTCATCTCCTGCGGCTGTATCTCCTGCTGCATGTCCTGCTGCATCTCCCGCTGCAGAATCTGTGGCTGCATCTTTTGCTTCTGCATCTCCTGCTACTGCATCTGCTGCATCATCTACTCCTGCCTCTCCTCCTACAGCATCTCCTTCTGTATCTCGTGCTACATCTCATGATGCATCTCTTCCTGCTGCATCTCCTGATGAGTATGCATCTATTGATGCATCTTCTGCTGCATCTCCTGATGCTGCATCTCCTTCTGCATCTGCTGTTGAATCTGCTGTTGAAACTCCTGCTGCTGCAACTCCTACTTCTGCATCTGCTTCTGCACCTCCTGTTTCTGCACCTCCTGCTTCTGCAGCTCCTGCTTCCGAATCTTCTGCTTCTGTATCTCCTGCTAAAGCTCTTGCTTCATCTCCTGCTTCATATCCTACTGTTGCATCTCCAGCTGCATATCCTGCTGCTGCATCTCATGGTACATCTCCTCTTGCTCAATCTCCTGCTCAATATCCTGGTGCTATATCTCCTGCTACTGCATCGCCTGCTGCATCTCCTACTACATTTCTTGTGGCTGCACCTCCTGCTGCTTCATCTGATGCTGCATCTCCTGCTACTGCTTCTGCTGCTCCATCTCCTGCTGCACCTATGTCTGCATCTCCTGCTGCTTCATCTGCTGCATCTGCATCATCAGGATATTCTGAAGGAGATGCAGCCGTGGGAGATGCAGCAGGATTTTCAGCAGGAGATGCAGCAGGAGATACAGGAGAAAATGCAGCAGTAGATACAGTAGGAGATGAAGAAGTAGGAGACGCAGAACTAGAGGCAATTGGAGATGCATCAGGAGATGCATCAGAGATGCAGCAGCAGATACTGCATGAGATGCAGCAGGAGGAGATGAAGCAGAAGAAAAAGCAGCAGGAGATACAGAAACAGGAGATGCAGCAGCAGCAGAACCAGCAGGAGGTGAAGCAGGAGAAGCAGTAGCAGGAGATGGAGCAGCAGAAACAGTAGCAGGAGATGCAGCACAAGATTCATCAAAGTTGCTGCAGAATATGCAGCAGGATAAATAGCAGCAGCAGATGCAGGAGTAAGAGATGCAGCAGCAGATGCAGCAGGAATTGCAGCAGAAGAAGATTCAGCAGGAGGTGAAGCAGGAGAAGCAGTAGCAGGAGATGGAGCAGCAGAAGCAGTAGCAGGAGATGCAGCACAAAATGCATCAAAGTTGCTGCAGAATATGCAGCAGGATATATAGCAGCAGCAGATGCAGGAGCAGGAGATGCAGCAGCAGGAGATGCAGTAGCATGAGATGAAGAAGAATGAGATGCAGCAGGCGGATATGCTGCAGGAGGAGATGCAGAAGCAGGGGATGCAGCTAATGTGATTGAAAGGGGGATGCAGCAGGGTATGCTGTAGCAGATGCAGCAGGAGATACAGCAGCAAATGCATATTCAGCAGTAAATTGAGCAGGAGATGCAGGAGGATATACAGCATCAGAGATGTAGCAGGAGATTCAGCGAGAGATGCAGCAGCAGATTCAGCATTAGGAGATGGAGCCGCATAGGCAGTTTCAGCAGGAGATGCAGCAGCAGGAAATGCAGCAGGAGATGGTACTGGATATGCAATAGCAGGAGATGAGGCAGCAGATGCACCAGATGGAGATGTAGCAGGAGACGCTGTAGACGCTTAAATTTTGAAGTGATGCTGTAATAGCCATTCTGACATTACAGAACACAAGACTAGACTGAAGGTTCTACAAGTCTTGCTTTGCAGTAAAAGAGCTATAAGAGAAAAGGTTCAGCAACAGCAGCATTCCATGCTAGCATCTTCCCTTGGGGAGTTGCTCACTTTTCCTAGAGCACTTTAATAGGTGCAGTTAAGTCACTATTCAGTACCCTATACTAAAACGGTCCATAAATCGTTCTTGGCTGCTTGTATTGAAATTGTTTCCACAGATCTTCTCTAATGAGAGCCAACATTTGATCGTAGCAGCTTCCCTGCGGTACTTGTGCTGAACGCTCTGAAATTTTGAGGTGATGACTTAATAACCATTCTGATGTTATAGTTCACAAGCCTGGACTGAAAGTTCTACAAGATGTGCTTTGCAATGAAAAAGACGACATTTAGAAGCAGCAGCCTTCTGTTTTAGCATCTTCGCTGCTGGAGATATTCACTTTTCCTAACGCGTGTTATTAGTCTCTATTATGTCACTATTCTTTAACCAACACTAAAACATTGTGTTAGTCGTGTTTTGCACCTCTCAGTGAAAGCGGAGAGGATCCGAACGAGAAGATCCGAATGAGAGCCAAAATTCGATGGAAGCAGCTTCCCTGAGGTGCTTGTGATGAACACTCTAAAGTCTTGAAGTGATGCCTTAATAGCCATGCTGATGTTACATTTCACTAGGCTAGACAGAAAGTTTGATAAATCTTGGTTTGCAGTGAAAGCGCTCTAAGAGAAGACATTCAGAAGAGAAGCATTCCATGCTAACATATTCCCTGCTGGAGATATTCATTTTTCCTAAAGCGCGTTATTAGGCGCTATCTCCTTTGCATCTCCTGCTGCTGCATCTCCTGTGGCCTCTCTTGCTGCTGAACCTTTTGCAGCATCTCGAGCTACTGCATATCCTGCTGAATTCGCATCTCCTCTTTCGTCTGCTGCCTGCATCTCCTGCTACTTCATCTCCTGCTGCTGCATCTTCTGCTGCATCTACTGCTGCATGTCCTACTGCATCTCCTGCTGCTACATCTCCTGCTGAAGAATCGCCTTCTGCTGTATCTCCTGCTGCATCTCGTGATGCTTCATCTCCTTCTGCTACATCTCCTGCTGCTGTGTCTGCTACTGCATCTCCTGATTCATCTCCTGTTGCTGCATCTCCTGCTTTATTTCCTCATGCATCACCTACTGCTGCATCTCCTGCTGCATCTCCTCCTGCTGCATCTGCTGATGCATGTCGTGCTGATGACTCTCCTGCTTTTGCATATCCTGCTGCGGCATCTCCTATTGCACCTCCTGCTGCTGCATCCCCCACTGCTGCATCCTCTCTTTCATATACTGCTGCTTCATATCCTCCTACATCTTCTGCTGCTGCATCTCCGTCTGATGCTAAACTTCTTGCTACACCTCCTTCTGCATCTGCTACTGCATCTCCTGCTGCTGCACCCCCAGCTGTATCTCCTGCTTCTTCATCTCCTGCTACATCTTCTGATGCTGCATCTCCTGCTATTGCGTCTGCTGCTGCATCTCCTTCTGCTGCCACTCCTCCTGCATTTCCTTATGCTGCCTCTCCTGCATCTCCTCCTGCTTCATCTCTTGCTGCATCTCCTGCAACATCTACTGCTGCATCTCCGGCTGCCTCTCCTGCTGCTGCATCTCCTGATGCATCTCCTTATAGTACATCTCCTGTTGATGCTTCTCCTGCTGAATGTGCTTCTTAATCTGCTTCTTAATCTTAAGATGCAGCAGCAGGAGATGCACGAGGACAACCAGCAGCAGGAGATGCAACAGTAGATGAATCTACAGCTGATGCAGCAAAAGATGCAAGAGATTCGGCAGCAGGAGATGCAGCAAGATTTGAATAAGTAGGAGATGCATCAGCAGGAGATGTAGCATGAGATGCAGAAGCAGGAGATGCAGCAGGAGATGTAGCATCAGCAGATGCAGCAGCAGGAGATGAAGAATCAGATGCAGGAGCAGGAGGTGCAGCAGCAGGAAATGCAGCAAGAGGAGATGCAAGCAGGAGTTGCCGCAGTACATGCAGCAGAAGGAGATGAAGCAGCAGAAAATGCATCAGGAAATGCACCATCAGACGCAGCCGCAGGAGATAAAGCAGCAGCAGATGCAGCTGGAAATGCAGCAGCAGTAGATGCAGCAGGGTTTGCAGCAGCAGGAGACGCAGAAGCAGGTGAAGCAGCAGGAGGTGCAGCAGTATGAGATGCAGCAGGTGAAGCAGTATCAGGAGATTCAGAGAAGAAGAGGCAGAGAATGAGAAGCAGCAGAAGGAGATGCAGCAGGAGATGAAGCCACAGTAGGTGCAGCAAGAGATATAGCAGCAGGAGATTAATCAGCATGATATGTAGCAGGAGATGCAGCAGTATGTGAAGCAGCAGCAGATGTAGCAGCAAATGCTGCAGATGAAGCAGTAAGTGATTCAGCTGGAGATGCAGCGGGAAGAGATGCATATCAGTAAATGCAGAAGATACAGCAGAAAGGGATGCTTATGGAGATCGATCAGGAGAAGTTTCTCCAGCAGGAGATGGAGCAGGAGATGCAGCCGCAAGAGATGCAGCCGCAAGAAATGCAGCAGGAGATGCAGCAATGTATGCAGCAGCAGCAGATGGAGCATCAGGTGATGCAGGATGACATCAAAAATCAGAAGGTGAAGCAACAGGAGATGCAGCAGTAGTTTAATCTACAGCAGATGCACCAAAAGATGCAGGAGATGCAGCAGCAGGAGATGCAGCAAGATATGCATAAGCAGGAGATGCATCGGCAGGAGATGTGGCATGAGATGCAGAAGAAGGAAATGCACAGGAGATGCAGCCGCAGCAGATGCAGCAGCATAGTCAGCAGAAGATGCAGTAGGAGTTGTAGCAGCAGGAGATGCAGATGCAGGAGATTCAGCAGCAGAAGTTGCAGAAGCAGATTCAGCAGGAGATGCAGGAGGAAGAGAATCTTCAGCAGATGCAACAGCATGAGGTGCAGCAGAAGGAGATAAGGAAGGATACGTAGCAGGAGGAGTTGGAGGAGATACAGCAGCAGGCGGTGCAGCATGAGATGCAACAGCAGACGCATCAGCAGGAGGTGCAGCAGCAGATGCACAAGAAAATGGAGCAGGAGATGCAGCAGGATAAGATGCACTACCAGCAGATGCAGCAGGAGATGCAGCCGCTGGAGATGAAGCAGTAGAAGATGCTGCAATAAATGCATAAGCAGGAGATGCAACAGCAGAGATGCAGGAGTAGGAAATGCAGAAGTAGGAGATGCAGCAGCAGAGATGCAGGAGAAGGAGATGCAGAGGCAGGAGATGCAGCAGCAAGACATGCAATAGGATATGCAGAAGCAGGAGATGCAGCAGCAGCAGAGGCACCATGTGATTCAGCAGGAGATGCAGCAGGAGGAGATGGAGCGAGATGCAGTTGGAGGAGATGCAGCAGCAGGACATGCAGCAGCAGGAGATGCAGCAGGACATTGTAGCAGGAGTTTGAGCAGCAGGAGATGCACCAGCAGATGCAGCCACAGGGAATGCAGTAGGAACTGCATCAGCAGATGCAGAAGGTTAAGGAAGAGGAGAGGCAGCAGAAGAAGATGCAGCAGGAGGTGCCACAGCATGATATGCAGCAGCAGATGCAGCAGTAGGAGACGTAACAGCAGCCGAAGATGCAGCGGTAGATTCAGCAGTAGACACAGAAGCAGGAGATGCAGCAGCATCACCTGCTACTGAATCTCTTTCCACATATCCTGCTGCATCTCCTGCTGCATCACTTCTGGCTGCATCTCTTGCTGCATCTCCCGCTGATGCAGCCCTCCTCCTTCATCTCATGTAGCTGCATCTCGTTCTGCTGCATCTTCTGCATTTCCTGCTGCATCACCTGCTGAATCTCCACCTGCTGCATCTGCAGCATTTGCTGCTACATCTGCTGCTGCTTCACATACTGCTGCATATCCGGCTGCTGTATCTAATGCTGCTCCGTGTGCTGCTGCATCTCCTGCTGCTGCATTTCCTGATACATACTCTGATGCTGCATCTCTGGCATCTGCTACTGCATCTTGGAGATACCATCCAAGAGTTTTGAGGGAACTGGCGGATGTGCTGGCCAAACCCCTTTCCATCATCTTCCAGCAGTCCTGGATGACTGGGGAGGTTCTGCTGGACTGGAGGCTGGCTGATGTCGTGCCCATCTATAAGAAGGGGAGCAAGGAGGATCCGGGGAACTACAGGCCTGTCAGCCTGACCTCGGTACCAGGAAAAGTCATGGAGCGGGTGATCTTGAGTGCAATCATGAAGCACTTGCAAGAGAACCGGGTGATCAGGCCCAGTCAACATGGGTTCATGAAAGGCAGGTCTTGCCAGACTAATCTGATCACCTTCTATGACCAAGTGACTAAACTCCTGAATGAGGGAAAGGCTGTGGATGTGGTCTTCCTGGACTTCAGTAAAGCCTTTGATACAGTTTCTCCTAGCATTCTGCTTTGGAGACTGTCAGCCTCTGGCCTGGACGGGTGCACACTCTCCTGGGTGAAAAACTGGTTGAATGACCAGGCCCAGAGGGTGGTGATAAACGGAGTTAAATCCAGCTGGAGGCCAGTTACAAGTGGGGTTCCCCAGGGCTCAGTCCTGGGTGCAGTCCTGTTTAATGTCTTTATCAACGACCTGGATGAAGGCATTGAGTCCTCCCTTAGCAAGTTTGCAGATGACACCAAGCTGGGAGGAAGTGTTGATCTGCTGGAGGGTCGGGAGGCTCTGCAAAGGGACCTGAACAGGCTGGACTGCTGGGCAGAGACCAACGGCATGAGGTTTAACAAGGCCAAATGCCGGGTCCTGCACTTGGGGCACAACAACCCTAAGCAGAGGTACAGACTAGGAGAAACCTGGCTGGAAAGCTGCCAGGAGGAGAAGGACCTGGGGGTATTGGTTGACAACCGACTGAACATGAGCCAGCAGTGTGCCCAGGTGGCCAAAAAGGCCAATGACATCTTGGCTTGTATCAGGAACGGCGTGACCAGCAGGTCCAGGGAGGTTATTCTCCCCCTGTACTCGGCACTGGTGAGACCGCACCTCGAGTACTGTGTTCAGTTCTGGGCCCCTCACCACAAGAGGGATGTTGTGGCTCTGGAGCGAGTCCAGAGAAGGGCAAAGAAGCTGGTGAAGGGGCTGGAGAACAAATCTTATGAGGAGCGGATGAGAGAGCTGGGGTTGTTCAGCCTGGAGAAGAATAAGGCTGAGGGGAGACCTTATTACTCTCTACAACTAGCTGAAGGGAGGTTGTGGAGAGGATGGACTGGCCTCTTCTCCCAAGTGACAGGGGACAGGATGAGAGGGAATGGCCTCAAGCTCTGCCATGGGATATTTAGGCTTGAGATTAGGAAAAAGTTCTTCACGGAGAGGGTGGTTAGGCATTGGAGCAGTCTGCCAAGGGAGGTGGTTGAGTCACTGTCCCTGGAGGTGTTTAAGGTTAGGGTAGACGAGGTGCTTGGGAGCATGATTTAGAGATTGGTGGTAATGGTTGGACTCAACGATCCGATGGGTCTCTTCCAACCTGGTTATTCTGTGATTCTGTGATTCTGTGATCTGCTGCTGATTCATCTACAGCTACATTTCCTCCTACATCTCCTTCTTCTCATCTACTGCTGCTGGACCTCCTCCTGCATCTCCTGCTTCTGCATCTCCTGCTTCATATCCTCCTGATGCATCTGCGTATTCATCTCATGATGCTACTCTCCTACTGGATCTCCTGCTGCTTCACCTCCTGCTGCTGCATCCGCTGCTTCATCTACTCTTGCTGCATATCCTTCTCTATATGTTGTTGGTACATCTCTTGCTGCTGCGTCTGCTGATGCATGTCCTGATGCATCTTCTCATGCTGCATCTCCTGCAGCTTTATCTCCTGCTTCCTCTCATGCTGCTGCATTTGCTGGTGCTGCATCTGCTGATTCATCTTTTGCTGCTGCATCTGCTGGTGCTGCATCTTCTGCTGAACCTGCTGCTGCATCTCCTGCTTCTGCATATCATACTGCATCTTCTTCTGTTACAACACCAGCTACTGTATCTCCCGCGTACCCTCCTGCTGCAGAATCACGCGATGCATCTCCTCCTGCTGTAATTCCTGCTGCTACATCTACTCCTGCTGCAATTCCTGCTGCTACATCTCCTTCTGCTTTATCTGCTGCTTCATCTCCTGCTGCTGCATCTGCTGGTGCTGCACCTGCTGCTGCATCTGCTTCTGCATATCCTCCTGCATCTCCTGCATATCCTCCTACATCTCCTGCTGATGCATATCCTGCTTCAACTCCTGCTGCTGCATTAAATTCTGCATCTCTTCCTGCTGTATTTCCTGCTGCTGCATCTCCTCCTGCTGTATTTCCTGCTGCTGCATGTCCTCCTGCTTCATCTGCTGCTTCATATACTGCTTCTGCATCTCCTAATGCTGCATCTGCTGCTGCAGGTACTGCTTCATCTCCTGCTGCATCTCTTGGTGCTGCATCTGCTGTGGCATCACCTGCTGCACATCTCCTGCTTCATCTCAAGCTGCATTTCTTGATGAAAATCTCCTCCTGCATCTCACGCTTGTGCACCTCCTGCTGCAGCTCCTTCTGATGCATCGGTGAATTCATCTTATGATGCTGCTATCCTGCTGCTGAATCCCCTGCTGCATCTTCTGCTTCTGAATTACCTGCTGCATCTCCTCCTGCATCATCTCCTGCTTCTGCATCTCCTGCTTCTGTATCTCCTATTTCATCTCCTGCTGTGTCATCTGCTGCTTCATCTGCTGCTGCAACTCCTGCTGCTGCATCTCATGCTGCATCTCCTGCTGGTGCACCTCCTGCTTATGCATATTCTGCTGCATCTCCTACTGCATCTCCTGCTTTAGAATTCCATTAATAGGCGCAGTTAAGTTAATTCTGAAACTTACACTAAAACGGTTTATGAGTCGTGCTTCAGAGATTGCAGAGAAGGTGCTTCAAGAGAAAATGCTAACGTGAGCTACAATTTGATCTTAGCACCTTCCCTGGTGTACTTGAGCTGAACGCTCTTATATTTTGAAGTGACGATTTAAGAGCCATTCTGATGTTACAGTAGACAAGCCTAGACTGAAAGTTCTACAAGTTTTGCCTTGCAGTGAAAGGTCCTGTTGCTGCGTTTGCAGCATCTCCTACTGATTCACATACTGCTGAATATACTACTATATATCCTGCTTCTGCATCTACTGCTACTGCACTGCTGCTACATCTCCTGCTGCTGAATCTCCTGCTGCTGCATCACCTGCTTCTATCTACTGCTGCTGCTGCATATCCTTCTGCATCTGCTGCTGTTGCATCTCTTGCTGCTGCATCTGCTGATGCATTGCCTCATGTATTTCTTGATGCTGCCTCTCCTGCTGCTACATCTCTTGCATAATATCTTGTTGCTGCATCTGTTGGTGCTACACCTGTCACTTCATTTCCTGCTGTTGCATCTGCTAGTGTTTCATCTGCTGCGGCACCTGGTGCTGCATCTCCTACTGCTGCATATCATAGCGCATCTTCTGCTACATCACCTGCTGCTGTATCTCCACGGTACTCTCCTACTGCAGAATCTTCTGCTGCATCTCATGTTGCTGCATCTTCTGCTGCTGCATCTCCTGCTTCATCTCTTCCCGCTGCATCTCTTGCTCCTGCATCTACTGCATCTGCTGCTGCATCTGCTACTACATCTCCTGCTGCTCTATATCCTCCTGCTGGTTCTCCTACTGCACCTCTTGCTACTTCATCTTCTGCTGCATCTCCTGATGCATCTTCTGTTGCTGTATCTCTTGCTGCATCTATTGCAGTAGCATCTCCTGATGCACCTCCTGCCGCTGCTTCTTATGTTTCTCTTCAGCAAGGGATGCATGGTGAGCATATGCAGCATTAAGAGATGCAGCAGTAGATGCAGCACGAGATGCAGCACAAAATGCAGCCGCGGGAGATGCAGCAGGAGGTGAACCAGAAAATGCAGCACGAGGTGCAGCAGCAGATGCAGCAGGAGGAGATGCAGCAACAGGTGATGCAGAATGGAGATGCAGCAGAATGGAGATGCAGCAGCAAAACATGCAGCAGGAGATGCAGCAGCAGCAGATTAGGCAGCAGGAGATGCAGCACCAGGTGCTGCAGGATAATCAGCAGCAGACACAGCCACAGGACATGCAGCAAGAGCTGTAGCAGGAGATGCAGCAGGAGATAGAGCGGGATATGCAGAAGCAAGAGATGTAGAAGGAGATGCAGCAGCAGGAGATGCCACAGCAGCAGGAAATGCCACAGCAGCAGGAGATTCAGCAAGAAATGCAGAAGGAGATGCACCAGAAGGATTTCAAGCTGCAGATGCATCATTGGGAGATGCAGAAGCAGGAGATGAATCAGAAAGGGATACAGCAGCAAGAGATGCTGCAGTAGGAGATGCAGCAGCACATGCCGAGGAGGAGGTGCAGCAGCAGGAGATGCAGTAGCAGAAAATGCAGCAACAGGATATGCAGAAGAGGATGCAACAGGAGCTGCAGCAGCAAGTTATGCAGGAGCATGAGATGCAGCAGGAGTAGATGCAGTAGTAGCAGATGCAGCAGGAGATACAGCAGAAGGAGATGCTGCAGCAGCACGTGCAGAAGGAGATGCAGCAGCAGGAGATTCAGCAGCAGACACAGCATCAGGAGATTCAGCAGCAGGAGATGCAGAAGCAATCGCAGCAGTAGGAGTGGCAGCAGGTGGAGATGCATCAGGAGATGCATATTCAGAAGGAGATGCAGCAGGAGACTCAGCAGGATATGCAGAAGGAGGAGATGATGCAGCAGACACAGCAGCAGGAGATGAAGCAGCAGAAGACGCAGCAGTAGGAGATGTAGGAGGAGGAGATGCATCAAGAGGTGCATATTCAGGAGGAGATGCATCAGGAGATGTAGCAGGCTATGTAGCAGCATGAGATCCTGCAGGAGATGCAGGAGGAGATTCAGCAGCAGGAGATGCAAGAGCAGGGGATGCCACCACAAAAACGGAGCAGCAGATTAAGCAGCAGATTCATCAGGAAATGCAGGAGCAGGGTATGCAGCATTAGATGCAGCAAGAGATGCAGCATCAGGGGATGCAGCAGCAGATTCAGCAGCAAATGCCACAGGAGACGCAGCAAAATGGGATGCAGAAGCAGATGCAGTAAGAGATGCAGATTAAGGAGTAGATGCAGCAGGATGTAATGCTTCAGATGATACAGCATCAGGAGACGAGCAGGAGATTGGGCAGGAGATATAGTAGGAGGAGAGGCAGGAGGAGATGATGCAGCAGACGCAGCAGCAGGAGATGCAGAAGCAGGAGATTCAGCAGCAACAGATGCAGCAGGAGATGCCACAACTGATGCAGAGAATGGGGATGAAGCAGCAGGAGATGCAGATTCAACAGGAGATTCATCAGCAGAAGATGCTGCAGCAGATTCACAGTAGGACATAGAGGAGCAGGAGATGCAGCAGGAGATATAGAAGTAGATTCAGCAGCAGGAGATATAGTAGGAGATGCAGCAGGAGATACATCAGCAGGAATTGTAGCAGGAGATTCTACAGCAGGAGATGCAGCATGAGATTCTATAGAAGAAGATTCAGCAGGAGATACAGCAGGAGATGCATCAGGAGATGAAGTAGCAACATATGCATCAGCAGTTACAGCAGGAAGTGCAGCAGGAGATTCAGCAGGAGATGTAGCAGCAGGAGATGCAGCCGCAGATGCATTCAGCAGGATATGCAGCTGAAATGCAAAAGCACTAGATGCATCAGTAGAAGACTGAACAGCAGATGCAGCAGGAAATGGAAATGCTTCTGCAGATGCATCTGCAGATGCATGAGCAGAGGTTGCAGGAGGAGATGAAGCAGCAGGCTATACAGCAGCTGGAGATGAAGCAGCAGATGCAGCAGCAAGAGATGCAGGAGGACATCAAGTAGCGGGATATTTAGCAGGAGATGCAGCAGTACATGAAGCAGCAGCAAATGCAGCAGCAGATTAAGGAGATGCAGCCGCAGGTAATGCAGCAGAAGATGCAGCAGGAGGAGATGAAGCAGGAGATGCAGCAGTAGGAGATGCAGATTCAGTAGGAGATGTAGCAGCAGAAGATGCCAGAGAAGGAGGTGCAGCAGGGGATGCATATTAAACAGTAGATTCAGCATAAAATTCAGAAAGAGATGCAGCAGCAGGATATGCAGCAGGAGATGCAGGAGTAGATGAAGCAGCAGCATATGCAGCAGCAGATGCACCAGATGGAGCTGAAAGAGATGCAGCAGGGGATGAAGCACCAGATGCAACAGGAAATGGAGCATCAGGAGATGCATCCACAGATGCATGAGCAGACGATGCAGCAGGAGATACAGAAGGAGGAGATGAAGAAGGATATGCTGTAGCAAGAGATGCAGGAGGACATCAAGTAACGGGGGATGCTCCTACTGCCTCATATTTTTCTATATCCCCTGCTGCATCTACTGCTGCTGCCTCTGCTGGTGCAGTTCCTGTGGATGCATCTCCTGCTGCATATCCTGTTTCTGTATCTCCTGCTGATTTATCTCTTGCTGATGCATCTTTTGCTGCATCTCCTGCTTCTGCATCTACTGTTGCTACATTTCCTGCTGATTCTGCTGAAACATCTCCTGCCGCGGCATCTCCTTCTGCTGAATTACCAGTTGCTACATCTCCTGCTGGATCTACATCTACTGCTGCTTCTGCTGTGGCATCTCTTTCTGCTGAATCTCCGATTCATCCCCTGCTCCATTGTTGCTGCATCTGCTGCTGCATCTCCAGCTGAATTATCTCTTCTAAATATCCTGCTGTGAACTCTTCTGCTGCTATATCTCCTGCTGCACCTACTGCTGCATCTCCTGCTGCATCAATTCCTACAGATTCTGCTGATGCATCTCTAGCTGTTGCATCTCCTGTTGCATCTCCTGCTGATGCATCCCCTGGTAACTGTGGTGCTGCATCTGCTACTGCATCTTCTACTACTCCATCTAATCCTGCTGCATCTGCTGCTGAATCCTCTGCTTCTGTATTTTCTGCTGTTCCATATCCTGTTGCATCTCCTGCTGTTGTGTCTGCTGCTGCATTTCCTGATTTGGCATCTGCTGCTGCATCTCCTGCTGAATCTACTGGTTCATCTGCTGCTGCTTTTCTTCCTGCATGTTCTTCTGCTGCATCTCCCGATGCTTCGTGTGCTTTTACATCTTCTGATTCATCTCCTGGTGCTGCCTTACCTGCTTCATCTCCTCCTGCGTCATAACATGCTGCATCTGCTGCTGCATATCCTGCTTCTGCATCTGCTGCTTCATTTGCTGCTGCTGTATCTCCTGCTGCATCTCCTGCGTCTGAATCTACTTCTACATCTCCTGATGTTGAACCTCCTTCTGCTTCATCTCCGGCTGCTGCATCTTCTGCTGCATCTCCTGCTGCTGCACGTCCTGCTGTTGCATATCCCGCTGCATCTCCTCAAGAATCGGCTGCTGCATTTGCTTCTACTGCATCTCCTACTGCTGCATCTTCTGCTGACACATCTTCTACCGCATCTCCTGATGAATCTCCTGCTGCTGCATCTCTTTTTGCATCTTCTGCTGATGCATCTCCTGCTGCTGCAACTCCTGCTGCATCTCTTGCTGCTGCAATTTATGCTGCATGTCATGCTTCTGCCTCTCCCTCTGCGGCATCTTCGTCTGATGGATCTCCTGCTGATGCATCTCCTGCTGAATCTGCTGCTAAATCTGTTGCTGCATCTCCTGCGTCTGCATCTCCTTCTGCTGCATCTCCTGCTCTTTAATTCTGCCTTCTCCATGTCCTGCTGCTGCATCTTCTGATGCATCTCCTACTGCTGCATTTTCTGCTGTATCTCCTCGTGCTGTATTTTCTGCTACATCTTTTGCTGCTGCAACTCCTGCTGCTTCATATCTTTCTGCATCTCTTCCGGCTGTACCTCCTTCTGCTGCATCCGATGCAGCACCTCCTGCTGCTGCTGCTGCCTCTTCTCCTGAATTTGCTGCTGAATATGCTGCTGCATCTTCTGCTGTATCTACTGCTGATGCGTCTCCTGCAGCTTCATCTCCTGCTGCTTCATCTCCTAATGAGACATCTACTGCTTCATCTCCTTTTGCTGCATCTCCTGCTGCATCTGCTGCTGCATATCCTGCTTCATATGCTGCTGCATATCCTGCTCCATGAACTACTGCTGCATGTCCTCCTTCTGCATCTGCTGCTGGATCTGCTAATGCATCTCCTGCTGCATCTACTACTGCATCTCCTGCTTCATCTTCTGATGCTACGTCTGCTTTTGCATCTCCTTATGCATCTATTACTGCTGCATATCCAGCTGCATTACCAGCTCTCTATCCTGCTGCATCTCCTCCTACTGCTTTACCTGCTTCATCTCCTTCTCTGGTATATCCTGCTGCATCTCCTCCTATGGCATCTCCTGCTGCTGCATCTTCTGCTGCTGCGTCTCCTGCTGAATCACCTGTTCCTGCATCTTCTTCTGCCGCATTGTCTGCAGCACCTCCTGTGGCTGCATCTCTTACAGAATCTGCATCTCCTGTTGCATCGGATGCTGCATCTCTTTCTGCTGCATTTGCTGCAGCATCTCCTGCTGCTGCATCTCCTAATGCATGTCTTGTTTCTTAATCTCCTGCTGCTGCATCTCCTACCTCGTCTTCTTCTGCTGCATATCTTCCTGCTGCATCTCCTGCTGCATCTTCTGTCGCTGCATCTCCTGCTGCTGCGTCTGCTGTTACATCGCCTAATGCATCTCCTGCTGCTGCATCTTCTAAGGCATTTCTGCCTCGTTCACCTCCTGATGCTGCATCTCCTGCTTCATCTCGTTTTGATGCACATAGTTCTCCTGCATCTACTGCTGCATATCTTGCTGCTTCATCTACTGCTGCTTCTTCTGCTGCTGCATCTCCTGCTGCAGGATGTCCTAGTGCATCTCCTAATGCTGCATCTTCTCTGCATTTCCTGCTACTGCTTCACATTCTGCTGCATCTCCTGCTGCTGCACTAAATGCTGCTTTATCTCCTGATGCTGCGTGTGCTGCTGAATATCCTCATCTTTTGCTGAATCTGCTGTCGATTCATCTACTGCTACATCTCCTGCTGCTGCATCTCCTGCTGCTGGATTTCCTAGTGCATCTCCTAATGCTGCATCTCCTGCTGCATCTCCTGCTGAAATTCCTAGGCTGGATCGGCAGCATTTTCTGCAGTTGCATCTCCTGTTGCTGCATCTGCTGCTACACCTACTGCTGCATTTGCGGCTGCATCTCCTGCTACATCTCCTTACTCTGCTTCTAGTTCTCTGCACCTTCTTCTCTGCATCTCCAGCTATTTCATCCCCTGCTGCTGCATTTCCTGGTGCATGTCTGGCTGCTGCATCTTATGATGAATCTCCTGCTGCATATCCTGTAGCTGCATCTCTTACTGCATTTCCTACTGCTGCATCTCCTGCATCGACATCATTTACTGCTGCATCTCCTGCATAATCCACTGCTGCTTCATCTTCTGCTGCTGCATTATCAACTGGTGCATCTTCTGCTGAATCTCCTTCTGCTGCATGTGCAAAGCTTTCTGCTTCATCTCCTGGTGATTCACATACTGCGACATCTCCTTCTATATCTCCTGCTGCTGCATCTTCTACTGTATCTCCTGCTGAATCAAATCCTGCTGCATCTCCTACTGCATCTCCTGCTGCTGTATCTTCTCCTGATGCATAACCTGCAGCTGCCTTTCCTGCAGCCTTTCTTGCTGCTATTTCTCGTTCAATGCATCTTCTTTTCTGCATCTCATTCCACTTCTTCCCCTGCTGATGCATCTCCTCCTGCATCTCATGCAGATGCACCTCCTTCTGCTGCATCTCCTGCTGCTGCATCTCCTGCATCTGCTGCTGCATCTTCTGTTTCATCTTTTGCTCCTGAATCCCCTGCAGCAATCCTACTACATCTCCTAATGATGCATATCTTACTGCTGCATCTCCCACTGCATCTCCTTCTACTGCATCTACTACTGCATCTCGTGCTGCATCAGCTGCTACTGAATACCTGCTACATTTCTGATGCATCTCCTTATCCTGCATCTCCTGCTGCTGCATTTCCTGCTGATGCAACTCCTGCTGAATCAAATCCTGCTGCATCTCCTACTGCATCTCCTGCTGCTGTATCTTCTCCTGATGCATAACCTGCAGCTGCATTTCCTGCAGCCTTTCTTGCTGCTGCATCTCCTGCTTCTGTGTCCACTGCTGAATCTACCGCTGCATCTTCGGCTGCTGTTACGTCTCCTACTGCTGCATCTGCTGCTGCATATCATGCTGTGGCACCTCCTGCTTCATCTTCTTCTGCTGCCTCTCCTCCTTAACCTTCTCCTGCATCTGCTGATGCAGTTTCTACTGCATCTCCTGTGGCTGCATCTGCTGGTGCATCTCCTGCTGCTCAAACTCCTGCTACATTGTCCTGCTGCATCTCCTGCTGCTGCATGTCCTGCTGCTGCATCTCCTCCTAATGCATCTCTCGCTCTATCTCCTACTGCTGCATCTCCTGCTGAATCACATGGTGCCTCTCCTGCTGCTGCATCTCCTGCTTCTGCATATCCTATTGCATGTCATGCTGCTACATCTCCTGCCTCTGCGTCTCCTACACCTGCATCTCTGCTGCATCTGCGGTTGCTTCTCCTGATACTACATCTGCTGCTGCATCTGCAGCTGCTGTATCCCTTGCTGCATCTACTGCTGCTGAATAAACTGCTGCATCTACTGCTGCTGAATCAACTGCTGCATCTCCTTCTGCTGCTTCACTTTCTCTGCATCTTATTGTCTGCATCTCCTGCTATTGCTTCCCCCGCTGCTGCAATTCCTGCTGCATCTCCTGCTGCTGCACCACCTGCAGCTGCATCTCCTGCTGCTGCACCTGCTTCTGCATATCATGCTGTTGCATCTCCTGCTGCATCTTCTTCTGCTGCCTCTCCTCCTCCTTAACCTTCTCCTGCATCTGCTGATGCAGTTTCTACTGCATTCCCTGTGGCTGCATCTGCTGGTGCATCTCCTGCTGCTCAAACTCCTGCTACAATGTCCTGCTGCATCTCCTGCTGCTGCATGTCCTGCTGCTGCATGTCCTGCTGCTGCATCTCCTCCTAATGCATCTCTCTCTCCATCTCCTCCTGCTGCATCTCCTGCTGTACCTGCTGCTACTGCATCTCCTCCTGCTGCATCAAGTGCTCCTGCATATCCTGCTGCTACATCTCCTGCTTCTGAATCTCTTTTTCATCTCCTGCTTCTGCGTCTTCTGCTGCTGTATTACCCGCTGCATCATCTCCTGATGTGTCTCCTCCTGCAGCATCTCCTGCAGCATCTGCTTCTGAATCTCTTGCATTTGCTGCTACACCTTCTTCTGATTCATCTATTGCTTCACCTCCTGCTGCTGCATCTCCTGTTGTGTCATCTGCTGCCCTTGCATCTACTACTGCATCTGCTGGTACTGCATCTTATCCTGCCGCATGTCCTGCTATGTTTTCTTGTGCATGTGCTGCTTCATGTACTGCTGTATCTCCTGCTGCATCTCCTGCTTCTGCATCTTCTTCTCTGCAGATCCTGCTGCTTCATCTCCTTCTGCAGAATCTCCTGCTGAATTAGCTGCTCATCTCCTGCACCTGTATCTCCTGCTGCATCTCCTGCTGCATCTTCTGCTTCTGCATCTCCTGCTACTGCGTCTGCTGCATCATCTACTCCTGCCTCTCCTCTTTCAGCATCTCCTTCTGTATCTCGCGCTACATCTCATGAAGCTCTACCTCCTGAAGCATCTCTTCCTGCCGCATCTCCGGACGAATACGCATCTATTGAAGCACCTACTGCTGCATCTCCTGATGCCTGCATCTTCTTCTGCATCTGCTGTTGAATCTGCTATTGAAACTCCTGCTGCTGCACCTCCTACTTCTGCATCTGCTTCTGCACCTCCTGTTGCTGCATCTTCTGCTTCTTCATCTCCTGCTCCTATATCTCCTGCATCATCTCCTGCTTCATCTCCTGCTTCATTTCCTGCTGCTGCATCTCCTCTTGCTGCATCTTCTGCTGCATCTTCTGTTCTTTCGTCTCCTGCTGATGCATCTCCTGCTGCTGCATAATCTGCTGCATCTCCTCTTGCTGCATCTCCTGGTGCATCTCCTGCTGCTGAATCTCCTATTGCATCTCCGACTCTTGCATCTCCTGCTGCTGAATCTCCTGCATCTGCTGCTGCATCATTTGCTACTGAATCCCCTCCTGAATTCATGCTGCATCTCCTGATGCTGCATCTCCTGATGCATCTCCTGCTGCTGAATCTCCTGCTGATGCAACTCCTGCTGATGTATCTGCTGGTGCTGCATATGCTACTGCATCTGCTGCAAGATCTCTTTCTTATGCCTCTCATGCCACATCTCCCGCCGATGCATCTCCTGCTTCTCTATATCTTGCTCAATCTACTGCTGCTGCATCTCCTGCATCTTTTGGTGCATCTGCTGTAGATTAATCTACTTCTGCATCTCCTGCTGCTTCACCTTCTGATTTTTGATGCCCTCCTGCATCACCTGATGCTCCATCTGCTGCTGCTGCATACACTTCTGCATCTACTGCTGCTGCATCTCCTGCTGCATCTCCTGCTGAATGTGCTTCTGTATCTGCTGAGTCTTAATCTCCTGCTGCTGGATCTCCTGCTTCTGCATCTTCTGCTGAATGTGCTGCTAATATGCCGCTGCATCTCCTGCTGCATCTCGTGCTGATGCACCTCCTGCTGCTGTATCTCCTGCTTCTGCATCCTCTGTTTCATCTACTACTGCTGCATGTGCTACTACAACTTCAGTTGCTGAATTTACTTCTGCTGCACCTGCTGCTGCATCACCTGCTACTGAATTCCCTGCTGCATTCCTGTTCCATCTCCTGCTGCTGCACCTCCTGCTGCTGTATCCCCTGTTGCATCTCCTACTGCTGCACCACCTGCTATTGAATCTCCTGCTGTACCTCCTAATGCTGCATCTCCTGCAGCTGTATCTCCTGATGCATCTCCTGCTGAATCTCCACCTGCTGCTTCATCTCCTGATCTGCTGCTGCATGTGCTGCTACATCTCCTGCTGCTGAATTTACTTCTGCTGCATCTGCTGCTGCATCTATTGCTGCTGCATCCTCTGCTGAAACTCCTGATGCTGAATCTTTGTCTGCAACTACCTCTGATGCATCAGCGGATTCATCTAATGATGCATCTCCTCCTGCTGAATCTGCTGCTATTGCATACTGCTGCTTCATACCCTTCATCACTACTGCTGTTGCAATACCTTCTGATTCTCCTGCTGCTACGTCTCCTACTGAATATCCTGCTGCTGCATCTCCTGGTGCTATATCTTTTGCTTATAATTCTCCTGCTGCTGCATCTCTTACTGAATCTGCTGCTGCATCTACTGCGGCAGCATATCCTGATTCTACATCTCCTGCTACTGCATCTCCTAATGCATCTTCTGGACCTTAATCTCCTGCTTTTGTATCTCCTGCTTTATCTCCTTCTGATGCATAGCTTCCTGCCGCATCTACTGCTGCTTCGTCTGCTGCTGCATCTCCAGCTGCATCTCCTACTGCTGCGTCTCAGGGTACATCTCCTCTTGCTCAATCTCCTGCTCCATATCATGGTGCTATATCTCCTGCTACTGTATCGCCCTCGGCATCTCCTGCTACATCTCTTGTGGCTGCATTTCCTGCTGCTTTGTCTGATGCTGTAAATCCTGCTCTTTTCCTGATACGGAATGTCCTGCTGCACCTATGTCTGCATCTCCTGCTGCTTCATCTGCTGCATCTGCATCATCAGGATATTCTGAAGGAGATGCAGCCTTAGGAGATGAAGCAGGATTTTCAGCAGGAGATGCAGCAGGAGTTATAGGAGGAAATGCAGCAGTAGATACAGTAGGAGATGAAGCAGCAGGAGACGCAGAACCAGAGGCAATTGGAGATACAGCAGCAGATACTGCATGAGATGCAGCAGGAGGAGATGCAGCAGCAGCAGAATCAGCAGGTGAAGCAGGAGAAGCAGTAGCAGGAGATGCAGCACAAGATGCATCAAAGTTGCTGCTGAATATGCAGCAGGATATATAGCAGCAGCAGATGCAGGAGCAAGAGATGCAGCAGGAATTGCTGGAGGAGGTGATACAGAAGCAGGGGATGCAGCTAAGGTGATTGAAAAGTGGATGCAGCAGGGTATGCTGTAGCAGATGCAGCAGGAGATACAGCAGCAAATGCATATTCAGCAGTAAATTGAGCAGGAGGTGCAGGAGGATATACAGCATCAGAGATGTAGCAGGAGATTCAGCGAGAGATGCAGCAGCAGATTCAGCATCAGGAGATGGAGCCGCATAGGCAGTGTCAGCAGGAGATGCAGCAGCAGAAAATGCAGCAGGAGATGGTACTGGATATGCAATAGCAGGAGATGAGGCAGCAGATGCACCAGATGGAGATGCAGCAGGAGACGCTGTAGGCTCTTAAATTTTGAAGTGACGCTTTAATAGCCATTCTAACATTACAGAACACAAGACTAGACTGAAAGTTCTACAAGTCTTGCTTTGCAGTAAAAGAGCTATAAGAGAAAAGGTTCAGCAACAGCATCATTCCATGCTAGCATCTTCCATGCAGGAATTACTCACTTTTCCTAAAGAGCCTTCGTAGGCGCAGTTAAATCACAAGTCCATAATCTATACTAAATGTCCTGTTAGTAGTGCTTCGCAGCTTGCAGTGAAAGCACTTCCAAAGAAGACTAACGAGAGCCAGTATTTGATCGTAGCAGCTTCTAGGAGATACTTGTTCTGAATTACTTGAAATTTGATTGGCAGTGAAAGCACTGTATGGGAACACTTTCAGAACGTGCATCATTCCATGCTAGAATCTTCCCTTTGGGAGTTACTCACTTTTCCTAAAGCACCTTTCTAGGCAAAGATAAGTCACAATTCAGTACCCTACAATAAAACGGTCCATAAGTCTTGCTTAGCCACTGGCAGTGAAAGCGTTTCCAAAGAAGAGTCAACCTAAAGCCAGCATTTGATGGTAGCAGCTTCCCTGGGTTACTTGTTCGGAACAATCTGAAAATATTGAAGTGACGCTTTAATAGCAATTCTGATGTTACAGTGCACAAGCCCCGAATGAAATTTCTACAAGTCTTGCTTTGCAGTGAAAGTGCTCTAAGGGAGAACATTCAGAAGTAGCAGCAATCCATGCTAGCATCTTCCCTGCAGCCGTAATTCAATTTTCCTAAAGCGGCTTAATAGACACAGTTAAGTCGCTATTCAGTACCCTATACTAAAACAGTCCTTAAGACGTGCTTTGCTGCTTGCAGTGAAATCTCTCCACAACAGTTTCTTACGAGAGCCAGCACTTAATCGTAGCATGTTTCCCTCCGGTGCGTGTGCTATACTCTCTGAAATTTTGAAGTGACGCTTCAATAGCAATTCTGATGTTACAGTACACAAGTCTACACTGAAAGCTCTACATGTCTTGCTTTACCGAAAAAGCGATCTAAGAGAAGACCTTCAGAAGAAGCAGCTTTCCATGCTAGCGTCTTCCCTGCCGGCGTATTTCCATTTTCCTACAGCGCCGTAATAGGCGTAGTTAAGTCAGTACCTTACACTAAATCGTTCTGATAGTCGTGCTTTCCACGTTGCAATGAAAGAGCTTCCACAGAAGACTCTAACGAGAGTCGCGCTTTTCAGCTTGCAGTGCAAGTGTTTCAAGAGAAGACTCAAACAAAAGCCAGCATTTGATCGTAGCAGCTTCCCTGCGGTTCTTGTGCTGAAAGCTCTTAATTTTTGGAGTGACGCTTTATTTGCCATTTATGTTACTGTACGCAAACTTATACTGATTGCTCTACAATTCTTGCTTTGTAGTGAAAGCGCTCTAAAAGAACACATTGAGAAACAGCAGTATTTCTTGCCAGCTTCTTCCCTGCGGGATTTACTCGCTTTTCCCTAAAGCGCTTTAATAGGCGCAGTTAAGTCACAATTCAGTACCCTACACTAAAACTGTCAACTACGCATGCTTTGCAGCTTGCAGTGCAAGCGCTTCAAGAGAAGACTCAAACGAAAGCCAGCATTTGATGGTAGCAGCTTTCCTGCCGTACTTGTCCTGAACGATTTTAAAGTTTGAAGTGGCATTTTAATAACCATTCTGATGCTGCAGTACAGAAGCCTAGACTGAAAGGTCTTCAAGTCTTGCTTTACAGAAAAAGCACTCTAAGAGAAGACATTCAGAAGCAGCATCATTCCATGCTAGCGTCTTCCCTTCAGGACTTAGTCACTTCTCCTAAAGCGCCTTCCTAGGTGAAGTTAAGTCACAATTCAGTAATGTACACTAAAACGGTCCATAAGAAGTGCTTTGCAGCTTGCAGTGAATGCTCTTTCACAGAAGACTCTTAACGAGAGCCAGCATTTGATCGCAGCAGCTTCCCTGCGGTACTTGTTCTGAACGATATTTTGAAGTGACTTTAATAGTCATTCTGATGTTGCAGCACAAAAACCTAGATTGAAACTTCTACAAGTCTTGCTTTGCAGTGAAAGCGCTCTGAGAGAAGACATTCAGAAGCAGCAGCATTCCATACTACCATCTTAATTGCTGCCGATATTCGCTATTCCTAAAGTGCGTTATTAGGCGCAGTAACTTACTATTCAGTAACCTACATTAAATCGTTCTGTTAGTCGTGCTTTCCACGTTGCAATGAAAGCGCTTCCAGAGAAGGCTCTAACGAGAGCCAGCATTTGATCGTAGCAGCTTCCCTGCTGTTCTTGTTCTGAACGATTTTAAACTTTGGAGTGACGCTTTAATACACATGATGTTACAGTACACGTAGCAGGAGGTTTTGAAACAGGAGATGCAGCAGGAGTTGCAGCAGCAAGAGATGCAGCACCAAGAAAGGCAGCAGTAGATGCAGGAGTAGATGCAGCCGCAGGAAATTCAGTAGCAGGAGATGCAGAATGAGATGCAGCAGCATGAGATGCAGCAGCGGATGCAACAGCAAATTAAGTACCAGCAGATGAGGTAGAGGGAAATGCAGCTGCAGGACATGCAGTAGGAGGAGATGCAGCATGTAATGCAGGAGGAGATGCAGCGAGAGACTCAGCAGGAGATGCAGCAGCAGGAGATGACACAGGAGATGCATCAGCAGAAGATGCAGCAGTGTACTCAGCAGCAGGAGTTTCAGCAGCAGGAGATGACACAGGAGATGATGCAGAACGAGAAGCAGTATCAGATTCACCATCAGGAGATGCAGGAGGAGATCCAGCAGCAGGAGATGCAGCAGGAAATGCAGCAGGAGTCAGAATCGCAGGATATGCACCAGCAGATGCAGCCGGAGGAGATGCAGGAAAATATGCAGCAGGAGATGCAGCAGGAGAGGTGCCAGCAGCTTCAGGAGGAGATTTAGCAGGAGGAGATGCAGCTGCAGGAGAGGCAGCATGAGATGCAGCAGGAGATACAGCAGCAGCAGATGCAGAAGGAGATGTAGCAGCAGCAGATGAAGCAAGAGATAGAGCAAAAGACAGAGCAACAGGGGATGCCGCAGCAGGAGACGCAGCAGGATATGCATCTTCAGCAGGAGATGCAGCAGGAGTTGCAGCAGGAGATGCAGTAGCAGGAGATGCAGTAGCAGGAGATGCAGCAGGAGATGCCGCAGGAGATGCCGCAGAATACACAGGAGGAGGAGATGCATCGGGAGATGCATATTCAGAAGGAGATGCATCAGGACGTGTAACAGGATATGTAGCAGCATGAGATGCCGTGGGAGATTCAGGAGGAGATAGAGCAGACCGAGATGTAGGAGCAGGAGATGCAGTAGGAGGAGATGCACTAATAGGAAAAGCAGCAGGAGATGCAGCCAGAGATTCTGCAGCAGGCGATGCAGCAGCAGGAGATACAGCTGCAGGAGATACAGCTGCAGGAGATGAACAGCGGATTCAGCAGGAGATGAAGCAGCAGGAGATGAAGCAGCAAAATCTGCAGAGAAGAAGACTCAGCAGCAGGAGATGTAACAGCAGACACAGCAGGAGATGCAACAGCAGATGCATCAGCAGAAGATGCAGCAGCAGAAGATACAGCAGTACATGAAGCAGCAGATGCACAGGAAAATGGAACAAGAGATACGGCAGGATAAGTTGCAGTACAAGAAGATGCAGTAGGAGATGCAGCATCTGGAGTTGAAGCAATAGAAAATGTGCAGGAGATGCAGCAGCAGATACATCAGGAGAAGCAGGATCAGGAAATGCAGAATCAGATGCAGCAGCAGAGATGCAGGAGTAGGAGAGGCAGAAGCGGGAGATGTATCAGAAATACATGAAAAGGATATGCAGAAGCAGGAGATGCAGCAGTAGGAGAAGCAGGAAATGCATCAGCAGATGCAGGAGGAGATTTAGCAGGAGGTGAGGCAGCGGCAGAAGAGGCAGCTACAGGAGACGCAGCATGAGATGAAGCAGCATGATATGATGCAGCAGATGCAGTGGCAGCAGATGCAGCAGTAGACTCAGCAGAAGACACAGCATCAGGAGATGCAGCAGCTGGAGATGAAGCCGAGGATGCAGGAGCAGGAGACGTAGAAGGAGATGCAGCAGAAGCAGATGCAGCAGGAGGAGATGCTGCAGGAGATGACTATTCAGAAGGAGGTACATCAGGAGATGTAGCAGCATGAGATGCTGCAGGAGAATCAGGACGAGATTCAGCAGCAGGAGATGCAAGAGCAGGAGATGCCATCGCAACAGATGCAGCAGCAGATTCAGCAGGAAATGAAGCAGCAGGGGATGCAGCAGTAGATGCAGCAGCAGCAGATGCAGCAGCAGATGCAGTACGATACAAAGCAAAAAGTGTCGCAGAAGTAAATTTAGGAGCAGGATATGAAGGAGCACTTGATGCAGCAGGAGGAGAGACAGTAGCAGCAGGTGCAGCAGGAGATGCAGCAGCAGATGATAGAGCAGGAGAAGATGCAAAATAAGGATATACATCAGGATATTCCACAGCAGCTTCAGCAAGTGATGCAGGATCAGGAAATGCAGAAGCAAGAGATGCAAAAGGAGATGCGGAAGCAGGAGGTGCAGCAGTAAATTTAGCAGGAAATGCAGCAGGAGGAGATGCAGCAACAGGAGAATTAGCAGAAAGAGATCCAGCAGGAGATGCAGCAGGCGATAGAGCAGCAAGAAATGCAGCAGGAGATGCAGCAGCAGATGCAGCAGGAGATGCAGCAGAAGGAGATGCTGCAGCAGCACATGCAGAAGGTGATGTGGCAGTAGGAGATTCAGCATAGGCAGATGAAGCAGGAGATTCAGCCGTAGGAGATACAGCAGGATATACATCAGCAGAAGATGTAGCAACAGGAGCTGAAGCATGAGCAGAAGCAGTAGATGATGCAGGAGATGCAGCAGCAGGAGATATAGAAGGAGATTGAGCAGGAGATGCATCAGGAAGATATGTAGAAGGAGAGGAAGCACGAGATGCAGCTGCAGAAGATGCAGCAGCAGAAGATGCTGCAGCAGCACGTGCAGAAGGTGATGCGGCAGCAGGAGATGCAGCAGCAGCAGATGCAGCAGGAGATTCAGCAGCAGGAGATTGAGCAGTAGACACAGGATATTCAGCAGGAGATTGCAGACGAGAGCCACCAGCAGGAGATGCAGCAGCAGGAAATGTAGCAGGAGATGCAGCAAGAGATGAATCAGAAGAAGGTGTAGCAGCAAATGCAGGAGATGCTGCAGCAGATGCTGCAGGAGGAGACACAGGAGGAGGTGATGCAGCAGGTAATACAGCAGCAGAAGATGCAGAAGCAGGAGATGCAAAAAGAGATTCAACAGCAGGAGATGGAGCAGCAGGAAATGCAGCAGTATACACAGAAGCAGAATATGCAGCAACAGGAAATAGAGCAGAAGATAACAGCAGGAGATGCAGCAGCAGAAGATGCAGCAGGACATGAAGAAGCAGGAGATACATCGGTGGGAGGTGTGGCATGAGATGCAGAAGAGGAACTTGCAGCAGATGCAGCAGCATATGCAGCACAAGCAGATGAAGCAGCAGCAGATGAAGCAGCAGATGCAGCAGCAGTAGATGCAGCAGTATATTAATCTACAGCACTTGCACCAAAAGATGCAGGAGAGGCTGCAGCAAGAGATGCAGCTGGAGATGCAGCAGCAGGAGATGCAGCAAGATATGCAGAAGCAGGAGGTGCATCAGTGGGAGATGTGGCATGAGATGCAGAAGAAGGACACGCACAGGAGATGCAGCATCAGCAGATTCAGCAGCATAGTCAAGAGTAGATTCTGTAGGAGTTGCAGCAGCAGGAGATGAGGCAGCAGGAGATGCAGCAGCAGAAGTTGCAGAAGCAGATTCAGCAGGAGTTGTACTAGTAAGAGAATCTTCAGCAGATGCAGCAGCAGGGGATGAAATAGCTGGAGATGCAGAGAAGAAGGTGCGGGGAACTAGAAGCAGAGTAAGGAGATGTAGCAGGAGATGCAGCCACAGATGCAGCAATAGGTGTAGCAGCAGGTGTAGCAGCAGGAGATGCAACTGCAGAAAATGCTGCAGATCCAGCCTAGGAATTTCAGCAGGAGATGCAGCAGCAGCAGATGCAGCATTAGGAGATGCACTAGGACATCCAGCAGCAGGAGATGCAGCAGCAGGAGATGCAGCAGTAGATGAATCGACAGTAGACTCAGCAAAAGATGAGGATATTCAGCAGCACATGCAGCATCAGGAGATGAAGCAGCAGGAGGTGCAGCAGCAGGAGATGCAGCAGAATGTGAAGCAGTAGCGGGAGATGCAGAGACAATGCAGAGAATGAGAAGCAGCAGCAGGAGATGCAGCAGCAAGATATGCAGCAGTAGATGCAGGAGAACTATATGCATCAAAACGAGATGAAGCAGGAGATGCAGCATCAGGAGATGAAGCAAGTGGAAATGCCTTAGGAGATGCAGCAGAAGGAGATGCATTAGGCGATGTAACAGCAGACACAGCAGCAGGAGATGCAGCAAAAGAAGATGCAGCAGGAGATGCAGCAGCAAGATATGCAGTAGAAGAAGATGAGGTAGGAGATAAAGCAGCTGGAGATTAAGCAGCAAGACATGCATTAGGAGATGCAGCAGCAGAAGATGCAGCAGGAGGAGATGCTATAGAAGGAGATGCAGCAGGATATACCAGAGAAGGAGATGCAGCAGGTAAAGCAGCAGGAGATGCCGCAGGATATAGAGCTGGAGATGCCGCTGGAGATGCAGCAGTAATAGATGCATAAGGAGATGCAAAAGCAGACGTAGCTGCAGGACATGCAGCATCAGAAGATGAAGCAGGAGATGCAGTAGCAGATGCAGCAGCAGATGCAGCAGGAGGAGATGCAGCAGTAGCTATTGCATCAGGAGATGAGACAGGATATGCAGCAGCATATGAAGCAGAAGATGCAGCAGCAGATGCAGCAGAAAGAGATGAAGCAGTAGATGTATCATTAGGAGATGAAGCAGCAGGAGATGAAGCTGCAGGAGATGGAGCAGGGGATGCAGCAGCAGGAGATGCATCAGCAGAAGATACAGCAGAAGATGCTGCAGCAGGATATTCAGCAGCAAATTCAGGAGAAGAGGCATCAGCAGCAGATGCAGCAGCAGGGCGTGCTGCATCAGATGCAGCAGAAGGAGGTACAGCCGGAAGAGATGCAGAAAGAGATGAAGGAGCAGGAGTTGCAGCAGCAGAAGATGTAGCAGAATATACAGCAGGAGGAGATACAGCAGGAAATGCAGCAGTAGGAGATGCATCAGAAGAAGATGCAGCAGAAGATGCAGCAGCAGGACATGGAGAAGGCAGAATTAAAGAGCAGGAGATTGAGCAGAAGGAGATGTAGATGCAGGAGATCCATTCAGAGGAAGATGCGTCAACAGGAAATGCAGCAGTAGGAGATTCAGAAGAATCAAATGCAGCAGCAGATTCAGGAGGAGATGCAGCGGGATATGCAACAGCAGGACGTGCAGCAGCAGGAGATGCAGCAGAAAGATATGCTGCAGAAAATGCAGCAGCTGCAGATGAAGCAGAAGGAGATTCAGCATCGGGAGATATAGAAGTAGATTCAGATGCAGGAGATGCAGCAGGAGATTCAGCAGCAGATGATGCAGCAGCAGATGCAGCAGCAGGATATGCAGCAGCAGATGCAGCATGATATGACGCAGGAGGAGATGAAGCAGGTAATGCAGCACCAGGAGATGAATCAGGAGATGCAAAAGCACACGAAGCATCGGGAGATGCAGCAGAACATGCAGGAAGAAAAGCAGCAGCAGATGAACCAGTAGATTCAGCAGGAGATGCAGCAGGAGGAGATGCAGCTACAGATGTCAAATCAGGAGATGCAGCAGCAGAAGCAGCAGCAGGAGATACTTTAGGAGATGCAGCATCAGGATATGTAGCAGCAGGAGATGCAGCCGACAATGCAGAAGAAGGGCATGCAGCAGCATTTGCAGCAGCAGGAGATGCAGTAGCAGGCGATGCATCAGCAGGAGATACAGAAGCAGAGGATTCAGCAGCAGAAGCAGCAGTATTAGATGGAGTAGTAGGAGCTGCAGTAGCAGATGCAGCACCACTTTTACCAGGAGATGCAGCAGCAGGAGATGCATTAGCAGGAGATGCATCAGCAGGAGATGCAATAGGAGATGCAAGAGCTAGAGATGCATCAGTAGGATCTGTAGGAATTGATGCAGCAGGAGATGCAGCAGTAAGTGCAGCAGGAGATACAGCAGCAGGAGAGTTCGCAGCAGGAGATGTAGAAGAGATGATGCAGCAGGAGATACAGCAAGAGAAGCAGGAAGAGGAAATTCTATGGAAGATGCAGAAGCAGGAGATCCTGCAGGGAATGCAGCATCAAAGATGCAGCACCGGGAGATGCAGTACGAAATACAGCAGCAGGAGATGCAGCAGCAGATGCAGCAGCAATGGAGCAGGAGATGAATTGGAGATTCAGCAGAAAGAGATGCCACAGCAGATGCAGCAGGAGATGTAGATCCAGCAGGAGATGTAGCATCAGGTAATGCTGCAGCAGAAGATGCTGCGGCAGGAGATGCTGCAGCAGATTCAGCAGGAAATGTAGCAACTGTAGATGCAGAAGTAGGAGATGCAGCAAAAGATGCATCAGCAAGAGATAAATCAACAGGAGATACAGCAGCAGGATATGCAGCAGGAGATGCATCAGCAGGAACTGCACCAGCAGAGGCAGCAGCAGTAGATGCAGCAGGGGATATAGAAAAATATGAGGCAGTGGGAGCATTCCCTGTTACTTGATGTCCTCCTGCACCTCCTGCTGCTGCATATCCTTCTTCATCTCCTGCTTGTGTATCTCCTGCTGCTACATCTCCTGCTGCATCCTCTGCTCATGCATCTGCGGATGCACCTCCTGATGCTCCATTTCCTGTTGCATCTGGTGCTTCATCCCCTGCTGCATCTCTTTCGGCTCCATCTGGTGCATCTGCTGCTGCATATGCTGCTGCTTCATCTACTCCTGCATCTCCTGCTGCATATCCTGCTGCTGCATTTCTTTCTGAATTTTATGCTGAATCTACTGTTTAATATGCATACCCTGCTGCACCTCTTTCTCTGGCATCTCCTGATGCATCATCTGCAGCAGCATCTTCTGCTGCTACATCTTCTACTGAATCTGCATTCTCCTGCTGCTGCATCTCCTGCTACATCTCCTCCTGCTGCATCTTCTACTTCATTACCTGCTTCTGCTCTTCCTTAATCTGCTGTTGCATTTGCTGCTGCGGCATTTGCTGCTGCTTCATGTACTGCTGCATATCCTGCTACATATCATTGTCCTTGATGTCCTTCTGCATCTCCTGCTGCTGCATCTGATGCTCCATCTCCTCCTGCTGATTCATCTCCTCTTGCAACCTCTGCTCATGCATCTGCGGCTGCTTCATCTCCTGCTGCTACATCTCCTGCTGAATCTCCTGCTGCACTTCCTGCTGTAACTGCTGATGCATATGTTGCTACTACATCTCATGATGCATCTACACCTGCTGCCACTCCTACTGCTGCGATTGCTTCTGCATCTCCTGCTGCTGAATCTCCTACTGCTGAATCTCCTACTGCTGCATCTCCTTTGCCAGGTGCTGCTGTAGCATCTCCTTCTGCTGTATCTCCTGCTGCATCTGCTGCTATTGCATCTACTCCTGCTGCATCTCATGCTCCTGCATAACTTGCTGCTGCAGCTCCTGATGCATCCTCTTCTGCATATCCTGCTGCTGCATTTTCTGCTACTGCATCTCCTGCTGCTACACATCCTGCTGTATCATGTAAGGAATCTGCTGTTGCTTCTGCTTTGGCTGCACCTCCTGCTGCTGCATCTCCTCCTTGGCATGTGCTGCTGCATCTTCTGCTGCGGCATCTCCTGCTGCTCTATCCCTTTCTGCTTCATCTCCTGCTTCTGCATCTTCTGCTGATGCATCTGCGGTTTGAAATCCTTCTGGTGCATCTCCTTCTGCATCTCTTGCTGAATCTCCTGCTGCTGTTGCATCTCCTGCTCCTTCATCTCCTTCTACATCTCCATCTACTGCATATCCCGCTGTATCTCCTTCTACATCTCCTGCTAAAGCTCTTGCTGCATCTCCTGCGGCTGTGTCTGCTGCTGATTATCCTGCAGCACCTGGTGCTGCATCTCTTGCTGCCTAATCTGCTGCTGCTGCATCTCCTGCTGCAACTGTTGCTGCTGCATCTCCATTCTGCTGCATCTCCTTCTGCATCACCTGTTGTTGCATCTCCTCCTGCTGCATCTGCTGCTGCATCTCGTGCTGCATCTTCTGCTTCAGCTCCTGCTCCATCTCCCGTGGCTGCATCTCGTGCTGCATCTACTGCTGCATCTCTTAATGCTGCATATGCTCACCATGCATCCCTTGCTGAAGAGAAGCATAAGAAGCAGCGGCAGGAGGTGCATCAGGAGATGCTACTGCAATAGATGCAGCAAGAAATACAGCAACAGAAGGTGCATCAGGAGATGCAGCAGAAGATGAAGTAGCAAGAGTTGCAGTAGGAGAACCAGCAGGAGGATATAGAGCAGCAGGAGATGTAGTAGCAAATGCAGCAGCAGATGCAGTAGATGCAGCAGCAAGAAATGAAGCAGGAGTGGCAGCAGGAGGAGATTAAGCACGAGATGCATCTCCTGATGCATCTCCACCTGCTGCCACTTCTACTGCTGCGTTTGCTTCTGCATCTCCTGCTGCATCTCTTGCTGCTGAATATTTTGATTCTGTGTCGACTGCTGAATTTCCTTTAGCTGCATCTCCTGCTGCAGGTGCTGCTGCAACATCTCCTTCTGCTGCATTTCCTGCTGCATGTTCTGCTTTATCTTCTGCTGCATTTCCTGCTGATGCATCTCCTGCTGAATCTCCTTCTATATCTCCTGTTGCTGCATCTCCTTCATCATCTGCTGCTTCAGCTCATGCTTCATTTCTTGATGCTGCATTTTCTGCTGATGTATATCCTGCTGCATCTCCTACGGCTGCATCTCTTACAGCTGCATCTCCTGCTCCATTTCAT
Organism: Clamator glandarius; assembly: GCA_033459285.1. Lineage (NCBI taxonomy): Eukaryota > Metazoa > Chordata > Aves > Cuculiformes > Cuculidae > Clamator > Clamator glandarius. The sequence goes on from JAUNZM010001004.1 coordinate 374,084, forward strand.
GCTGCTGTATCGCCTGCTGCATCTTCTGCTGAATCTCTTTCTGCTAGATCTCCTGTTGCTGCATCTCCTCCTGCTGCTTCTCCTGCTGCTGCAACTTCTGCTGATAAATATCCGGCTGCATCTCTTAGAGATGTATCTCCTGCTGCATCTCCTTCTGCGTTATTGCCTGCTGTATCTAATCTTTTTCTGCTGGATATCCTGTTGCTGCATCGCCTAGTACTGCATTTCCTACTACATCTCTCGTGCTGCCTCTTCTGCTGAATATAATGCTGCATCTCCTGCTGCTGCATCTCCTACTACTACATCTCCTGCTTCATCTCCTTCTGATACATGTCTTGCTGCTCAATCTACTGCTGCTTTGTATGCTGCTGCATCTCCAGATGCAGCATCTCATGGTACATCTCCTCTTGCTCAATCTCCTGCTGCATATCCTACTGCTATAATTCCTGCTACTGTATCTCCTTCAGCATCTCGTGCTGGTGAATCTCCTGCTGCTGCATCTACTGCTGAACTCCCTGCTGCTGCATCTCCTTGCTACAACTTCTTCTGATGCATCAGTGGATTCATCTCATGATGCTCCTCTCCTGCTTAATCTCCTGCTGCTGTAATCCCTGCTGCATCTACTGCTTCATACCAGAATCACCTAGTACCTTTCCTTCTGCTTAATCTCCTAATGCTGAATCTCCTGCTTCATCTCCTTCTGCTGCATATATTGCTGCTGCATATACTGCTGCTTCGTCTGCTGCTGCATCTCCTGATGCTGCATGTCATGGTGCATGTCCTCTTACTCAGTATCTGTCTACATATCCTTCTGCTATATCACCTGCTACTGAATCTCTTTCCACAAATCCTGCTGCATCTCCTGCTGCATCTCTTCCGGCTGCATCTCCTGCTGCATCTCCTGCTGCATCTCCTGCTGATGCAGCCCTCCTCCTTCATCTCATGCTGCTGCATCTCGTTCTGCTGCATCTTCTGCATTTCCTGCTGCATCTCTTCCTGCTGCATCTCCTGCTGAATCTCCACCTGCTGCATCTGCAGCATTTGCTGCTGCATCTGCTGCTGCATCTGCTGCTGCTTCACATACTGCTGCATATCCGGCTGCTGTATCTAATGCTGCTCCATGTGCTGCTGCATCTCCTGCTGCTGCATTTCCTGATACATACTCTGCTGCTGCGTCTCTGGCATCTGCTACTGCATCTGCTGCTGATTCATCAGCTGCTACATTTCCTGCTACATCTCCTTCTTCTCATCTACTGCTGCTGGATCTCCTCCTGCATCTCCTCCTGCTGCATCTGCCGCTTCATATCCTTCAGATTGATCTGCGGATTCATCTCACAATGCTACTCTCCTGCTGGATATCCTGCTGCTGAATCTCCTGCTGCTGCATCAACTGCTTCTATCTACTGCTGCTGCTGCATATCCTTCTGCATGGGTTGTTGCTGCATTTCTTGCTGCTGCATATGCTGATGCATTGCCTCAAGTATTTTCTGATGCTGCATCTCTTGCTGCTGAATCTCTTGCCTAATCTCTTGCTACTGCATATGCTGGTGCTACACCTGTCGCTTCATCTGCTGTTGCATCTGCTGGTGTTTCATCTGCTGCGGCACCTGGTGCTGCATCTCCTGCTGCTGCATATCATAGTGGATCTTCTGCTACACCACCTGCTGCTGTGTCTCCACGGTACTCTCCTACTGCAGAATCTTCTGCTGCATCTCATGTTGCTGCATCTCCTGCTGCTGCATCTCCTGCTTCATCTCTCGCTGCTGCATCTACTGCATCTGCTGCTGCATCTGCTGCTACATGACCTGCTGCTCTATATAATCCTGCAGGTTCTCCTACTGCACCTCTTGCTACTTCATCTTCTGCTGCATCTCCTGATGCATCTTCTGTTGCTGTATTTCTTGCTGCATCTATTGCAGTAGCATCTCCTGCTTCACCTCCTGCCGCTGCTTCTTATGCTTCTCCTCAGCAAGGGATGCATGGTGAGCATATGCAGCATTAAGAGATGCAGCACTAGATGCAGCAGCAGATGCAGCAGGAGGAGATGCAGCAACAGGTGATGCAGAAGGAGATGCAGCAGAATGGAGATGCAGCAGCAACAGATGCAGAAGGAGATGCAGCAGCCGCAGATTAGGCAGCAGGAGATGCAGCACCAGGTGCTGCAGGATAATCAGCAGCAGACACAGCCGCAGGAGATGCAGCAAGAGCTTTAGCAGGAGATGTAGAAGGAGATATAGCGGGATATGCAGTAGATGGAGATGTAGAAGGAGATGAAGGAGCAGGAGATGCAACAGCAGCAGGAGATTCAGCAAGAGATGCAGAAGGAGATGCACCAGAAGGATTTCAAGCTGCAGATGCATGAGCAGGATATGCAAAACAGGAGATGAAGCAGAAAGGGATAGAGTAGCAGGAGATGCAGCAGTAGAAAATGCAGCAGCAGGATATGCAGAAGAGGATGCAACAGGAGCTGCAGCAGTTATGCCAGAGCATGAGATGCAGCAGCAGGAGTAGATGCAGAAGCAGCAGATGCAGCAGGAGATACAGCAGAAGGAGATGCTACAGCAGCACGTGCAGAAGGAGATGCATTAGCAAAAGATTCAGCAGCAGACACAGCCGCAGGAGATTCAGCAGCAGGAGATGCAGAAGCAATCGCAGCAATAGAAAAGGCAGCAGGTTGAGATGAATCAGGAGATGCATATTCAGAAGGAGATGCAGCAGGAGATTCAGCAGGGTATGCAGAAGGAGGAGATGATGCAGCAGACGCAGCAGCAGGAGAGGAAGCAGCAGAAAACACAGAAGTAGGAGATGCAGGAGGAGATGCATCAAGAGGTGCATATTCAGGAGGAGATGCATCAGGAGATGTAGCAGGCTATTTAGCAGCATGAGATGCCGCAGGAGATGCAGGAAGAGATTCAGCAGTAGGAGATGCAAGAGCGGGAGATGCTACTGCAAAAATGCAGCAGCATATTAAGCAGCAGATTCATTAGGAAATGCAGTAGCAGGATATGCAGCATTAGATGCAGCAGGAGATGCAGCATCAGGGGATGCAGCAGCAGATTCAGCAGCAAATGCCACAGGAGACGCAGCAAAATGAGATGCAGAAGCAGATGCAGTAAGAGATGCAGATTAAGCAGTAGATGCAGCAGGATGTGATGCTTCAGAAGATACAGCATCAGGAGACGAGCAGGAGATTGGGCAGGAGATGCAGTAGGAGGAGAGGCAGGAGGAGATGATGCAACAGACGCAGCAGCAGCAGATGCAGAAGCAGAAATGAAGCAGGAGATGCATCAGTAGAAGACACAGCAGGGGATGCAGCAGCAGGAGATGCAGCAGCAGGTGATGCAGCAGGAGATGCCCCAAGTGATGCAGAGAATGGGGATGAAGCAGCAGTAGATTCAGATTCAGCAGGAGATTCATCAACAGGATATGCTGCAGCAGATTCACAGCAGGACATACAGGAGCAGGAGATGCAGCAGGAGATATAGAAGGAGATTCAGCAGCAGGAGTTGTAGTAGGAGATGCAGCAGGAAATGCATCAGCAGGAATTGTAGCAGGAGATTCTACAGCAGGAGATGCAGCAGGAGATGCAGCAGGAGATGAAGTAACAGCATATGCACAAGCAGTTACAGCAGGAAGTGCAGCAGGAAATTCAGCAGGAGATGCAGCAGCAGGAGATGCATTCAGCACTATATGCAGCTGAAATGCAGAAGCACTAGATGCATCAGTAGAAGATTGAACAGCAGATGCAGCAGGAAATGGAGATGCTTCTGCAGATGCATCCGCAGATGCATGAGCAGAGGTTACAGGAGGAGATGAAGCAGCAGGCTATACAGCAGCTGGAGATGGAGCAGCAGAGACAGCAGCAGGAGATGCAGGAGGACGACAATTATCAGGATATTTAGCAGGAGATGCAGCAGTACATGAAGCACCAGCAAATGCAGCAGCAGATTAAGGAGATGCAGCAGCAGGTAATGCAGCAGAAGATGCAGCAGGAGGAGATGTAGCAGGAGATGCAGCAGCAGGAGAATGCAGATTCAGTAGGAGATGTAGCAGCAGAAGATGCTGCTGCAGATGATGCAGCAGTAGATGCCAGAGAAGGAGTTGCAGCAGGGTATGCATATTCAGCAGTAGATTCAGCATAAAATTCAGAAAGAGATGCAGCAGCAGGATATGCAGCAGGAGATGCAGGAGCAGATGCAGCCGCAGGATATACAGCAGGATATAAAGGAGTGATGAAGTAGCAGCATATGCAGCAGCAGATGCACCAGATGGAGCCGAAAGAGATGCAGCAGCGGATGAAGCAACAAATGCAACAGGAAATGGAACATCAGGAAGTGCATCCGCAGATGCATGAGCAGAGGATGCAGCAGGAGATGTAGCAGCAGGAGATACAGAAGCAGGAGATGAAGAAGGATATGCAGCAGCAGGAGATGCAGGAGGACATCAAGTAACAGCGGATTCTCCCACTGCCTCATATTTTTCTATATCCCCTGCTGCATCTACTGCTGCTGCCTCTGCTGGTGCAGTTCCTGCTGATGCATCTCCTGCTGCATATGCTGCTGCTGTATCTCCTGCTGCTGTATTTCGTACTGCTTCTCCCGGTGCTGCATCTTTGATGCTGCATTCCCTGCAGCATCTCCTGCTTCTGCATCTTTCATAGAATCGCCTCTTCCTGCTTCTCTTGCTGAATATGCACCTCCTGCTACTGCATCTCCTGCTTCATCTCCTGCTGCATCATCTCTTCTACATCTCCTGCTGCGAACTCTCCTGCTGCTATATCTCCTGCAGAACCTACTGCTGCATCTCCTGCTGCATCAGTTCCTACAGATACTGCTGACGCATCTCTAGCTCTTGCATCTCCTGTTGCATCTCCTGCTGCTGCATCTCCTGCTAATGCATCTCCTGCTGCTGCATCTCCTGGTAAATGTGGTGCTGCATCTGCTACTGCAGCTCCTACTACTCCATCTAATACTGCTGCATCTGCTGCTTAATCCTCTACTTCTGTATCTCCTGCTGATGCATATAATGTTGCATCTCCTGCTGATGCAAATGCTGCTGCATGCCCTTCTTCTGCATCGTCGGCTGCATCTCCTGCTGCTACATATCCTGATGCTGCGTCTCCTAAAGTATCTCCTGCTGCTGCTTCTGCTGCTGCATCTCCTGATTTGGCATCTGCTGCTGCATCTCCTCCTGCTGCATCTCCTGCTTAATCTACTGGTTCATCTGCTGCTGCTTTTCTTCCTGCATGTCCTTCTGCTGCATCTCCCGATGCTTCATGTGCTTTTGCATCGCCTGATTCATATTCTGGTGCTGCATTACCTACTTCATCTCCTCCTGCATCATATCATGCTGCATCTGCTGCTGCATATCCTGCTGCTGCTGCATCTGCTGCTGCATCATTTGCTGCTGCTATATCTCCTTCTGCATCTCCTGTGTCTGCATCTACTTCTACATATCCTGATATTGAACCTCCTTCTGCTTCATCTCCGGCTGCTGCATCTTCTGCAGCATATCTTTCTTCTGCATCTCCTGCTGCTGCGTCTCCTGTTGCTGCATGTCCTGCTGTTGCATATCTCGCTGCATCTCCTCCTGAATCTCCTGCTGCATTTGCTTCTACTGCATCTCCTACTGCTGCATCTCCTGCTGACGCGTCTTCTACCTCGTCTTCTGCTGCAACTCCTGCTGCTTCATCTCTTTCTGCATCTCTTCCTGCTGTACCTCCTTCTGCTGCATCGGATGCAGCACCTCCTACATCTGCATGCCCTGCTGCTGATGCCTCTTCTCTTGAATTTGCTGCAGAATATCCTTCTGCTGCATCTTTTGCTGTATCTTCTGCTGATGCATCTCCTGCTGCTGCATCCCCTGCTGCATCTCCTCCTGCTGCTTTACCTGCTGCATCTCCTTCTCTGGTGTATCCTGCTGCATCTCCTTCTATGGCATCTCCTGCTGCTGCCTCTTCTGCTGCTGCATCTCCTAATGCAAGTCTTGCTGCTTAACCTCCTGCCACTTTATCTCCTACCTCGTCTTGTTCTGCTCCATATCTTGCTGCTGCATCTCCTGCTGCTGCATCTGCTGTTACATCGCCTAATGCATCTCCTGCTGCTGCATCTCCTAAGGTATTTCCACTTGCTTCATCTCCTGATGCTGCATCTCCTACTTCATCTCGTTTTGATGCATATAGTTCTCCTGCATCTACTGCTGCATATCTTGCTGCTGCATCTTCTGCTGCTTCTTCTGCTGCTGCATCTCCTGCTGCTGCTTTTCATTCTCTGCATTGTCTCTGCATCTCCCGCTACTGCTTCACATTCTGCTGCATCTCCTGCTGCTGCACCTCCTGCTGCTTCATCTCCTGATGCTTCATGTGCTGCTGAATCTCCTGCATCTTTTGCTGAATCTGCTGTCGATTCATCTACTGCTGCATTTCCTGCTGTGGCACCTCCTGCTGAAATTCCTACTGCTGGATCTGCAACATTTTCTGTGGTTGCATCTCCTGTTGCTACACCTGCTGCTACACCTGCTGTTGCATCTCTTGCTGCATCTTTTTAATTTGCTTCTAGTTTTCTGCACATTCTTCTCTGCATCTCCATCTATTTTCTCCCCTACTGCTGCATCTCCTGCATCTACTGCTGCATCTGCTGCTGATTCATCTAGTGCTGCATCTCCTGCTACATCACCTGCTTCTGCATCTCCTGCTTCTGGATCTCCTCCTGTATCTCCTGCTGTGGCATATTCTGTGTCATCTCCTGTTGCTGCATCTCGTGCTCTTTACATGGTGCTGCTCTCTTGCTGGTTCCCCTGCTGCTGAAACTGCTGCTGCAGCAAACCCTGCTGCATCTACAGCTGCTGCATACCCTAATTCATCTACTGCTTCTGCATCGTCTGCTGCATCTCCTGCTGCTGAATCTCGTTCTCCTTCATACACTGCTACATCTACTGCTGCTGCATCGCCTGCTGCATCTTCTCCTGCTGCATGTCCTGCTACAAAATTTCCTAATGCATTTCCTTCTATTTAATCTTCTAATGCCGCAACTCCTGCTTCATCTTTTTCTGCTGCATATATAGCTACTGCATCCACTGCGGTTTTGTCTGCTGCTGCATCTCCTCCTGCATCACCTGATGCTGCATCTCATGGTGCACCTCCTCTTACTCAATCTCTTGCTACATATCCTGCTTCTACAACACCTGATACTGAATCTCCTGCTGCATCTCTTCTGGCTGCATCTCCTGCTGCTGCATCTTCTGCGTGTCCTGTTGCATCTTCTGCTGAATCTCCTGTTGCTTCATCGGCAACATTTGTTGCTGCATCTGCTGCTACAACTCCTTCTTCTGCATCTACTACTGCTCAATCTCCTCCTGCATCTTCTGCTGCTGTATCTTTCTGCATCCATTGTGGCTGCATCTCTTGCTGCATCTATTGCAGCTGCATCTTCTGCTGCCTCTCTTTCTACTGCTTACCATTCGCTGCATCTTCTGTTCTTCATCTCCTGCTACTGCATCCCCTGCGGCTTCATCTCCTTCTGTATATCCCGCTATAAATCTGCGACTTGATGACATTCTGCTGCATCTCTTGCATCTGCTGCTACAACTCCTTCTTCTTCATCTACTACTGCTGAATCTCCTCCTGCATCTCCTGCTGCTGCATCTGCCACTTCATATCCTTCTGATTCATCTGCGGATTTATCTCACGATGCTACTCTCCTGCTGGATATCCTGCAGCTGAATCTCCTGCTGCTGCATCACCTGCTTCTATATAATGCTGCTGCTGCATATCCTTCTGCGTCTGCTGCTGTTGCATCTCTTGCTGCTGCATCTGCTGCTGCATTTCCTCACGTATTTCTTGATGCTGCATCTCCTGCTGCTGCATCTCTTGCATAATCTCTAGCGGCTGCATATGCTGGTGCTACACCTGTCGCTTCATCTCCTGCTGTTACATCTGCTAGTGTTTCATCTGCTGCGGCACCTGGTGCTGCATCTCCTGCTGCTGCATATCATAGCGCATGTTCTTCTCCTACATCACCTGCTGCTGTATCTCCAGCGTGGTCTACTGCTGCAGAATTTTCTGCTGCATCTCATATTGCTGCATCTCCTGCTGCTGCACCTCCTGCTTCATCTCTCGCTGCTGCATCTACTGCATCTGCTGCTGCATCTACTGCTACATGACCTGCTGCTTTATATCCTCCTGCTGGTTCTCCTACTGCACCTCTTGCTACTTCATATTCTGCTGCATCTCCTGATGTATCTTCTGTTGCTGTATCTCTTACTGCATCTATTGCGGCTGCATCTCCTGCTACATCTTGAGATTAGGAAGAAATTCTTCACAGAGAGGGTGGTTAGGCATTGGAACGGTCTGCCCAGGGAGGTGGTTGAGTCACCGTCCCTGGAGGTGTTTAAGGTTAGGGTAGATGAGGTGCTTAGGAGCATGATTTAGGGAATGGTGGGAATGGTTGGACTCGACGATCCAGTGGGTCTCTTCCAACCTGGTCATTCTGTGATTCTGTGATTCTGTGATCTCCTGCTGCTTATTGTTCTCTGCATCTCCTGCTCTCCATCTCCTGCTACTGCATCTCCTCCTGCTGCATATCCTGCTGCATATTCTGCAGCATCTCCTGCCGCTGCATCTCCTGCTCCATCTCATACTGCTGCATCTGTGACTGCATCACCTTCTGCTGCATCTCTTGCATCTGCTGCTGCATCTGCTGATTATTCATCTACTGCTGCATCTCCTGCTGCTGCGTCTTCTTCTCTGCATATCCTGCTGCTTCATCTCCTGCTGATGCATACCTTGCTGCATCTACTGCTTCCGCACCTTCTCTGCCTCTCCTGCTGCTGCAACTCCTGCTGCAGAATCTCCTGCTGCATCTACTGCTGCTGCATCTCCTGCTACTGCGTCTGCTGCACCATCTACTCCTGCCTCTCCTCCTACAGCACCTTCTTCTGTATTTCGTGCTACATCTCATGAAGCTGTACCTGTTGAAGCATCTCTTCCTGCCACATCTCCTGAGGAATAGGCATCTATTGAAGCCTCTGTTGTTGCATCTCCTTCTGCATCTGCTGTTGAATCTGCTGTTGAAACTCCTGCTGCTGCAGGACCTACTTCTGCATCTGCTTCTGCAGCTCCTGCTGCTGCATCTGCTGCTTCATCTCCTCCTGCAAACTCTGCTCATGCATCTGCGGATGCATCTGCAGAAGCATCTCCATTTCCTGCTGCACCTGCTGCTCAATCTTCTACTAATGCCTCTAACGCTTCTGCATTTCAGCTGCATATCCGGCTGAATGCATCTGCAGCTGCATCTCCTACTGCTGCATCTCCTGCTGAATCTCCTGCTGCACTTCCTGCTGTAACTGCTGATGCATATGTTGCTACTTCATCTCCTGATGCATCTCCTGCTGTATCTACTGCTGAATCTTCTTCTGCAGAATCTCCTCCTGCATCTCCTGCTGTAGACTCTCCTACTACAATTCCTGCTGATGTATCTCCTGCTGAATCTCCTTCTATATCTCCTGCTACATCTCCTGCTCCTGTATGTCCTACTGTGAATCTGTTGCAGCATCTCCTGCTGATGAATCTCCTGCTGAATCTGCATCTACTGCTGCATCTCTCGTAGCTGCATCTCCTGCTGCTTCATCCCCATTCTCAGCATCTCCTGCGGCATCTACTGCTGAATCTCCTGCTGCGGAATATTCTGCTGCTGCATCTCCTGCTCTATCTTTTACTTATGCATCTCCTTCTTCATCTCTTGTATCTGCATCTGCTACTGCTGCGTCGGTTGCATCATCTCCTCTTGCCTCTCCTCCTACTGCATCTCCTGCCCAATCTCCTGCTCGTCTCCTGATGCTGTATCTTCTGAAGCATCACATCCTGCTGCATCTACTGCTTAATCTGCATCTCTTACTGCATCGGCCTCTGCATCTCATTTTGCTGCGTCTCCTGTGGCATTTGCTGCTGAACCTGATGCTGCATCCCCTGATGCTGCATCTTCTGCTGCATCTAATGCTGCATATCCTGCTACTGCATTTCCTGATGAATCTGCTGCTTAATATGCTGCTGCATTTTTGCGGCGGCATCTCCTGCTCTTGCATCTCCTGCTGCTGAAGCTCCTCCTGCATCTCCTGTGGCATCTCATGCAGCTAAATAGCCTGCTACATCTCTTGATGCATCTCCTCCTGAATATGCACCTCTTGATGCATCTCCTCCTCCTGCATCTCCTACTGCTGCGTCTTTAGCTGCTTCCTCTCCTGCTGCTGCGTCTGCTGCATCATCTCCTCTTTCTGCATATCCTGCTGAATCTCCTGCTGCATCTCCTTCTGAATATGCATTTCCTGATGCATCTCCACCTGCTGCCACTTCTACTGCTGCGATTGCTTCTGCATCTCCTGCTGCTGAATCTCCTGCTGCTGCAACTCCTGCTGCTGAATATCCTGCTGCATCTCCTGCTATAGAATCTCCTGCTGCATCTCCTGCTATAGAATCTCCTGCTGCATCTCCTGCTTCATAACCTCCTGCTACGTCTCCTGCTGCTGCATCTCCTCCTGATACATCTGCTGCAGCATCTCCTGCTGCTGCACCTGCTGCTGTATCACCTGCTGCATAATCTCTTGCTGCTGCAGCACCTGCTGTATCTTATACTGCTGTATCTCCTGTTGCTGCATATCCTGCTTCTGTATATACTGCTGCATTTCCTGCAGCTTCATTTCCTGCTGCTGAATCTCTTTCTGCATTTCTTGCTTCTGCATCTCCTGCTGCTATATATCTTGCTGCATCTTCTGCTGATGTATCTGCTGCTACTGCATCTCTTGCTCCATCTCCTCCTGATGCTTCACCTGCTGAATATCCTTCTGCATTTCCTGCTGCATCTCCTCCTCCCGCATTTTCTGTTGCATCTCCTACTGCTGTATTACCTGTTGCATCACCTTCAGCTGTGTCTCCTCCTGCTGCATCTGCTGCAGCATCTCCTGCTGCTGAATCTCCTCCTGCATCTACTGCTGCATCTGCTGCTGCATCTCCTGCTTCTATATGTGCTGCTTCTACATATGCTGCTTAATCTCCTGCTGCATTTCCTGTTGCTGCATCTCCTCCTTCTGCATCTCCTGCTGCTGCGTCTGCTGCTGCATAACCTTCTGAATCTCCTGCTGCTACATCTCCTGCTGATGCATCTCTTGCAGCTGCATCTCCTGCTGATGCAGCTCCTTCCTCTGCAGCTACTGCTGCATCTCCTGCTGCGGAATCTCCTGCTGTGGAATCTCCTGCTGCTGCATCCTCTGCTGTATCTACTACTGGTGCTTCATCTCCTGCTTCATCTTCTCCTTCTGCATCTACTGCTACATCGTCTGCTTCTGCATCTTCTGCTGCTGCATCGGGTGCTGCATACCCTGCTGCTGAATCTCCTGCCGCTTATCCTGCTGCAGGAATTCCTGCTGAATCTGCTGCTGAATCTGCTGCTGGATCTGCTGCTGGATCTGCTGCGGCTGCATCTCCTGATCTTGCATCTCCTTCTGCTGAATCTCCTCCTGAATCTGCTGCAGTATCTCATGTTGATACATATCGTTCTACATCTCCTGTTGCATCTCCTTCTGAATATACATCTCCTGCTGCATCTCCTCCTGCTGCATATTCAGCGGAATCTCTTGCTGCATCTCCTCCTACTGCATCTCCCGCTGCAACTCCTGCTGCTGTATCCCCTGGTGCATCTCCTTCAGCTGCATCGCCTGCTGCACCACCTGCTATTGAATACTCTGCTGCATCTCCTAAGGGTGCATGTCCTGATGCTGCATCTCTTGATGCATCTCCGGCTGAATCTCCTCCTGCTGCTTCTCCTGCTGCTTCACCTCCTGGTCTGCTGCTGCATGTGCTGCTACGTCTATTGCTGCCGCATGTCCTGTTACTGCATCTGCTGCTGCATGTCGTGCTACATCTTCTGCTGCTGAATTTACTTCTGCTGCATCTGCTGCTGCATCACCTGCTACTGAATCCCCTACAGCATTCCTGTTGCACCTCCTGCTGATGCACTTCCTGCTGCTGTATCCCCTGGTGCATCTCCTCCTGCTTCATCTCCTCCTGCTGCATCTCCCTCTGCCTCATCTGCTAGTACATAATTTGCTGCGGCATCTGCTGCTTCATCTCATGCTGCTGCATCTCCTCCTGCATTTCTTGGTGCTGAATCTCCTGCTAATGAATCTCCTGATGAATCTCCTGCTGCATTTCTTGGTGCTGAATCTCCTGCTAATGAATCTCCTGATGAATCTCCTGCGGCATCTCATTCTGCATATACATCTCCTTCTGAATATGCATCTCCTGATGCATCTCCATCTGCTACCACTCCTACTGCTGCTTTTGCTTCTGCATCTCCTGCTGCATCTCTTGCTGCTGAATCTCCTGATGCCGTGTCTGCTGCTAAATATCCTGTCTACTGCTGAATCTCCTGCTGCTGAATCTCCTGCTGCATCTGCTGCTGCTGCATCTCCTGCTGCCGCATCACCTAATGCACGTGCTGCTGCAGCATCTCCTGCTGCAGCATCTCTTACTACATCTCCTGCTGCATTTCCTGCTGATGCATCTCCTGCTCAATCTCCTTCTACATCTGCTGCTGCTGCATCTCCTGCAACATCTACTGCTTCTGCTCATGCTTCATCTCCTGTTGCTGCATCTTCTGCTGCTGTAGATCCTGCTGCATCTCCTACGGCTGAATCTCCTGCTGCACCTGCTGCTGCTGCATCTCCTGCTGCCGCATCACCTTCTGCACGTGCTGCTGCAGCATCTCCTTATGCTTCATCTCCTGCTGCATCTGCTGCTGCATCTTCTGCAGCTGCATCTCCTGCTGCATTTCTTGCTGCTCTATCGCCTGCTGCATCTCCTGCTGGATCTCTTTCTGCTAGATCTTATGTCACTGCATCTCTTCCTGCTGCATTTCCTGATGAATTTACTGCTGCACCTCCTGCTTCTGCATCTCCTATTTCATCTCTTACTGCTGCATCTCTTGCTTCTGCATTTCATGATCCTGCATCGCATGCTGAAGCTCCTGTGGAATATCCTGATGTATATCCTTATGTTGCATCTTCTCCTGCTCTATCATCTGCTGCTGCATCTCCTGCTGCACCTGCTGCTCCTGCATCTCCTCCTGCTACATCAAGTGCTCCTGCATATCCTGCTGCTACATCTGCTTCTGCATCACGTTTTGCTTTGTATCGTACTGCATCTGCTGCTGCATCTGCTCTGCATTGCTGCTGCTGCATCCCCTGCTGCATCTACTGCTGCTTCATTTCCTGATGAACCTGCTGCCGCATCTGTTGCGATGGCATCTCCAGCTCTTGCATCTCCTGCTGCTCAATCTCCTCCTGAATCTCCTGCGGCATCACATGCTGCTACATCTCCTGATGCATCTCTTGCTGAATAGGCATCTCCCGATGCATATCCTCTTGCTGCACCTCCTCCTGCTGCATCTGCTGTGGCATCTCCTGCTGCATATCCTGCTACTACTGCATCTCCTGCTGCATCTCCTGCTGAATATGCATACTCTGCTGCATCTCCTGCTGCAGTGACTAGCGCTCTATCTCCTGCTGCATCTCCTACTACACCTCCTGCTGCTGCATCATCTGCTTCATCTCCAGCTGCTGCATCTCCTGCTGCTGTGTCTTCTGTTGAATCTACTGCTGCATCTGCTGCCACTGCATCTGCTGCTGCTGCATCTGCTGCTGCATCTCATGCTGCATCTCCTGTAGCTGCGTCTCCTCCTGCTAAACCTCTTCCTGCTAAATCTCCTCCTGCATCTGCTGATGCATTTCCTGCATCTCCTGCTGCTGCATCTCCTGCTTTTGCATATTGTTGTGCGTGACTTGCTGCTACATCTCCTGCTTCTGCCTCTCCTACTCCTGCTTCTGCATTTCCTGCTCCTGATGCATCTGCTGCTGCATCTCCTGCAGTATTTTCTATTGCTTCAACTGAAGATGCTGCATCTCCTACTGCATCTGCTGCTACTGCATATTATCCTGCCGCATCTCCTGCTCCGTTTTCTTGTGCATCTCCTGCTGCATGTACTGCTCTATCTTCTGCTGCTGCATCTCCTGCTGCTGCATCTTTTTCTCTGTAGATCCTGCAGCTTCATCTCCTGCTGTAGAATCCCTTGCTGAATTAGCTGCTCATCTCCTGTGGCTGTAACTCCTGCTGCTGCATCTCCTGCTGCAGAATCTCCAGCTGCATCTTCTGCTTCTGCATCTCCTGCTACTGCGTCTGCTGCATCATCTACTCCTGCCTCTCCTCCTACAGCATCTCCTTCTGTATCTCGTGCTACATCTCATGAAGCTGTACCTGCTGAAGCATCTCTTCCAGCTGCATCTCCTGAGGAATATGCACTATTGATGCATCTTCGGCTGCATCTCCTGATGCTGCACCTCCTACTTCTGCATCTGCTTCTGCACCTCCTGTTTCTGCAGCTCCTGCTTCTGCAGTTCCTGGTCCTGAATCTTCTGCTTCTGTATCTCCTGCTAAATCTCTTGCTTCATCTCCTGCTCTTGCATCTCCTCTTGCTGCATCTTCTGCTGCTTTACCTCCTGCTGCTGCATAATCTCCTGCAACTCGTCTTGCTGCATCTCCTGATGCATCTCCTGCTGCTGAATCTCCTATTGCATCTCCGACTCTTGCATCTCCTGCTGCTGCATCATTTACTACTGAATCCCCTCCTGAATTCATGCTGCATCTCCTGATGCTGCATCTCCTGATGCATCTCCTGCTGCTGAATCTCCTGCTTAGGCATCTGCTGCTGCAGCACATGCTACTGCATCTGCAGCAGATGCTCCAGCAGATAGAGGAGAAGTTGAAGGAGAAGATAAAGCAGCAGATGCATCAGATGTAGATGAAGCAGTAGATGTATCATTAGGAGATGAAGCAGCAAGAGATGCAACAGGAGAAGCAGGAGGAGATGCAGCAGGGGATGCTACAACAGGAGATGCATCAGTAGAAGATGTAGCAGAATATGCAGCAGACAGATATTCAGCAGCAATTTCAGGAGAAGAGGCATCAGAAGCAGATGCAGCAGCAGGAGGTGCTGCATCAGATGCAGGAGAAGGAGGTACAGCAAGAAGATATGCAGAAAGATATGAAGCAGCTGAGTGGCAGCAGCAAAAGATGTAGCAGAAGATACAGCAGGAGGAAATACAGCAGGAAATGCAGCAGTAGAAGATGCAGCAGCAGGACATGGAGAAGGCAGAATTAAAGAGCAGGAGATTCAGCAGAAAGAGATGCAGGCGCAGGAGATGCAGCAGAAGATTTAGCAGCAGATTCAGCAGGAGATCCATCAGAAGAAGGTGCCGCAGAGGGAGAGGCAGAAGCACGAGATTCAGAATAAGGAGATGCAGCAGGAGATGCAGCAGGAGTTGCAGCAGCAAGAGATGCAGCAGCAGAAGATGCAAAAAAAGATGCAGCAGCAGGAGTTTCATCAGGAGACGCGGTAGAAGATGCGTCAGCAGGAGATGCAGCAGTAGGAGATGCAGTAGAAGCAGATGCAGCAGCAGATTCAGGAGGAGATGCAGCGGGATATGCAACAGCAGGACGTGCAGCAGCAGGAGATGCAGCAGAAGATGCAGCAGCAGGAATGCTGCAGCAGGAGATGCAGCAGAAAGATATGCTGCAGAAGATGCAGCAGCCAGAGATGAAGCAGAAGGAGGTTCAACATCAGGAGATGTAGAAGTAGATGCAGACGCAGGAGATGCAGCAGGAGATATAGCAGCAGCAAATGAAGCAGAAGATGCAGCATGATATGATGCAGGAGGAGATGAAGCAGGTAATGCAGCACCAAGAATTGAATCAGGAGATGCAAAAGCACATGAAGCATCGGGAGATGCAGCAGAAGAACATGCAGGAAGAAAAGCAGCAGCAGATGAACCAGTAGATTCAGCAGGAGATGCAGCAGGAGATGTAGCAGCAGATGTCAAATCAGGAGATGCAGCAGCAGAAGCAGCAGCAGGAGATACTTTAGGAGATGCAGCATCAGGATATGTAGCAGCAGGAGATGCAGCCGACAATGCAGAAGAAGGGCATGCAGCAGCATTTGCAGCAGCAGGAGATGCAACAGGATATGCAGCAGCAGAAAATACAGAAGCAGAGGATTCAGCAGCAGATGCAGCAGTATTAGATGGAGTAGTAGGAGCTGCAGTAGCAGATGCAGCACCACATTTACCAGGAGAGGCAGCAGCAAGAGATGCATTAGCAGGAGATGCATCAGCAGGAGATGCAACAGGAGATGCAAGAGCTAGAGATGCATCAGCAGGATCTGTAGGAATTGATGCAGCAGGAGATGCAGCAGTAGGTGCAGCAGGAGATAGAGCAGCAGGAGTGTTTGCAGCAGGAGATGTAGAAGAGATGATGCAGCAGGAGGTGCAGATTCAGCAAGAGAAGCAGGAAGAGGAGATTCTACGGAAGATGCAGAAGCAGGAGATGCTACAGGGAATGCAGCATCAAAGATGCAGCACCGGGAAACGCAGTACGAAATAAAGCAGCAGGGCACAAAGCAGGTGATGGAGCAGCATAAGAAGCAACACCAGTAGATGCAATGGGATATACTGAATCCGGATATGTAACAGAAGGAGATGCAGCAATAGTTTATAAAGCAGCAACAAATGCAGCAGAAATGGGGCAGCAGATTCAGCAGAAAGAGATGCCACAGCAGATGCAGCAGGAGATGTAGATTCAGCAGGAAATGTAGCATGCAGAAGCAGGAGATGCAGCAAAAGATGCATCAGCAAGAGATAAATCAGCAGGAGATACAGCAGCAGGATATGCAGCAGGAAATGCATCAGCAGGAACTGCACCAGCAGAGGCAGCAGCAGTAGATGCAGTAGGGGATATAGAAAAATATGAGGCAGTGGGAGCATCCCCTGTTACTTGATGTCCTCCTGCATCTCCTGCTGCTGCATATCCTACTTCATCTCCTGCTTCTGTATCTCCTGCTGCTGTATCTCATGTTGCATCCTCTGCTCATGCATCTGCGGATACACTTCCTGATGTTCCATTTCCTGTTGCATCTGGTGCTTCATCCCCTGCTGCATCTCTTTCGGCTCCATCTGGTGCATCTGCTGCATCGTCTGCTACTGCTTCATCTACTCCTGCATCTCCTGCTGCATATCCTGCTGCTGCATCTCTTTCTGAATTTTATGCTGAATCTACTGCTGAATATGCATCCCCTGCTGCACCTCCTTCTCCGGCATCTCCTGCTGCATCATCTGCAGCAGCATCTTCTGCTGCTACATCTCCTACTGAATCTGCATCTCCTGCTACATCTCCTCCTGCTGCATCTTCTGCTGCATTACCTGCTGCTGCATTACCTTAATCTGCTCCTGCATTTGCTGCTGCTTCATGTACTGCTGCATCTCCTGTCAAATATCCTGCTACTTGATGTCCTTCTACATCTCCTGCTGCTGCATCTGCTGCTTCATCGCCTACTGCTTCATCTCCTCTGTGGATGCATCTGCAGAAGCATCTCCATTTCCTGCTGCATCTGCTGTTCAATCTTCTACTGATGCATCTACTGCTTCTGCATTTCAGCAGCATATCCTGCTGAATGCATCTGCGGCTGCATCTCCTGCTGCTACATCTCCTGCTGAAGAATCGCCTTCTGCTGTATCTCCTGCTGCATCTCGTGATGCTTCATCTCCTTCTGCTACATCTCCTACTGCTGTGTCTGCTACTGCATCTCCTGATTCATCTCCTGTTGCTGCATCTCCTGCTTTATTTCCTCATGCATCACCTACTGCTGCATCTCCTGCTGCATCTCCTCCTGCTGCATCTGCTGATGCATGTTGTGCTGATGACTCTCCTGCTTCTGCATATCCTGCTACGACATCTCTTATTGCACCTCCTGCTGCTGCATCCCCTGTTGCTGCATCCTCTCTTTCATATACTGCTGCTTCATATCCTAATGCATCTCCTGCTGCTGCATCTCTGTCTGATGCTAAACCTCTTGCTACACCTCCTGCTGCATCTCCTACTGCATCTCCTGCTGCTGCATCTACTGCTTCTGCACCCTTAGCTGCATCTCCTGCTTCTTCATCTCCTGCTGCATCTTCTGATGCTGCATCTCCTGCTACTGCGTCTGCTGCGACTCCTCCTGCATTTCCTTATGCTGCCTCTCCTGCGTCTCCTGCTGCTTCATCTCTTGCTGCATCTCCTGTGACATCTACTGCCGCATCTCCGGCTGCCTCTCCTGCTGCTGCATCTCCTGATGCATCCCCTTATGGTACATCTCCTGTTGATGCTTCTCCTGCTGAATGTGCTTCTTAACCTGCTTCTTAATCTTAAGATGCAGCAGCAGGAGATGCACGAGGACAACCAGCAGCAGGAGATGCAGCAGTAGATGAATCTACAGCTGATGCAGCAAAAGATGCAAGAGATTCGGCAGCAGGAGATGCAGCAAGATTTGCATAAGTAGGAGATGCATCAGCAGGAGATGTAGCATGAGATGCAGAAGCAGGAGATGTAGCATCAGCAGATGCAGCAGCAGGAGATGAAGAATCAGATGCAGGAGCAGGAGATGCAGCAGCAGGAAATGCAGCAAGAGGAGATGCAAGCAGGAGTTGCTGCAGTACATGAAGCAGCAGGAGATGCAGCAGAAGGAGATGAAGCAGCAGAAAATGAATCATAAATGCACCATCAGACACAGCCGCAGGAGAAAAAGCAGCAGCAGATGCAGCTGGAAATGCAGCAGCAGTAGATGCAGCAGGGTTTGCAGCAGCAGGAGATGCAGAAGCAGGTGAAGCAGCAGGAGGTGCAGCAGTATGAGATGCAGCAGGTGAAGCAGTATCAGGAGATTCAGAGAAGAAGAGGCAGAGAATGAGAAGCAGCAGAAGGAGATGCAGCAGGAGATGAAGCCACAGTAGGTGCAGCAAGAGATAGAGCAGCAGGAGATGCATCAGCAGGATATGTAGCAGGAGATGCAGCAGTATGTGAAGCAGCAGCAGATGTAGCAGCAAATGTTGCAGATGAAGCAGTAAGTGATTCAGTAGGACATGCAGCGGGAAGAGATGCAGCAGTAAACGCAGAAGATGCAGCAGAAAGGGATGCTTACGGAGATCGATCAGGAGAAGATTCTCCAGCAGGAGATGGAGCAGGAGATGCAGCCGCAAGAGTTGCAGCCACAAGAAATGCAGCAGGAGATGCAGCAGGATATGCAGCAGGAGATTGAGCAAGAGGAGATGTACCCTGAGATGCAGCAGCATGAGATGCAGGTGGAGATGTAGCAGCAGACGAAGCATCAGTAGATGCAGCAGCAAGATATGCATCAGAAGGAGATAAAGCAAGAGGTGCAAAAGCAGGAGATTAAGCTATAGGAGATGCATTAAGAGATGCAGTAGCAGGAGATGCAGCTGCAGGAGATGCAGCTGCAGCAGATGTACGAACAGATGCAGAAGCAGATTCAGTAAGAGATGCAGCGGCAGGAGATTCATAAGCAAAAAATATAGCACCAGGAGATGGAGCAGCAGGATATTCAGTAGCAGATGCAGCAACAGGAGAAGCAGCAGACGATGCAGCAGCAGTAGATGAATTAGGGTATGAAGCAGCAGTAGATGCAGCAGAAAATTCAGCAGGATATGCGACAGCAGGAGATTCAGCAGCAGGAGATGAAGCAGGGGAGAAGCATCAGCAGAAGAATCCGCTGATGCATCATAGGTAGTTACAGATGGATATGCAGCAGCAGGTAGTTCAGCAGAGGATGCAGCAGCAATAGATGCAGGAGGAGATCCAGGAGGAGGAGATACAGCAGCAGGAGATGTAGCAGCAGATACAACATCAGATGCAGGAAATGCAGCAGCAGGAGATGCAGTGACAGGGGATGCAGCATTAGGAGATGCAGCAGGAATGCAGCAGGGGATTCAATAGCAGGTGATGCAGCAGGTGATGCAGCAGGAGATGCAGCAGTGGGTGCAGCAGCATGAGGTGCAGCAGCAGATGCAGTAGCAGATGCAGCCGCAAGAGTTGCAGCCACAAGAAATGCAGCAGGAGATGCAGCAGGATATGCAGCAGGAGATTGAGCAAGAGGAGATGTACCCTGAGATGCAGCAGCAGGAGATGCAGGTGGAGATGTAGCAGCAGACGAAGCATCAGTAGATGCAGCAGCAAGATATGCATCAGAAGGAGATAAAGCAAGAGGTGCAAAAGCAGGAGATTAAGCTATAGGAGATGCATTAAGAGATGCAGTAGCAGGAGATGCAGCTGCAGGAGATGCAGCTGCAGCAGATGTACGAACAGATGCAGAAGCAGATTCAGTAAGAGATGCAGCGGCAGGAGATTCATAAGCAAAAAATATAGCACCAGGAGATGGAGCAGCAGGATATTCAGTAGCAGATGCAGCAACAGGAGAAGCAGCAGACGATGCAGCAGCAGTAGATGAATTAGGGTATGAAGCAGCAGTAGATGCAGCAGAAAATTCAGCAGGATATGCGACAGCAGGAGATTCAGCAGCAGGAGATGAAGCAGGGGAGAAGCATCAGCAGAAGAATCCGCTGATGCATCATAGGTAGTTACAGATGGATATGCAGCAGCAGGTAGTTCAGCAGAGGATGCAGCAGCAATAGATGCAGGAGGAGATCCAGGAGGAGGAGATACAGCAGCAGGAGATGTAGCAGCAGATACAACATCAGATGCAGGAAATGCAGCAGCAGGAGAAGCAGCAGGAAATGCAGCAGCAGGAGATGCAGTGACAGGGGATGCAGCATTAGGAGATGCAGCAGGAATGCAGCAGGGGATTCAATAGCAGGTGATGCAGCAGGTGATGCAGCAGGAGATGCAGCAGTGGGTGCAGCAGCATGAGGTGCAGCAGCAGATGCAGTAGCAGATGCAGCCGAAGTAAATTCAGCAGCAGAATATGTAGCAGGACATGCAGCAGCAGTTGATGAAACAGAGGATTCAGAAGTAGGGGACACAGCAGCAGGAGATGCATCAGCACGAGATGCAGCAGGAGATGTATATTCAGCAGGAGATTTATCAGGAGATGCAGCAGCATATTCAGCAGCACATTCAGCAGAAGATGCAGAAGCAGGTGATTCAGTAGCAGGAGATTAATACTCAGCAGATGCCGCAGCAGATACAGAAGCACATCCATCAGGAGATGCAGCAGGAGATGCAGCATCAGTAGATGCAGCAATGTATGCAGCAGCAGCAGATGGAGCATCAGGTGATGCAGGATGACATCAAAAAGCAGAAGGTAAAGCAACAGGAGATGCAGCAGTAGATTAATCTACAGCAGATGCACCAAAAGATGCAGGAGATCCAGCAGCAGGAGATGCATCGGCAGGAGATTGAACAGCAGATGCAGCAGGAAATGGAGATGCTTCTGCAGATGCATCCACATCCTGTTTCTGCATATCCTATTGCATGTCTTGCTGCTACATCTCCTGCTTCTGCCTCTCCTACTCCTGCATCTCTGCTGCTGCATCTGATTCTGCATTTCCTGATCCTGCTTCTCCTGTTGCATCTGCTGCTGCATCTCCTGCAGCATTTTCTATTGCTTCAACTCCAGATGCTGCATCTCCTACTGCATCTCCTGGTACTGCAACTTATCCTGCCGTGTCTCCTGTTCTATTTTCCTGTGCATCTGCTGCTTCATGTACTGCTGTATCTTCTGCTGCTGCATCTCCTGCTGAGTCTCTTGCTGCATCTCCTCCTGCATTACATGCTGCATCTCCTCCTGCTGCATGTCCTGCTGCTGCATCTCCCTCTACCTCACCTGCTTATACTTAATTTGCTGCTGCATCCGCTGCTGAATCTCATGCTGCTGCATCTCATGCTCCATCTCCTCCTACTGAATTTCCTGCGGCTGCATCTACTCCTGCATCTCCTGCTGCATTTCTTGGTGCTGCATCTCCTCCTGCTGCAATTCCCGCTGCTGCAACTCCTGCTATAGAATCTCCTGCTGCATCTTCTGCTTCATAACCTCCTGCTACGTCTCCTGCTGCTGCATCTCCTCCTGATACATCTGCTGCAGCACCTCCTGCTGCTGTATCTGCTGCTGTATCACCTGCTGCATAATCTCCTTCTGCATCTCCTGCTGCTGCAGTACCTGCTGTATCTTCTACTGCTGTATGTCCTGTTGCTGCATATCCTGCTTCTGTATATACTGCTGCATTTCCTGCAGCTTCATTTCCTGCTGCTGAATCTCTTTCTGCATTTCTTGCTTCTGCATCTCCTGCTGCTATATATCTTGCTGCATCTTCTGCTGATATATCTGCTGCTACTGCATCTCTTGCTCCATCTCCTCCTGATGCTTCACCTGCTGAATATCCTTCTGCATTTCCTGCTGCATCTCCTCCTCCCGCATTTTCTGTTGCATCACCTACTGCTGTATTACCTGTTGCATCACCTTCAGCTGTGTCTCCTCCTGCTGCATCTGCTGCAGCATCTCCTGCTGCTGAATCTCCTCCTGCATCTACTGCTGCATCTGCTGCTGCATCTCCTGCTTCTATATGTGCTGCTTCTACATATGCTGCTTAATCTCCTGCTGCATTTCCTGTTGCTGCATCTCCTCCTTCTGCATCTCCTGCTGCTGCGTCTGCTGCTGCATAACCTTCTGAATCTCCTGCTGCTACATCTCCTGCTGATGCATCTCTTGCAGCTGCATCTCCTGCTGATGCAGCTCCTTCCTCTGCAGCTACTGCGGAATCTCCTGCTGTGGAATCTCCTGATGCTGCATCCTCTGCTGTATCTACTACTGGTGCTTCATCTCCTGCTTCATCTTCTCCTTCTGCATCTACTGCTACATCGTCTGCTTCTGCATCTTCTGCTGCTGTGTCGGCTGCATCATCTCCTCTTGCCTCTCCCCCTACTGCATCTCCGGCTGAATCTCCTGCTGCATCTCCTGCTGTATCTCCTGCTGCTGTATTTCGTACTGCATCTCCCGGTGCTGCATCTTTGTTGCTGCATTCCCTGTAGCATCTCCTGCTTCTGCATCTTCCTTAGAATCTCCTCTTCCTGCTTCTCGTTCTGAATATGCTTCTCCTGCTGCTGCATCTCCTGCTGGATCTTCTCTTCTACATCTCCTGCTGCAAACACTCCTGCTGCTCTATCTCCTGCTGCACCTACTGCTGCATCTCCTGCTGCATCAATTCCTACAGATCCTGCTGATGCATCTCTAGCTCTTGCATCTCCTGTTGCATCTCCTGCTGATGCATCTCCTGCTAATGCATCTCCTGCTGCTGCCTCTCCTGGTAAATGTGGTGCTGAATCTGCTACTGCAGCTCCTACTACTCCATCTAATACTGCTGCATCTGCTGCTGAATCCTCTGCTTCTGTATCTTCTGCTGTTGCATATCCTGTTGCATCTCCTGCTGCTGCAAATTGTGCTGCATGCCCTTCTTCT
This sequence comes from Clamator glandarius, assembly GCA_033459285.1. Lineage (NCBI taxonomy): Eukaryota > Metazoa > Chordata > Aves > Cuculiformes > Cuculidae > Clamator > Clamator glandarius. The sequence continues at coordinate 397,423 of JAUNZM010001004.1, forward strand.
GCATTGTCGGCTGCATCTCCTGCTGCTACATATCCTGATGCTGCATCTCCTAAAGTATCTCCTGCTGCTGCTTCTGCTGCTGCATCTCCTGATTTGACATCTGCTGCTACATCTCCTCCTGCTGCATCTCCTGCTGAATCTACTGGTTCATCTGCTGCTGCTTTTCTTCCTGCATGTTCTTCTGCTGCATCTCCAGATGCTTCATGTGCTTTTGCATCTCCTGATTCATCTTTTGGTGCTGCATTACCTACTTCATCTCCTCCCGCGTTATATCATGCTGCATCTGCTGCTGCATCTGCTGCTGCATCATTTACTGCTGCTGAATCTCCTGCTGCATCTCCTGTGTCTGCATCTACTTCTACATCTCCTGATGCTGAACCTCCTTCTGCTTCATCTCCGGCTGCTGCATTTTCTGCAGCATATCCTTCTGCTCCATCTCCTGCTGTTGCATATCTCGCTGCATCTCCTCCTGAATCTGCTGCTGCATTAGCTTCAACTTCATCTCCTACTGCTGCATCTCCTGCTGACACATCTTCAACAACGTCTCCTGATGAAACTCCTGCTGCTGCATCTCTCGCTGCATCTCCTCCTGAATCTGCTGCTGCATTAGCTTCAACTTCATCTCCTACTGCTGCATCTCCTGCTGACACATCTTCAACAACGTCTCCTGATGAAACTCCTGCTGCTGCATCTCTTTTTGCATCTTCTGCTGCTGCATCTCCTGCTGCTGCTACTCCTGCTGCATCTCCTGCTGCATCTCCTTATTCTGAATCTCATGCTTCTGCCTCTCCCTCTGCGGCTTCTTCTTCTGATGGATCTCCTGCTGATGCATCTCCTGCTGAATCTGCTGCTGAATCTGCTGCTGCATCTCCTGCATCTGCATCTCCTTCTGCTGAATCTCCTGCTCTTTAATTCTGCCTTCTCATGTCCTGCTGCTGCATCTTCTACTGCTGCATTTCCTGCTGTATTTCCTCCTGCTGTATCTTCTGCTACATCTTTTGCTGCTGCCACTCAGCTGCTTCATATCTTTCTGCATCTCTTCTTGCTGTACCTCCTTCTGCTGCATCTGATGCAGCACCTCCTGCTGCTGCATCTGCTGCTGCTGCCTCTTCTCCTGATATTTGTTGCTGAATGTACTTCTGCTGCATCGTCTGCTATATCTTCTGCTGATGCATCTCCTGCTGCTGCATCCCCTGCTGCATCTCCTCCTGCTTCTCCTACTGCATCTCCTGCAGCTTCATCTCCTGCTCCTTCATCTCCTAATGATACATCTACTGCTTCATCTCCTGCTGCATCTGCTGCTGCATCTTCTCCTCTATCTGCTGCAGCATCTCCTGCTTCATATGCTGCTGCATATCCTGCTGCAGTACCGCCTGCTGCATCTCCTCCTGCTGCATCTGCTGCTGCAATTGCTACTGCATCTCCTGCTTCATCTTCTGCTGCTACGTCTGCTTTTGCATCTCCTTATGCATCTATTACTGCTGCATCTCCAGCGGCATCTCCAGCTCTATATCCTGCTGCATCTCCTCCTGCTGCTTTACCTGCTCCTTCTCCTTCTCTGGTATATCCTGCTGCATCCCCTCCTATGGCATCCTCTTGCTGCTGCATCTCCTAATGCATGTCTTGTTGCTTTATCTCTTACTGCTGCATCTCCTTCTTCGTCTTCTTCTGCTGCATATCTTGCTGCTGCATCTCCTGCTGCTGCGTCTGCTGTTACATCGCCTAATGCGTCTCCTTCTGTTGCATCTCCTAAGGCATTTCCACCTGCTTCATCTCCTGATGCTGCATCTCCTGCTTCATCTCGTTTTGATGCATATAGTTCTCCTGCATCTACTGCTGCATATCTTCCTGCTGCTTCGTCTGCTGCTGCATCTCCTGCTGCTGCTTCTCATTCTCTGCATCTTATCTGCATCTCCCGCTACTGCTTCTCATTCTCTGCATCTTCTCTGCATCTCCCGCTACTGCTTCACATTCTGCTGCATCTCCTGCTGCTGCACCTCCTGCTGCTTCATCTCCTGATGCTGCGTGTGCTACTCAATCTCCTGCATCTTTTGCTGAATCTGCTGTCGATTCATCTACTGCTGCATCTCCTGCTGCTGCATCTCCTGCTGAAATTTCTACTGCTGGATCTGCAGCATTTTTCTGCTGTTGCATCTCTGGCTGCTGCACTTGCTGCTAAAACTGCTGCTACGTCTGCTGCTGCATCTCCTTACTCTGCTTCTAGTTCTCTGCACCTTCTTCTCTGCATCTCCAGCTATTTCTTCTCCTGCTGCTGCATCACATTCTACATCTTCTGCTGCTTCATCTACTGCATCTGCTGCTGCATCTGCTGCTGATTCATCTAGTGCTGCATCTCCTGCTACATCACCTGCTTCTGCATCTCCTGCTTCTGGATCTCCTCCTGCATCTCCTGCTGTGGCATATTCTGTGTCAACTCCTGTTGCTGCATCTCGTGCTCTTTATACTTCTGATGCATCTGCGGATTCATCATATGGTGCTGCTCTCTTGCTGGTTCCCCTGCTGCTGAATCTGCTGCTGCTGCAAACCCTGCTGCATCTACGGCTGCTGCATACCCTAATTCATCTACTACTTCTGCATCGTCTGCTGCATCTCCAGCTGCTGAATCTCGTTCTGCTTCATACACTGCTGCATCTACTGCTGCTGCATGGCCTGCTGTATCTTCTGCTACAAAATTTCCTAATGCATTTCCATCTATTTAATCTTCTAATGCCACAACTCCTGCTTCATCTTTTTCTGCTGCATATATAGCTACTGCATCCACTGTGGTTTTGTCTGCTGCTGCATCTCCTGCTGCATCACATGATGCTGCATCTCATGGTGCACTTCCTCTTACTCAATCTCTTGCTACATATCCTGCTTCTACAACACCTGATACTGAATCTCCTGCTGCATATCCTGCTGCATCCCCTGCTGCATCTCTTCTGGCTGCATCTCCTGCTGATGCATCTCCTGCTGCTGCATCTCTTTCTGCTGCATCTTCTGCATGTCCTGATGCATCTCTTCCTGTTGCATCTTCTGCTGAATCTCCTGTTGCTTCATCTGCAACAATTGTTTCTGCACTGCTGCTACATCTCCTCCTGCTGAATCTGCTGCTGCATCTTCTGCTGATGTATCTCTTTCTGAATCTATTGCGGCTGCATCTCCTGCTGCATCTCCTTCTACTGCTTACCATTCTCTGCATCTTCTGGTCTTCATCTCCTGCTACTGCATCCCCTGCGGCTTCATCTCCTTCTGCATATCCTGCTATAAATCTGTGACTGGATGACATTCTGCTGCATCTCTTGCATCTGCTGCTGCATCTGCTGCTACAACTTCTTCTTCTGCATCTACTACTGCTGAATCTCCTCCTGCACCTCCTGCTGCTGCATGTGCTACTTCATATCATAATGATGCATCTGTGGATTCATCTCATGATGCTACTCTCCTGCTGGATATCCTGCTGCTGAATCTCCTGCTGCTGCATCAACGGCTTCTATCTACTGCTGCTGCTGCATATCATTCTGCAAGTGTTGTTGCTGCATCTCTTGCTGCTGCATCTGCTGCTGCATTTCCTCATGTATATCTTGATGCTGCCTCTCCTGCTGCAGCATCTCTTGCATAATCTCTTGCTGCTGCATATGCTGGTGCTACACCTGCTGTTTCATCTCATGCTGCTGCATCTGCTGGTGTTTCCCATGCTGCAGCACCTGGTGCTGCATCTCCTGCTGATACATATCATAGCGCATCTTCTTCTGCTACATCACCAGCTGCTGTATCTCCAACGTACTCTCCTGCTGCTTCATCTCCTGCTGCTGCGTCTCATGTTGCTGCATCTCCTGCTGCTGCATCTCGTGCTTCATCTCCTCCTGCTGCATCTCTTGCTTCGTCTCTTGCTGCTGCCTCTACTGCATCTGCTGCTACATCTCCTGCTGCTCTATAGCCTCCTGCTGATTCTGCTACTGCAACTCTCGCTACTTCATCTTCTGCTGCATCTCCTGATGCATCTTCTGTTGCTGTACCTCTTGCTGCATCTATTGCGGCTGCAACTCCTTCTGCTGCTTATCGTTCTCTGCATCTTCTGCTCTCCATCTCCTGCTACTGCATCCCCTCCTGTTGCATATCCTGCTGCATATTCTGCAGCATCTCCTGCCGCTGCATCTCCTGCTCCATCTCGTACTGCTGCATCTGTGACTGCATCACCTTCCGCTGCATCTCTTGCATCTGCTGCTACATCTGCTGATTATTCATCTCCTGCTGCATCTCCTGCTACATCTCTTTCTTCTGCATCTACTGCTGCTGGATCTCCTGCTGCTGAATACCTTGCTGCATCTACTGCCTCTGCATATCCTACTTCATCTACTGCTGCTGCATCTCCTGCTGCTACATCATCTACTGCTGCATCTCCTGCATAATCTCCTGCTGCTTCATCTCGTGCTGCTGCATCTCCTGCTGAATCTCCTTCTCTGCATTTGCAGCACTTTCTGCTTCATCTCCTGGTGATTCACATCTGCGGCATCTCCTTCTACATCTCCTGCTGCTGCATCTTCTACTGAATCTCTTGCTGAATCTACGGCGGCTGCTTCTCGTGCTGCATATCCTTCTGCTGCTTCTCATTCAATGCATCTTCTTTTCTGCATCTCATTCCACTTCTTCCCCGGCTGATGCATCTCCTGCTGCATCTCATGCAGATGCACCTCCTTCTGCTGCATCACCTTCTACATCTTCTGCTGCCTCATCTACTGCATCTGCTGCTGATTCATCTAGTGCTACATCTCCTGCTACATCACCTGCTTCTGCATCTCCTGCTTCTGGATCTCCTCCTGCATCTCCCACTGTGGCACATTCTGTGTCAACACCTGTTGCTGCATCTCGTGCTCTTTATACTTCTGATGCATCTGCGGATCCATCATATGGTGCTGCTCTCTTGCTGGTTCCCCTGCTGCTGAATCTGCTGCTGCAGCAAACCTTTCTGCATCTACGGCTGCTGCATACCCTAATTCATCTACTGCTTCTACATCGTCTGCTGCATCTCCAGCTGCTGAATCTCGTTCTGCTTCATACACTGCTGCATCTACTGCTGCTGCATGGCCTGCTGCATTCCTGTTGCCTCTCCTTATCATGAATCTCCTGGTGCTTCATCTCCTGCTGCACCTCCTGCTGCTGTATTTCCTCCTGATGCATATCCTGCAGCTGCATCACCTGCTGCATCTCCTGATGCAGCATCTCTTGCTTCATCTCCTTCTACTGCATAGCTCTCTGCTGCATCTACTGCTGCTTCATCTGCTGCTGCATCTACTTCTGCAGCATCTCAGGGTGCTTCTCCTCTTGCTGAATATCCTGCTGCATATTGTGCTGCTACATCTCCTGTTACTGCATATCCTTCTGCATCTCCTGCTGCATCTCTTGCAGCTGCATCTCCTGTTTCACTTCTTCCAGCTGCATCTCATGCTCCATCTCCTGCCGATGAATCTTCTCCTGATGCATCTATTTATGCATCAATTGCTGCTGCATCTTCTGCATTTCCTGCTGCATCACTTCTTGCTACATCTCCTGCTGAAACTCCTACTGATACATTTGCAGCACTTTCTCTACATCTTCTTCTCTGCATCTCCTGCTATTGCTTCCCCCGCTGCATCTCCTGCTGCTGCACCTGCTGCTGCATATCATGCTATTGCATCTCATGCTGCATGTCCTTCTGCTGCCTCTCCTCTTGCTAATCCTCCTCCTGCATCTGCGGATGCATTTCCTGCTGCATCTCCTGTGGCTGCATCTCTTGCTGCTGCATGTCCTCCTGCTGCATCTTCTGCAGCTGCATCTTGTGCTTCATCTCCTGCTAATGCATCTCCTGTTCAATCTCCTTCTACATCTATTGCTTCTGCTAAAGCTTCATCTCCTGTTGCTGCATCTTCTGCTGATGTAGATCTTGCTGCATCTCCTACGGCTGAATCTCCTGCTGCATCTGCTGCTGCTGCATCTCCTATTGCTGCATCACCTTCTGCACGTGCTGCTGCAGCATCTCCTTCTGCTGCATCTCCTGCTGCATCTGCTGCTGCATTCCTGCTGCTGCGTCTTCTGCAGCTGCATCTCCTGCTGCATTTGTTGCAGCAGTAGATGCAGCAGCAGCAGATACAGGAGGACATCTAGTAGCAGGAGTTGTAGATGGAGATGCAACATTTCCTGCTGATGCATCTCCTGCTCCACATCCTGTTAATGCGTCTCCTGTTGATTCATCTATTTCTGATGCATCTTTTGCTGCATCTCCTGCTACTGCATTTCCTGCTGCTGAATCTCCTGCTTCTGCATCTACTGCTGCTACATTTCCTGCTGAATCTGTTGCTGTATCTGCTGCTGCATCTCCTGCTACTGAATCTCCTGCTTCTGCATCTACATTTCCTGCTGAATCTGCTGCTGCATCTCCTGCTGCTGCTTCTCCTGCTGCATATCTTTCTGCTGCATCTCCTAATGAATATGCATCTCCAGCTGCATCTCGTGATATGTCTTGTACTTCTAATTCTCCTGCTGATTCATCTCCTGCTGCTGTATCTGCTGCTCCATCTGGTGCTGCTGCACCTCAAGCAGCTGCATCTTATTTTCTGCATCTACTTCACTTCATCTCTTGCTGCTGAATCTTCTGCTGCATCTGCTGCTGCTGCATTTCCTGCTTCTGCGTGTCCTGTTGCATATCGTCCGGCTGCACCTCCTGCTGCATTTCCTGCTGCATTATCTGTCGCTGCATCTTTTGCTGCATTTCCTGCTGCATATACTTCTGCTTCACCTCCTAATGCATCTCCAGCTGTTCTATATCCTGCTTCATCTTGGCCTGCTGCATCTCATGCTTCTGCATCTCCTGCTGCTGCATGTTTTTCTGCATCTCCTCCTGCTGCATCCTCTTCTGGTACATCTCCGGCAGCATCTCTTGCTGCTGAAGCTCATGTTCCTGCATCTTCTGCTGTGGCTTTCCTGACCCTTCATTACCTGCTGCATTTCTTCCTTTTACATCTCCTGCTGCTGCATCTGCTGCAGCATCTCCTGTTGCTTCATCTCCTGCTGAAGCTACATCTCCTGCTGCATCTGCTGCGGCATCACTTTCTGATGAATCTCCGATTCATCTCCTGCTGCATTACTGATGCAGCTGCTGCTGCTGCATTTCGTACTGCATCTCCCGGTGCTGCGTATTTTGATGCTGTATTCCCTGAAGCATCTCCTGCTTCTGCATCTTCCATAGAATCTACTGGTCCTGCTTCTCCTGCTGAATCTGCATCTTCAGCTGCATCATCTCTTCTACATCTCCTGCTGCGAAATCTCCTGCTACTGTATCTCCTGCTGCACCTACTGCTGCATCAATTCCTGCATATCCTGCTGCTGCTGTATTGCCTGCGGCTGCATCTCTAGCTGTTGCATCTCCTGCTGCTGCATCTCCTGCTACTGCATATACTGCTGCTGCATCTCACGATAAATGTGGTGCTGCATCTGCTACTGTACCTCCTCCTACTCCACCTAATACTGCTGTATCTCCCGCTGCAATTCTTGCTGCTTCATCTCCAGCTGAATATCCTGATGCTGTATGTGCTTCGGGTGCATCTCCTGCTTCTGTGTTCACTCTGCTGAATCTGCTCCTTCTTCATATCATCCTGTATCTCCTACTGCATCTCATTCTTCTGAATCTACTGCTGCATCTGCTGCTGAATATGCACCTGCTGCTGCACATCCCGCTGCTGTATCACCTGCTGTGTGTTATGATGCTGCACTTCCTGCTGCTGCAATTCTTCTGCATCCTCTGCTGCATCTCCAGCTGCTTCATCTCCTGCTGCATTTCCTGCCGCTGCATCTCTTGCTGCATCTCCTGCTGCATATACTTCTGCTTCATCTCCTAATGTATCTCCTGCTGCTCTATATCCTGCTTCATCTTGGCCTGCTGCATCTCCTGGTGCTGCATGTTTTTCTGGTACATCTCCTGCAGCATCTGCTGCTGCATCCTCTTCTGGTACATTTCCTGCAGCATCTCTTGCTGCTGAAGCTCATGATCCTGCATCTTCTGCTGTGGCATTCCTGGTGCTTCATTACCTGCTGCATTTCTTCCTTTTACATCTCCTGCTGCTGCATCTCCTTCTGCTGCTTCGCTTTTTCTGCATCTTCTTCTCTGCATCTTTTGCTATGGCTTCCCCCTGCTGCTGCATTTCCTGCTACATCTCCAGCTGTTGCACATCTTGCTGCTGCATCTCTTGCTCCTGCATCTCCTATTGCATCATCTCCTGCTGCAACTGCTTATGCATTAGTTGCATCATCTGTTGCTGAATCTCTTTCTGCATCTGCTGTTTCATCTGCTGCTGCTGCTGTATCTCCTGCTTCATCTCCTGCATCTCCATTTAATTCTACATCTCCCGATGCTGAACTTCCTTCTGTTTCATCTCCGGCTGCTGCAGTTTCTGCAGCATCTCCTGCTGCTGCGGTTCTTGCTGCTGCATCTTTTGCAATATATCCTGCTGCTGCATCTCCTGCAAGAACCTCATGCTGCATCTTCTACTGCATCTCCTGCTTCACTTTCTACTGCTTAATCTCCTGCTGCTGATTCTGCTTTGCATCTCCTTATGTATCTCCTGCTCCTGCACCTCCTGCTGAATCTCCCGCTTCTGTATCTTCTGCTGCTGCATTTCCTGCTACATCTTATGCTGCTTCATGTCCTGCAGAATCAGAATCTCCTGCTACATCTCCTGCTGCTGCATTTGCTGAAGCATCTCCTGCTGCATCTCCTGCTTCTACATCTACTGCTGAGTATCTCTTGCTGCATCACATGCTGCATCTCCTGCTCCTGCATCTACTGCAATTTCTCGTGCTTCTGCATCTGCTGCTGTGGCTTATCCTGCCGCATCTCATCCTATAACTTCTCCTGCTGATGCATCTCCTGCTGCTGCATTTGCTGCAAAATATCATATTGCTGCTTCTTCTGACTTTATCTCCTACAGCAACTCCATCATCTCCATTCCTGATCTTATATGAAAATGTAACTCCCGCAGCGACTATTCTAGCATGGAATGCTGTTGCTTGTGAATGTCTTCTCTTAAAGCGCTTTCTCTGCAAAGCAAGACATGTAGAACATGTTTTGAGTAAACGCTTGTGTAATGTAACGTCAGAATGGGTATTGAAGCGTCACTTCAGAGCGTTCAGAACAAGTAACTCAGGGAAGTTGCTACGATGAAATGCTGGCTCTCGTTACAGTCTTCTCTGGAAACGCTTTCACTGCATGCTGTAAAGCACGAGTAACAGGACGTTTTAGTATAGGATACTGAATTGTGACATGAAGGCGCGTTCTGAAAAGTGAATAACTCCCGCAGCGAAGATGCTGGCGTGGAATACTGCTGCTCTGAATGTCTTCTCTTAGAGCGCATTCAATGCAAGGCAAGACTTGTAGAACTTTCAGTCTGGGCTTGTGAACTGTAACATCAAGAATAGCTATGAAGGCGTCACTTCAAAATTTCAGAGCTTTCAGCATAAGTACCGCAAGAAATCTGCTACCATCAAATGCTATCTCTCGTCAGAGTCTTCTCTGAAAGCGCTTTCACTGTAAGCTGCAAACACGACGAAAAGAACGTTTTAGTATAGGCTTGTTAATAGTGACTTTAAAACGCCTATTACGGCGCTATAGTTGAAATTAATATCTCCAGCAAGGACGATTCTAGCATGGAATGATGCCGCTTATGAACGTCTTCTCTTATAGCGCTTCAACTACAAAGCACCATTTGTCGACCTTTCACTCTAGGCTTGTGAAATATCACATCAGCATGGTTATGAAGGCGTCACTTCATGATTTCAGAGCGTTGAGCACATGTACCGCAGGGAAGATGCTGCCATCTAATTTTGGCTCTCCTTAGAGGCTTCGCTGATAGGGCTTTCAATGCCAGCTGCAAAGCACGAAAAATGCAACGTTTTGGTGTAGGCTAGGTAATAGCGACTTAATAACGACTATTAAAGCGCTTTTAGAAAAGTGAATAACAGATACAGGGAAGTCGGTAGCATGGACTGTTTCTGCTTCTGAATGTCTTCTCTTATTGCGCTTTCACTGCAGAGCACGACTTGTAGAACTTTCACTCTAGGCTTGTGAAATGTATCATCAACATCGCTATTAAGGCGTCATTTCAAAATTTCAGAGCGTTTAGCATAAGTTTCGCAGGGAATCTGTTTGTATCAAATGTAGACTCTCGTTAGAGTGTTCCCAGTGGGTCTTTCACTGCAAGCTGCAAATACGACTAAAAGAACGTTTTAGTATAGTCTAGTGAACAGTGACTTAACAACGCCTATTAAGGCGCTTTAGTAAAAATTAGTATCTCCAGCAGGGAAGATGCTATCATGGAATGCTTCTGCTTTCGTATGTATTCTCTTATGGCGGGTTCACTGCAAACCACGACCTGTAGAGCTTTCAGTCTCTTGCTCATCATCATCATCATCGCCTCTTGCTCAATCTCCTGCTGCATATCCTGCTGCATCTCCTGCTGCATTTCTTGTGGCTGCAACTCTTGCGGCTGCATCTCCTGCTCCATCTCCTGCTGGAGAATCTTCTCCTGATCGATCTCCGTAAGCATCCCTTTCTGCTGCATCTTCTGCGTTTACTGCTGCATCTCTTCCCGCTGCATGTCCTACTGAATCACTTACTGCTTCATCTGCAACATTTGCTGCTACATCTGCTGCTGCTTCACATACTGCTGCATCTCCTGCTACATATCCTGCTGATGCATCTCCTGCTGCTCTATCTCTTGCTGCACCTACTGTGGCTTCATCTCCTGCTGCATCTCCTTCTGCTGCTTCTCATTCTCTGCCTCTTCTTCTCTGAATCTCCTGATACTGCTTCACCTGCTGCATCTCATACTGCTGCACCTCCTGCTGCTTCACCTGCTTCTGCATCTCCTGCTGCTGCAAACCCTGCTGCATCTACTGCTGCTGCATTTCCAGCTGCATCTGCTGCTGCTTTTTCTCCTGCGGCTGTGTCTGATGGTGCATTTATGATTCATTTTCTGCTGCTTCATCTCCTTCTGCTGCATCTCCTGCTGCTTCATGTACTGCAGCAACTCCTGCTTGCATCTCCTCTTGCTGCATTTCCTGCTGCTGCATCTCCTGCTCCTGCATCTGATTCTTCATCTCCTGCTGCTGCATCTGCTAATGCTACATCTCCTGCTTCTGCATCTCATGCTACATCTCCTGCTGATGCATCTCCTAATTGTGCAAATCTTGCTGCATCTCCTGCTGCCGAATCTCCTGCATCTTTTGCTGCATCAGCTGTAGATTCATCTACTGTTGCATCTCCTGCTGCTGGTTGTCCTCGTGCATCTCCTGCTGCTGCATCTTAAGATTAAGAAGCAGGTTAAGAAGCACATTCAGCAGGAGAAGCATCAACAGGAGATGTACCATAAGGGGATGCATCAGGAGATGCAGCAGCAGGAGAGGCAGCCGGAGATGCGGCAGTAGATGTCACAGGAGATGCAGCAAGAGATGAAGCAGCAGGAGATGCAGGAGAGGCAGCATAAGGAAATGCAGGAGGAGTCGCAGCAGACGCAGTAGCAGGAGATGCAGCATCAGAAGATGCAGCAGGAGATGAAGAAGTAGGAGATGCAGCTAAGGGTGCAGAAGCAGTAGATGCAGCAGCAGGAGATGCAGTAGGAGATGCAGCAGGAGGTGTAGCAAGAGGTTTAGCATCAGACAGAGATGCAGCAGCAGGAGATGCATTAGGATATGAAGCAGCAGTATATGAAAGAGAGGATGCAGCAACAGGGGATGCAGCAGCAGGAGGTGCAATAAGAGATGTCGTAGCAGGATATGCAGAAGCAGGAGAGTCATCAGCACAACATGCATCAGCAGATGCAGCAGGAGGAGATGCAGCAGGAGATGCAGCAGTAGGTGATGCATGAGGAAATAAAGCAGGAGATGCAGCAACAGGAGATGAATCAGGAGATGCAGTAGCAGACACAGCAGTAGGAGATGTAGCAGAAGGAGATGAAGCATCACGAGATGCAGCAGGAGATACAGCAGAAGGCGATTCTTCAGCAGGAGATGTAGCAGCAGGAGATGCAGCCCCAGATGCATTCAGCAGGATATGCTGCTGAAATGCAGAAGCAGTAGATGCATCAGTAGAAGATTGAACAGCAGATGCAGCAGGAAATGGAGATGCTTCTGCAGATGCATCCACAGAGGAGATGAAGCAGCAGGCGATGAAGCAGCAGATGCAGCAGCAGGAGATGTAGAAGGACATCAAGTAGCAGGATATTTGACAGGAGATGCAGCAGTACATGAAGCAGCAGCAAATGCAGGAGCAGATTAAGGTAATGCAGCAGCAGGTAATGGAGCAGAAGATGCAGCAGGAGGAGATGTAGCAGGAGATGCAGATTCAGTAGGAGATGTAGCAGCAGAAGATGCTGCTGCAGATGATGCAGCAGGAGATGCCGGAGAAGGAGGTGCAGCAGGGGATGCATATTCAGCAGTAGATTCAGCATAAATTTCAGAAAGAGATGCAGCAGCAGGATATGCAGCAGGAGATGCAGGAGTAGATGAAGCAGTAGCAGATGCAGCAGCAGATGCAACAGATGGAGCCGAAAGAGATGCAGCAGAGGATGAAGCAACAGATGCAACAGGAAATGGAACATCAGGAAGTGCATCCGCAGATGCATGAGCAGAGGCTGCAGCAGGAGATACAGAAGCAGGAGATGAAGTAGGATATGCAGCAGCAGGAGATGCAGGAGGACATCAAGTAACAGGGGATGCTCCCACTGCCTCATATTTTTCCATATCCCCTGCTACATCTACTGCTGCTGCCTCTGCTGGTGCAGTTCCTGCTGATGCATCTCCTGCTGCATATCCTGCTGCTGTGTCTCCTGCTGATTTATCACTTGCTGATGCATCTTTTGCTGCATCTCCTGCTTCTGCATCTACTGTTGCTACATTTCCTGCTGAATCTACATCTCCTGCTGCATCTGCTGTGGCATCTCTTTATGCTGAATCTCCTGCCCCATTTCTGCTGCATTTGTTGCTGCTTTATAAAGTATTGCTGCATCTCCTTCTGTTACATATCCGGATTCAGCATATCCCATTGCATCTACTGGTGTTGCTTCTTATGCTGCTCCATCACCTGCTTTGTGCCCTGCTGCTTTATTTCGTACTGCATCTCCCGGTGCTGCATCTTTGATGCTGCATTCCCTGCAGCATCTCCTGCTTCTGCATCTTCCGTAGAATCTCCTCTTCCTGCTTCTCTTGCTGAATCTGCACCTCCTGCTGCATCATCTCTTCTACATCTCCTGCTGCAAACACTCCTGCTGCTCTATCTCCTGCTGCACCTACTGCTGCATCTCCTGCTGCATCAATTCCTACAGATCCTGCTGATGCATCTCTAGCTCTTGCATCTCCTGTTGCATCTCCTGCTGATGCATCTCCTGCTAATGCATCTCTTGCTGCTGCCTCTCCTGGTAAATGTGGTGCTGCATCTGCTACTGCAGCTCCTACTACTCCATCTAATACTGCTGCATCTGCTGCTGAATCCTCTCCTTCTGTATTTTCTGCTGCTGCATATCCTGATGCATCTCCTGCTGCTGCAAATTGTGCTGCATGCCCTTCTTCTGCATTGTCGGCTGCATCTCCTGCTGCTACATATCGTGCTGCTGCATCTCCTAAAGTATCTCCTGCTGCTGCTTCTGCTGCTGCATCTCCTGATTTGACATCTGCTGCTACATCTCCTCCTGCTGCATCTCCTGCTGAATCTACTGGTTCATCTGCTGCTGCTATTCTTCCTGCATGTTCTTCTGCTGCATCTCCCGATGCTTCGTGTGCTTTTGCATCTCCTGATTCATCTTCTGGTGTTGCATTACCTGCTTCATCTCTCCTGCATCATATCATGCTGCATCTGCTGTTGCATATCCTGCTGCTGCATCTGCTGCATTATTTGCTGCTGCTATATCTCCTGCGTCTGCATCTACTTCTACATCTCCTGATGTTGAACCTCCTTCTGCTTCATCTCTGGCTGCTGCATCTTCTGCAGCATATCTTTCTGCTGCATCTCCTGCTGTAGCATTCCTGCTGCTGCATCTTCTGCTGCATCTCTTGTTGCTGCACGTCCTGCTGTTGCATATCCCGCTGCATCTCCTCAAGAATCGGCTGCTGCATTTGCTTCTACTGCATCTCCTACTGCTGCATCTCCTGCTGACGCATCTTCTACCGCGTCTCCTGATGAAACTTCTGCTGCTGCATCTCTTTTTGCATCTTCTGCTGATGCATCTCCTGCTTCTGCAACTCCTGCTGCATCTCCTGCTGCATCTCCTTATTCTGAATCTCTTGCTTCTGCCTCTCCTTCTGCGGCATCTTCTTCTGATGGATCTCCTGCTGATGCATCTCCTGCTGAATCTGCTGCTAAATCTGCTGCTGCGTCTCCTGCGTCTGCATCTCTTTCTGCTGAATCTCCTGCTCTTTAATTCTGCCTTCTCCATGTCCTGCTGCTGCATCTTCTGCTGCATCTTCTACTGCTGCATTTCCTGCTGTATTTCCTCCTGCTGTATCTTCTGCTACATCTTTTGCTGCTGCCACTCAGCTGTTTCATATCTTTCTGCATCTCTTCTTGCTGTACCTCCATCTGCTGCATCTGATGCAGCACCTCCTGCTGCTGCATCTGCTGCTGATGCCTCTTCTCCTGAAATTGCTGCTAAATATCCTTCTGCTGCATATTCTGCTACATCTTCTGCTGATGCATCTCCTGCTGCTGCATCTTCTGCTTTATCTTGTCCTCTATCTGCTGCAGCATCTTCTGCTTCATATGCTACTGCATATCCTGCTGCATCTCCTGCTGCAGTACCGCCTGCTGCATCTCCTCCTGCTGCATCTGCTGCTGCATCTGATACTGCATCTCCTGCTTCATCTTCTGCTGCTACGTCTGCTTTTGCATCTCCTTATGCATCTATTACTGCTGCACCTCCAGAGGCATCTCCAGCTCTATATCCTGCTGCATCTCCTCCTGCTGCTTTACCTGCTCCTTCTCCTTCTCTGGTATATCCTGCTGCATCCCCTCCTATGGCATCCTCTTGCTGCTGCATCTCCTAATGCATGTCTTGTTGCTTTATCTCCTACTGCTGCATCTCCTTCTTCGTCTTCTTCTGCTGCATATCTTGCTGCTGCATCTCCTGCTGCATCTTCTGTTGCTGCATCTCCTGCTGCTGCGTCTGCTGTTACATCGCCTAATGCGTCTCCTTCTGTTGCATCTCCTAAGGCATTTCCACCTGCTTCATCTCCTGATGCTGCATCTCCTGCTTCATCTCGTTTTGATGCATATAGTTCTCCTGCATCTACTGCTGCATATCTTCCTGCTGAATCTCCTGCTGCTGCACCTCCTGCTGCTTCATCTCCTGATGCTGCGTGTGCTGCTCAATCTCCTGCATCTTTTGCTGAATCTGCTGTCGATTCATCTACTGCTGCATCTCCTGCTGCTGGATTTCCTAGTGCATCTCCTAATGCTGCATCTGCTGCTGCATCTCCTGCTGCTGCATCTCCTGATGAAATTCCTACTGCTGGATCTGCAGCATTTTCTACGGTTGCATCTCCTGCTGCTGCACTTGCTGCTAAAACTGCTGCTATGTCTGCTGCTGCATCTTCTTATTCTGCTTCTAGTTCTCTGCACCTTCTTCTCTGCATCTCCAGCTATTTCTTCTCCTGCTGCTGCATCTCCTGGTGCATTTCCTACTGCTGCATCTCCTGCATCTACTGCTGCATCTGCTGCTGATTCATCTAGTGCTGCATCTCCTGCTATATCACCTGCTTCTGCATCTCCTACTTCTGGATCTCCTCCTGCATCTCCTGCTGTGGCATATTCTGTGTCAACTTATGTTGCTGCATCTCCTGCTGTGGCATATTCTGTGTCAACTCCTGTTGCTGCATCTCGTGCTCTTTATACTTCTGATGCATCTGCAGATTCATCATATGGTGCTGCTCTCTTGCTGTCTCCCCTGCTGCTGAATCTGCTGCTGCAGCAATCCCTTCTGCATCTACGGCTGCTGCATACCCTAATTTATCTACTGCTTCTACATCATCTGCTGCATCTCCAGCTGCTGAATCTCGTTCTGCTTCATATACTGCTACATCTACTGCTGCTGCATGGCCTGCTGCATCTTCTCCTGCTGCATGTCCTGCTACAAAATTTCCTAATGCATTTCTTTCTATTTAATCTCCTAATGATGCAACTCCTATTTAATCTCCTAATGCTCATCTCCTTCTGCTGCGTATATATCTACTGCATCCACTGCGGTTTTGTCTGCTGCTGCATCTCCTGCTGCATCACCTGATGCTGCATCTCATGGTGCACTTCCTCTTACTCAATCTCTTGCTACATATCCTGCTTCTACAACACCTGATACTAAATCTCCTGCTGCATATCCTGCTGCATCCCCTGCTGCATCTCTTCTGGCTGCATCTCCTGCTCCATCTCCTGCTGCTGCATCACCTCCTGCTGCATCTCCTGCTGCTGCATCTCTTCCTGTTGCATCTTCTGCTGAATCTCCTGTTGCTTCATCTGCAGCATCTGCTGCTGATTCACATACTGCTGAATATACTACTATATATCAGCTGCTGCATCTACTGCTGCTTCACTGCTGCTACATCTCCTCCTTTCTGCAACCACTGTGGCTGTATCTCTTGATGCATCTATTGCGGCTGCATCTTCTACTGCATCTCCTTCTACTGCTTACTATTCTCTGCGTCTTCTGCTCTTCATCTCCTGCTACTGCATCCCCTGCGGCTTCATCTCCTTCTGCATATCCTGCTATAAATCTGTGACTGGATGACATTCTGCTGCATCTCTTGCATCTGCTGCTGCATCTGCTGCTACAACTCCTTCTTCTGCATCTACTACTGCTGAATCTCCTCCTGCACCTCCTGCTGCTGCATCTGCTACTTCATATCATAATGATGCATCTGTGGATTCATCTCATGATGCTACTCTCCTGCTGGATATCCTGCTGCTGAATCTCCTGCTGCTGCATCACCTGCTTCTATCTACTGCTGCTGCTGTATATCCTTCTGCATCTGCTGCTGTTGCATCTCTTGCTGCTGCATCTGCTGCTGAATTTCCTCATGTGTTTCTTGATGCTGCCTCTCCTGCTGCAGCATCTCTTGCATAATCTCTTGCTGCTGCATATGCTGGTGCTACACTTGCTGTTTCATCTCATGCTGCTGCATCTGCTGGTGTTTCACATGCTGCAGCACCTGGTGCTGCATCTCCTGCTGATACATATCATAGCGCATCTTCTTCTGCTACATCACCTGCTGCTGTATCTCCACGGTACTCTCCTGCTGTAGAATCTCCTGCTGCATCTCATGTTGCTGCACCTCCTGCTGCTGCATCTCGTGCTTCATCTCCTCCTGCCTCATCTCTTGCTTCATCTCTCGCTGGTGCATCTACTGCTGCATGACCTGCTGCTCTATATCCACCTGCTGGTACTGCTACTGCAACTCTTGCTACTTCATCTTCTGCTGCATCTCCTGATGCATCTTCTGTTGCTGTACCTCTTGCTGCATCTATTGTGGCTGCATCTCCTGCTACATCTCCTGCTGCTTATCGTTCTCTGCATCTTCTGCTCTCCATCTCCTGCTACTGCATCCCCTCCTGCTGCATATCCTGCTGCATATTCTGCAGCATCTCCTGCCGCTGCATCTCCTGCTCCATCTCGTACTGCTGCATCTGTGACTGCATCACCTTCTGCTGCATCTCTTGCATCTGCTGCTGCATCTGCTGATTATTCATCTCCTGCTGCATCTCCTGCTACATCTCTTTCTTCTGCACCTACTGCTGCTGGATCTCCTGCTGGTGCACACCTTGCTGCATCTAACTGCTTCTGCATACCCTACTTCATCTACTGCTGCTGCATCTCCTGCTGCTACATCATCTACTGCTGCATCTCCTGCGTAATCTCCTGCTGCTTCATCTCCTGCTGCTGCATCATCTACTGATGCATCTCCTGCTGAATCTCTTTCTGCTGCATTTGCAGCGCTTTCTGATTCATCTCCTGGTGATTCACATACTGCAGCATCTCCTTCAAAATCTCCTGCTGCTGCATCTTCTACTGTATCTCTTCCTGAATCTACGGCGGCTGCTTCTCGTGCTGCATATGCTTCTGCTGCTTCTCATTCAATGCATCTTCTTTTCTGCATCTCATTCCACTTCTTCCCCTGCTGATGCATCTCCTCCTGCATCTCATGCAGATGCACCTCCTTCTGCTGCATCTCCTGCTGCATCTGCTGTTGCATCACCTGCTTCTGAATCTCCTGCAGCAATCCTACTGCATCTCCTAATGATGCATATCTTACTGCTGCATCTCCCGCTTCATCTCCTTCTACTGCATCTCCTACTGCATCTCGTGCTTCATCAGCTGCTCCTGAATCCCCTGCTACATTCCTGATGCATCTCCTTATCATGCATCTCCTGGTGCTTCATCTCCTGCTGCACATCCTGCTGCTGTATTTCCTCCTGATGCATATCCTGCAGCTGCATCACCTGCTGAATCTCCTGATGCAGCATCTCATGCTTCATCTCCTTCTACTGCATAGCTTTCTGCTGCATCTACTGCTGCTTCGTCTGCTGCTGCATCTACTTCTGCAGCATCTCAGGGTGCTTCTCCTCTTGCTGAATATCCTGCTGCATATTGTGCTGCTACATGTCCTGCTACTGTATATCCTTCTGCATCTCCTGCTGCATCTCTTGCAGCTGCATCTCCTGCTTCACTTCTTCCCGCTGCATCTCATGCTCCATCTCCTGCAGATGCATCTATACTCCTGATGCATCTATTTATGCATCAATTGCTGTTGCATCTTCTGCATTTCATGCTGCATCACTTCCTGCTACATCTCCTGCTGAAACTCCTACTGATGCATTTACAGCATTTTCTGCTGCATCTGCTGCCGTTTCATATACTTCTACATCTCCTGTTACATCTCCTGCTGGTGCATCAACTGCTGCTGCATCTGCGGTTGCATCTCCTGATACTGCATCTGCTGCTACATCTGCTTCTGCTCTATCACTTGCTGCATCTATGCTGCTGAATCAACTGCTGCATCTCCTTCTGAATATGCATCTCCTGATGCATCTCCACCTGCTGCCACTCCTACTGCTGCGTTTGCTTCTGAATCTCCTGCTGCATTTCCTGCTGCTGAACCTCCTGCTTCTGCATCTCCTATTGCATCTCCTACTGCTGCATCTCTTGCTTCTTCATTTCCTGATCCTGCATCACATGCTGAAGCTCCTGTGGGATCTCCTCATACATATCCTTATGCTGCATCTTCTCCTGCTCTATCATCTGCTGCTGCATCTCCTGCTGCACCTGCTGCTACTGCATCTCCTCCTGCTGCATCAAGTGCTCCTGAATACTCTGCTGCTACATCTGCTTCTGCATCTTTTTTTGCTTTGTATCGTACTGCATCTGCTGCTGCACCTGCTGCTGCACCTGCTGCTGCTTCATCCACTGCTGCATGCCCTGCTGCTTCATTTCCTGCTGAATCTGCTGCTGCATCTGTTGCAATGGCATCTCCTGCTCTTGCATGTCCTGCTGCTGCATCTCCTGCTGCACCTGCTGCTACTGCATCTCCTCCTGCTGCATCAAGTGCTCCTGCATATCCTACTGCTACATCTCCTGCTTCTGAATCTCTTTTTCATCTCCTGCTTCTGCGTCTTCTGCTGCTGTATTACCCACTGCATCACCTCCTGCTGTGTGTCCTCCTGCAGCATCTCCTGCAGCATCTGCTTCTGAATCTCTTGCATTTGCTGCTACACCTTCTTCTGATTCATCTATTGCTTCACCTCCTGCTGCTGCATCTCCTGTTGTGTCATCCGCTGCCCTTGCATCTACTACTGCATCCGCTGGTACTGCATCTTATCCTGCCGCATGTCCTGCTACATTTTCTTGTGTATGTGCTGCTTCATGTACTGCTGTATCTCCTGCTGCCGCATCTCCTGCTGCATCTCCTGCTTCTGCATCTTCTTCTCTGCAGATCCTGCTGCTTCATCTCCTTCTGCAGAATCTCCTGCTGAATTAGCTGCTCATCTCCTGCACCTGTATCTCCTGCTGCATCTTCTGCTTCTGCATCTCCTGCTACTGCGTCTGCTGCATCATCTACTCCTGCCTCTCCTCTTTCAGCATCTCCTTCTGTATCTCGTGCTACATCTCATGAAGCTCTACCTCCTGAAGCATCTCTTCCTGCTGCATCTCCTGATGAATACGCATCTATTGATGCACCTACTGCTGCATCTCCTGATGCCTGCATCTTTTTCTGCATCTGCTGTTGAATCTGCTGTTGAATCTGCTGTTGAAACTCCTGCTGCTGCACCTCCTACTTCTGCATCTGCTTCTGCACCTCCTGTTGCTGCATCTTCTGCTTCTTCATCTCCTGCTCCTATATCTCCTGCATCATCTCCTGCTTCATGTCCTGCTTCATTTCCTGCTGCTGCATCTCCTCTTGCTGCATCTTCTGCTGCATCTGCTGCTGTATCTTCTGCTGCTGCATCTCCTGGTGCATCTCCTGCTGCTGAATCTCCTATTGCATCTCCGACTCTTGCATCTCCTGCTGCTGAATCTCCTGCATCTGCTCCTGCATCATTTGCTACTGAATCCCCTCCTGAATTCATGCTGCATCTCCTGATGCTGCGTCTCCTGATGCATCTCCTGCTGCTGAATCTCCTGCTGATGTATCTCCTGCTGATGTATCTGCTGGTGCTGCATATGCTACTGCATCTGCTGCAGGATCTCTTTCTTATGCCTCTCATGCCACATCTCCAGCCGATGCATTTCCTGCTTCTCTATATCTTGCTCAATCTACTGCTGCTGCATCTCCTGCATCTTTTGGTGCATCTGTTGTAGATTAATCTACTTCTGCATCTCCTGCTGCTTCACCTTCTGATTTTTGATGTCCTCCTGTGTCAACTGATGCTCCATCTGCTGCTGCTGCATACACTTCTGCATCTACTGCTGCTGCATCTCCTGCTGCATCTCCTGCTGAATGTGCTTCTGTATCTGCTGAGTCTTAATCTCCTGCTGCTGAATCTCCTGCTTCTGCATCTTCTGCTGAATGTGCTGCTAATATGCTGCTGCATCTTGTGCTGATGCATCTCCTGCTGCTGTATCTCCTGCTTCTGCATCCTCTGTTTCATTTACTACTGCTGCATGCGCTGCTACAACTTCAGTTGCTGAATTTACTTCTGCTGCATCTGCTGCTGTATCACCTGCTACTGAATCCCCTGCTGCATTCCTGTTCCATCTCCTGCTGCTGCATCTCCTGCTGCTGTATCCCCTGCTGCATCTCCTACTGCTGCACCACCTGCTATTGAATCCTGCTGTACCTCCTAATGCTGCATCTCCTGCAGCTGTATCTCCTGATGCATCTCCTGCTGAATCTCCACCTGCTGCTTCATCTCCTGATCTGCTGCTGCATGTGCTGCTACATCTCCTGCTGCTGAATTTACTTCTGCTGCATCTGCTGCTGCATCTATTGCTGCTGCATCCTCTGCTGAAACTCTTGATGCTGAATCTTTGTTTGCAACTACCTCTGATGCATCAGCGGATTCATCTGATGATGCATCTCCTTCTGTTGAATCTGCTGCTATTGCATACTGCTGCTTCATACCCTTCATCACTACTGCTGTTGCAATACCTTCTGATTCTCCTGCTGCTACGTCTCCTACTGAATATCCTGCTGCTGCATCTCCTGGTGCTATATCTTTTGCTTATAATTCTCCTGCTGCTGCATCTCTTACTGAATCTGCTGCTGCATCTACTGCGGCAGCATATCCTGATTCTGCATCTCCTGCTACTGCATCTCCTAATGCATCTCCTGGACCTTAATCTCCTGCTTTTGCATCTCCTGCTTTATCTCCTTCTGATGCATAGCTTCCTGCCGCATCTACTGCTGCTTCGTCTGCTGCTGCATCTCCAGCTGCATCTCCTACTACTGCATCTCAGGGTACATCTCCTCTTGCTCAATCTCCTGCTCCATATCATGGTGCTATATCTCCTGCTACTGCATCACCCTCGGCATCTCCTGCTACATCTCTTGTGGCTGCATTTCCTGCTGCTTTGTCTGATGCTGTAAATCCTGCTCTTTTCCTGATGCGGAATCTCCTGCTGCACCTACGTCTGCATCTCCTGCTGCTTCATCTGCTGCATCTGCATCATCAGGATATTCTGAAGGAGATGCAGCCTTAGGAGATGCAGCAGGATTTTCAGCAGGAGATACGGGAGGAAATGCAGCAGTAGATACAGTAGGAGATGAAGAAGCAGGAGACGCAGAACCAGAGGCAATTGGAGATACAGCAGCAGATACTGCATGAGATGCAGCAGGAGGAGATGAAGCAGCAGCAGAATCAGCAGGAGGTGAAGCAGAAGCAGTAGCAGGAGATGCAGCGCAAGATGCATCAAAGTTGCTGCAGAATATGCAGCAGGATATATAGCAGCAGCAGATGCAGGAGTAAAAGATGCAGCAGTAGATGCAGCAGGAATTGCTGGAGGAGGTGATACAGAAGCAGGGGATGCAGCTAAGGTGATTGAAAAGTGGATGCAGCAGGGTATGCTGTAGCAGATGCAGCAGGAGATACAGCAGCAAGTACATATTCAGCAGTAAATTGAGCAGGAGATGCAAGAGGATATGCAGCATCAGAGATGTAGCAGGAGATTCAGCGAGAGATGCAGCAGCAGATTCAGCATCAGGAGATGGAGCCGCATAGGCAGTTTCAGCAGGAGATGCAGCAGCAAAAAATGTAGCAGGAGATGGTACTGGATATGCAATAGCAGGAGATGAGGCAGCAGATGCACCAGATGGAGATGCAGCAGGAGACACTGTAGGCTCTTAAATTTTGAAGTGACGATTTAATAGCCATTCTGACGTTACAGAACACAAGACTAGACTGAAAGTTCTACAAGTCTTGCTTTGCAGTAAAAGAGCTATAAGAGAAAAGGTTCAGCAACAGCATCATTCCATGCTAGCATCTTCCATGCGGGGAATTACTCACTTTTCCTAAAGAGCCTTCGTAGGCGCAGTTAAATCACAAGTCCATAATCTATACTAAATGTCCTGTTAGTAGTGCTTCGCAGCTTGCAGTGAAAGCGCTTCCAAAGAAGACTAACGAGAGCCAGTATTTGATCGTAGCAGCTTCTCGGAGATACTTGTTCTGAACTACTTGAAATTTGATTGGCAGTGAAAGCGCTGTATGGGAACACTTTCAGAACGTTCATCATTCCATGCTAGAATCTTCCCTTTGGGAGTTACTCACTTTTCCTAAAGCACCTTCCTAGGCGAAGATAAGTCACAATTCAGTACCCTACACTAAAACGGTCCATAAGTCTTGCTTAGCCACTGGCAGTGAAAGCGCTTCCAAGGAAGAATCAACCTAAAGCCAGCATTTGATGGTAGCATCTTCCCTGCGGCCGTAATTCAATTTTCCTAAAGCGGCTTAATAGACGCAGTTAAGTCGCTATTCAGTACCCTATACTAAAACGGTCCTTAAGCCGTGCTTTGCTGCTTGCAGTGAAATCTCTCCACAACAGTCTCTTACGAGAGCCAGCACTTGATCGTAGCATCTTTCCCTCAGGTGCGTGTGCTATACTCTCTGAAATTTTGAAGTGACGCTTCAATAGCAATTCTGATGTTACAGTACACAAGTCTACACTGAAAGCTCTACAAGTCTTGCTTTACCGAAAAAGCAATCTAAGAGAAGACCTTCAGAAGAAGCAGCTTTCCATGCTAGCGTCTTCCCTGCGGTCATATTTCCATTTTCCTACAGTGCCGTAATAGGCGTAGTTAAGTCAGTACCTTACACTAAATCGTTCTGATAGTCGTGCTTTCCACGTTGCAATGAAAGAGCTTCCACAGAAGACTCTAACGAGAGTCGCGCTTTTCAGCTTGCAGTGCAAGTGCTTCAGGAGAAGATTCAAACGAAAGCCAGCATTTGATTGTAGCAGCTTCCCTGCGGTTCTTGTGCTGAAAGCTCTTAATTTTTGGAGTGACACTTTATTTGCCATTTATATGTTACTGTACGCAAGCTTATACTGATAGTTCTACAATTCTTGCTTTGTAGTGAAAGCGCTCTAAAAGAACACATTGAGAAACAGCAGCATTTCTTGCCAGCTTCTTCCCTGCGGGATTTACTCGCTTTTCCCTAAAGCGCTTTAATAGGCGCAGTTAAGTCACAATTCAGTACCCTACACTAAAACTGTCAGCTACTCGTGCTTTGCAGCTTGCAAGTGCAAGCGCTTCAAGAGAAGACTCAAACGAAAGCCAGCATTTGATGGTAGCAGCTTTCCTGCCGTACTTGTCCTGAACGATTTTAAAGTTTGAAGTGGCGTTTTAATAACAATTCTGATGCTGCAGTACAGAAGCCTAGACTGAAAGGTCTTCAAGTCTTGCTTTACAGAAAAAGCACTCTAAGAGAAGACATTCAGAAGCAGCATCATTCCATGCTAGCATCTTCCCTTCAGGACTTAGTCACTTCTCCTAAAGCGCCGTCCTAGGTGAAGTTAAGTCACAATTCAGTAATGTACACTAAAACGGTCCATAAGAAGTGCTTTGCAGCTTGCAGTGAATGCTCTTTCACAGAAGACTCTTAACGAGACCCAGCATTTGATCGCAGCAGATCTCATGCTGCTACATCTCCTGATGTACCTCATTCTGAATAGTCATCTCCTGCAGCATCTCCTCCTGCTGCATCTGCTTCTGCTGCATCTCCTTCTACGTCTCCTGCTGCTGCATCCTCGGCTTCATCTCCAGCTGCTGCATCTCCTGATGCTGTGTCTTCTGCTGAATCTACTGCTGCCGCTGCATCTGCTGCTGATGCATCTCATGCTTCTGCATATTCTTTTCATGTATTTCTGATACATCTCCCTCTTCTGCCTCTCCTACTCCTACATCTCTGCTGCTGCATCTGCTTCTGCATTTCCTGATCCTGCTTCTCCTGATGCATCTGCTGCTGCATCTCCTGCAGCATTTTCTATTGCTTCAACTCCAGATGCTGCATCTCCTACTGCATCTGCTGGTACTGCAACTTATCCTGCCATATCTCCTGTTCTGTATCTGTGCATCTGCTGCTTCATGTACTGCTGTATCTGCTGCATCTCCTGCTGATGTGTCTGCTGTTGCATCTTCTGCTGCGTCTGCTGTTACATCTGCTGCATCTCCTGCTGCTGCGTCTTCTTCTCTGCAGATCCTGCTGCTTCATCTCCTGCTGCTTCATCTCCTGCTGAATCCGCTGCTCATCTCCTGCAGCTGTATCTCCTGCAGCTGTATCTCCTGCTGCTGCATCTCCTGCTGAATATGCATATCCTGCTGCGTCTCCTGCTGCTGCATCCCCTGTTGCTCTGTCTTTTGCTCTATCTCTTGCTTCATCTGCTGCTGCTACATCTCCTTCTGCATCTGCTGCTGCTGTATCTCCTGCTGCTGCTGTATCTCCTACTGCTGAATCTTCTGCTGCATCTCATGCTGCTTCTCCTGCAGCTGCATCTCCTCCTGCTAAATCTCCTGAAGCTGCTGGCACCTCTCCTGCTGCATCTCCTGCTGCATCTCTTCCTGCATCTCCTCCGGCTGCATCTGCTGGTGCATATCCTGCTGTTCTGACTCCTGCTGCATTTCCTGCTGCATCTCCTACTGCTGGATCTCCTCCTGCATCTCCTGATGGTGAATCTGATGCTGCATCTCGTTCTGCATCATCTCCTGATGCATCTCCTGCTGCTGAAACTCCTGCTGCTGAATACACTGCTGCATCTTCTGCTGATGCATCTCCTGTGTCATGTCCTGCTGCTGCATTTTCTACTGAGACTCTCGCTGATTTTCCTCCTCCTGCATTACATGCTGCATCTCCTGCTGCTGCAACTCCTGCTGCATCTCCTGCTTCAAAACCTCCTGGTACGTCTCCTGCTGCTGCATAATCTCGTGCTGCATCTCCTGCTGCTGCAGTACCTGCTGTATCTTCTGCTGTATCTCCTGTTGCTGCATATCCTGCTACTGTATATACTGCTGCATTTCCTGCTTCTTCATCTCCTGATCTGCTGCTGCATCCATTACTGCTGAATTTACTACTGCTGCATCTGCTGCTGCATCACCTGCTACTGAATCCCTTGCTGCATTCCTGTTGCAACTCCTGCTGATGCACTTCCTGCTGCTGTATCACTTCCTGATACATCTGCTGCAGCATCTCCTGCTGCTACATCACCTGCTGCTGCATCTCTTGCTGCTGCATCTTCTTCTCTGCATGTCCTGCTGCTTCATCTTTTGCTGCAGAATCTCCTGCTGAATCGGCTGCTCATCTGCTGCTGCTGTATCTCCTGCTGTATCTCCTGCTTCTGCATCTTCTACTCTGCATCTCCTGTTGCTGCAACTCCTGCTGCAGAATCTCCTGCTGCTGCACCTGCGGCTGAATCTCCTGCTCCTGCGTCTGCTGCGCCATCTACTCCTGCCTCTCCTCCTACAGCACCTTCTTCTGTATCTCGTGCTACATCTCATGATGCTGTACCTGCTGAAGCATCTCTTCCTGCCGCATCTCCTGAGGAATATGCATCTATTGATGCATCTGCTGTTACTTCTCCTGTTGTTGCATCTCCTTCTGCATCTGCTGTTGAATCTGCTGTTGAAACTCCTGCTGCTGCACCTCCTACTTCTGCATCTGCTTCTGCAGCTCCTGTTGCTGCATCTTCTGCTTCTTCATCTCCTGCTCCTGAATCTTCTGCTGCTGTATCTCCTGCTTCATCTCCTGCTGGTGCATCTCCTGATGCATTTCCTTCTTAATCTGCTGCTGCTTCTACTGCTCTTTCGACTCCTGCTCTTGTATCTCCGTCTACAGCTCCACCTTCTGCATATCCTGCATTATCTCATGCTGCTGCATCTCATGCTGCTGCATCTGCTGAAGATTGCTGGAGATGCAGCAGCACGAGATGCAGCAGGAGATAAACAGCAGAAGATACAAAAGGAGATGCAGCAGCAGCAGAAGTTGAAGCAGGAGATGAAGTAGAAATGCAGAAGCAAATGCAGCAGGAAATGCAGCAGGATGAGATGCAGCAGGAGATACATTAGCAGATGCAGCAGCAGATTAAGGAGATGCAGCAGCAGGACATGCAGCAGAAGATGCAGCAAAAGGACATGCAGCAGAAGATGCAGAGGCAGCAGATGCAGCAGCAATATATGCTGCAGCAGATGCATCAGGAGATGCAGATTCAGTAGGAAATGTAGCAGCAGGAGATGCAGATTCAGTAGGAAGTGTAGCAGCAGAAGATGTTGCTGCAGATGACACAGCAGGAGGAGATGCAGCAGGAAATGCTGCAGGAGGAGATGCAGGAGGAGATGCAGCAGAAGGAAATGCAGCAAGATATGCAGCAGAAGGAAATGCAGCAAGATATGCTGCAGGAGGAGATGCAGCAGGTAATGCAGCAGGAGGAGATGTAGTAGGATATGAAGCAGGAGATGCAGCAGCAGGAGATGCATCAGGGGATGCATATTCAGCAGTAGATTCAGCGAAAATTCGGAAGGAGATGCAGCAGCTGGAGATTCAGCAGGAGATGCAGCAGTAGATGAAGCAGAAGCGTATGCAGCAGCAGATGCACCAGATGGAGCAGAAAGAGATGCAGCAGGGGATGAAGACCAGATGCAACAGGAAATGTAGCATCAGGAGATGCATCCGCAGATGCATAAGCAGAGGATGCACCAGGAGATACAGAAGCAGGAGATGAAGCAGCAGATGCAGCAGCAGGAGATGCAGGAGGACATCAAGTAGCAGGAGATTTAGCAGGAGATGCAGCAGTACATGAAACAGTTCCTGCTGTTGCATCTCCTCTCCGCATCCTGATAATGCATCTCCTGTTGATTCTTCTCTTTCTGATGCATCTTTTGCTGCATCTCCTGCTACTGCATCTCCTGCTACTACATTTCCTGCTGAATCTGCTTATGCATCTCCTGCTGCTGCTTCTCCTGCTGCATATCTTTCTGCTGCATCTCCTGATGAATATGCATCTCCAACTGCATCTCCTGCTGCTTCGCCTCCTGGTTCTGCATCTCCTGGTACATCTGCTGCTGCTGCATCTCCTGATGTGTCTTCTACTTCTGCATCTCCTGCTGCTTCATCTCCTGCTGCTGTATCTGCTACTCCACCTGCTGCTGCTGCACTTCATGCTGCTGCATCTAATTTTCTGCATCTACTTCACTTCATCTCTTTCTGCTGAATCTCCTGCTGTATCTGATGCTGCATCATCTCCTGCTGCTGTGTATCCTGCTGCATCTCGTCCTGCTGCGTCTCCTGCTGCATCTCCAGCTGCTTCATCTCCTGCTGCATTTCCTGCCGCTGCATCTCTTGCTGCATCTCCTGCTGCATATACTTCTGCTTCATCTCCTAATGAATTTCCTGCTGCTCTATATCCTACTTCATCTTGGCCTGCTGCATCTCCTGATGCTGCATGTTTTTCTGCATCTCCTCCTGCTGCATCTGCTGCTGCATCCTCTTCTGGTACATCTCCTGCAGCATCTCTTGCTGCTGAAGCTCATGATCCTGCATCTTCTGCTGCGTAATTCCTGGTGCTTCATTACCTGCTGCATATCTTCCTTTTACATCTCCTGCTACTGCATCTCCTGCTGCTGCATCTCCTGCTGCTGCATCTGCTGCAGCATCTCTTGTTGATACAAGTCCTGCTGAATCTACATCTCCTGCTGCATCTACTGTGGCATCTCTTTCTGATGAATCTCCAATTCATCTCCTGCTGCATTGCTGATGCATCTGCTGCTGATGCATCTCCTGCTGCTTTATGAACTGCTGCTGTATATCCTGCTGCACATCTCCTGGTGTTGCTTCTCCTGCTGCTTCATCTCTGGATCTCCTGCTGCTATATTTCGTACTGCATCTCCCGGTGCTGCGTCTCTTGATGCTGCATTCCCTGCAGCATCTCCTGCTTCTGCATCTTCCATAGAATCTCCAGGTCCTGCTTCTCTAACTGAATCTGCATCTCCAGCTGCATCATCTCTTCTACATCTCCTGCTGCGAAATCTCCTGCTATTATATCTCCTGCTGCACCTACTGCTGCATCAATTCCTACATCTAATGCTGCTGCATCTCCTGCTGCTGTATCTCCCAGCTGTTGCATTTCCTGCTGCTGCATCTCCTGCTACTGCATACACAGCTGCTGCATCACCCGATAAATGGGGTGCTGCATCTGCTACTGTACCTCCTCCTCCTTCATCTAATACTTCTGTATCTCCCGCTGCAATTCTTGCTGCTTCATCTCCAGCTGCATATCTTGATGCTGTATGTGTTTCGGATGCATTTCCTACTTCTTTATTAACGCTGCTGAGTCTGCTCCTTCTTCATATCATGCTGTATCTCCTACTGCATCTCCTTCTTCTGAATCTCCTGCTGCATCTGCTGCTGAATATGCACCTCCTGCTGCACATCCCGCTGCTGTATCACCTGCTGTGTGTTATGATGCTGCACTTCCTGCTGCTGCAATTCTTCTGCATCCACTGCTGCATTTGCTGCTGCATCTCCTGCTGCACATAATGTAGCTGCATCTCCTGCTCCTGCATCTCCTATTGCATCATCTCCTGCTGTAACTGCTTCTGCATCTCCTGCATCATCTGCTGCTGAATCTCTTTCTGCAACTGCTGCATCACCTGCTACTGCTGCATCTTCTTCTGCATCTGCTGCTTCATCTGCTACTGCTGCTGTATCTCCTGCTTCATCTCCTGCGTCTCCATTTACTTCTACATTTCCCGATGCTGAACCTCCTTCTGTTTCATCTCCGGCTGCTGCAGTTTCTGCAGCATCTCCTGAAGCTGCGGTTCCTGCTGCTGCATCTTCTGCAATATATCCTGCTGCTGCATCTCCTGCAGGACCTCCTGCTGCATCATCTACTGCAGTAGATGAAGCAGTTGATGCAGCAGCAGGAGATTCAGCAGCAGGATATCCAGCAGGACAGTAACATCGTGAGATGAATCCACAGATGTATCAGAAGGATATGAAGTGGCAGATGCAGCAGCAGGAGATGCAGGAGGAGATCCAGCAGCAGTAGATGCAGAAGAAGGAGTTGTAGCAGCAGATGCAAGAGATGCAGCAGAATGTCATCCAGTCGCAGAGGCAGCAGTAGGAGATGCAGCAGGAGATGAAGCCGCAGGGGATGCAGTAGCAGGAGATGCAGTAGGAAGATATGCAGCAGGAGATGAAGCCACAGGGGGTGCAGTAGCAGGAGATGCAGAGCTGAAGATGCAGAGAATAATAAGCAGCAGAAGGAGATGCAGCCGCAATAGATGCAGCAGAAGATGCAGTTGCAACGGATTCAGAAAGAGATACAGCTGCAAACGATGCAGCAGCAGATTCAGCAGGAGGAGATGTAGCAGCAGATTCAGCAGCAGTAGATGCAGAAGCAGGATATATAGTAGTATATTCAGCAGTATGTGAATCAGCAGCAGATGCTGCAAACGCAGTGACAGGACCTTTCATTGCAAGGCAAGACTTGTAGAACTTTCAGTCTAGGCTTGTGTACTGTAACATCAGAATGGCTCTTAAATCGTCACTTCAAAATACTTGAGCGTTCAGCTCAAGTACACCAGGGAAGGTGCTAAGATCAAATTGTAGCTCATGTTATCATTTTCTCTTGAAGCGCTTTCTCTGCAATCCCTGAAGCACGACTCATAAACAGTTTTAGTATAAGTTTCTTAATTAACTGCTCCTATTAATCGAATGCAGCAGCAGGAGATGCAGTAGGAGATGCATCAGAAGATGCATCAGCAAGAGATGAAGAACCAAGAGATTCAGCAATAGATGTAGCAGTAGGAGATTACGCAGGACATGCTACAGCAGGAGGTGCAGTAGCAGGAGATGCAGCAGGAGTTGCAGCATCAGATGAAGCAGCAGGAGATGCCGCAGCAGGAGATGAAGTAGGACATATAGAAGCAGGAGATGATGCAGGAGAAGATGCAGCAGGTAATGCAGAAGCAGAAGACGCAGCAGGGGATTCAGCAGCAGGGGATTCAGCGGCAGGATAGTAGCATCATAAGATGAATTCGCCGATGCATCAGAAGGAGCTGCAGCAGGAGATGCAGAAGCGTGAGATGCAGGAGGAGCTGTTTCAGCAAGAAATGCAGCTTGAGATGGAGCAGGAGATGCATCAGCAGGAGATGCAGCACAAAGAGATGCAGCAGGAGATGAAGTAGCACCTGCAGCAGCAGATGCAGCATTAGGAGATGCAGAAGCAGTATATGAAGCAGCAGATGCAGCAGGAGGAGATGCAGCAGCAGGAAATACAGCAGGAAGAGATGCAGGAGTTAATGCAGCAGCAGGAGTTGAAGCAGGATATGCATCAGCAGGAGATGCAGCAGGAGGAGATGCAGGAGATGCAGGAAGATATGCAGAAGCAGATGCAGCAGCAGGTGCAGCAGCAGTAGATGCAGCAGCAGGAGATGAAGCAGCAGATAAAGCAGAAGGAGATGTAGCAGCAGGAATTGCAGCAGGAGGAGATGTAGCAGCAGGAATTGCAGCAGGAGGAGATGCATCGTGTGATTCTGCAGCAGGAGGGTATGCGGGAGATACAGTAGCTGGTGTTGTAACAGAAGTAGATGCAGTATGATATGCAGCAGCAGGAGATGCAGCAGCAGGTTCAGCAGCAGATGCAGCACCAGCAGATGCAGCGGCAGGAGATGAAGCAGGAGATAAAGCTGCAGGAGATGCAGCATTAGAAGATGCATCAGGACATGCATCAGCAGACACAGCAGCAAGAGATGCACCAAAAACATATACAGAAGGATATGCAGCAAGAGTAGATGAAGCAGCGGATGCAGCAGCAGGAGGTGAAGCAGCAGGAGATCCAGTAGGAGAGTAGCATCATGAGATGAATATGCAGATGCATCAGGAGGATATGAAGCAGCAGATGCAGAAGCAGGAGATGCAGGAGGAGGTCCAGCAGCAGTAGATGAGAAGAAGGAGATGTAGCAGGAAATGTAGCAGTTGATAAATCAGCAGCAGATGCAGTAGCAGATGCCAGAGATGCAGCAGCAGAGTATGTATCAGGAAATGCAGCAGCAGGAGATGCAGCAGCACACGGAGCAGCATTAGATACAGCAGCCGGATATGCAGCAGAATGTGAAGCAGCAGCAGATGCAGCAGCAGATGCAGCAGCAAATGCTGCAGATGCATCAGGTGGAGATTCAGCAGGAGATGCAGCAGGAAGAGATTAAGCAGCAGGAGATGAAGGAGGAGGGCTGCATCAGCAGGAGATGCAGCCGGAAGAGATGCAGCCGGAGATGCAGCAGGATATGTGGAAAGAGATTCAGTAGCAGGTGATGTAGCAGAAGGATATGTAAACAGATACTGAGTAAGAGGACATGCACCATGAGATGCAGCATCAGGAGATGCAGCAGCAGATGAAGCAGCAATATATGCAGCAGCAATATATGCAGCAAGAGATGAAGCAGGAGATGCAGCATTAGGAGATAAAGCAGAAGGAAAGGTACTAGGTGATACTGGTATAAAGCAGAAGATGCAGCAGGAATTACAGCAGCAGAAGATTAAGCGGGAGAGGGGCATCATGAGATGAATCTGCTGATGCACCATAAGAAGTTGCAGGAAGGAGATGCGGCAGCAGGGTCTTCAGCAGTAGATACAGTAGCAAGAGATGCAGGAAGAGATCCAGCAGGATGAGATAAAGTAGCAGGATATGCAGCAGGAGATGCAGCAGGAAGAGATTTAGCAGGAGATGCATCATGCTTTGCAGCAGCAGGAGGTGAAGCGCCAGGAGATGCAGCAGCAGGAAATGCAGGAGGAGATGCAACAGGATGAGATACAGCAGCAGGAGATGCAGTATCAGGAGATGCAGCAGGAGAGGCATCATGATTTAAAGCAGCAGGAGATGCAACAGAGGATGCAGCATCAAGACATGAAACAGGAAGGTAGCAGACTATTCAGTAGCAAATGATGCAGCAGCAGATGCAGCAGCAAATACAGCATAAGAAGATGCAGCAGCAGAAGATGTAGCAGGACATGCAGCAGCAGTAGATGAAACAGAGAATGCAGCAGCAGCAGGGGATGCAGCAGCAGGAGATGTAGCAGTAGATGCACCAGCAGGAGATTCACAAGCACGAGATGCAGAAGGAGATACAGTAGCAGGAATTATAGCAGTAGGATATGCAGCAGGAGATTGAGCAAGAGGAGATGTACCATGAGATGCTGCATCTGGAGATGCAGCAGCATACGAAGCAGCAGTAGATTGAGCAGCAAGACATGTATCAGAAGGAGATGAAGCAGGAGATGTAGTAGGAGGAGATGCAGCAGCAGGAGATGCAGCATTATATTCAGCAGAAGAGGCAGCACGAGAGATGTAGTAGGAAATGCAGTACTAGGAGTTGCAGCAACAGGATATCCAGCAGAAAAAGATACAGCATTAGATACAGCAGGCGATAAAGCAGCAGGAGACACAGTAGGAGACACAGCTGTAAGAGATGCAGCAGAAGATGCAGCAGCAGGAGATGCAGCAGGATCTGAAGCAGCAGATGCCACAGCAGATGCAGTAGCAGGAGATATAACAAGATATTCAGTAGGAAATGCATCAGTAGGAGATATAGCAGGAGGTGCGTGATCAGGATATGCAGCATTAAGAGGTACAGCAGCAGGAGATGCAGAAGGAGCTGAAGCAGAAGGAGCTAATAGCAGCAGATGCAGCACGAGATGCAGAAGGAGGAGATGCAGCAACAAGTGATGCAGAAAGAGATGCAGCAGTATGGAGATGAAGCAGCAACAGATGCAGATGGAGATGCAGCAGTAGCATATTAGGCAGCAGGAGATGAAGCAGCAGACACAGCAGGATATTCAGCAGCAGACACAGCAGCAGGAGATGCAGCAAGAGCTTTAGCAGGAGATGCAGCAGGAGATGCAACAGCAGCAGGAGATTCAGCAAGAGATACAGAAGGATATGCACCAGAAGGATTTCAAGCCGCAGATGCATCAGCAGGAGATGTAGAAGCAGGAGATAAAGCAGAAAGGGATACAGCAGCATGAGATGCAGCCGAAGCAGAAGCAAAAGCAGATTCCTCACATAATGCAGCAGGATGTGCAGCAGCAGGAGATGCAGCAGCAGGATATGCAGAAGAGGATGCAACAGGACCTGTAGCAGGAGCTGCAGCAGTAAGTTATGCAGGAGCATGGGATGCAGCAGGAGGAGATGCAGTAGCAGCAGATGCAGCAGGAGATGCAGCAGGAGAAGATAGAGTAGGAGAATATGCAGCATAAGGATATGCATCAGGAGGTTCCACATAAGCTTCAGCATGTGGTGCAGGATCAGGAAATGCAGAATCAAGAGATGCAGCAGAAGGAGATGCAATAGATGTAGAAGCAAGAGATGCAGCAGTAAATTCAGCAGGAGATGAAACAGGAGGAGATGCAGTAGGAAATGCAGCAGGAGGCGATGCAGCCACAGGAGATCTAGCAGAAAGAGATTCAGCAAGGGGATGCAGAAAGAGATAGAGCAGCAAGAAATGGAGCAGGAGATGCAGCCGTAGGAGATGCAGCCGTAGGAGATGCAGCAGGATCTACATCAGCAGAAAATGCAGCATCAGGAGATGAAGCATGAGCTGAAAAAGCAGATGATGCAGGAGATGCAGCAGCGGGAGATATAGAAGAAGATTCAGCAGGAGATGCATCAGCAAATAATACAGCAGGAGATAAAGCAGGAAATGCAGCAGGAGGTGCAGCAAGAAATGCAGCAGGAGATGCAGAAGCAAACGCAGCAGGAGTAGCAACAGGTGGAGATGCATAAGGATATGCATCTCGTGCTTCATCTCCTCCTGCTGAAACTCCTGCTTCATCTCTTGCTACTGCACCTACTGCATCTGCTGCTGCATCTGCTACTACATCTCCTGCTGCTCTATATCCTCCTGCTGGTTCTCCTACTGCACCTCTTGCTACTTCATCTTCTGCTGCATCTCCTGATGCATCTTCTGTTGCTGTATCTCTTGCTGCATCTATTCCATTAGCATCTCCTGCTGCACCTTTTGCCGCTGCTTCTTATGCTTCTCTTCAGCAAGAGATGCATGATGAGCATATGCAGCATTAAGAGATGCAGCAGTAGATGCAGCACGAGATGCAGCCACGGGAGATGCAGTAACAGGTGATGCAGAATAGAGATGCAGCAGAATGGAGATGCAGCAGAATGGAGATGCAGCAGCAACAGATGCAGCAGGAGATGCAGCAGCAGCAGATTAGGCAGCAGGAGATGCAGCACCAGGTGCTGCAGGATAATCAGCAGCAGACACAGCAGCAGGACATGCAGCAAGAGCTGTAGCAGGAGATGCAGCAGGAGATAGAGTGGGATATGCAGTAGCAAGAGATGCAGAAGGAGATGCAGCAGCAGGAGATGCAACAGCAGCAGGAGATTCAGCAAGAGATGCAGAAGGAGATGCACCAGAAGGATTTCAAGCTGCAGATGCATCAGCAGAAGATGCAGAAGAAGGAGATGAAGCAGAAAGGGATACAGCAGCAGGAGATGCCGCAGGAGGAGATGCAGCAGCACATGCCGAGGAGGAGGTGCATCAGCATGAGATGCAGCCGAAGCAGAAGCAACAGCAGATTCCTCACATAATACAGCAGGATGTGCAGCAGCAGGAGATGCAGCAGCACGATATGCAGAAGAGGATGCAACAGGACCTGCAGCAGGAGCTGCAGCAGCAAGTTATGCAGGACCATGAGATGCAGCAGAAGGAGATGCAGTAGCAGCAGATGCAGTAGGAGATACAGCAGAAGGAGATGCAGTAGCAGCAGATGCAGCAGGAGATACAGCAGAAGGAGATGCAGCAGCAGGAGATTCAGCAGCAGACACAGCAGCAGGAGATTCCGAAGCAATCGCAGCAGTAGAAGTGGCAGCAGGTGGAGATGCATCAGAAGATGCATATTCAGAAGGAGATGCAGCAGGAGATTCAGCAGGATATGCAGAAGGAGGAGATGATGCAGCAGACGCAGCAGCAGGAGAGGAAGCAGCAGAAGACGCAGCAGTAGTAGATGCAGGAGGAGGAGGAGGAGATTCATCAAGAGGTGCATATTCAGGAGGAGATGCATCGGGAGATGTAGCAGGCTATGTAGCAGCATGAGATGCCGCAGGAGATGCAGGAGGAGATTCAGCAGCAGGAGATGCAAGAGCAGGAGATGCCGCCGCAAAAATGCAGCAGCATATTAAGCAGCAGATTCATCAGGAAATGCAGTAGCAGGATATGCAGCAGCAGATTCAGCAGCAAATGCCACAGGAGACGCAGCAAAATGAGATGCAGAGGCAGATGCAGTAAGATATGCAGATTAAGCAGGAGATGCAGATTAAGCAGTAGATGCAGCAGGATGTGATGCTTCAGAAGATACAGCATCAGGAGACGAGCAGGAGTTTGGGCAGGAGATGCAGTAGGAGGAGAGGCAGGAGGAGATGATGCAACAGACGCAGCAGCAGCAGATGCAGATACAGGAGATGAGGAAGGAGATGCATAAGTAGAAGATAGAGCAGGAGATGCAGCAGCAGAATATTCCGCAGCAGGAGATTCAGCAGGAGATGCTGCAGGAGATGCAGAGAATGGGGATGAAGCAGCAGGAGATGCAGCTGCGAGAGATGCAGCAGTAGATGCAGATTCAGCAGGAGATTCATCAGCAGGAGATGCTGCAACAGATTCACAGTAGGACATACAGGAGCAGGAGATGCAGCAGGAGATATAGAAGGAGATTCAGCAGCAGGAGATGTAGTAGGAGATGCAGCAGGAGATACATCAGCAGGAATTGTAGCAGGAGATTCTACAGCAGGAGATGCAGGATGAGATTCTATAGAAGAAGATACAGCAGGAGATAGAGCATGAGATGCATCAGGAGATGAAGTATCAACATATGCATCAGCAGTTACAGCAGGAAGTGCAGCAGGAGATTCAGCAGAAGATGTAACAGCAGGAGATACAGGTGCAGATGCATTCAGCAGGATATGCAGCTGAAATGCAGAAGCACTAGATGCATCAGTAGAAGATTGAACAGCAGATGCAGCAGGAAATGGAGATGCTTCTGCAGATGCATCCGCAGATGCATGAGCAGAGGTTGCAGGAGGAGATGAAGCAGCAGGCTATACAGCAGCAGGATATGAAGCAGCAGAGGCAGCAGCAGGAGCTGCAGAAGCAGATGCAGAAGTACGAGGTGCAGCAGCAGGAGTTTCAACAGCAGATGCAGAAGGAGATGCAACAACAGAGGCATCAATAGATGCATATTCCTCAGGATATGTGGCAGGAAGAGATGCTTCAGCAGGTACAGCTTCATGAGATATAGCATGAAATACAGAAGAAGGTGCTGAAGGATGAGAGGCAGGAGTAGATGGTGCAGCAGACACAGTAGCAGGAGATGCAGCAGCAGTAGATGCAGCAGGAGATTCTGCAGCAGGAGTTGCAGCAGCAGCAGATGCAGAGAAGAAGATGCAGAAGCAGGAGATGCAGCAGCAGCAGAAGATACAGCAGTACATGACGCAGCAGATGCACAAGAAAATGGAGGAGGAGATGCAGCAGCAGGAGAGGCACCGTGTAATTCAGCAGGAGATGCAGCAGGAGGAGATGGATCAAGCAATGGAGTAGGAGGAGATGCAGCAGCAGGACATGCAGCAGCAGGACATGCAGCAGCAAGAGATGCAACAGGAGATTGCAGCAGGAGTTAGAGCAGCAGGAGAGGCAGCAGCAGATGTAGCTACAGGACATGCAGCATGAAATGCATCA
Organism: Clamator glandarius; assembly: GCA_033459285.1. NCBI lineage: Eukaryota > Metazoa > Chordata > Aves > Cuculiformes > Cuculidae > Clamator > Clamator glandarius. The sequence continues at coordinate 435,154 of JAUNZM010001004.1, forward strand.
GCAGATGCAGGAGGAGGCATAGCAGGGGGAGAGGCAGCAGAAGGACATGCAGCAGCAAGAGATGCAACAGGAGATTGCAGCAGGTGTTAGAGTAGCAGGAGAGGCAGCAGCAGATGTAGCCACAGGAGATGCTGCATGAAATGCATCAGCAGATGCAGGAGGAGGCATAGCAGGGGGAGAGGCAGCAGAAGGACATGCAGCATGAGATGCAACAGCATGATATGCAGCAGCAGGTGCAGCAGCAGTGGATGCAGCAGCTGGAGATAAAGCAGGAGATTCAGCAGCAGGTGGTGCAGAGGCAAGAGATGAAGCAGGAAATGCAGCAGCGGGGGAAGCAATAGCAGGAGATGCAGAGAATAAGATGCAGAGAAAGTGAAGCAGCAGAAGGAGATGCAGCAGTTGATTCAGCAGCAGTAGATGCAGCAAGTGATACAGCAGCAGCAGATGCAGCAGCAGATGCAGTATCAGGAGAAGCAACCGCAGATGCAGCAGCAGTTGATGCACTAGCAGGAGATGTAGCATAAGATGGAGAAGTATATATAACAGCAGCAGATGCAGCAGAAAATGCTGCAAATGCATCAGCAGGAGTTTCAGCAGGAGATGTAGCAGGAAGTGATGCAGCAGGAAATGCAGAAGATGCAGCAGCAATTGATGCATAAATATATGCATCAGGAGAAGATTCATCGGCAGGAGATGGAGCATGAGATGTAGCGGGAAGAGGTGAAGCAGGAGATGCAGCTGCAAGAGATGCAGCAGGAGATGCAGAAGGATATGCAGTAGCAGGAGATGTAACAGCACAATATGCAGCAGGATATTCAGCAAGAGAAAAAAGCACCATGAGATGCTGCAGAAGTAGATGCAGCAGCAGATGAAGCAGCAGTAGATGCAGCAGAAAGCTATGCAGTAGAAGTAAATGAAGCAGGAGATGCTGCATCAGGAGATGCAGCAGGTGATACATCTGCAGGATATGGAACAAGAGGAAATACAGCAGCAGGAGGTGCAGCAGGAGATGCAGGATAAGGAGATGCATGATAAGGAGATTCATCAGGAATTTAGCAGGGGATTCAGTAGCAGCTGATGCAGCATGAGATGCAGCAGAAGGAGATGAAGTGGGAGATGCAGCCGGACGAGGTGCATCTGCATGAGATGTAGGAGGAGATGCATCAGCCGGGGAAGAAGTGGAATGAGATGCAGAAAAGAAGATGCATTGAATGAGAAGCAGCAGAAGGATATATAGCACGAGAAGCAGCCACAGTAGATTCAGCAAGAGATACAGTAGAAGATGCAGCAGCAGGAGATGTAGAAGGAGATGCCACAGTATGTGAATCACCAGGAGATGAAGCAGATAGTGCTTCAAATGCAGCAGAAAGAGATTACGCAGGAGATGCAGCGGTAGATGATGTAGCAGCAGTAGATGAAGTAGGGTATGCAGAAGCAATGGATGCAGCAAGGTATGCACCAGCAGGAGATCCAGCAGCAGTAGATGCAGAAGGAGATGTAGCAGGAGATGCAGCAGTAGATGAATAATCAGCAGATGCAGCAGCAGATGCAAGAGATGCAGCAGAAAGTGATGCAGTCACAAATGCAGTAATACGAGATGCTACAGGAGATGCAGTGGCAGGAGATGCTGCAGAGTATGCAGCAGGAGATGCAGAAGGAGGGGAAGCAGTAGCATGAGATAGAGAGCAGAAGATGCAGAGAATGATAAGCGGCAGGAGATGCAGCCGCAATAGATGCAGTAAGAGACACAGCAACAGAAGATGCATCAGGAGATGCAGCAGAAGATGAAGTAGCAAGAGGTGTAGTAGGAGAAATAGCAGAAGGATATAGAGCAGCAGGAGATGTAGCAGCAGATGCAGCAGCAGATGCAGTAGATGCAGAAGCGAGAGATGAAGCAGGAGATACAGCAGCAAGAGATTAAGCAGGAGATGCAGCAGCAGGAGATGCAGCAACATGAGATGCAGCAGGAGATTCTGCAGCAGGAGAGTACCGTGGAGATACAGCAGCAGGTGATGTAGCAGAAGAAGATGCGCTATGATATGCAGCAGCAGGAGATGCAGCACCAGGTGCTGCAGCAGATGTAGCACCAGCATATACAGCAGCAAGAGATTATGCAAGAGATGCAGCAGCAGGAGATGCAGCATCAAGAAATACACGAGAAAATGCATCAGCAGATGCAGCAGCAAGAGATGCAACAGCAGCAGATGCAGAAGGATATGCAGCAGCAGCAGTAGGTAGAAGCAGTTGATGCAGCAGCAGGAGATTCAGCAGCAGGATATCCAGCAGGAGAGTAGCATCATGAGATGAATCCGCAGATGCAGCATTATGATATGAAGTAGCAGATGCAGCAGCAGGAGATGCAGGAGGAGATTCAGCAGTAGTAGATGAAGAAGAAGGAGTTGTAGCAACAGATGCAGCAGCAGATGCAAGAGATGAAGCAGAATGTCTTCCAGTCACAGATTTATAGCAGGATATGCAGAAGGAGATGAAGCCGCAGGGGATGCAGTAGCAGGAGATGAAGAGCAGAAGATGCAGCGAATGGTAAGAAGTAGAAGGAGATGCAGCAGAAGAAGCAGCTGCAATAGATGCATCAAGACATGCAGCCACATTGGATGCAGAAAGAGATGCAGCAGAAGAAGATGCAGCAGCAGATTCAGCAGGAGGAGATGTAGGAGCAGTGCATTAGCAGTAGATGCAGCAGCAAATGTTGCAGATGAAGTAACAGGAGATTCAGCAGAAGATGCAACAGGAAGAGATGCATCAGGACATGCAGGAGATGCAGCAGAAAGAGATGCAGCAGCAGGAGATGCATCAGCAGGAGATGCAGCCGGAAGAGATGCAGCAGGATATTCAGTATCAGGTGTTGTAGAAGCAGGATATGTAGCAAGAGATTGAGTAAGAGGAGGTGCACCATGGGATGCAGCATCAGGTGATGCAGCAGGAGATGCAGCAGCAGAAAAAACCGCCGTGGATACAGTAGATATATATGCAGCAGAAGGAGATGAAGCAGGAGTTGCAGCATTAGGAGATTAAATAAAAGGAAATGCATTAGGAAATTTTGTAGCAGGAGCTGCAGCATGAGAAGATGCAGCTGGCTATGCAGCAGCAGTAGATATAGCAGTGTATGAAGCAGAACAAGATTCAGCAGCAGGAGATGCAGCAGACGATGCAGAAGCAGTAGATGAATTAGGGTATGCAGCAGCCGAAGATGCAGAAAGGTTTGCAGCAGCAGCAGATTCAGCAGCAGGGGAGACAGCAAGAGAGCAGCACCATATGATGAATCCGCAGATGCATCAGAAGTATAAAGAGCACGAGATGCAGCAACAGGAGTTGACACAGAATATGCCACAGCAGGATATGCAGGAGGAGATCCAGAAGCAGGAGATGCAGAAGCAGGGGATGTAGCAGGAGATGCAGCAGTAGATGAATCAGCAGCAGATGCAGCAGTAGATGAATCAGCAGCAGATGCAGCAGTAGATGAATCAGCAGCAGATGCAGCAGTAGATGCAGGAGATGCAGCAGTAGGAAATGCACCAGGATATGCAGCAGTAGGGGAAGAAATAACTGGAGATGCAGAGAAGAAGGTGCAGAGAACTAGAAGCAGAGTAAGGAGATGCTGCAGCAGATTCAGCAGTTGGTGTAGCAGCAGGTGTAGCAGCAGGAGATGCAACCGCAGAAAATGCTGCAGATCCAGCCATAGGAATTTCAGCAGGAGATGCAGCAGCAGGAGATGCAGCAGTAGATGAATCTACAGCAGATTCAGCAAAAGATGCAGGAGATTCAGCAGCACCTGCAGCATCAGGAGGTGCAGCAGCAGGAGATACAGCAGAATGTGAAACAGTAGCAGGAGATGCAGAGAAGATGCAGAGAATGAGAAGCAGCAGCAGAAGATGCAGCAGCAAACGAAGCAGCAGAAGATGCAGCAGCAAGATATGCAGCAGTAGATGCAGGAGAACTATATGCATCAAAACGAGATGAAGTAGGAGATGCAGCATCAGGAGATGAAGCAGGTGGAAATGCCTTAGGAGATGCAGCAGGAGATGCATTAGGTGATGTAACAGCAGACGCAGCAGCAAGAGATGTAGCAACAGAAGATGCGGCAGGAGATGCAGCAGCAGGATATGCAGCAGAAGAAGACGAGGAAGGAGATGCAGTAGCAGGAGATTAAGCAGCAAGACATGCATTAGGAGATGCAGCAGCAGAAGATGCAGCAGCAGGAGATGCTATAGAAGGAGATGCAGCAGGATATACCAGAGAAGGAGATGCAGCAGGTAAAGCAGCAGGAGGAGATGCAGCAGGATATAGAGCTGGAGATGCCGCTGGAGATGGAGCAGTAATAGATACATAGGGAGAGGGAAAAGCGAACGTAGCAGCAGAAGATTCAGCAGCCGAAGATGAAGCAGGAGATGCAGTAGCAGACGCAGCAGAAGTAGATGAAGCAGTAGATGTATCATTAGGAGATAAAGCAGCAGGAGATGAAGCTGAAGGAGATGCAGCAGCTGGTTCAGCAGCAGGAGATGAATCAGCAGAAGATAGAGCAGAAGATGAAGCAGCAGCAGATGCAACAGCAAATTCAGGGGAAGAGGCATCAGCAGCAGCAGGAGGTGCTGCATCAGATGCAGCAGAAGGAGGTACAGCCGGAAGAGATGCAGAAAGAGATAAAGCAGCTGGGTGGCAGCAGCAAAAGATGTAGCATAAGATACAGCAGGAGGAGATACAGCAGGAAATGCAGCAGTAGGAGATGCATCAGAAGTAGATACAGCAGAAGATGCAGCAGCAGGACATGGAGAAGGCAGAATTAAAGAGTAGGACATTCAGCAGAAGGAGATACAGACGCAGGAGATGAAGCAGCAGATTTAGCAGCAGATTCAGCCAGAGATACGTCAGCAGGAGAAACATCAGAAGAAGATGCCCTAGAGGGAGACGCAGAAGCATGAGATTCAGAATAAGGAGATGCAGCAGGAGATGCAGCAGGAGTTGCATCAGCAGGAGATGCAGCAGCAGAAGATGCAGTAGCAACAGATGCATCAGCAGGAGATGCAACAGGAGATGCAACAGCTAGAGATGCATTAGCAGGATCTGTAGGCATTGATGCAGCAGGAAATGCAGCAGTCGGCTCAGCAGGAGATATAGCAGCAGGAGAGTTCACAGCAGGAGATGTAGAAGAGATAATGCAGCAGGAGATGAAGCAGGAGATGCAGTAGCAGGAGGTGCAGATTCAGCAAGAGAAGCAGGAAGAGGTGATTCTACGGAAGATGCAGAAGCAGGAGATGCTGCAGGGAATGCAGCATCAAAGATGCAGCACCGGGAGATGCAGTACGAAATACAGAAGCAGGATATTTAGCAGGAGATGCATCAGCAAGAACTGCACCAGCAGAGCCAGCAGCAGTAGATGCAGTAGCGGATATAGAAAAATATGAGGCAGTGGGAGCATCCCCTGTTACTTGATGTCCTCCTGCACCTCCTGCTGCTGCATATCCTTCTTCATCTCCTGCTTCTGTATCTCCTGCTGCGACATATACTGCTGCATCCTCTGCTCATGCATCTGCAGATGAACCTCCTGATGCTCAATTTCCTGTTGCATCTGGTGCTTCATCCCCTGCTGCATCTCTTTCGGCTCCATCTGTTGCATCTGATGCTGCATATGCTGCTGCTTCATTTACTCCTGAATCTCCTGCTGCATATCCTGCTGCTGCATTTCTTTCTGAATTTTATGCTGAATCTACTGCTGAATATGCATACCCTGCTGCTACTCCTTCTCCAGCATCTCCTGCTGCATCATCTGCAGCAGCATCTTCTGCTGCTACATCTCCTACAGAATCTGCATCTCCTGCTGCTGCATCTCTTGCTACATCTCCTCCTGCTGAATCTTCTGCTGCATTACCTGCTGCTGCTTTTCCTTAATCTGCTGTTGCATTTGCTGTTGCTTCATGTACAGCTGCATCTCCTGCTAAATATCCTGCTACTTGATGTCCTCCTGCATCTCCTCCTGATGCATCTGCTGCTTCATCTCCTTCTGCTGTATAGCCTGCTGCTTCATCTCCTCCTGCAACCTCTGCTCATGCATCTGCGGATGCATCTGCAGAAGCATCTCCATTTCGTGCTGCATCTGCTGCTCAATCTTCTACTGATGCCTCTATCACTTCTGCATTTCAGCTGCATATCCTGCTGAATGCATCTGCAGCTGCATCTCCTGCTGCTGCATTTTCTGCTGAATCTCCTGCTGCACTTCCTGCTGTAACTGCTGATGCATATGTTGATACTTCATCTCCTGATGCATCTCCTGCTCTATCTCCTGCTGAATCTTCTGCAGAATCTACTCTTGCATCTCCTGCTGTAGAATCTCCTGCTACAATTCCTGCTGATGTATCTCCTGCTGCATCTCCTGCTCCTGTATGACCTGCTGTAAATCTGTTGCAGCATGTCCTGCTGATGAATCTCCTACTGAATCTGCATCTACTGCTGCATCTCTCGCAGCTGCATCTCCTGCTGCTTCATCCCCATTCTCTGCATCTCCAGCAGCATCTCCTGCTGCGGAAACTCCTGCTGCTGCATCCCCTGCTGTGTCTTCTACTGATGCATCTCCTGCTTCATCTTCTGCTTCTGCATCATCTGCTGCTCTGTCTCTTGCATCATCTCCTCCTGCCTCTCCTCCTACTGCATCTCCTGCACTATCTCCTGCTCGTCTCCTGATGCTGTATCATCTGAAGCATCACATCCTGCTGCATCTACTGCTTAATCTGCGTCTCTTACTGCATCTGCTTCTGCATCTCATTTTGCTGCGTCTCCTGTGGCATTTGCTGCTGAATCTGCTGCTGCATTCCCTGCTGCTTAATCTGCTGCTCCATTTTTGCAGCGGCATCTCCTCCTCTATCATCTCCTGCTGCTGAATCTCCTGCTGCATCTCCTTCTGAATATGCATCTCCTGATGCATCTCCACCTGCTGCCACTTCTACCGCTGCGATTGCTTCTGCATCTCCTGCTGCAGCATCTCCTTCTGCTGTATCTCCTGCTGCATCTGCTACTACTGCATCTACTACTGCTGCATCTCATGCTCCTGCATAACTTGCTGCTGCAGCTCCTGTTGCATCCTCTTCTGCATATCCTGCTGCTGCATTTTCTGTTGCTGCATCTCCTGCTGCTGTATCAATTTCTGCTTCATCTCTTGCTCCTGCTGATGCATCTGTGGCTTGAAATCCTTCTGGTGCATTTCCTTCTGCATCACCTGTTGCTGCATCTCCTCCTGCTGCATCTGCTGCTGCATTTCGTGCTGCTTCTTCTGCTTCAGCTACTTCTGCGTCTCCCGTGGCTGCATCTCGTGCTGCATCTACTGCTGCATCTCTTAATGCTGCATATGCTCATCATGCATCTCTTGCTGAAGAGAAGCATAAGAAGCAGCGGCAGGAGTTCAGCAGGAGATGCTACAGCAATAGATGCAGCAAGAGATACAGCAAAAGAAGATGCATCAGGAGATGCAGCAGAAGATGAAGAATCAAGAGTTGCAGTAGGAGAATCAGCAGGAGGATATAGAGCAGCAGGAGATGTAGTAGCAGATGCAGCAGCAGATGCAGTAGATGCAGCAGTGAGAGATGAAGCAAGAGATGCAGCAGCGAGAGATGAAACAAGAGATGCAGCAGCAAGAGATGAATGAAGCAGGAGATGCAGCAGCATGAGATGCAGCAACATGAGATGCAGCAGGAGATTCTGCAGCAGGAGAGTACCGTGGAGATACAGCAGCGGGTGATGTAGCAGTAGAATATCCACTATGATATGCAGTAGCAGGAGATACAGCACCAGGTGCTGAAGCAGATGCAACAGCAGGAGATGAAGCGACAGGTGTAGCACCAGCATATGCTGCAGCAAGAGATTATGCAAGAGATGCAGCAGCAGGAGATGCAGTATCAGAAAATACATGAAGCAATGCATCAGCAGATGCAGCAGCAAGAGATTCAGCAACAACACACGCAGAAGGATATGCAGCAGCAGCAGTAGATAGAAGCAGTTGATGCAGCAGCAGGAGATTCAGCAGCAGGATATCCAGCAGGAGAGTAGCATCGTGAAATGAATCCGCAGATGAATCAGAAGGATATGAAGTGGCAGATGCAGCAGCAGGAGATGCAGGAGGATCAGTAGTAGATGCAGAAGATAGGGGTTGTAGCAGCAGATGCAGCAGCAGATGCAAGAGTTGCAGCAGAATGTCATCCAGTTGCAGAGGCAGCAGTAGGAAATGCAGCAGGAGATGAAGCCACAGGGGATGCAGTAGCAAGAGATGAAGAGCAGAAGATGCAGAGAATGATAAGCAGCAGAAGGAGATGCAGCCGCAATAGATGCAGCAGAAGATGCAGCCGCAACGGATTCAGAAAGCCAAAGATGCAGCAGCAGATTCAGCAGCAGGAGATGTAGCAGCAGTGCAGCAGCAGTAGATGCAGCAGCTGATATATAGTAGTATATTCAGCAGTATGTGAATCAGCAGCAGATGCTGCAAATGCAGCGACAGGACCTTTCACTGCAAGGCAAGACTTGTAGAACTTTCAGTCTAGGCTTGTGTACTGTAACATCAGAATGGCTCTTAAATCGTCACTTCAAAATACTTGACCTGAAAGCTCAAGTACACCAGGGAAGGTGCTAAGATCAAATTCTAGCTCACGTTAGCATTTTCTCTTGAAGCGCTTTCTTTGCAATCTCTGAAGAACAACTCACATACCGTTTTAGTGTAAGTTTCAGAATTAACTTATCTGCGCCTATTAATTGAATGCAACAGCAGGAGATGCAGTAGGAGATGCATCAGAATATACATCAGCAAGAGATGAAGAACCAAGAGATTCAGCAGTAGATGTCGCACTAGGAGATAACGCAGGACATGCAGCAGCAGGAGGTGCAGCGGCAGGAGATGCAGCATGAGATGCAGCAGCAGATGAAGCAGCAGGAGTTGCTACAGCAGGAGATGAAGTAGGAAGAGATGCAGCAGGTAATGCAGAAGCAGAAGACGCAGCAGGGGATTCAGCAGCAGGGAATTCAGCGGCAGGATAGCAGCATCATAAGATGAATTCGCTGATGCATCAGAAGGAGCTGCAGCAGGAGATGCAGAAGCGTGAGATGCAGGAGGAGCTGTTTCAGCAAGAAATGCAGCTTGAGATGAAGCAGGAGATGCTGCAGCAGGTGATGCCGCAGCAGATGCAGCAGGACATGCATCAGCAGGAGATGCAGCACCAGAGATGCAGCACCAAGAGATGCAGCAGGAGATGAAGCAGCACCTGCAGCATTAGGAGATGCAGAAGCAGTATATGAAGCAGCAGATGCAGCAGGAGGAGATGCAGCAGCAGGAAATACAGCAGGAAGATATGCAGAGGTTAAGGCAGCAGCAGCAGTTGAAGCAGGATATGCATCAGCAGGAGATGCAGCAGGAGGAGATGCAGGAGGATATGCAGAAGCAGATGCAGAGCACCTGCAGCAGCAGCAGATGATGCAGCAGCAGCAAAAGCAGCAGATAAAGCAGAACAAGATGTAGCAGCAGGAATTGCAGCAGGAGGAGATGTAGCAGCAGGAATTGCAGCAGGAGGAGATGCATCAAGTGATTCTGCAGCAGGAGGGTACGCGGGAGATACAGTAGCTGGTGTTGTAACAGAAGAAGATGCAGTATGATATGCAGCAGCACGAGATGCAGCAGCACGAGATGCAGCACCACGAGATGCAGCAGCAGGATCAGCAGCAGATAAAGCAGAAGGAGATGTAGCAGCAGGAATTGCAACAGGAGTATATGTAGCAGCAGGAATTGCAGCAGGAAGAGATGCATCAAGTGATTCTGCAGCAGGAGGGTACGTGGGAGATAGAGTAGCAAATGCTGCAGATGCATCAGGTGGAGATTCAGCAGGAGATGCAGCAGGAAGAGATGCAGCAGGAAATGCAGAAGATGCAGCAGAACGAGATGCAGCAGCAGGAGATGAAGGAGGAGGACTGCATAAGCAGGAGATGCAGCAGGAGATGCAGCAGGATATGTGGAAAGAGATTCAGTAGCAGGTGATGTAGCAGAAGGATATGTAGACAGATACTGTGTAAGAGGAGATGCACCATGAGATGCAGCAGCAGACGAAGCAGCAGTATATGCAGCAGCAATATATGCAGCAGAGGGAGATGAAGCAGGAGATGCAGCATTAGGAGATTAAGCAGAAGGAAAGGTACTAGGTGATTCTGGTATAAAGCAGATGATGCAGCATGGATTACAGCAGCAGGAGATTAAGCAGGAGAGGAGCATCATGAGATGAATCCGCTGATGCATCAGAGAAGTTGCAGCAAGGAGATGCAGCAGCAGGGGCTTCAGCAGTAGATACAGCAGCAAGAGATACAGGAGGAGATCCAGCAGGATGAGATAAAGCAGCAGGATATGCAGCAGGAGATGTAGCAGGAAGAGATACAGCACGAGATACATCATGACTTGCAGCAGCAAGAGATGCAGCAGGAGATGCAGCAGCAGGAGGTGCAGCGTCAGGAGATGCAGCAGGAGGAGATGCAGCAGCAGGTGATGCAGCAGCAGGAGATGCACGAGGAGATGCAACAGGATGAGATACGGCAGCAGGAGAAACAGGAATGTAGCAGACGATTCAGTAGCAGGTGATGCAGCAGCAGATGCAGCAGCAGAAGATGTAGCAGGACATGCAGCAGCAGTAGATGAAACAGAGAATGCAGCAGCAGCAGGGGATGCAGCAGCAGGAGATGTAGCAGTAGATGCACCAGCAGGAGATTCACCAGCACGAGATGCAGAAGGAGATACAGTAGCAGGAATTATAGCAGTAGGATATGCAGCAGGAGATTAAGCAAGAGGAGACGTACCATGAGAAGCAGCAGCAGAAGATGCAGCAGCAAACGAAGCAGCAGTAGATTGAGCAGCAAGACATGTATCAGAAGGAGATGAAGCAGGAGATGTAGTAGTAGGAGATGCAACAGCAGGAGATGCAGCATTATATTTAGCAGAAGAGGCAGCACGAGAGATGTAGTAGGAAATGCAGTACTAGGCGATGCAGCAACAGGATATCCAGCAGAAAAAGATACAGCATTAGATACAGCAGGCGATAAAGCAGCAAGAGATGCAGCAGGAGATACAGCAGCAGATGCCACAGCAGATGCAGTAGCAGGAGATATAACAAGATATTCAGTAGGAAATGCAGCAGGAGATATAGCAGGAGGTGCGTGATCAGGATATGCAGCATTAAGAGGTACAGCAGCAGGAGATGCAGAAGGAGCTGAAGCAGAAAATGCAGCACGAGATGCAGAAGGAGGAGATGCAGCAACAAGTGATGCAGAAAGAGATGCAGCAGAATGGAGATGAAACAGCAACAGATGCAGAAGGAGATGCAGCAGAATGAAGATGAAACAGCAACAGATGCAGAAGGAGATGCCGCAGTAGCATATTAGGCAGCAGTAGATGAAGCAGCAGACACAGCAGGATATTCAGCAGCAGACACAGCAGCAGGAGATGCAGCACGAGGTGCAGAAGGAGGAGATGCAGCAACAAGTGATGCAGAAAGAGATGCAGCAGAATGGAGATGAAACAGCAACAGATGCAGAAGGAGATGCAGCAGTAAAATATTAGGCAGCAGGAGATGAAGCAGCAGACACAGCAGCAGGAGATGCAGCAAGAACTTTAGCAGGAGATGCAGCAGGAGATACAGCAGGATATACAGTAGCAGGAGATGTAGCAGGAGATGCAGCAGCAGGAGATGCAACAGCAGCAGGAGATGCAGCAAGAGATGCAGAAGGAGATGCACCAGAAGGATTTCAAGTCGCAGATGCATCAGCAGGAGATGAAGCAGAAAGAGATACAGTAGCAGGAGATGCCGCAGCAGGAGATGCAGCAGCACATGCCGAGGAGGAGGTGCAGCAGCAGGAGATGCAGCCGAAGCAGAAGCAACAGCAGATTCCTCACATAATAAAGCAGGATGTGCAGCAGCAGGAGATGCAGCAGCAGGAGATGCAGAAGAGGATGCAACAGGACCTGCAGCAGGAGCATGAGATGCAGCAGAAGGAGATGCAGTAGCAGCAGATGCAGAAGGAGATGCAGCAGAAGATAGAGTAGGAGAAAATGCAGCATAAGGATATGCATCAGGAGATTCCACAGGAGCTTCCGCAAGTGATGCAGGATCAGGAAATGCAGAAGCAAGACATGCAACAGTAGAAGATGCAATAGGAGATGTAGAAGCAGGAGATGCAGAAGTATATTCAGCAGGAGATGAAGCAGGAGGAGATACAGTAGGTAATGCAGCAGGAGGAGATGCAGCAACAGGAGATCTAGCAGAAAGAGATTCAGCAGGAGATGAAGCAGGAGGAGATGCAGCAACAGGAGATCTAGCAGAAAGAGATTCAGCAGGAGATGAAGCAGGAGGAGATGCAGCAACAGGAGATCTAGCAGAAAGAGATTCAGCAGGAGATGCATCAGCAGGAGATGCAGCAGAAGATAAAGCAGGAAATGAAGCAGAAGGAGATGCTGCAGCAGCACGTGCAGCAGGAACTGCAGCAGAAGGAAACTCAGCAGCCGACACAGAATCAGGAGATTCAGCAGCAGGAGATGCAGAAGCAAACGCAGCACTAGGAGTGACAGCAGGTGGAGATGCATCTCTTGCTACTGCATCTCCTCCTTCATCTCTTGCAGCTGCATCTACTGCATCTGCTGCTGCATCTGCTACTACATCTCCTGCTGCTCTATATCATCCTGCTGGTTCTCCTACTGCACCTCTTGCTACTTCATCTTCTGCTGGATCTCCTGATGCATCTTCAGTTGCTGTATCTCTTGCTGCATCTATTGCAGTAGCGTCTCCTGCTGCACCTCTTGCCGCTGCTTCTTATGCTTCTGTTCAGTAAGAAATGCATGATCAGCATATGCAGCATTAAGAGATGCAGCAGTAGATGCAGCACGAGATGCAGCCGCGGGAGATGCAGCAGGAGCCGAAGCAGAAGATGCAGCACGAGATGCAGCAGCAGATGCAGCAGGAGGAGATGCAGCAACAGGTGATGCAGAATAAAGATGCAGCAGGAGATGCAGCAGCAGCAGATTAGGCAGCAGGAGATGCAGCAACAGGTGCTGCAGGATAATCAACAGCAGACATAGCAGCAAGAGATGCAGCAAGAGCAGTACCAGGAGATGCAGCAGGAGATACAGAGGGATATGCAGCAGCAGGAGATGTAGAAGGAGATGCAGCAGCAGGAGATGCAACAGCAGCAGGAGATTCAGCAAGAGATGCAGAAAGAGATGCACCAGAAGGATTTCAAGCCGCAGATGCATCAGCAGGAGATGCAGCAGGAGCTGAAGCAGAAGATGCAGCATGAGATGCAGCAGCAGATGCAGCAGGAGGAGATGCAGCAGGAGGAGATGCAGCAACAGGTGATGCAGAAGGAGATGCAGATGCAGCAGCAACAGATTAAGAAAGAGATGCAGCAGAATGGAGATGCAACAGATGCAGAAGGAGATGCAGCAGCAGCAGATTAGGCAGCAGGAGAAGCAGCACCAGGTGCTGCAGGATAATCAGCAGCAGACAGAGCAGCAAGAGATACAGCAAGAGTGGTAGCAGGAGATGCAGAAGGAGATAGAGTGGGATATGCAGCAGCAGGAGATAGAGTGGGATACGCAGCAGCAGGAGATACAGAGGGATATGCAGCAGCAGGAGATGTAGAAGGAGATGCAGCAGCAGGAGATGCAACAGCAGCAGGAGATTCAGCAAGAGATGCAGAAGGTGATGCACCAGAAGGATTTCAAGCCGCAGATGCATCAGCAGGAGATGCAGAAGCAGGAGGTGAAGCAGAAAGGGATACAGCAGCAGGAGATGCAGCAGCAGGAGATGCAGAAGCAATAGCAGCAGTAGGAGTGGTAGCAGGTTGAGATGCATCATGAGATGTAGTAGCAGGATATGCATCAGCAGTTTCAGCAGGAAGTGCAGCAGGAGATTCAGCAGGAGATGTAGCAGCAGGAGATGAAGCAGCCGCAGATGCATGAGCAGAGGTTGCAGGAGGAGATGAATCAGCAGGAGGAGATGAAGCAGGCTATACAGCAGCAGGAGATGCAGGAGGATATTAAGTAGCAGGATATTTAGCAGGAGATGCAGCTGTACATGAAGCAACAGCAAATGCAACAGCAGATTAAGGAAAAGCAGCAGCAGGTAATGCAGCAGAAGATGCAGCAGGAGGAGATGTAGCAGGAGATGTAGCAGCAGCAGATGCAGATGCAGTAGGTGATGTAGCAGCAGAAGATGCTGCTGCAGATGATGCATCAGGAGATGCCGGAAAAAGAGGTGCAGCAGGGTATGCATATTCTGCAGTAGATTCAGCATAAAATTCAGAAAGAAATGCAGCATCAGGATATGCAGCAGGAGATGCAGGAGCAGATGCAGCAGCAGGATATACAGCAGGATATAAAGGAGTAATGAAGCAGCAGCATATGCAGCAGCAGATGCACCAGATGGAGCCGAAAGAGATGCAGCAGGGGATGAAGCACCAGATGCAACAGGAAATGGAGCATCAGGAGGTGCATCCGCAGATGCATGAGCAGAGGATGCAGCAGGAGATGTAGCAGCAGGAGATACAGAAGCAGGAGATGAAGAAGGATATGCAGCAGCAGGAGATGCAGGAGGACATCAAGTAACAGGGGATGCTCCCACTGCCTCATATTTTTCTATATCCCCTGCTGCATCTACTGCTGCTGCCTCTGCTGGTGCAGTTCCTGCTGATGCAACTCCTGCTAAATATCCTTCTGCTGTATCTCCTGCTGATTTATCTCTTGCTGATGCATCTTTTGCTGCATCTCCTGCTTCTGCATCTCCTGTTGCTACATTTCCTGCTGAATCTGCTGCAGCTTCTCCTGCCGCAGCATCTCCTGCTGCCGCATTACCTGTTGCTACATCTCCTGCTGGATCTACATCTCCTGCTGCATCTGCTGTGGCATCTCTTTCTGCTGAATCTCCGATTCATCTCCTGCTGCATTGCTGCTGCATCTGCTGCTGCATCTCCTGCTGCTTTATAAACTGCTGCTGTATATCCTGCTGCTGCATATCCGGATTCAGCATATCCAATTGCATCTCCTGGTGTTGCTTCTCCTGCTGCTCCATCTCCTGCTGTATCTCCTGCTGCTGTATTTCGTACTTTTCAGACTTTGGTTGGACTCGATGATCCAAGAGGTCTTTTCCAACCCAGTGATTCTATAGTTTCTATAGTACTGCATCTCCCAGTGCTGCATCTTTGATGCTGCATTCCCTGCAGCATCTCCTGCTTCTGTATCTTCCATAGAATCTCCTGTTCCTGCTTCTCTTGCTGAATCTGCAAGTCCTGCTGCTGCATCTCCTGCATCATCTCCTTCTGCATCTCCAGCTGCATCATCTCTTCTGCATCTCCTGCTGCAAACTCTCCTGCTGCTATATCTCCTCCTGAGCCTACTGCTACATCTCATGCTGCATCAATTCCTACAGATCCTGCTGATGCATCTCTAGGTGTTGCATCTTCTGTTGCATCTCCTGCTGATGCATCTCCTGGTATATGCGGTGCTGCATCTGCTACTGCATCTCCTACTACTCCATCTAATACTGCTGCATCTGCTGCTCAATCCTCTGCTTCTGTATCTTCTGCTGTTGCATATAATGTTGCATCTCCTGCTGCTGCAAATTCTGCTGCAGGCCATCTTCTGCATCATCGGTTGCATCTCCTGCTGCTACATTCCTGATGCTGCATCTCCTAAAGTATCTCCTGCTGCTGCTTCTGCTGCTTCATCTCCTAATTTGGCATCTGCTGCTACATCTCCTCCTGCTGCACCTCCTGTTGAATCTGGTTCATCTGCTGCTGCTTTTCTTCCTGCATGTTCTTCTGCTGCATCTCCCTATGCTTTGTATGCTTATTCATCTCCTGGTGCTGCATTACCTGCTTCATCTCCTCCTGCGTCATATCATGCTGCATCTGCTGCTGCATCATCTTCTGCTGAATCTCCTGCTGCATCTCCTGCGTCTGCATCTACTTCTATATCTCCTGATGCTGAACCTCCTTCTGCTTCATCTCCAGCTGCTGCATCTTCTGCAGCATATCTTTCTGCTGCATCTCCTGCTGCAGCATCTCCTGCTGCTGCACGTCCTGCTGTTGCATATCCCGCTGCATCTCCTCCTGAATCTGCTGCTGCATTTGCTTCAACTGCATCTCCTACTGCTGTATTTCCTGCTGACACATCTTCTTCTGAATGGATCTCCTGTGTCTGCATCTCCTTCTGCTGAATCTCCTGCTCTTTAATTCTGCCTTCTCCATGTCCTGCTGCTGCATCTTCTGCTGCATCTTCTTCTGATGCATCTTTTACTGCTGCATTTCCTGCTGTATCTCCTACTGCTGTATATTCTGCTACATCTTCTGCTGCTGCAACTCCTGTTGCTTCATCTCTTTCTGCATCTCTTCTTGCTGTACCTCCTTCTGCTGCATCTGATGCAGCACCTCCTCCTGCTGCATCTGCTGATGATGCCTCTTCTTCAGAATTTGCTGCTGAATATCCTGCCACAGCATCTTCTGCTCTATCTTGTGCTGATGCATCCCCTGCTCCATCTCCTGCAGCTTCATCTCCTGCTGCTTCATCTCCTAATGATACATCTACTGCTTCATCCCCTCTGCTGCATCTGCTGCTGCATCTTCTGCTTCATATGCTGCTGCATATCCTGTCTCATCTCCTGATGCAGTAGCTACTGCTACATCTCCTCCTGCTGCATCTGCTGCTGCATCTGATACTGCATCTCCTGCTTCATCTTCTGATGCTGCATGTCCTGCTGCTACGTTTGCTTTTGCATCTCCCTATGCATCTATTACTGCTGCATCTCCAGCGGCATCTCCAGCCCTATATCCTGCTGCATCTCCTCCTGCTGCTTTACCTGCTGCATCTCCTTCTCTGGTATATCCTGCTGCATCTCCTTCTATGGCATCTCCTGCTGCTGCATCTTCTGCTGCTGCATCTCTTAATGCATGTCTTGCTGCTTAATCTCCTGCTGCTGCATCTCCTACCTCGTCTTCTTCTACTGCATATCTTGCTGCTGCATCTGCTGCCGCATCTTCTGTCGCTGCATCTCCTGCTGCTGCATCTGCTGTTACATCACCTAATGCATCTCCTTCTGCTGCATCTCCTAAGGCATTTCCACCTGCTTCATCTCCTGATGCTGCATCTCCTGCTTCATCTCGTTTTGATGCATATAGTTCTCCTGCATCTACTGCTGCATATCTTGCTGCTGCATCTACTGCTGCTTCGTTTGCTGCTGCATCTTCTGCTGCTGCTTCTCATTCTCTGCATCGTCTCTGCATCTCCTGTTACTGCTTCACATTATGCTGCATCTCTTGCTGCTGCATGTGCTGCTGAATCTCCTGCATCTTTTTCTGAATTAGCTGTAGATTCAACTACTGCTGCATCTCCTGCTGCTGCATCTCCTGCTACTGGATGTCCTAGTGCATCTCCTAATGCTGCATCTCCTGCTGCTGCATCTCCTGCTGAAATTCCTACGGCTGGATCTGCAGCATTTTCTGCAGTTGCATCTCCTGCTGCTACATCTCCTGCTGAAATTCCTATGGCTGGATCTGCAGCATTTTCTGCAGTTGCATCTCCTGCTGCTACACCTGCTGCTACACCTATTGCTGCATCTGCGGCTGCATCTCCTGCTACATCTCCTTACTCGTCTTCTAGTTCTCTGCACCTTCTTCTCTGCATCTCCAGCTATTTCATCCCCTGCTGCTGCATCTGCTAAAGATTCACTTACTACTACATCTCCTGCTGAACCTGCTTCTGCAACTTCTGCTGCTGCATCTCATGCTGCTTTATCTCCTGCTGCTGCATCTCCTACTGAATCTGCTCTTGACTATGCTGCTGAATCTGCTGGTGCTGCATCTCCTGTGCATCTCCTTCTTCTGCATCTCATGCCACATCATTCAGCAACAGCAACATTCCATGCTAGCATCTTCCCTACTATAGTTATTCGATTTTCTAAAGCACCTCTCTAGGTGCAATTAAATCACAATACAGTTACTTACAGTAAAACGTTCCAGAAGTCGTCCTTTGCAGCATGCAGTGAAAGCTCTTCCACAGAAGATTTTAACGAGAGCCAGCATGTCATCGTAGCAACTTCCCTGAGGTACTTGTGCTGAACGCTCTGATAATTTGAGTGACACTTTAATAGCCCTTCTGATGTTACAGTACACAAGCCCAGACTGAAAGGTCTACAAGTCTTGCTTTGCAGTGAAAGCGCTAAAAAAAAAGACATTCCGAAGCAGCAGTATTCCACGCCAGCATCTTCACTGCGGGAGTTATTCACTTTTCAGAACGCTCCTTCATAAGTCACAATTCAGTATCCTATACTAAAACGTCCTGTTAGTCGTGCTTTGCAGGTTATAGGATGAGATGCAGCAGGATAAGCCGCAGCAGCAGATGCAGAAGCACGAGAAATTGCAGTAGATGCCGGAGCAGGATATGCAGCATGTGATGCAGCAAGACATGCTTCAGCAAACGCAGAAGCAGGAGATGTAGCAGGAGATATTGATTCTGCAGGAGATGCAGCAGCAGGAGATGTAGCAGGAGATGTAGCAGTAGGTGCTGATTCTGCAGGAGGTGCAAGAGCAGGAGATGCTGTTGGAAATGCAGCAGCAGAAGATACAGAAGCAGGAGATTCAGCAGGAGGTGCAGGAGCAGGAGATACATAAGGAGATGCAAAGCAGAATCAGCAGCAGGAGATTAAGCAGTAGAAAGTGAAGCAGGAGATGCAGTAGAAGATGCAGCAGGAGGTTCTGCAGAAGATGCTGCAGCAGGATATATAGCAGAAGATGCAGCAGCAAGAACAGCAGCAGCAGGAGATGCTGCAGAAACTGCAGCAGCCGGAGATGAAAAAGAAGGAGGGTCAGCATCGGGAGATGTAGAATTAAGGAGATTCATTAGGAGATGAAGCAGAAGTATATGCAGCAGGAGATGCAGCAAGAGATGCATCGACAGGAAATGCAGCAGGAGATGAAGCAGCTGGAGATGAAGCAGGAGACGCAGCGGGACGAGATGCAGCAGGATACGCAGCAGCAAGAGATGTAGCAGCAGCAGATGCAGCAGGAGATTCAGCAGAAAGAGATGAAGTGAAGTAGATGCAGAAAATCAGATGCAGCAGCATGAAGTGTAGTGATTATCTCCAGCAGGGAAGATGTTAGCATGGAATTTTGCTTCTGAATGTCTTCTTTTAGAGCGCTTTTCAAGCCAAGATGAAGTAGGATATAGAGCAGCAGGAGATTCATTAGGAGATGAAGCAGAAGTATATGCAGCAGGAGATGCAGCAAGAGATGCAGCAGCAGGAAATGCAGCAGGAGATGAAGCAGCTGGAGATGCAGCAGGAGATTCAGCAGAAAGAGATGAAGTGAAGTAGATGCAGAAAATTAGATGCAGCAGCATGAAGTGCAGCAGCAGCAGGTGGAGTAGCAGATACAGCAGCAGGAGATGAAGCAGGAGGAGATGCAGAAGTAGGAGACATATCAGGAGATGCAGCAGCGGCAGATGTACCAGGAAGCGAAGCAGCAGGAGATGCAGTTGGAGATGCATATTCATCAGTAGATGCAGCAGAAAGATACGCAGCAGGAGAAGCAGTAGCAGGAAATGTAGCAGCAGGAGATGCAGTAGCAGGAGATGCAGCAAAATATGCATCAGAAAGAGATGAATCAACAGAAGATGCATTAACAGGATGTGGAGAGGAGATGCAATAGCAGGAACTGTTTCATGTACTGCTGCATCTCCTGCTAAATCTTCTGCTACTTGATGTCCTCCTGCATCTCCTGCTGCTGCATCTGCTGCTTCATCTCCTGCTTCTGTGTCTCCTGCTGCTACATCTCCTGCTGCATCCTCTGCTAATGCATCTGCGGATGCATCTCCTGATGCTACATTTCCTGTTGCATCTGGTCTTCATCCCCTGCTGCATCTCTTTCTGCTCCATCTGGTGCATCTGCTGCTGCATACGCTTCTGCTTCATCTGCTCCTGCATCTCCTGCTGAATCTCCAGCTGCTGCATCTCCTTCCGAATTTTTGCTGAATCTCCTGCTGAATATGCATCCCCTGATGCATCTCCTGCTGCTGCATCTCCTGTTTCCTATCCTACTGCATCTCCTCCTGCTGCATTACCTGCTGCATCTCCTCCTGCAGCATATCTTGCTGCATCTCCTCCTGCTGTGTCATCTGCAGCAGCATCTTCTGCTGCTAAATTTCTTCCTGAATCTGCACCTCCTGATGCATCTGCTGCAGCATATATTGCTGCTGCATCTGCTGCCTCTGCATCTTCTGCTGCATGTCCTTTTGCTACATCTTCTGCTACATGTCCTGCTGCTGCATCTCCTTAATCTGCTACTGCATCTGCTAACGTATCTCCTGCTGCATCTCATCGTGATATATCTCATCCTGCTGCATTTCCTGCTGCATTTGCTTCTGCATTTCTACTTCATCGCCTGATTCAACTTCTGCTGCTGCTGCATCTCCTTCTGTATCTTCTGCTGTTTATCTCCTGCTGCATCTCGTGCTGCTGCATCTCCAGCAATCTTCAGCAGCATGAGATGCAGCAGCATGAGATAATGCAGGATAGGTAGAAGGTGGAGCTGTAGACGGAGATACAAGAGCAGGAGTCGAAAGAGCAGTAGAAGCAGCAGCAGATTAAGAAGGAAATGCATCAGGAGATGCACCAGCAGGAGATGAAGCAGGAGATACAGCAGCAGAAGATTCAGGAGCAGGAGATGAAGAAGCAGAAGATGCAGCAACAGGAGCTGCAGAAGCAGATGCAGAAGTAGGAGGTGCAGCAGCAGGAGTTTCAACAGCAGATTCAACAGCAGATGCAGAAGGAGATGCAACAACAGGAGAAGTAACAGCAGATGCATCAATAGATGCATATTCCTCAGGAGATGCGGCAGGAAGAGATGCTTCAGCAGGTACAGCTTCATGAGATGTAGCACGAGATACAGAAGAAGGTGCTGTAGGAGGAGAGGCAGGAGTAGATGGCGCAGCAGACGCAAGAGCAGGAGATTCAGCCGCAGGTGCAGCAGCAGGAGATTCTGCAGCAGGAGTTGCAGCAGCAGGAGATGCAGAGTAGAAGATGCAGAAGCAGGAGATACAGCAGGAGATACAGCCGCAGGAGATGAGCAGCCGATTCAGCAGGAGATACTGCAGCAAAAGATGAAGCAGCAGGATATGCAGAGAAGAAGATGCAGCAGCAAGAGATGCAGCAGGAGGTGATGTAGCAGAAGGAGATGCTGCAGCAGATGTATCAGGAAGTGATACAGCAGCAGGAGACGTAGCAGGAGGTCATGCAGCAAGAGATGCATCATGAGAAATGCAGCAGGAAATGCAGCAGGAGATCCATTAGCAGGAGATGCAGCAGGAGATTCATCAGGAGATTCATTAGCAGGAGATTCAGCACCAAGAAATGCAGCAGGAGATGTAGATTCAGCAGGAGATGTATCAACAGGAGATGCTGCAGCAGATGCCGCAGCAAATTAAGTACCAGCAGATGAGGCAGAGGGAGATGCAGCAGGAGGAGTTGAAGCAGTAGATACAGAAGACGGACATGAAGCAGCAGGAGGAGATGAAGCAGGAGGTGATGCACCAGGGGATACAGCAGCAGGAAGTGCATCAGCAGGAGGTGCAACAGGAATGCTGTAGGGGATTCAGTAGCAGGTGATGCAGCAACAGATGCAGCAGAAGTAAATTCAGCAGCAGAAGATGTAGCAGGACATGCAGCAGCAGATGCAGTAACAGGACATGCAGGAGCAATAGACGCAGCAGCACATGCAGCAGCAGATCAGGAGATGAAGCAGCAGGAAATGCAGCAGTATATACAGAAGCAGGATATGCAGCAACAGGACATACAGCAGAAGATACAGCAGGTACTGCAGCAGCAGGAGATGCAGCAGGTGATACAGCAGCAGATGCAGCAGCAGCAGATGCTGCAGCAGATGTATCAGGAGGAGATGCAGCAGCAGGAGACGTAGCAGGAGATTTTGAAGCAGGAGATGCAGCAGGAGTTGCAGCAGCAGGAGATGCAGCAGCAGGAGATGACACAGGAGATGCATCAGCAGAAGATGCAGCAGTGTACGAAGCAGCAGGAGTTTCAGCAGCAGGAGATGACACAGGAGATGATGCAGAACGAGATGCAGCATCAGATTCATCATCAGGAGATGCAGGAGGAGATCCAGCAGCAGGAGATGCAGCAGGAAATGCAGCAGGAGTCAGAACAGCAGTATATGCACCAGCAGATGCAGCCGGAGGAGATGCAGGAAAATATGCAGCAGGAGATGCAGCAGGAGAGGTGCCAGCAGCTTCAGGAGGAGATTTAGCAGGAGGAGATGCAGCTGCAGGAGAGGTAGCATGAGATGCAGCAGGAGATTCAGCAGCAGGAGATACAGCAGCAGCAGATGCAGAAGGAGATGTAGCAGCAGCAGATGAAGCAAGAGATAGAGGAAAAGACAGAGCAACAGGGGATGCAGCAGCAGGAAACGCAGCAGGTTATGCATATTCAGCAGGAGATGCAGCAGCAGTTGCAGCAGGAGATGCAGTAGCAGGAGATGCAGCAGGAGATGCCGCAGAATACACAGCAGGAGGAGATGCAGCAGGAGGAGATGCATCGGGAGATGCATATTCAGAAGGAGATGCAGCAGGAGGTGTAACAGGATATGTAGCAGCATGAGATGCCGCGGGAGATTCGACCGAGATGTAAGAGCAGGAGATGAAGCAGCAGGAGATGCAGTAGGGGGAGATGCAGAAATAGGAAAAGCTGTAGGAGATACAGCCGGAGATTCTGCGGCAGGAGATCCAGCAGCAGGAGATGCAGCAGGACATGAAGAAGCAGGAGATGAAGCAGCAGGATCTGCAGAGAAGAAGAACTTGCAGCAGATGCAGCAGCATATGCAGCAGAAGCAGATGAAGCAGCAGCAGATGAAGCAGCAGATGCAGGAGCAGCACATGCACCATTAATCTACAGCACATGCACCAAAAGATGCAGGAGAGGCCGCAGCAGGAGATGCAGCTGGAGATGCAGCAGCAGTAGATGCAGCAAGATATGCAGAAGCAGGAGGTGCATCAGCGGGAGATGTGGCATGAGATGCAGAAGAAGGACATGCACAGGAGATGCAGCACCAGCAGATTCAGCAGCATAGTCAAGAGCAGATTCAGTAGGAGATGCAGCAGCAGGAGATAAAGCAGCATGAGATGCAGCAGCAGAAGTTGCAGAAGCAGGTTCAGCAGGAGATGTAGTAGTAAGTGAATCTTCAGCAGATGCAGCAGCAGGGGATGAAATAGCTGGAGATGCAGAGAAGAAGGTGCAGAGAACTAGAAGACGAGTAAGGAGATGTAGCAGGAGATGCAGCCGCAGATGCAGCAATAGGTGTAGCAGCAGGTGTAGCAGCAGGTGTAGCAGCAGGAGATGCAACTGCAGAAAATGCTGCAGATCCAGCCATAGGAATTTCAGCAGGAGATGTAGCAGCAGGAGATGCAACTGCAGAAAATGCTGCAGATCCAGCCGTAGGAATTTCAGCAGGAGATGCAGCAGCAGGAGATGCAGCAGCAGATGCAGCATTAGGAGTTGCACTAGGACATCCAGTAGCAGGAGATGCAGCAGTAGTTGAATCTACAGCTAATTCAGAAAAAGATGCAGGAGATTCAGCAGCACATGCAGCAGCAAGAGATGCAGCATAATGTGAAGCAGTAACAGGAGATGCAGAGACGATGCAGAGAATGAGAAGCAGCAGCAGAAGATGCAGCAGCAAACGAAGCAGCAGTAGATGCAGCAGCAAGATATGCAGCAGTAGATGCAGGAGAACTATATGCATCAAAACGAGATGAAGAAGGAGATGCAGCATCAGGAGATGAACGAGGCGGAAATGCCTTAGGAGATGCAGCAGAAGGAGTTGCATTAGGCAATGTAACAGCAGATGCAGCAGCAGGAGATGCAGCGACAGAAGATGCGGCAGCAGGGGATGAAATAGCTGGAGATGTAGAGAAGAAGGTGCAGAGAACTAGAAGCAGAGTAAGGAGATGTAGCAGGAGATGCAGCCGCAGATGCAGCAATAGGTGTAGCAGCAGGTGTAGCAGCAGGAGATGCAACCGCAGAAAATGCTGCAGATCCAGCCGTAGGAATTTCATCAGGAGATGATGCAGCAGGAGATGCAGCAGCAGATGCAGCAATAGGAGATGCACTAGGAAATCCAGCAGCAGGAGATGCAGCAGCAGGAGATGCAGCAGTAGATGAATCGACAACTGATTCAGCAAAAGATGCAGGAGATTCAGCAGCACATGCAGCAGCAGGGGATGAAGCAGCAGGAGATGCAGCAGAATGTGAAGCAGTAGCAGGAGATGAAGAGACGATGCAGAGAATGAGAAGCAGCAGCAGAAGATGCAGCAGCAAACGAAGCAGCAGTAGATGCGGCAGCAAGATATGCAGCAGTAGATGCAGGAGAACTATATGCATCAAAACGAGATGAAGCAGGAGATGCAGCATCAGGAGATGAAGCAGGTGGAAATGCCTTAGGAGATGCAGCAGAAGGAGATGCATTAGGTGATGTAACAGCAGATGCAGCAGCAGGAGATGCAGCGACAGAAGATGCGGCAGCAGATGCAGCAGCAAGATATGCAGCAGAAGGCGAGGTAGGAGATGCAGCAGCAGGAGATTAAGCAGCAAGACTTGCATTAGGAGATGCAGTAGCAGAGGATGCAGCAGCAGGAGATGCCATAGAAGGAGATGCAGCAGGATACACCAGAGAAGGAGATGCAGCAGGTAAAGCAGCAGGAGGAGATGCAGCAGGATATAGAGATGGAGATGCCGCTGGAGATGCAGCAGTAATAGGTGCATAGGGAGATGCAAAAGCAGACGTAGCTGCAGGACATGCAGCATCAGAAGATGAAGTAGGAGATGCAGTATCAGATGCAGCAGCAGATGCAGCAGGAGGAGATGCAGCAGTAGCTACTGCATCAGGAGATGAGACAGGATATGCAGCAGCATATGAAGCAGAAGATGCAGCAGCAGATGCAGCAGAGGAGATGAAGCAGTAGATGTATCATTAGGAGATGAAGCTGCAGGAGATGGAGCAGGGGATGCAGCAGCAGGAGATGCATCAGCAGAAGATACAACAAAAGATACTGCAGCAGGATATTCAGCAGCAAATGCAGCAGAATGATGTGCTGCATCAGATGCAGCAGAAGGAGGTACAGCCGGAAGAGATGCAGAAAGCGATGAAGCAGCAGGAGTTGCAGCAGCAGAAGATGTAGCAGAATATACAGCAGTAGGAGATACAGCAGGAAATGCAGCAGTAGGAGATGCATCAGAAGAAGATGCAGCAGAAGATGCAGCAGCAGGACATGGAGAAGGCAGAATTAAAGAGCAAGAGATTTAGCAGAAGGAGATGCAAATGCAGGACATCCATTCAGAAGAAGGTAAGTCAGCAGGAAATGCAGCAGTAGGAGATGCTGTTGAAGCAAATGCAGCAGCAGATTCAGGAGGAGATGCAGCGGGATATGCAACAGCAGGACGTGCAGCAGCAGGAGATGCAGCAGAAAGATATGCTGCAGAAGATGCAGCAGCCGGAGATGAAGCAGAAGGAGATTCAGCATCAGGAGATATAGAAGTAGATGCAGACGCAGGAGATGCAGCAGGAGATTCAGCAGCAGATGACGCAGCAGCAGATGCAGCAGCAGGATATGCAGCAGCAGATGCAGCAGGATATGACGCAGGAGGAGATGAAGCAGGTAATGCAGCACCAGGAGATGAATCAGGAGATGCAAAAGCACACGAAGTATCGGGAGATGCAGCAGCAGAACATGCAGGAAGAAAAGCAGCAGCAGATGAACCAGTAGATTCAGCAGGAGATGAAGCAGGAGGAGATGTAGCAGCAGATGCCAAATCAGGAGATGCAGCAGCAGAAGCAGCAGCAGGAGATACTTTAGGATATGTAGCAGCAGGAGATGCAGCAGCAGGATATGTAGCAGCAGATGTAGTGGGATTAGATGGAGTAGTAGGAGATGCAGTAGCAGATGCAGCACCACATTTACCACGAGATGCATCAGCAGAAGATGCAGTAGCAGGAGATGCAACGGAAGATGCAACACCTAGAGAAGCATCAGCAGGATCTGTAGGAATTGATGCATCTGGAGATGCAGCAGTAGGTGCAGCAGGAGATATAGCAGCAGGAGAGTTCACAGCAGGACATGCAGAAGAGATGATGCAGGAGAAGCAGCAGCAGGAGATGCAGATTCAGCAAGAGAAGCAGGAACAGGAGGTTCTAGGGAAGATACAGAAGCAGGAGATGCTGCAGGGAATGCAGCATCAAAGATGCAGCACCGGGAAATGCAGTACAAAATACAGCAGCAGGAGATACAGCAGAAGATGGAGCAGCAGGAGAAGCAACACCAGGAGATGCAACGGGATATGCTGAATCCGGATATGCAGCAGCAGGATATACAGCAGCAGTTTATAAAGCAGCAGGAGATGCAGCAGCAGATGCAGCAGCAATGCAGCAGGAGATGAATCGGAGATTCAGCAGAAAGAGATGCCACAGCAGATGCAGCAGGAGATGTAGATCCAGCAGGAGATGTAGCAACAGGTAATGCGGCAGCAGGAGATGCTGCGGCAGGAGAAGCTGCAGCAGATTCAGCAGGAAATGTAGCAACAGGAGATGCAGAAGCAGGAGATGCAGCAAAAGATGCATCAGAAAGAGATAAATCAGCAGGAGACACAGCAGAAGGATATGCAGCAGGAGATGCATCAGCAGGAACTGCACCAGCAGAGGCAGCAGCAGTAGATGCAGCAGGGGATATAGAAAAATATGAGGCATCCCCTGTTACTTGATGTCCTCCTGCATCTCCTGCTGCTGCATATCCTTCTTCAATTCCTGCTTCTGTATCTCCTGCTGCTACATCTCCTGCTGCATCCTCTGCTCATGCATCTGCGGATGCACCTCCTGATGCTCCATTTCCTGTTGCATCTGGTGCTTCATCCCCTGCTGCATCTCTTTCGGCTCCATCTGGTGCATCTGCTGCTGCATATGCTGCTGCTTCATTACTCCTTTATATCCTGCTGTATATCCTGCTGCTGCATCTGCTCCTGCATCTCCTGCTGCATACCCTGATGCTGCATTTCTTTCTGAATTTTATGCTGAATCTACTGCAGAATATGCATACCCTGCTGCACCTCTTTTTCCGGCATCTCCTGCTGCATCATCTGCAGCAGCATCTTCTGCTGCTACATCACCTACTGCATCTGCATCTGCTGCTGCTACATCTCCGGCTACATCTCCTCCTGCTGCATCTTCTGCTTCATTACCTGCTGCTGCTTTTCCTTAATCTGCTGTTGCATTTGCTGTTGCTTCATGTACAGCTGCATCTCCTGCTAAATATCCTGCTACTTGATGTCCTCCTGCATCTCCTGCTGCTGCATCTGCTGCTTTATCTTCTGCTGCGGTATAGCTTGCTTCATCTCCTCCTGCTGATTCATCTCCTCCTGCAACCTCTGCTCATGCATCTGCGGCTGCTTCATCTCCTGCTGCTACATCTCCTGCTGAATCTCCTGCTGCACTTCCTGCTGAAACTGCTGATGCATATCCTGCTACTACATCTCATGATGCATCTCAACCTGCTACCACTCCTACTGCTGCTATTGCTTCTGCATCTCCTGCTGCTGCATCTCCTGCTGCTGTATCCCTTTCTGCTTCACCTCCTGCTTCTGCATCTCCTGCTGATGCATCTGCGGCTTGAAATCCTTCTGGTGCATCACCTTCTGCATCTCTTGCTGAATCTCCTGCTGCTGTTGCATCTCCTGCTGCTGCATCTCCTTCTACATCTCCTGCTGCTGCATATCCCTCTGTATCTCCTGCTGCTGCATATCCCACTCTATCTCCTGCTGCTGCATATCCCACTCTATCTCCTTCTGCATCTCCTGCTACCACTCTTGCTGTATCTCTTGCTGCTCTGTCTGCTGCTGATTATCCTGCAGCACCTGGTGCTGCTTCTCCTGCTGCCTAATCTGCTGCTGCTGCATCTCCTTCTGCATCTGTTGCATCTCCATTCTGCTGCATCTCTTTCTTAATCTGTTGCTGCTGCATCTGCATCTCCTTCTGCATCACCTGTTGCTGCATCTCCTCCTGCTGCATCTCCTCCTGCTGCATCTGCTGCTGCATCTCATGCTGCATCTTCTGCTTCAGCTCCTGCTGCATCTCCCGCGGCTGCATCTCGTGCTGCATCTACTGCTGCATCTCTTAATGCTGCATATGCTGATCATGCATCGCTTACTGAACAGAAGCATAAGAAGCAGCGGCAAGAGGTGCAGCAGGAGACGCTACTGCAATAGATGCAGCAAGAGATACAGCAACAGAAGATGCATCAGCAGATGCTACTGCAGTAGATGCAGCAAGAGATACACTCCTAGTGCTGCGTTTGCTTCTGCATCTCCTGCTGCTGAATCTCCTGATTCTGTGTTGGCTGCTGAGTTTCCTTCTGCTGCATCTCCTGCTGCACGTGCTGCTGCAGCATCTCCTTCTGCTGCATTTCCTGCTTTGTCTTCTGCTGCATTTCCTGCTGATGCATCTCCTGCTGAATCTCTTTCTGCTAGATCTCCTGTTGCTGCATCTCCTCCTGCTGCATTTCCTACTGCATCTCCTCCTGCTTCATCTCCTGCTGAATTTACTGCTGCATCTCCTGCTTCTACATCTCCTATTGCATCTTCTACTGCTGCATCTCTTGCTTCTGCATTTCCTGATCCTGCATCACATGCGGAAGCTCCTGTGGAATCTCCTGATGCATATCCTTATGCTGCATTTTCTCCTACTCTATCTTCTGCTGCATCTCCTGCTGCATCTGCTGCTACTGCATCTCCTTCTGCTGCATCTCATGCTCCTGCTGCAGGTCCTGTTGCATCCTCTTCTGCATATCCTGCTGCTGCATCTCCTGCTGCTGCACATCCTGCTTTATTATGTGAGGAATCTGCTGTTGCTTCTGCTTCGGCTGCATCTCCTGCTGCTGCACCTCCTCCTCGGCATGTGCTGCTGCATCTCCTGCTGCGGCATCTCCTGCTACTGTATCTCTTTCTGCTTCATCTCCTGCTGATGCATCTGCGACTTGAAATCCTTCTGGTGCATCTCCTTCTGCGTCTCTTGCTGCATCTCCTGCTGCTGTTGCATCTCCTGCTGCTGCATCTCCTGCTACATCTCCTGCTACTGTATATCCTGCTGTATCTCCTGCTGCATCTCCTGATACAGCTCTTGCTGCATCTCCTGCTGCTGTGTCTGCTGCTGAATATCCTGCTGTGTCTGCTGCTTCATCTCCTGCTGCCTAATATTTTACTGCTGCATCTCCTTCTGCATCTGTTGCTGCTTCATCTCCATTCTGCTGCATCTCTTTCTGCATCACCTTTTTGCTGCATCTCCTCCTTCTGCATGTCGTGCTGCATCTTCTGCTTCAGCTCCTTCTGCATCTCCTGCTGCTGTATCTCTTAATGCTGCATATCCTGATCACGCACCTCCTGCTATATCTCCTGCTGCATTTCCTACTGATGCATTTCCTACTGAATATCTTGTTATATCTCCTGCTACTGCATCTGTAGTGGCATCTGCTGCTTCAGATCCTGCTGCATCTCCTGCTGCTGCATCTTCTACTGATAAATATCCTGCTGCATCTTCTGCTGCTGTATCTTCTGCTGCATCTCTTGCTGCTTTATCGCCTGCTGTATCTAATGCTGTATCTTTTTCTGCTGGATATCCTGTTGCTGCATCGCCTAGTACTGCATTTCCTACTACATCTCTCGTGCTGCCTCTTCTGCTGAATATAATGCTGCATCTCCTGCTGCTGCATCTCCTACTACTACATCTCCTGCTTCATCTCCTTCTGATACATGTCTTGCTGCTCAATCTACTGCTGCTTCGTATGCTGCTGCATCTCCAGATGCAGCATCTCATGGTACATGTCCTCTTGCTCAATCTTCTGCTGCATATCCTACTGCTATAATTCCTGCTACTGTATCTCCTTCAGCATCTCGTGCTGGTGAATCTCCTGCTGCTGCATCTACTGCTACATCTCCTGCTGCTGCAACCCCTGCTGCTGCATTCTCCTTTTCACCTACTGCTGCTGCATGTCCTGCTACATCTTCTGCTGCTGCATCTTCTTATGCTGTATCTGCTGCTGCATCTGCTGCTGCATCACCTGCTACTGAATCGTCTGCTACATTCCTGTTTCTCCTGCTGCCGTATCTCATCCTGTTGCATCTCCTCGTGCATCTCCTGCTGCTGCATCTCCTCCTGCTGCATCTCCTGACGCTGCACCTCCTGCTGCTGCATCTCCTGCTGCATCTCTTGCTGCTGCAAATCATGATGCATCTCCTGCTGTATCTCTTCCTGCTACATTGCCTGCTGCATATCCTGCTGCTTTATCTCATCCTGCTGGATCTCCTCCTGTAACTCTTGTGGCTGCCTCTACTGCTGAAGCCCCTGCTGCTGCATCTCCTTGCTGCAATTTCTTCTGATACATCAGCGGATTCATCTCATGATGCTCCTCTCCTGCTTAATCTCCTGCTGCTGTAATCCCTGCTGCATCTTCTGCTTTATACCAGAATCACCTAGTACCTTTCCTTCTGCTTAATCTCCTAATGCTGCATCTCCTGCTTCATCTCCCTCTGCTGCATATATTGCTGCTGCATATACTGCTGCTTCGTCTGCTGCTGCATCTCATGGTGCATCTCCTCTTACACAGTATCTGTCTACATATCCTTCTGCTACATCACCTGCTACTGAATCTCTCCACATATCCTGCTGCAACTCCTGCTGCATCTCTTCCGGCTGCATCTCCTGCTCCATCACTTGCTGATGCAGCCCTCCTCCTTCATCTCGTTCTGCTGCATCTCGTTCTCCTGCATCTTCTGCATTTCCTGCTGCATCTCGTTCTGCTGCCTCTCGTTCTGCTGCATCTCGTTCTGCTGCATCTTCTGCATTTCCTGCTGCATCCCTTCCTGCTGCATCTCCTGTTGAATCTCTACCTGCTGCATCTGCAGCATTTCCTGCTGCATCTGCTGCTGCTTCACATACTGCTGCATATCCGACTGCTGTATCTAATGCTGCTCCGTGTGCTGCTGCATCTCCTGCTGCTGCATTTCCTGATACATATTCTGCTGCAGCATCTCTGGCATCTGCTGCTGCATCTGCTGCTGATTCATCTACTGTTATTTTTCCTGCTACATCTCCTTCTTCTCATCTACTGCTGCTGGACCTCCTCATGCATCTCCTGCTTCTGCATCTGCTGCTTCATATCCTCCTGATGCATCTGTGTATTCATATCATAATGCAGCTGCGTATTCATCTCCTACTGGATCTCCTGCTGCTTCACCTCCTGCTGCTGCATCCGCTGCTTCATCTACTGTTGCTGCATATCCTTCTGTATATGTTGTTGGTGCATCTCTTGCTGCTGCGTCTGCTGATTCTGCATCTCCTGCAGTTTTATCTCCTGCTTCATCTCCTGCTGCTGCATCTGCTGCTGCTGCATCTGCTGCTGAACCTGCTGCTGCATCTCCTGCTGCTGCATCTCCTACTGCTGCATATCATACTGCATCTTCTTCTGTTACAACACCAGCTACTGTATCTCCCGTGTACCCTCCTGCTGCAGAATCACCCAATGCATCTACTCCTGCTGCAATTCCTGCTGCTACATCTCCTCCTGCTGCAATTCCTGCTGCTACATCTCCTTCTGCTTTATCTGCTGCTTCTGCTGCTGCTGCATCTGCTGGTGCTGCACCTGCTGCTGCATATGCTTCTGCATATCCTCCCGCATCTCCTGCATTTCCTCCTGCTGCATCTCCTGCTGATGCATATCCTGCTTCAACTCCTGCTGCTGCATTAACCTCTTCATCTCTTCCTGCTGTATTTCCTGCTGCTGCATCTCCTCCTGCTGCGTCTGCTGCTTCATATACTGCTTCTGCATCTCCTAATGCTGCAGGTGCCGCTTCATCTCCTGCTGCATCTCTTGGTGCTGCATCTCTCGTGCTGCATCTCCTGCTGATGCATGTCCTGCTGCATCTGCTGCGGCATCACCTGCTGCAGCATCTCCTGCTTCATCTCAAGCTGCATTTCTTGCTGAAACAGCTCCTCCTGCATTTCACACTTCTGCATCTCCTGATGCATCTCCTTCTGATACATCGGCGAATTCATCTTATGATGCTACTATCCTGCTGCTGAATCCCCTGCTGCTGAATCCCCTGCTTCGTCTTCTTCTTCTGCATTACCTGCTGCATCTCCTCCTACTTCATCTCCTGCTGCAGCAACTCCTGCTGCTTCATCTGCTGCTTCATCTCATGCTGCATCTCCTGCCGCTGCACCTCCTGCTGCTGCATGTCCTGCGTTATCTCCTAGTGCGACATCTACTGCTGAATCTCTTGGTTCTTCATCTCTTGCTGATGCATCTTCTGATGCATCTCCTACTGCATCTCCTGCTGTTGCATTCAATTAATAGGCGCAGATAAGTTAATTCTGAAACTTACACTAAAACGGTTTGTGACTTGTTCTTCAGAGATTGCAGAGAAAGCGCTTCAAGAGAAAATGCTAACGTGAGCTAGAATTTGATCTTAGCACCTTCCCTGGTGTACTTGAGCTTTCAGCTCAAGTATTTTGAAGTGACGATTTAAGAGCCATTCTGATGTTACAGTACACGAGCCTAGATTGAAAGTTCTACAAGTCTTGCCTTGCAGTGAAAGGTCCTGTCGCTGCATTTGCAGCATCTGCTGCTGATTCACATACTGCTGAATATACTACTATATATCAGCTGCTGCATCTACTGCTGCTACATCTCCTGCTGCTGAATCTGCTGCTGCATCTTTTGCTTTCTGAATCCATTGCAGCTGCATCATCTGCTGCATCTATTGCGGCTGCATCTCCTTCTGCTGCTTATCATTCTCGGCATCTTCGGCTCTTCATCTCCTGCTACTGCACCCCCTGCGGCTTCATCTCCTTCTGCATCTCCTGCTACTGCATCCCCTGCGGCTTCATCTCCTGCTGCATCTCCTACTGCTGCCTCTGCGACTGGATGACATTGTGCTGCATCTCTTGCATCTGCTGCTGCATCTGCTGCTACAACTCCTTCTTCTGCATCTACTGCTGCTGGATCTCGTCCTGCATCTCCTCCTTCATCTCCTGCTGCTGCATCTGCCACTTCATATCCTTCTGATTCATCTGCGGATTCATCTCACGATGCTACTCTCCTACTGGATATCCTGCTGCTGAATCTCCTGCTGCTGCATCAACTGCTTCTATCTACTGCTGCTGCTGCATATCCTTCTGCATGTGTTGTTGCTGCATCTCTTGCTGTTGCATCTGCTGATGAATTGCCTCATGTATTTCTTGATGCTGCATCTCCTGCTGCTGCATCTCTTGCGTAATCTCTTGCTGCTGCATATGCTGGTGCTACATCTGTCGCTTCATCTCCTGCTGCTGCATCTGCTGGTGTTTCATCTGCTGCAGCACCTGGTGCTGCATCTCCTGCTGCTGCATATCATAGTGGATATTCTACTGCTACATCACCTGCTGCTGTGTCTCCACAGTACTCTCCTGCTGAAGAATCTCCTGCTGCATCCCATGTTGCTGCATCTCTTGCTTCATCTCTCGCTGCTGCATCTA
Source organism: Clamator glandarius (assembly GCA_033459285.1). Lineage (NCBI taxonomy): Eukaryota > Metazoa > Chordata > Aves > Cuculiformes > Cuculidae > Clamator > Clamator glandarius. Next base: position 468,784 of record JAUNZM010001004.1, read on the forward strand.
CTGCATCTGCTGCTGCATCTGCTACTACATCTCCCGCTGCTCTATATCCTCCTGCTGGTTCTCCTACTGCACCTCTTGCTACTTCATCTTCTGCTGCATCTACTGATGCATCTTCTGTCGCTGTATCTCTTGCTGCATCTATTGCAGTAGCATCTCCTGCTGAACACCTGCCGCTGCTTCTTATGCTTCTCTTCAGCAAGAGATGCATGGTGAGCATATGCAGCATTAAGAGATGCAGCAGCAGATGCAGCAGGAGGAGATGCAGCAACAGGTGATGCAGAATGAAGATGCAGCAGAATGGAGATGCAGCAGCAACAGATGCAGCAGGAGATGCAGCACCAGGTGCTGCAGGATAATCAGCAGCAGACACAGCAGCAGGAGATGCAGCAAGAGCTGTAGCAGGAGATGCAGCAAGAGACAGAGTGGGATATGCAGTAGCAGAAGATGTAGTAGGAGATGCAGCAGCAGGAGATGCAACAGCAGCAGGAGATTCAGCAAGAGATGCAGAAGGAGATGCACCAGAAGGATTTCAAGCTGCAGATGCATCAGCAGGAGCAGGAGATGAAGCAGAAAGAGATAGAGCAGCAGGAGATACAGCAGCAGAAAATGCAGCAGCAGGATATGCAGAAGAGGATGCAACAGGAGCTGCAGCAGCAAGTTATGCAGGAGCATGAGATGCAGCAGGAGTAGATGCAGTAGCAGCAGATGCAGCAGGAGATACATCAGAAGGAGATGCAGCAGCAGGAGATGCCAAAGCAATCGCAGCAGTAGAAGTGGCAGCAGGTGGAGATGCATCAGGAGATGCATATTCAGAAGGAGATGCAGCAGGAGATTCAGTAGGATATGCAGAAGGAGGAGATGATGCAGTAGACGCAGCAGCAGGAGAGGAAGCAGCAGAAGATGCAGCAATAGTAGATGCAGGAGGAGGAGATGCATCAAGAGGTGCATATTCAGGAGGAGAAGCATCGGGAGATGTAGCAAGCTATGTAGCAGCATGAGATGCCGCAGGAGATGCAGGAGGAGATTCAGCAGCAGGAGATGAAAGAGGAGGAGATGCCGCTGCAAAAATGGAGCAGCAGATTAAGCAGCAGGGAATGCAGCAGCAGGTTCAGCAGCAAATGCCACAGGAGACGCAGCAAAATGAGATGCAGAAGCAGATGCAGTAAGAGATGCAGATTAAGCAGCAGATGCAGCAGGATGTGATGCTTCAGATGATACAGCATCAGGAGACGAGCAGGAGATTGGGCAGGAGATGCAGTAGGAGGAGAGGCAGGAGGAGATGATGCAACAGACGCAGCAGCAGCAGATGCAGAAGCAGAAATGAAGCAGGAGATGCATCAGTACAAGACACAGCAGGGGATGCAGCAGCAGGAGATTCCTCAGCAGGAGATGCAGTAGGAGATGCCGCAAGTGATGCAGAGAATGGGGATGAAGCAGCAGGAGATGCAGCTGTGATAGATGCAGCAGTAGATGCAGATTCAGCAGGAGATTCATCAGCAGGAGATGCTGCAACAGATTCACAGTAGGACATACAGGAGCAGGAGATGCAGCAGGAGATACATCAGCAGGAATTGTAGCAGGAGATTCTACAGCAGGAGATGCAAGAGGATATTCTGCAGAAGATTCAGCAGGAGATACAGCAGGAGATGCATCAGGAGATGAATTATCAACATATGCATCAGCAGTTACAGCAGGAAGTGCAGCAGGAGATGCAGGCGCAGATGCATTCAGCAGGAGATGCAGCTGAAATCCAGAAGCACTAGATGCATCAGTAGAAGATTTAGCAGCAGATGCAGCAGAAAATGGAGATGCTTCTGCAGATGCATCCACAGATGCATGAGCAGAGGTTGCAAGAGGAGAGGAAGCAGCAGATGCAGCAGCAGGCGATGCAGGAGGACATCAAGTAGCAGGATATTTAGCAGGAGATGCAGCTGTACATGAAGTAGCAGCAAATGCAGCAGCAGATTAAGGAGATGCAGCAGCAGATAATGCAGCAGAAGATTCAGCAGGAGGAGATGTAGCAGGAGATGCAGCAGCAGGAGATGTAGATTCAGTAGGAGATGTAGCAGCAGAAGATGCTGCTGCAGATGATGCTGCAGGAGATGCCGGAGAAGGAGGTGCAGCAGGGGATGCATATTCAGCAGTAGATTCAGCATAAAATTCAGAAAGAGATGCAGCATCAGGATATGCAGCAGGAGATGCAGGAGTAGATGAAGCAGCAGTATATGCAGCATCAGATGCACCAGATGGAGCCGAAAGAGATGCAGCAGGGGATGAAGCACCAGATGCAATAGGAAATGGAGCATCAGGAAATTCATCCGCAGATGCATGAGCAGAGGATGCAGCAGGATATGTAGCAGCAGGAGATACACTAGCAGGAGATGAAGAAGGATATGCAGCAGCAGGAGGTGCAAAAGGACATCAAGTAACAGGGGATGCTCCCACTGCCTCATATTTTTCTATATCCCCTGCTGCATCTACTGCTGCTGCCTCTGCTGGTGCAGTTCCTGCTGCTCCATCTTCTGCTGTATCTCCTGCTGCTGTATTTTGTACTGCATTTCCCGGTGCTGCATCTTTGATGCTGCATTCCCTGCAGCATCTCCTGCTTCTGCATCTTCCCTAGAATCTCCTGTTCCTGCTTCTCTTGCTGAATCTGCACCTCCTGCTACTGCATCTCCTGCTTCATCTCCTGCTGCATTATCTCTTCTACATCTCCTGCTGTGAACTCTACTGCTGCTATATCTCTTGCTGCACGTACTGCTGCATCTCCTGCTGCATCAATGCCTACAGATCCTGCTGATGCATCTCTAGCTCTTGCATCTCCTGTTGCATCTCCTGCTGATGCATCTCCTGCTAATGCATCTCCTGCTGATGCATCTCCTGGCAAATGTGGTGCTGCATCTGCTACTGCATCTCCTACTACTCTATCTAATACTGCTGCATCTGATGCTGAATCCTCTGCTACTGTATCTTCTGCTGTTTCATATAACGTTGCATCTCCTGCTGCTGCAAATGCTGCTGCATGCGCTTCTTCTGCATTGTCGGCTGCTTTCTCCTGCTGCTACATATCCTGATGCTGCATCTCCTAAAGTATCTCCTGCTGTTGCTTCTGCTGCTGCATCTCCTCCTGCTGCATCTCCTGTTGAATCTACTGGTTCATCTGCTGCTGCTTTTCTTCCTGCATGTTCTTCTGCTGCATCTCCCTATGCTTCGTATGCTTTTGCATCTCCTGATTCATCTCCTGGTGCTCCATTACCTGCTTCATCTCCTCCTGCATCATATCATGCTGCATCTGCTGCTGCATCATCTGCTGCCGAATCTCCTGCTGCATCTCCTGTGTCTGCATCTACTTCTACATCTCCTGATGCTGAACCTCCTTCTGCTTCATCTCCGGCTGCTGCCTCTTCTGCAGCATATCCTTCTGCTGCATCTCCTGCTGCTGTATCTCATCCTGTTGCATCTCCTCTTGAATTTCCTGCTGCTGCATCTCCTGACGCTGCACCTCCTGCTGCTGCATCTCCTGCTGCTGCAAATCATGACACATCTCCTGCTGAATCTCTTCCTGCTGAATCTCCTGCTGCATATCCTGCTGCTTTATCTCATCCTGCTGGATCTCTTCCTGCATCTCTTGCTGCTGTATCTACTGCTGAACCCCCTGCTGCTGCATCTCCTTGCTGCAACTTCTTCTGGTGCATCAGAGGATTCATCTCATGATGCTCCTCTCCCGCTTAATCTCCTGCTGCTGTAATCCCTGCTGCATTTTCTGCTTTATACCAAAATCACCTAGTACCTTTCCTTCTGCTTAATCTCCTAATGCTGTATCTCCTGCTTCATCTCCTGCTGCATATATTGCTGCTGCATATACTGCTGCATCTCCTGATGCTGCATCTCATGGTGCATCTCCTCTTACTCGGTATCTGTCTACATATCCTTCTGGTACATCACCTGCTAATGAATGTCTTTCCACATATCCTGCTGCATCTCCGGCTGCATCTCTTCCGGCTGTATCTCCTGCTGATGCAGCCCTCCTCCTTCATCTCCTGCTGCTGCATCTCGTTCTGCTGCATCTTCTGCATTTCCTGCTGCATCTCCTGCTGAATCTCCACCTGCATCTGCTGCTGCATCTGCTGCTGCTTCACATACTGCTGCATATCCGGCTGCTGTATCTAATGCTGCTCTGTGTGCTGCTGCATCTCCTGCTGCTGCATTTCCTGATACATACTCTGCTGCTGCTGCATCTCTGGCATCTTCTACTGCATCTGCTGCTGATTCATCTACTGCTACATTTCCTGCTACATCTCCTTCTTCTCATCTACTGCTGCTGGACCTCCTCATGCATCTCCTGCTTCTGCATCTGCTGCTTCATATCCTCCTGATGCATCTGTGTATTCATCTCATGATGCTACTCTCCTACTGGATTTCCTGCTGCTTCACCTCCTGCTGCTGCAACAGCTGCTTAATCTACTGTTGCTGCATATCCTTCTGTATATATTGTTGGTACATCTCTTGCTGCTGCGTCTGCTGATGCATGTCCTGATGCATCTCCTGCAGCTTTATCTCCTGCTTCATCTCCTGCTGCTGCATCTGCTGCTGCTGCATCTGCTGCTTCATCTCCTGCTGCTGCATCTGCTATTCCTGCATCTGCTGTTGAACCTGCTGCTGCAGTACCCTCCTGCTGCAGAATCACCCGATGCATCTCCTCCTGCTGCAATTCCTGCTGCTACATCTCCTCCTGCTGCAATTCCTGCTGCTACATCTCCTTCTGCTTTATCTGCTGCTTCATCTGCTGCTGCTGCATCTGCTGGTGTTGCACCTGCTGCTGCATCTGCTTCTGCATATCTTCCTGCATCTCCTGCATCTCCTCCTGCATCTCCTGCTGATGCATATCCTGCTTCAACTCCTGCTGCTACATTAACTCCTGCATCTCTTCCTGCTGTATTTCCTGCTGCTGCATCTCCTCCTGCTGCATCTGCTGCTTCATATACTGCTTCTGCATCTCCTAATGCTGCTGCAGGTGCTGCTTCATCTCCTGCTGCATCTCTTGGTGCTGCATCTCCTGCTCCATCTCAAGCTGCATTTCTTGCTGAAACAGCTCCTCCTGCATCTCACGCTTCTGCATCTCCTGCTGCAGCTCCTTCTGATGCATCGGCGAGTTCATCTTATGATGCTGCTATCCTGCTGCTAAACCCCCTGCTGCTGAATCCCCTGCTTCGTCTTCTGCTTCTGCATTACCTGCTGCATCTCCTCCTGCATCATCTCCTGCTTCTGTATCCCCTACTTCATCTCCTGCTGCGGCATCTCCTGCTGCTTCATCTGCTGCTGCAACTCCTGCTGCTGCATCTCATGCTGCATCTCCTGCTACTGCACCTCCTGCTGCTGCATGTCCTGCGTAATCTCCTACTGCTACATCTACTGCTGAATCTCTTGGTTCTTCATCTCTTGCTGATGCATCTTCTGATGCATCTCCTACTGCATCTCCTGTTGTTGCATTCCATTAATAGGAGCAGTTAAATCACATTTCTGAAACTTACACTAAAACAGTTTATGAGTCGTGCTTCAGAGATTGCAGTGAAAGCGCTTCAAGAGAAAATGCTAACGTGAGCTAGAATTTGATCTTAGCACCTTCCCTGGTGTACTTGAGCTGAACGCTCAAGTATTTTGAAGTGACGATTTAAGAGCCATTCTGATGTTACAGTACACAAGCCTAGACTGAAAGTTCTATAAGTCTTGCCTTGCAGTGAAAGGTCCTGTCGCTGCGTTTGCAGCATCTGCTGCTGATTCATATACTGCTGAATATACTACTATATATCCTGCTTCTGCATCTCCTGCTGTTGCACTGCTACTACATCTCCTGCTACTGAATCTGCTGCTGCATCTTTTGCTGCTGTATCTCTTTCTGAATACGTTGCAGCTGTATCTTCTGCTGCCTCTATTGCAGCTGCATCTCCTTCTGCTGCTTATCATTCTCTGCATCTTCGGCTCTGCATCTCCTGCTACTGCACCCCCTGCGGCTTCATCTCCTTCTGCATATTTTCCTACTGCATCTCCTGCTACTGCATCCCCTGCGGCTTCATCTCCTGCTGCATCTCCTACTGCTGCCTCTGCAACTGGATGACATTCTGCTGCAACTCTTGCATCTGCTGCTGCATCTGCTGCTACAACTCCTTCTGCATCTACTGCTGCTGGATCTCCTCCTGCATCTCCTGCTGCTGCATCTGCCACTTCATATCCTTCTGATACATCTGCGGTTCCATCTCACGATGTTACTGTCCTGCTGGATATCCTGCTGCTGAATCTCCTGCTGCTGCATCAACTGCTTCTATCTACTGCTGCTGCTACATATCCTTCTGCATGGGTTGTTGCTGCATCTCTTGCTGCTGCATCTGCTGATGATTGCCTCATGTATTTTCTGATGCTGCAACTCCTGCTGCTGCATCTCTTGCATAATCTCTTGCTGCGGCATATGCTGGTGCTACACCTGTTGCTTCATCTCCTGCTGCTGTTGCATCTGCTGGTGTTTCATCTGCTGCGGCACCTAATGCTGCATCTCCTGCTGCTGCATATCATAGTGGATCTTCTTCTGCTACATCACCTGCTGCTGTGTCTCCACGGTACTCTCCTGCTGCAGAATTTTCTTCTACATCTCCTGCTGCTACATCTCGAGCTTCATCACTTGCTGCTGCATCTCCTGCTTCATCTCTTGCTGCTCCATCTACTGCATCTGCTGCTGCATCTGCTACTACATCTCCTGCTGCTCTATATCCTCCTGCTGGCTCTTCTACTGCAACTCTTGCTACTTCATCTTCTGCTGCATCTCCTGATGCTTCTTATGCTTCTCTTCAGCAAGAGATGCATGGTGAGCATATGCAGCATTAAGAGATGCAGCAGCAGATGCAGCACGAGATGCAGCTGCGGGAGATGCAGCAGGAGCTGAAGCAGAAGATGCAGCACGAGATGCAGCAGCAGATGCAGCAGGAGGAGATGCAGCAACAGGTGATGCAGAATGAAGATGCAGCAGAATGGAGATGCAGCAGCAACAGATGCAGCAGGAGATGCAGCAGCAGCAGATTAGGCAGCAGGAGATGCAGCACCAGGTGCTGCAGGATAATCAGCAGCAGACACAGCAGCAGGAGATGCAGCAAGAGCTGTAACAGGAGATGCAGCAGGAGACAGAGCGGGATATGCAGTAGCAGGAGATGTAGAAGGAGATGCAGCAGCAGGAGATACAACAGCAGCAGGAGATTCAGCAAGAGATGCAGAAGGAGATGCACTAGAAGGATTTCAAGCTGCAGATGCATCAGCAGGAGATGAAGAAGAAGGAGATGAAGCAGAAAGGGATACAGCAGCAGGAGATGCAGCAGCAGAAAATGCAGCAGCAGGATATGCAGAAGAGGATGCAACAGGAGCTGCAGCAGCAAGTTATGCAGGAGCATGAGATGCAGCAGGAGTAGATGCAGTAGCAACAGATGCAGCAGGAGATACAGCAGAAGGAGATGCAGCAGCAGGAGATTCAGCAGCAGACACAGCAGCAGAAGATTCATTAGCAGCAGATGCAAAAGCAATCGCAGCAGTAGAAGTGGCAACAGGTGGAGATGCATCAGAAGATGCATATTCAGAAGGAGATACAGCAGGAGATTCAGCAGGATATGCAGAAGGAGGAGATGATGCAGCAGACACAGCAGCAGGAGATGAAGCAGCAGAAAACGCAGAAGTAGGAGATGTAGGAGGAGGAGATGCATCAAGAGGTGCATATTCAGGAGGAGATGCATCGGGAGATGTAGCAAGCTATGTAGCAGCATGAGATGCCACAGGAGATGCAGGAGGAGATTCAGCAGCAGGAGATGTAACAGCAGGAGATGCTGCAGCAAAAATGGAGCAGCAGATTAAGCAGCAGATTCATCAGGAAATGCAGTAGCAGGATATGCAGCATTAGATGCAGCAGGAGATGCAGCATCAGGGGATGCAGCAGCAGTTTCAGCAGCAAATGCCACAGGAGACGCAGCAAAATGAGATGCAGAAGCAGATGCAGTAAGAGATGCAGATTAAGCAGCAGATGCAGCAGGATGTGATGCTTCAGATGATACAGCATCAGGAGACGAGCAGGAGATTGGGCAGGAGATGCAGTAGGAGGAGAGGCAGGAGGAGATGATGCAACAGACGCAGCAGCAGCAGATGCAGAAGCAGAAATGAAGCAGGAGATGCATCAGTAGAAGACACAGCAGGGGATGCAGCAGCAGGAGATTCCTCAGCAGGAGATGCAGTAGGAGATGCCGCAAGTGATGCAGAGAATGGGGATGAAGCAGCAGGAGATGCAGCTGTGATAGATGCAGCAGTAGATGCAGATTCAGCAGGAGATTCATCAGCAGGAGATGCTGCAGCAGATTTACAGTAGGACATACAGGAGCAGGAGATGCAGCAGGAGATATAGAAGGAGATTCATCATCAGGAGATGTAGTAGGAGATGCAGCAGGAGATACATCAGCAGGAATTGTAGCAGGAGATTCTACAGCAGGAGATGCAGGATGAGATTCTATAGAAGAAGATTCAGCAGGAGATAGAGCAGGAGATGCATCAGGAGATGAAGTATCAACATATGCATCAGCAGTTACAGCAGGAAGTGCAGCAGGAGATTCAGCAGAAAATGCAGCAGCAGGAGATGCAGGCGCAGATGCATTCAGGAGGATATGCTGCTGAAATGCAGAAGCGTTAGAGGCATCAGTAGAAGATTGAGCAGCAGATGCTGCAGGAAATGGAGATGCTTCTGCAGATGCATCCACATATGCATGAGCAGAGGTTGCAGGAGGAGATGAAGCAGCAGACTATACAGCAGCAGGAGATGAAGCAGCAGATGCAGCAGCAGGAGATGCAGGAGGACATCAAGTAGCAGGATATTTAGCAGGAGATGAAGCAGTACATGAAGCAGCAGCAAATGCAGCAGCAGATTAAGGAAATGCAGCATCAGGTAATGCAGCAGAAGATGCAGCAGAAGGAGATGTCGCAGGAGATAAAGCAGCAGGAGATGCAGATTCAGTAGGAGATGTAGCAGCAGAAGATGCCAGAGAAGGAGGTGCAGCAGGGGATGCATATTCAGCAGTAGATTCAGCATAAAATTTAGAAGGAGATGCAGCAGGAGTAGATGCAGTAGCAGCAGATGCAGCAGGAGATACAGCAGAATGAGATGCTGCAGTAGCACGTGCAGAAGGAGATTCAGCAGCAGGAGATTCAGCAGCAGACACAGCAGCAGGAGATTCAGCAGCAGGAGATGCAGAAACAATCGCAGCAGTAGAAGTGGCAGCTGGTGGATATGCATCAGGAGATGAATATTCAGAAGGTGATGCAGCAGGAGATTCAGCAGGATATGCAGAAGGAGGAGATGATGCAGCAGACGCAGCAGCAGGAGAGGAAGCACCAGTAGAAGATGCAGGAGGAGGAGATGCATCAAGAGGTGCATATTCAGGAGGAGATGCATCGGGAGATGTAGCAAGCTATGTAGCAGCATGAGATGCCACAGGAGATGCAGGAGGAGATTCAGCAGCAGGAGATGTAACAGCAGGAGATGCTGCAGCAAAAATGGAGCAGCAGATTAAGCAGCAGATTCATCAGGAAATGCAGTAGCAGGATATGCAGCATTAGATGCAACAGGAGATGCAGCATCAGGGGATGCAGCAGCAGATTCAGCAGCAAATGCCACAGGAGATGCAGCAAAATGAGATGCAGAAGCAGATGCAGTAAGAGATGCAGATTAAGCAGTAGATGCAGCAGGATGTGATGCTTCAGATGATACAGCATCAGGAGACGAGCAGGAGATTGGGCAGGAGATGCAGTAGGAGGAGAGGCACAAGGAGATGATGCAACACACGCAGCAGCAGCAGATGCAGAAGCAGAAATGAAGCAGGAGATGCATCAGTAGAAGACACAGCAGGGGATGCAGCAGCAGGAGATTCCTCAGCAGGAGATGCAGCAGGAGATGCAGAGAATGGGGAAGAAGCAGAAGGAGCTGCAGCTGTGAGAGATGCAGCAGTAGATGCAGATTCAGCAGGAGATTCATCAGCAGGAGATGCTGCAACAGATTCACAGTAGGACATACAGGAGCAGAAGATGCAGCAGGAGATACAGAAGGAGATTCAGCAGCAGGAGATGTAGTAGGAGATGCAGCAGGAGATACATCAGCAGGAATTGTAGCAGGAGATTCTACAGCAGGAGATGCAGGATGAGATTCTATAGAAGAAGATTCAGTAGGAGGTAGAGCAGGAGATGCATCAGGAGATGAAGTATCAACATATGCATCAGCAGTTACAGCAGGAAGTGCAGCAGGAGATTCAGCAGGAGATGTAGCAGCAGGAGATACACTAGCAGGAGATGAAGAAGGATATGCAGCAGCAGGAGGTGCAGGAGGACATCAAGTAACAGGGGATGCTCCCACTGCCTCATATTTTTCTATATCCCCTGCTGCATCTACTGCTGCTGCCTCTGCTGGTGTAGTTCCTGCTGATGCATCTCCTGCTGCATATCCTTCTGCTGTGTCTCCTGCTGATTTATCTCTTGCTGATGCATCTTTTGCTGCATCTCCTACTTCTGCATCTACTGTTGCTACATTTCCTGCTGAATCTGCTGCAGCATCTCCTGCCGCAGCATCTCCTGCTGCCGCATTACCTGTTGCTACATCTCCTGCTGGACCTACATCTCCTTCTGCATCTGCTGTGGCATCTCTTTCTGCTGAATCTCGGATTCAACTCCTGCTCCATTGCTGCTGCATCTGCTGCTGCATCTCCTGCTGCTTTATAAACTACTGCTGCATCTCCTTCTGCTGCATATCCGGATTCAGCATATCCCATTGCATCTTCTGGTTTTGCTTCTCCTGCTGCTCCATCTCCTGCTGTATCTCCTGCTGCTGTATTTCGTACTGTATCTCCCGGTGCTGCATCTTTGATGCTGCATTCCCTGCAGCATCTCCTGCTTCTGCATCTTCCCTAGAATCTCCTGTTCCTGCTTCTCTTGCTGAATCTGCACCTCCTGCTGCTGCATCTCCTGCTTCATCTCCAGCGTCAACTCCTGCTGCATCAATTCCTACAGATCCTGCTGATTCATCTCTAGCTGTTGCATCTCCTGTTGCATCTCCTGCTGATGCATCTCCTGCTACTGCATCTCCTGCTGCTGCATCTCTTGGTAAATGTGGTGCTGCATCTGCTACTGCATCTCCTAATACTCCATCCAATACTGCTGCATCTGCTGCTGAATCCTCTGCTTCTATATTTTCTGCTGTTACATATCCTGTTGCATCTCCTCCTGCTGCATCTCCTCCTGCTGCATCTGCTGCTGCATCTCGTGCTGCATCTTCTGCTTCAGCTCCTGATGCATCTCCCGCGGCTGCATCTCGGGCTGCATCTACTGCTGCATCTCTTAATGCTGCATATGCTGATCATGCATCTCTTACTGAACAGAAGCATAAGAAGCAGCGGCAAGAGGTGCAGCAAGAGACGCTACTGCAATAGATGCAGCAAGAGATACAGCAACAGAAGATGCATCAGCAGATGCAGCAGAAGATGAAGTAGCAAGAGGTGCAGTAGGAGAACCAGCAGGAGGATATAGAGCAGCAGGTGATATAGTAGCAGATGCAGCAGCAGATGCAGTAGATGCAGCTGCAAGAGATGAAGGAGGAGATGCAGTAGCAAGAGATGCATCTCCACCTGCTGTCACTCCTAGTGCTGCGTTTGCTTCTGCATCTCCTGCTGCTGAATCTCCTGATTCTGTGTCGGCTGCTGAGTTTCCTTCTGCTGCATCTCCTGCTGCACGTGCTGCTGCAGCATCTCCTTCTGCTGCATTTCCTGCTTTGTCTTCTTCTGCATTTCCTGCTGATGCATCTCCTGCTGAATCTCTTTCTGCTAGATCTCCTGTTGCTGCATTACTCCTGCTGCATTTCCTAATGCATCTCCTCCTGCTTCATCTCCTGCCGAATTTACTGCTGCATCTCCTGCTTCTACATCTCCTATTGCATCTTCTACTGCTGCATCTCTTGCTTCTGCATTTCCTGATCCTGCATCACATGCGGAAGCTCCTGTGGAATCTCCTGATGCATATCTTATGCTGCATTTTCTCCTACTCTATCTTCTGCTGCATCTCCTGCTGCATCTGCTGCTACTGCATCTCCTCCTGCTGCATCTCCTCCTGCTGCATCTCATGCTCCTGCATAACTTGCTGCTGCAGCTCCTGCTGCAGGTCCTGTTGCATTCTCTTCTGCATATCCTGCTGCTACATCTCCTGCTGCTGCATATCCTGCTGTATTATGTGATGAATCTGCTGTTGCTTCTGCTTCGGCTACATCTCCTGCTGCTGCACCTCCTCCTCGGCATGTGCTGCTGCATCTCCTGCTGCGGCATCTCCTGCTACTCTATCCCTTTCTGCTTCATCTCCTGCTGATGCATCTGCGGCTTGAAATCCTTCTGGTGCATCTCCTTCTGCATCTCTTGCTGAATCTCCTGCTGCTGTTGCATCTCCTGCTGCTGCATCTCCTGCTACATCTCCTGCTACTGTATATCCTGCTGTATCTCCTGCTGCATCTCCTGATACAGCTCTTGCTGCATCTCCTGCTGCTGTGTCTGCTGCTGAATATCCTTCTCTGTCTGCTCTTTCATCTCCTGCTGCCTAATATTTTACTGCTGCATCTCCTTCTGCATCTGTTGCTGCTTCATCTCCATTCTGCTGCATCTCTTTCTGCATCACTTGTTGCTCTATCTCCTCCTTCTACATCTCGTGCTGCATCTTCTGCTTCAGCTCCTTCTGCATCTCCTGCTGCTGTATCTCTTAATGCTGCATATCCTGATCACGCACCTCCTGCTAAATGTCCTGCTGCATTTCCTACTGATGCATTTCCTACTGAATATCTTGTTATATCTCCTGCTACTGCATCTGTAGTGGCATCTGCTGCTTCAGATCCTGCTGCATCTCCTGCTGCTGCATCTTCTACTGATAAATATCCTGCTGCATCTTCTGCTGCTGTATCTTCTGCTGCATCTCTTGCTGCTTTATCGCCTGCTGTATCTAATGCTGTATCTTTTTCTGCTGGATATCCTGTTGCTGCATCGCCTAGTACTGCATTTCCTACTACATCTCTCGTGCTGCCTCTTCTGCTGAATATAATGCTGCATCTCCTGCTGTTGCATCTCCTACTACTACATCTCCTGCTTCATCTCCTTCTGATACATGTCTTGCTGCTCAATCTACTGCTGCTTCGTATGCTGCTGCATCTCCAGATGCAGCATCTCATGGTACATCTCCTCTTGCTCAATCTCCTGCTGCATATCCTACTGCTATAATTCCTGCTACTGTATCTCCTTCAGCATCTCGTGCTGGTGAATCTCCTGCTGGTGCATCTACTGCTACATCTCCTGCTGCTGCATCCCCTGCTGCTGCATTCTCTGTTTCATCTACTGCTGCTGCATGTTCTGCTACATCTTCTGCTGCTGCATCTTCTTATGCTTTATCTGCTGCTGCATCTGCTGCTGCATCACCTGCTACTGAATCGTCTGCTACATTCCTGTTTCTCCTGCTGCCGTATCTCATCCTGTTGCATCTCCTCGTGCATCTCCTGCTGCTGCATCTCCTCCTGCTGCATCTCCTGACGCTGCACCTCCTGCTGCTGCATCTCCTGCTACATCTCTTGCTGCTGCAAATCATGATGCATCTCCTGCTGCTTTATCTCATCCTGCTGGATCTCCTCCTGTAACTCTTGTGGCTGCCTTTACTGCTGAAGCCCCTGCTGCTGCATCTCCTTGCTGCAACTTCTTCTGATGCATCAGCGGATTCATCTCATGATGCTCCTCTCCCGCTTAATCTCCTGCTGCTGTAATCCCTGCTGCATCTTCTGCTTTATACTAGAATCACCTAGTACCTTTCCTTCTGCTTAATCTCCTAATGCTGCATCTCCTGCTTCATCTCCCTCTGCTGCATATATTGCTGCTGCATATACTGCTGCTTCGTCTGCTGCTGCATCTCATGGTGCATCTCCTCTTACACAGTATCTGTCTACATATCCTTCTGCTACATCACCTGCTACTGAATCTCTTTCCACATATCCTGCTGCATCTCCTGCTGCATCTCTTCTGGCTGCATCTCCTGCTCCATCACTTGCTGATGCAGCCCTCCTCCTTCATCTCGTTCTGCTGCATCTCGTTCTGCTGCATCTCATTCTGCTGCATCTCATTCTGCTGCATCTTCTGCATTTCCTGCTGCATCTCCTGCTGAATCTCTACCTGCTGCATCTGCAGCATTTCCTGCTGCATCTGCTGCTGCATCTGCTGCTGCTTCACATACTGCTGCATATCCGACTGCTGTATCTATTGCTGCTCCGTGTGCTGCTGCATCTCCTGCTGCTGCATTTCCTGATACATATTCTGCTGCAGCATCTCTGGCATCTGCTGCTGCATCTGCTGCTGATTCATCTACTGCTACATTTCCTGCTACATCTCCTTCTTCTCATCTACTGCTGCTGGACCTCCTCATGCATCTCCTGCCTCTGCATCTGCTGCTTCATATCCTCCTGATGCATCTGTGTATTCATATCATAATGCAGCTGCGTATTCATCTCCTACTGGATCTCCTGCTGCTTCACCTCCTGCTGCTGCATCCGCTGCTTAATCTACTGTTGCTGCATATCCTTCTGTATATGCTGCAGTAACTACTGCTGCATCTCCTCCTTCTGCATCTGCTGCTGCATCTGCTACTGCATCTCCTGCTTAATCTTCTGCTGCTACGTCTGCTTTTGCATCTCCTTATGCATCTATTACTGCTGCATCTCCAGCTCTCTATCCTGCTGCATCTCCTACTTTTTTACTCGCTTCATCTCCTTCCTTGGTATACCCTGCTGCATCTCCTCCTATGGCATCTCCTGCTGCCGCATGTCCTGCTGCTGCATCTCCTGCTGAATCACCTTTTCCTGCATCTTCTTCTGCTGCATTGTCTGCAGCAACTCCTGTGGCTGCATCTCCTACAGAATCTGCATCTCCTGCTGCATCTTCTGTTGCTGCATCTCCTTCTGCTGCGTCTGCTGTTACATCACCTAATGCATCTCCTGCTGCTGCATCTCCTAAGGCATTTCCGCCTTGTTCATCTCCTGATGCTGCATCTCCTGCTTCATCTCTTTTTGATGCATATAGTTCTTCTGTATCTACTGCTGCGTATCTTGCTGCTGCATCTACTGCTGCTTCTTCTGCTGCTGCAACTCCTGCTGCTTCATCTCCTGCTGCTGCACCTCCTGCTGCTTCATCTCCTGCTGCTGCGTGTGCTACTGAATCTCCTGCATCTTTTGCGGAATCTGCTGTCGACTCATCTACTGCTGCATCTCCTGCTGCTGCATCTCCTGCTGCTGGATGTCCTAGTGCATCTCCTAATGCTGCATCTGCTGCTGCATCTCCTGCTGCTGCATCTCCTGCTGAATTTCCTACTGCTCGATCTGCAGCTTTTTCTGCGGTTGCATCTCCTGTTGCTTCACCTGCTGCTATACCTACTGCTGCATCTCCTGCTACATCTCCTTACTCTGCTTCTGGTTCTCTGCCCCTTCTTCTCTGCATCTCCAGCTATTTCATCCCCTGCTGCTGCATCTCCTGGTGCATGCCTGGCTGCTGCATCTTTTGATGAATCTCCATCTGCATATCCTGCAGCTGCATCTCCTACTGCATTTCCTACTGCTGCACCTCCTGCATCTACATCATCTAGTGCTGCATCTCCTGCATAATCCACTGCTGCTTCATCTTCTGCTTCTGCATTATCAACTGGTGCATCTTCCACTGAATCTCCTTCTGCTGCATCTGCAGCACTTTCTGCTTCATCTCCCGGTGATTCACATACTGCGACATCTCCTTCTATATCTCCTGCTGCTGCATCTTCTACTGTATCTCTTGCTGAATCTATGGCAGCTGCTTCTCGTGCTGCATATGCTTCTGCTGCTTCTCATTCAATGCATCTTCTTTTCTGCATCTCATTCCACTTCTTCCCCTGCTGATGCATCTCCTCCTTGCATCTCATGCAGATGCACCTCCTTCTGCTGCATCTCCTGCTGCTTCATCTCCTGCAATTGCTGCTGCATCTTCTGTTGCATCTTTTGCTCCTGAATCCCCTGCAGCAATCCTACTGCATCTCCTAATGATGCATATCTTACTGCTGCATCTCCAGCTGAATCTCCTTCTGCAGCATCTCCTACTGCATCTCGTGCTGCACCAGCTGCTACTGAATACCTGCTACATTCCTGATGCATCTCCTTATCCTGCATCTCTTGGTGCTGCATTTCCTGCTGCTGTATCTTCTCCTGATGCCTCTCCAGCTGAATCTAATCCTGCTGCATCTCCTACTGCATCTCCTGCTGCTGTATCTTCTCCTGATGCATAACCTGCAGCTGCATCACCTGCAGCCAGTCTTGCTGCTTCATCTCCTGCTTCTGTGTCTACTGCTGAATCTACTGCTGCATCTTCGGCTGCTGTTATATCTCCTACTGCTGCATCTGCTGCTGCATATCATGCTGTGTCATCTCCTGCTGCATCTTCTTCTGGTGCCCCCCCTCCTCCTTAACCTTCTCCTGCATCTGCTGATGCAGTTCCTACTGCATCTCCTGTGGCTGCATCTGCTGGTGCATCTCCTGCTGCTTAAACTCCTGCTACAAGGTCCTGCTGAATTTCCTGCTGCTGCATGTCCTGCTGCTGCATCTCTCGCTCCATCTCCTCCTGCTGCATCTCCTGCTGAATCAAATGGTGCCTCCCCTGCTGCTGCATCTCCTTCTTCTGCCTCTCCTACTCCTGCATCTCTGCTGCTGCATCTCCTATTTATGCATTTCCTGCAGCATCTTCTACTGCTTCATCTCCTGCAGCTGCATGTGTTGCTGAATCTCCTGCATCTTTTGCTGAATCTGCTGTCGATTCATCTACTGCGGCATCTCCTGCTAAAGAGTAGGAGATTTAGCAGAAGGAGATGCAGACGCAGGAGATCCATTCCGAAGAAGATGCATCAGCAGGAAATGCAGCAGTAGGAGATGCATTTGAAGCAAATGCAGCAGCAGATTCAGGAGGAGATGCAGCGGGATATGCAACAGCAGGAGATGCAGCAGCAGGAGATGCAGCAGAAAGATATGCTGCAGAAGATGCAGCAGCCTGAGATGAAGCAGAAGGAGATTCAGCATCGGGAGATATAGAAGTAGATGCAGATGCAGGAGATGCAGCAGGAGATTCAGCAGCAGATGATGCAGCAGCAGATGCAGCAGCAGGATATGCAGCAGCAGATGCAGCATGATATGATGCAGGAGGAGATGAAGCAGGTAATGCAGCACCAGGAGATGAATCAGGAGATGCAAAAGCACATGAAGCATCGGGAGATGCAGCAGAAGAACATGCAGGAAGAAAAGCAGCAGCAGATGAACCAGTAGATTCAGCAGGAGATGCAGCAGGAGGAGATGCAGCAGCAGATGCCAAATCAGGAGATGAAGCAGCAGAAGCAGCAGCAGGAGATACTTTAGGAGATGCAGCATCAGGATATGTAGCAGCAGGAGATGCAGCCGACGATGCAGAAGAAGGGCATGCAGCAGCATTGCAGCAGCAGGAGATGCAACATTATATGCAACAGCAGAAGATACAGAAGGAGAGGATTCAGCAGCAGATGCAGCAGTATTAGTTGGAGTAGTAGGAGATGCAGTAGCAGATGCAGCACTACATTTGCCAGGAGATGCATCAGCAGGAGATGCATTAGCAGGAGATGCATCAGCAGGAGATGCAACAGCAGATGCAACAGCTAGAGATGCATCAGCAGGATCTGTAGGAATTGATGCATCAGGAGATGCAGCAGTAGGTGCAGCAGGACATAAAGCAGCAGGAGAGTTCACATCAGGACATCTAGAAGAGATGATGCAGCAGGAGATGCAGCAGCAGGAGGTGCAGATTCAGCAAGAGAAGCAGGAACAGGAGATTCTATTGAAGATGCAGAAGCAGGAGATGCTGCAGGGAATGCAGCATCAAAGGTGCAGCACCAGGAGATGCAGTACGAAATACAGCAGCAGGAGATACAGCAGGAGATGGAGCAGCAGGAGAAGCAAAACCAGGAGATGCAATGGGATATGCTGAATCCGGATGTGCAGCAGCAGGAGATGCAGCAGTAGTTTATAAAGCAGCAGCAGATGCAGCAGCAATGGAGCAGGAGATGAATCGGAGATTCAGCATAAAGAGATGCCACAGCAGATGCAGCAGGAGATGTAGATTCAGCAGGAAATGTAGCAACAGTAGATGCAGAAGCAGGAGATGCAGCAAAAGATGCATCAGCAAGAGATAAATCAGCAGGAGATACAGCAGCAGCATATGCAGCAGGAGATGCATCAGCAGGAACTGCACCAGCAGAGGCAGCAGCAGTAGATGCAGCAGGGGATATAGAAAAATATGAGGCAGTGGGAGCATCCCCTGTTATTTGATGTCCTCCTGCATCTCCTGCTGATGCATATCCTTCTTCATCTCCTGATTCTCTATCTCTTGCTGCTACATCTCATGCTGCATCCTCTGCTCATGCATCTGCGGATGAATTTCCTGATGCTCCATTTCCTGTTGCATCTGGTGCTTCATCCTCTGCTGCATCTCTTTCGGCTCCATCTGTTGCATCTGCTGCTGCATATGCTGCTGCTTCATCTACTCCTGCATCTCCTGCTGCATATCCTGCTGCTGCATCTCTTTCTGAATTTTATGCTGAATCTACTGCTGAATATGCATCCCCTGCTGCAACTCCTTCTCCGGCATCTCCTGCTGCATCATCTGCAGCAGCATCTTCTGCTGCTACATCTCCTACTGAATCTGCATCTCCTGCTGCTGCATCTCCTGCTACATCTCCTCCTGCTGAATCTTCTGCTGCATTACCTTCTGCTGCATTTCCTTAATCTGCTGCTGCATTTGCTGCTGCTTCATGTAGTGCAGCATCTCCTGCTAAATATCCTGCTACTTGATGTCCTCCTGCATCTCCTGCTGCTGCATCTGCTGCTTCATCGCCTGCTGCTTCATCTCCTCCTGCAACCTCTGCTCATGCATCTGTGGATGCATCTGCAGAAGCATCTCCATTTCCTGCGGCATCTGCTGCTCAATCTTCTACTGATGTATCTAGTGCTTCTGCATTTCAGCAGCATATCCTGCTGAATGCATCTGCGGCTGCATCTCTTGCTGCTACATCTCCTGCTGAAGAATCGCCTTCTGCTGTATCTCCTGCTGCATCTCGTGATGCTTCATCTCCTTCTGCTACATCTCCTGCTGCTGTGTCTGCTACTGCATCTCCTGATTCATCTCCTGTTGCTGCATCTCCTGCTTTATTTCCTCATGCATCACCTACTGCTGCATCTCCTGCTGCATCTCCTCCTGCTGCATCTGCTGATGCATGTCGTGCTGATGACTCTCCTGCTTCTGCATATCCTGCTGCGGCATCTCCTATTGCACCTCCTGCTGCTGCATCCTCTCTTTCATGTACTGCTGCTTCATGCAGCAGTAGATTCAGCAGTAGACACAGAAGCAGGAGATGAAGCAGCAAGACTGGCTGCAGGTGATGCAGCTGCAGGTTATGCATCAGGAGAAGATACAGCAGCAGGAGATGCAGTAGGAGATGCAGCAGGATTAGATTCAGCTGGAGAGGCATCAGGAGAAGATACAGCAGCAGGAAATGCAGCACCAAGAGATGCAGGATAAGGAGATGCATCAGGAATGTAGCAGGTATTCAGTAGCAGCTGATGCAGCACGAGATGCAGTAGGAGATGCTGCAGAAGGAGATTCAGCTGGAGATGCAGCAGTAAGATATGCATCATTAGGAGATGCAGTAGGATTGCTGCAGGGGATTCAGGAGCAAAAGATGCAACAGAAGATGCAGCAGCAATTGCAGGAGATGAAGCAGCAGGAGATGCAGCAGAAGGAGGTGCATCTGCATGAGATGCAAGGAGGAGATGCATCAGCAGGGGAAGAAGTGGAATGAGATGCAGAAAAGAAGATGCATTGAATGAGAAGCAGCAGAAGCATATGCAGCACGAGAAGCAGCTGCTGTAGATTCAGCAAGAGATACAGTAGAAGATGCAGCAGCAGGAGATATAGAAGGAGATGTCGCAGTATGTGCATCACCAGGAGATGCAGCAGCAGATTACAGAGATGCAGCAGCAGAATATGTATCAGGAAATGCAGCAGCAGAAGATGCAGCAGCACACGGAGCAGCATTAGATACAGCAGTCGGATATGCAGCAGTATGTGAAGCAGCAGCAGATGCAGCAGCAGATGCAGCTGCAGATGCAGCAGGTAGAGATTCAGCAGGAGATGCAGCAGCAAGAGATGCAGCAGGAAATGCAGAAGGTGCAGCAGAACGAGATGCAGCAGCAGGAGATGAAGGAGGAGGGCTGCATCAGCAAGTGATGGAGCAGGAGATGCAGCCGGAAGAGATGCATGAGGAGATGCAGCAGGATATGTGGGAAGAGATTCAGTAGCAGGTGATGTAGCAGAAGGATATGTAGACAGATACTGTGTAAGAGGAGATGCACCATGAGATGCAGCAGCAGACGAAGCAGCAGTATATGCAGCAGCAATATATGCAGGAGAGGGAGATGAAGCAGGAGATGCAGCATTAGGAGATTAAGCAGAAGGAAAGGTACTAGGTGATTCTGGTATAAAGCAGAAGATGAAGCAGGGATTACAGCAGCAGGAGATTAAGCAGGAGAGGAGCATCATGAGATGAATCTGCTGATGCATCAGAAGAAGTTGCAGCAAGGAGATGCAGCAGCAGGGGGTTCAGCAGTAGATACAGCAGCAAGAGATGCAGGAAGAGATCCAGCAGGATGAGATAAAGCAGCAGGATATGCAGCAGGAGATTCAGCAGGAAGAGATTCAGCAGGAGATGTGTCATGATTTGCAGCAGCAGGAGATGCAGCAAGAGATGCAGCAGCAGGAGGTGCTGTCGATTCATCTACTGCTGCATCTCCTGCTGCTGCATCTCCTGTTGCTGGATGTCCTAGTGCATCTCCTAATGCTGCATCTGCTGCTGCATCTCCTGCCGAAATTCCTACTGCTGGATCTGCAGCATTTTCTGCGGTTGCATCTCCTGCTGCTACACCTGCTGCTACACCTATTGCTGCATCTGCGGCTGCATCTCCTGCTACATCTCCTTACTCTGCTTCTAGTTCTCCGCACCTTCTTCTCTGCATCTCCAGCTATTTCATCCCCTGCTGCTGCATCTGCTGAAGATTCTCTTACTACTACAACTCCTACTAAATCGGCTTCTGCAACTTCTGCTGCTGCATCTCCTGCTGCCTCATCTCCTGCTGCTGCAAGTCCTACAGAATCTGCTCTTGACTATGCTGCTGAATCTGCTGATGCTGCATCTTCTGTGCATCTCCTTCTTCTGCATCTCATGCCACATCTCCCGCTGATGCACCTCCTGCTTCTGCATATCTTGCTGCATCTACTGCTGCTGCATCTCCAGCTGCATCTCCTGCTGCTGCATCTGCTGTTACATAGCCTAAAGCATCTCCTTCTGCTGCATCTCCTAAGGCATTTCCACCTGCTTCATCTCCTGATGCTGCATCTCCTGCTTCATCTCGTTTTGATGCATATGGTTTTCCTGCATCTACTGCTGCATATCTTGCTGCCACATCTATTGCTGCTTTGTTTGCTGCTGCATCTTCTGCTGCTGCTTCTCATTCTCTGCATCGTCTCTGCATCTCCTGCTGCTGCACCTCCTGCTGCTTCATCTCCTGCTGCTGTGTGTGCTGCTGAATCTCCTGCATCTTTTGCTGAATCTGCTGTCGATTCATCTACTGCTGCATCTCCTGCTGCTGCATCTCCTGCTGATGGATTTCCTAGTGCATCTCCTAATGCTGCATCTGCTGCTGCATCTCCTGCCGAAATTCCTACTGCTGGATCTGCAGCATTTTCTGCGGTTGCATCTCCTGCTGCTACACCTGCTGCTACACCTATTGCTGCATCTGCAGCTGCATCTCCTGCTACATCTCCTTACTCGTCTTCTAGTTCTCCGCACCTTCTTCTCTGCATCTCCAGCTATTTCATCCCCTGCTGCTGCATCTGCTGAAGATTCTCTTACTACTACAACTCCTAGTGAATCTGCTTCCGCAACTTCTGCTGCTGCATCTCCTGCTGCCTCATCTCCTGCTGCTGCAACTCCTACAGAATCTGCTCTTGACTATGCTGCTGAATCTGCTGATGCTGCATCTCCTGTGCATGTCCTTCTTCTGCATCTCATGCCACATCTCCCGCTGATGCACCTCCTGCTTCTGCATATCTTGCTGCATCTACTGCTGCTGCATCTCCAGCTGCATCTCCTGCTGCAGCCTCTCCTGCATATTTTGGTGCATGTGCTGTAGATTAATATACTGCTGCATCTACTGCTGCTGCATCTGCTGCTTCATCTGCTGCTGCTTCATCTGCTTGTGCTGCATATGCTGCTGCATCTGCTGCAAGTTCTTCTTCTGCATCTCATGCCACACCTCCCACCAATGCATCTCCTGCTTCTGCATGTCTTGCTGCATCTGCTGCTGTATCACTTGCTGCATAATCTCCAGCTGCATCTCCTGCTGCCACAATGCCTCCTGTATCTTCTGCTCTATTTCCTGTTGCTGCATATTCTGCTTCTGTATTTACTGCTGCATTTCCTGCTGCTCCATCTCCTGCTGCTGAATCTCTTTTTGCATCTCCTGCTACTGAATCTCTTTTTGCATCTCCTGCTTCTGTGTTACCCTCTGCATCACCTCCTGCTGTGTCTCCTCCTGCAGCATCTGCTGCAGCATCTGCTGCAGCATCTACTTCTGCATCTCCTGCATTTGCTGCTACACCTTCTTCTGATTCATCTATTGCTGCATCTCCTGATACATTTCCTGCTGCTGCATCTCCTGCTGGTGGCTCTCGTCTGGAATCTCCTGCTGAATATCCTGTGTCTACTGCTGAATCTCCTGCTGCTGAATCTCCTGCTGCATCTGCTGCTGCAGCATCTCCTGCTGCTGAATCTCCTGCTGCATCTGCTGCTGCAGCATCTCCTGCTGCTGCATCTCTTACTGCATCTCCTGCAGCATCTCCTGCTGCTGCATCTTCTGCATCTGCATCTCGTGCTTCCTCTCCTTCTACATATCCTGCTGCTGCATCTCCTGCTGAATCTCCTTCTATATCTGCTGCTGCTGCATCTCCTGCATCATCTACTGCTTCTGCTCATGCTTCAGCTCCTGTTGCTACATCTTCTGCTGATGTATATCCTGCTGCATCTCCTACGGCTGAATCTCCTGCTGCATCTGCCTATGCTGCATCTCCTACTTCCACATCACCTTCTGCACGTGCTGCTGCAGCATCTCCTTCTGCTGCATCTCCTGCTGCATCTGCTGCTGCATCTCCTGCTGGATCTCTTTCTGCTAGATCTCCTGTTGCTGCATCTCCTGCTGGATCTCTTTCTGCTAGATCTGCTGTTGCTGCATCTCCTCCTGCTGCATTTCCTGCTAAATTTACTGCTGCACCTCTTGCTTCCGCATCTCCTATTGCATCTCTTGCTTCTGCATTTCCTGATCCTGCATCACTTGCTGAAGCTGCTGTGGAATATCCTGATATATATCCTTATGTTGCATCTTCTCCTGCTCTATCATCTGCTGCTGCATCTCCTGCTGCACCTGCTGCTACTGCATCTCCTCCTGCTGCATCAAGTGCTCCTGCATATCCTGTTGTAACATCTGCTTCTGCATCTCTTTTTGCTTTGTATCGTACTGCATCTGCTGCTGCATCTGCTGCTGCATCTACTGCTGCATCCCCTGCTGCTTCATTTCCTGCTGAATCTGCTGCTGCATCTCTTGCGATGGCCTCTCCTGCTCTTGCATCTCCTGCTGCTGAATCTCCTCCGGAATCTCCTGTGGCATCTCAAGCTGCTACATCTCCTGATGTACCTCATTCTGAATAGTCATCTCCTGCAGCATCTCCTCCTGCTGCATCTGCTTCTGCTGCATCTCCTTCTACGTCTCCTGCTCCTGCATCCTCGGCTTCATCTCCAGCTGCTGCATCTCCTGATGCTGTGTCTCCTGCTGAATCTACTGCTGCATCTGCTGCCACTGCATCTGCTGCTGATGCATCTCATGCTGCATCTCCTGTAGCTTCCTCTCCTGCTGCTGCTTCATCTCATGCTGCATCTCCTGTAGCTTCCTCTCCTGCCGCTGCCTCACCTCCTGCTCAATCTCCTCCTGCATCTGCTGATGCATTTCCTGCATCTCCTGCTGCTGCATCTCCTGCTTCTGCATATTCTTTTGCATGTCTTTCTGATACATCTCCTGCTTCTGCCTCTCCTACTCCTGCATCTCTGCTGCTGCATCTGCTTCTGCATTTTCTGCTCCTGCTTCTCCTGATGCATCTGCTGCTGCATCTCCTGCAGCATTTTCTATTGCTTCAACTCTAGATGCTGCATCTCTTACTGCATCTGCTGGTACTGCAACTTATCCTGCTGTATCTCCTCTTCTATTTTCCTGTGCATCTGCTGCTTCATGTACTGCTGCATCTCCTGCTACTGCATCTCCTGCTGCAACTCCTGCTACATCTCCTGCTGAATATGCATATCCTGCTGCGTCTCCTGCTGCTGCATCCCCTGTTGCTCTGTCTTTTGCTCTATCTCTTGCTTCATCTGCTGCTGCTACATCTCCTTCTGCATCTGCTGCTGCTGTATCTCCTGCTGCTGAATCTCATGCTGCCTCTCTTGCAGCAGCATCTCCTCTTGCTAAATCTCCTCCTGAAGCTGCTGGCACCTCCCCTGCTACATCTCCTGCTGTGATGCAGCAAGACATGCTTCAGCAAAAGCAGAAGCAGGAGATGTAGCAGTAGATGCTGATTCTGCAGGAGGTGCATTTCATGCATCTCCTCCGGCTACATCTGCTGGTGCATATCCTGCTGTTCTGACTCCTGCTGCATTTCCTGCTGCATCTCCTGCTGATGAATCTGATGCTGCATCTCGTTCTGCATCATCTCCTGTGTCATCTCCTGCTGCTGCATCTCCTGCTGCTGCAACTCCTGCTGCATCTCCTGCTTCAAAACCTCCTGCTACGTCTCCTGCTGCTGCATCTCCTCCTGATACATCTGCTGCAGCATCTGCTGCTGCTGCATCTGCTGCTGTATCACCTGCTGCATCTCCTGCTGCTGCAGTACCTGCTGTATCTTCTGCTGTATGTCCTGTTGCTGCATATCCTGCTTCTGTATATACTGCTGCATTTCCTGCTGCTTCATCTCCTGATCTGCTGCTGCATGTGCTGCTGCGTCTATTGCTCCTGCATGTCCTGTTACTGCATCTGCTGCTGCATGTCCTGCTACATCTTCTGCTGCTGAATTTACTTCTGCTGCATCTGTTGCTGCATCACCTGCTACTGAATCCCCTACAGCATTCCTGTTGCACCTCCTGCTGATGCACTTCCTGCTGCTGTATCCCCTGGTGCATCACCTCCTGCTTCATCTCCTCCTGCTGCTTCATGTCCGTCTTCTGTATCTACTGCTTCAACTCCTCCTGCTGCATCTCCCTCTGCCTCATCTGCTGGTACTTAATTTGCTGCGGCATCTGCTGCAGCATCTCCTGTTGATACATCTCCTGCTGAATCTACATCTCCTGCTGCATTTCTTGGTGCTGAATCTCCTGCTAATGAATCTCCTGATGAATCTCCTGCTGCATCTCCTGCTAATGGATCTCCTGCTGCATTTCCTGCTGCATTTCTCATGATGCATCTCTTGCTGCATGACCTCCTGCTACGTCTCCTGCTGCTGTATCACTTCCTGATACATCTGCTGCAGCATCTCCTGCTGCTACATCACCTCCTGCTGCATCTCTTGCTGCTGCATCTTCTTCTCTGCATATCCTGCTGCTTCATCTTTTGCTGCAGAATCTCCTGCTGAATCGGCTGCTCATCTCCTGCGGCTGTATCTCCTGCTGTATCTCCTGCTTCTGCATCTTCTACTCTGCATCTCCTGTTGCTGCAACTCCTGCTGCAGAATCTCCTGCTGCTGCACCTGTGGCTGAATCTCCTGCTCCTGCATCTGCTGCGCCATCTACTCCTGCCTCTCCTCCTACAGCACCTTCTTCTGTATCTCATGCTACATCTCATGAAGCTGTACCTGCTGAAGCATCTCTTCCTGCCGCATCTCCTGAGGAATATGCATCTATTGATGCATCTGCTGTTACTTCTCCTGTTGTTGCATCTCCTTCTGCATCTGCTGTTGAATCTGCTGTTGAAACTCCTGCTGCTGCACCTCCTACTTCTGCATCTGCTTCTGCAGCTCCTGTTGCTGCATCTTCTGCTTCTTCATCTCCTGCTCCTGAATCTTCTGCTGCTGTATCTCCTGCTTCATCTCCTGCTGGTGCATCTCCTGATGCATTTCCTTCTTAATCTGCTGCTGCTTCTACTGCTCTTTCGACTCCTGCTCTTGTATCTCCGTCTACAGCTCCACCTTCTACCTATCCTGCATTATCTCATGCTGCTGCATCTCATGCTGCTGAAGATTGCTGGAGATGCAGCAGCATGAGATGCAGCAGGAGATAAACAGCAGAAGATACAGAAGGAGATGCAGCAGCAGCAGAAGTTGAATCAGGCGATGAAGTAGAAATGCAGAAGCAAATGCAGCAGGAAATGCAGCAGGATGAGATATATCATGATGAGATGCAGCAGGAGATACGTTAGCAGATGAAGTAGCAGATTAAGGAGATGCAGCAGCAGGACATGTAGCAGAAGATGTAGCAAAAGGACATGCAGCAGAAGATGCAGAGGCAGCAGATGCAGCAGCAATATATGCTGCAGCACATGCATCAGGACGTGCAGATTCAGGAGGAAATGTAGCAGCAGAAGATGCTGCTGCAGATGACACAGCAGGAGGAGATGCAGCAGGTAATGCAGCAGGAGGAGATGCAGTAGGATAGGAAACAGGAGATGCAGCAGCAGGAGATGCATCAGGGGTTGCGTATTCAGCAGGAGATTCAGCGAAAATTTGGAAGGAGATGCAGCAGCTGGAGATTCAGCAGGAGATGCAGCAGCAGATGAAGCAGAAGCGTATGCAGCAGCAGATGCACCAGATGGAGCAGAAAGAGATGCAGCAGGGGATGAAGACCAGATGCAACAGGAAATGTAGCATCAGGAGATGCATCCGCAGATGCATAAGCAGAGGATGCAGCAGGAGATGTAGCAGCAGGAGATACAGAAGCAGGAGATGAAGCAGCAGATGCAGCAGCAGGAGATGCAGGAGGACATCAAGTAGCAGAAGATTTAGCAGGAGATGCAGCAGTACATGAAACAGTTCCTGCTATTGCATCTCCTCTCCACATCCTGTTAATGCATCTTCTGTTGATTCATCTCTTTCTGATGCATATTTTGCTGCATCTCCTGCTACTGCATCTCCTGCTGCTACATTTCCTGCTGCTGCTTCTCCTGCTGCATATCTTTCTGCTGCATCTACTGATGAATATTCATCTCCAACTGCATCTCCTGCTGCTTCGCTTCCTGGTTCTGCATCTCCTGGTACATCAGCTGCTGCTGCATCTCCTGATATGTCTTCTACTTCTGCATCTCCTCCTGCTTCATCTCCTGCTGCTGTATCTGCTACTCCACCTGCTGCTGCACTTCATCCTGCTGCATCTAATTTTCTGCATCTACTTCACTTCATCTCTTTCTGCTGAATCTCCTGCTGCATCTCCAGCTGCTTCATCTCCTGCTGCATCTCCAGCTGCTTCATTTCCTGCTGCATTTCCTGCCGCTGCATCTCTTGCTGCATCTCCTGCTGCATATACCTCTGCTTCATCTCCTAATGAATCTCCTGCTGCTCTATATCCTGCTTCATCTTGGCCTGCTGCATCTCCTGATGCTGCATGTTTTTCTGCATCTCCTCCTGCTGCATCTGCTGCTGCATCCTCTTCTGGTACATCTCCTGCAGCATCTATTGCTGCTGAAGCTCATGATCTAGCATCTTCTGCTGTGGCATACCTGGTGCTTCATTACCTGCTGCATTTCTTTCTTTTTACATCTCCTGCTGCTGCATCTCCTGCTGCTGCATCTCCAGCTGTTGCATTTCCTGCTGCTGCATCTCCTGCTACTGCATATACAGCTGCTGCATCTCCCGATAAATGTGGTGCTGCATCTGCTACTGTACCTCCTCCTCCTACATCTAATACTGCTGTATCTCCCACAGATGCAGAATGTGCTTCTGATGCATCTCCTGCAATACTACCTCTGATGCATCAGCGGATTCATCTGATGATGCACCTCCCCTGATTCATCTCCTGCTGCTGAATCTCCTGCTATTGAATACTCGGCTGCTTGTTAACCTTCTGTTTCTCCTGCTGCTGGGTCTCCTACTGAATATCCTACTGCTGCATCTCCTGGTGCTATATCTTTTGCTTATGAATCTCCTGCCACTCCATCTTTTACTGAATCTGCTGCTACATCTACTGCGGCTGCATCTCCTGATTTGGCATCTCCTGCTCCTGCATCTTCTAATAGATCTCCTGTAACTTAATCTCCTGCTTTTGAATCTCCTGCGTTATCTCCGTTTGATGCATAGCTTCCTGCTGCATCTACTGCTGCTTCGTCTGCTGTTGCATCTCCAGCTGCATCTCCTGCTGCTGCATCTCAGGGTACATCTCCTCTTGCTCAATCTCCTGCTCAGTATCCTGGTGCTATATCTCCTGCTACTGCATCGCCTGCTGCATCTCCTGCTACATCACTTGTGGCTGCATCTCCTGCTGCTTCGTCTGATGCTACAACTCCTGCTCCTTCTCCTGCTGCGGAATATCCTGCTGCACCTACGTCTGCTTCTCCTGCTGCTTCATCAGCTGCATCTACATCACCAGGATATTCTGAAGGAGATGCAGACGTAGGAGATGCAGCAGGATTTTCAGCAGGAGATGCAGCAGGGAATAAAGGAGGAAATGCAGCAGTAGATACAGTAGGAGATGAGGCAGCAGGAGACGCAGAACCAGAGGCATCAGGAGATGCATCAGAGATGCAGCAGCAGATACTGCATGAGATGCAGCAGGAGGAGATGAAGCAGCAGAAGAAGCAGCAGGAGATACAGAAACAGGAGGTGTAGCAGCAGCAGAATCAGCAGGAATTGCAACAGAAGAAGAAGCAGCAGGAGGAGATGCAGCAGCAGCAGATGTAGCAGCTGCTGCAGCAGCAGATGCATTAGCAGACACAGTATGAGATGCAGCACACAGAGATGCAGAAGCAGATGCAGCAGCAGGAGATGCAGTAGTAGGAGATGCAGTAGCATGACATGAAGAAGAACGAGACACAGGAGGCGGAGATGCTGCAGGAGGAGATGCAGAAGCAGGGGATGCAGCTGCAGGTGATTGAAAAGGGGATGCAGCAGGGTATGCTGTAGCAGATGCAGCAGCAGATTCAGCATCAGGAGATGGAGCCGCATAGGCAGATTCAACAGGAGGTGCAGGAGCAGATAATGCAGCAGGAGATGGTACTGGATATGCAAAGCAGGAGATGAGGCAGCAGATGCACCCGATGGAGATCCAGCAGGAGATGCTGTAGGCTCTGAAATTTTGAAGTGACGCTCTAATAGCCATTCTGATGTTACAGAACACAAGACTAGACTGAAAGTTCTACACGTATTGCTTTGCAGTAGAAGAGCTATAAGAGAAAAGATTCCACAACAGCAGCATTCCATGCTAGCATCGTCCAGGCGGGAATTACTCTCTTTTCCTAAAGAGCCTGTTAAGTCACAATTGCCTAGTCTATACTAAACGTTCTGTTAGTAGTGCTTCACAGCTTGCAGTGAAAGCGCTTCCAAAGAAGACACTAACGAGAGCCTGTATTTGATCGTAGCATCTTCTCTGAGATACTTGTGCTGAACTACTTGAAATCTGGAAGGGACGCTTTAATAGCCGTTCTGATGTTACAGTACACAGACTGAAAGCTCTACCAGTCTTGATTGGCAGTGAAAGCACTTTAAGGGAACACTTTCAGAACCTGCATCATTCCATGCTAGCATCTTCCCTTCGGGAGTTACTCACTTTTCCTAAAGCACCTTCCTAGGCGAAGATAAGTCGCAATTCAGTACCCTACACTAAAACGGTCCATAAGCCTTGCTTAGACGCTGGCAGTGAAAGGGCTTCCACAGAAGACTCAGACGAAAGCTGTTGCTTAAAGATGTTATTAGACGCAGTTAAGTCGCTATTCAGTACCCTATACTAAAACGGTCCTTAAGCCGTGCTTTGCTGCTTGCAGTGAAATCTCTCCACAACAGTCTCTACGAGAGCCAGCACTTAATCGTAGCATCTTTCCCTCAGGTGCGTGTGCTATACGCTCTGAAATTTTGAAATGAGGCTTTAATAGTCATTGTGATGTTACAGTACACAAGTCTACACTGAAAGCTCAACAAGTCTTGCTTTACCGAAAAAGCGCTCTAAGAGAAGACCTTCAGAAGAGGCAGCTTTTCATGCTAGCGTCTTCCCTGCGGGCGTATTTCCATTTTCCTACAGCACCGTAATAGGCGCAGTTAAGTCAGTACCCTACACTAAATCGCTCTGATAGTCGTGCTTTCCTCATTGCAATGAAAGAGCTTCCACAGAAGACTCTAACGAGAGTCAGCATTTGATCGTAGCAGCTTCCCTGCGGTTCTTGTGCTGAACGATCTGAATTTTTGAAGTGACGTTTTATTTGCCATTTGTATGTTAAGGTACGCAAGCTTGTACCGATAGCACTACAATTCTTGTTTTATAGTGAAAGCGCTCTAAGAGACCCCATTGAGAAGCAGCAGCATTCCTTGCCAGCTTCTTCCCTGCGGCATTTACTCACTTTTCCCTAAAGCGCTTTAATATGCTCAGTTAAGCCACAATGCAGTACCCTACACTAAAACTGTCAACTACTCGTGCTTTGCAGCTTGCAGTGCAAGCGCTTCAAGAGAAGACTCAAACGAAAGCCAGCATTTGATGGTAGCAGCTTTCCTGCCGTACTTGTCCTGAACGATTTTAAAGTTTGAAGTGGCGTTTTAATAATCATTCTGATGCTGCAGTACAGAAGCCTAGACTGAAAGGTCTACAAGTCTTGCTTCCTAGGCGAAGTTAAGTCACAATTCAGTATACGTACACTAAAACGGTCCATAAGAAGTGCTTTGCAGCTTGCAGTGACTGCTCTTTCACAGAAGACTCTTCACGAGAGCCAGCATTTGATCGTAGCAGCTTCCCTGCGGTACTTGTGCTGAACGATATTTTGAAGTGACTCTTTAATAGCCATTCTGATGTTGCAGCACTCAAACCTAGACTGAAACTTCTACGAGTTTTGCCTTGCAGTGACAGCTGCATCTCCTGTAGCTTTATCTCCTGCTTCATCTCCTGCTGCTACATCTGCTGGTGCTGCATCTGCTGCTGAACCTGCTGCTGCGTATCATACTGCATCTACTTCTGTTACAACACCAGCTACTCTATCTCCCGCGTACCCTCCTGCTGCAGAATCACCCGATGCATCTCCTCCTGCTGCAATTCCTGCTGCTACATCTCCTTCTGCTTTATCTGCTGCTTCATCTGCTGCTGCTGCATCTGCTGGTGCTGCACCTGCTGCTGCATCTGCTTCTGCATATCCTCCTGCATCTTTTGCATGTCCTCCTGCATCTCCTGCTGATGCATATCCTGCTTCAACTCCTGCTGCTGCATTAACTTCTGCATCTCTTCCTGCTGTATTTCCTGCTGCTGCATCTCCTCCTGCTGCATCTGCTGCTTCATATACTGCTTCTGCATCTCCTAATGCTGCATCTGCTGCTTCATGTGCTGCTTCATCTCAAGCTGCATTTCTTGCTGAAACAGCTCCTCCTGCATCTCACACTTCTGCATCTCCTGCTGCAGCTCCTTCTGATGCATCGGCAAGTTCATCTTATGATGCTGCTATCCTGCTGCTGAATCCCCTGCTGCTGAATCCCCTGCTGCGTCTTCTGCTTCTGCATTACCTGCTGCATCTCCTCCTGCATCATCTCCTGCTTCTGTATCTTTTACTTCTTCTCCTGCTGCGGCATCTCCTGCGGCTTCATCTGCTGCTGCAACTCCTGCTGCTGCAAATCATGCTGCTTCTCCTCCACTGCACATCCTGCTGCTGCATGTCCTGCATAATCTCCTACTGCTACATCTACTGCTGAATCTCTTGGTTCTTCATCTCTTGCTGATGCATCTTCTGATGCATCTCCTACTGCATCTCCTGCTGTTGCATTCCATTAATAGGCGCAGATAAGTTAATTCTGAAACTTACACTAAAACGGTGTATGAGTCGTGCTTCAGAGATTGCAGAGAAAGCGCTTCAAGAGAAAATGCTAACGTGAGCTAGAATTTGATCTTAGCACCTTCCCTGGTGTACTTGACCTGCTCTGCATCTCCTGCTGCTGCATCTGCCACTTCATATCCTTCTGATTCATCTGCGGATTCATCTCACGATGCTACTCTCCTGCTGGACATCCTGCTGCTGAATCTCCTGCTGCGGCATCAACTGCTTCTATCTACTGCTGCTGCTGCATATCCTTCTGCATGGGTTGTTGCTGCATCTCTTGCTGCTGCATCTGCTGATGCATTGCCTCATGTATTTTCTGATGCTGCATCTCCTGCTGCTGCATCGCTTGCTGCTGCATATGCTGGTGCTACACCTGTCGCTTCATCTCCTGCTGCTGCATCTGCTGGTGTTTCATCTGCTGCAGCACCTGGTGCTGCATCTCCTGCTGCTGCATATCATAGCGCATCTTCTTCTGCTACATCACCTGCTGCTGTATCCCCAGCGTACTCTCCTGCTGCAGAATCTTCTGCTGCATCTCATGTTGCTGCATCTCTTGGTGCATCTCCTGCTGCTGCATCACCTGCACCTCCTCCTGCATCACCTACTACTGAATCCTTTCCTGAATTCCTGCGGCATCTCCTGATGATGCATCTCCTGCTGCTGAATCTCCTGCTGATGCATAACCTGCTGCATCTCCGACTGCTGCATCTCCTGCTGCTGCATCTGCTGCTGCATCTGCTGGTGCTGCATATGCTACTGCATCTGCTGCAGGATCTCCTTCTTCTGCCCCTCATGCCACATCTCCCACCGATTCATCTCCTGCTTCTGTATATCTTGCTCAATCTACTGCTGCTGCATCTCCTGCATCTTTTGGTTCATCTGCTGTAGATTTAATCTACTGCTGCATCTCCTGTTGCTTCACCTTCTGATTTTTGATGTCCTCCTGCATCACCTGATGCTCCATCTGCTGCTGCTGCATCTACTGCTGCTGCATCTCCTGCTGAATGTGCTTCTGTATCTGCTGAGTCTTTATCTCCTGCTGCTGTATCCCCTGCTTCTGCATCCTCTGTTTCATTTACTACTGCTGCATGTGCTGCTACAACTTCAGTTGTTGAATTTACTTCTGCTGCATCTGCTGCTGCATCTATTGCATCATAAATTGCAATTCAGTACCCTACACTAAAACGGTCCATAAGCCTTGCTTAGACGCTGGCAGTGAAAGGGCTTCCACAGAAGACTCAGACGAAAGCTGTTGCTTAAAGACGTTATTAGACGCAGTTAAGTCGCTATTCAGTACCCTATACTAAAACGGTCCTTAAGCCGTGCTTTGCTGCTTGCAGTGAAATCTCTCCACAACAGTCTCTACGAGAGCCAGCACTTAATCTTTCCCTCAGGTGCGTGTGCTATACGCTCTGAAATTTTGAAATGAGGCTTTAATAGTCATTGTGATGTTACAGTACACAAGTCTACACTGAAAGCTCAACAAGTCTTGCTTTACCGAAAAAGCGCTCTAAGAGAAGACCTTCAGAAGAGGCAGCTTTTCATGCTAGCGTCTTCCCTGCGGGCGTATTTCCATTTTCCTACAGCGCCGTAATAGGCGCAGTTAAGTCAGTACCCTACACTAAATCGCTCTGATAGTCGTGCTTTCCTCGTTGCAATGAAAGAGCTTCCTCAGAAGACTCTAACGAGAGTCAGCATTTGATCGTAGCAGCTTCCCTACGGTTCTTGTGCTGAACGATATTTTTGAAGTGACTCTTTAATAGCCATTCTGATGTTGCAGCACTCAAACCTAGACTGAAACTTCTACGAGTTTTGCCTTGCAGTGATAGCGCTATAAGAGTACATATTCAGAAGCATCACGCTAGCATCTTCCCTCAGACAGTTACTCATGTTTCCTAAAGTGTAATAATTTGTGAAATTAAGTTACAAGTTCTGTATCCTATACTAGAACTTCCTGTTAGTCGGACTTTGCAGCTTGCAGTGAAAGCGCTTCCAGAGAAGACTGACGAGAGCCAGCATTTCATGGTGGCATCTTCCCTACCGTACTTGTGCTGAAAGCTCTGAAATTTTGAAGTGACGCCTTCATAGCTATTCTGATGTTACAGTTCACAAGCCTAGACTGAAAGTTCTACAAGTCTCGCTTCGCAGTGAAAGCGCTCTAAGAGAAGACATTCAGAAGCAGCAGCATTCCGTGCTAGCGTCTTCGCTGTTGGGGATATTCAATTTTCCTAAAGCGAGTTATTAGTCACTATTTTGTCGCTATTCTTTAGCCTACACTTAACGCTCTATTAGTCGTGTTTTGCCCCTCTTAGTGAAAGCGCTTCCAGAGATGATTCTAACGAGAGGCACTATTTTATGCTAGCAACTTTGCAGGGGTATTTGTGCTGAACGCTTTCAAATCTTCAAGTGAAGCTTTACTAGCCATGCTGATGTTACAGTTTACTAGCCTGGACGGAAAGTTGGATAAATCTTGGTTTACAGTGAAAGCGCTCTAAAAGAAGACATTCAGAAGCAGAATTCCATGCTAACATCTTCCCTGCTGGAGATAATCACTATTCATAAAGCGCCTTAATAGGTGTTATTCAATCACTATTTATTAGCCAACACAATAATGTTGCGTTAGTCGTGGTCTGCATCTTGCAGAGATAGCGCTTCCATACAAGGCTCTTACGAAAGCCAGCTTTTGATCTGAAATTTTCAAGTGACGCTTTAATAGCCATGCTGATATTACAGTTCACAAGCCTAGAGTGAAATTTCTACAAGTCGTGCTCTGCAGTGAAAGTGCAATAAGAGAAGACATTCAGAAGCAGAAGCATTTCATGCTACCGTCTTCCCTGTATCAGTTATTCACTTTTCTAAAAGCGCTTTAATAGTCTTTATTAAGTCGCTAACACCTTGCCTAAATGAAAACGTTGCATTTTTCGTGCTTTGCAGCTGGCAGTGAAAGCGCTACAAGCGAAGACTCAAAGGAGAGCCAAAAGTACATGTTAGCAGCTACCCTGCGGTACTTGTGCTCCACGCTCTGAAATCTTGAAGTGACGCCTTCATAGCCATGCTGATGTTACATTTCACAAGCCTAGAGTGAAAGTTCGACAAATCGTGCTTTGTAGTTGAAACGCTTTAAGCAAAGACGTTCATAAGCAGCATCATTCCATGCTAGAATCGTCCTTCCTGGAGATATTAACTTCAACCTTAGCACCGTAATAGGCGTTTTAAAGTCACTAGTAACAAGCCTGTACAAAAACGTTCTTTTAGTCGTGTTTACATCTTACAGTGAAAGCGTCTTCGCTGGTGGAGATACTCACTTTTCCTAAAGCGCGTTATTAGTCGCTAATATGTCATTATTCTTTAGCCTACACTTAAACGTTGTGTAAAGCTTGATTTGTAGTCAAAGCGCTCTAAGAGAAGACATTCAGAAGCTGAATCATTCCAAGCCAACATCTTCCCTGCTGGAGATATTCACTTTTCCTAAAGCGCCTTATTGGGCGTTATTAAGTCGCTAATAACTAGCCTACACGAAAACGTTGCTTTTTTCGTGCTTTGCAGCTGACAGGGAAAGCGCTTCATGAGAAGATCCTAACGAGAGCTAAAATTTGATGATAGCACTTCAGAAGCAGCAGCATTCCATTCCAACCTCGTCCATACGGGCATTGCTCCCTTTTCCTAAAGCGCCTCCATAGGCGCAGTTAAATCACAATTCCGTAACCAATACTAAACGTTTTGTTAGACATGCTTTGCAACTTCCAGTGAAAGCGCTTCACGAGAAGATTCTAAAGAGAGCATGCGTTTCATCGTAGCAGTGGTACTTTTTCAGAACGTTTTCAAATTTTGCAGTGACGCTTTAATAGCCATTCGGATGTTGCAATACACAAGCCAAGACTGAAAGGTCTACAAGTCTTGCTTTTTAGTGAAAAGGCTTCCAGAGAAGAATCTAACCAATTTCAGTATTTGATCGTAGAATCTTCCCTGCGGTATTT
This sequence comes from Clamator glandarius, assembly GCA_033459285.1. NCBI lineage: Eukaryota > Metazoa > Chordata > Aves > Cuculiformes > Cuculidae > Clamator > Clamator glandarius. The sequence goes on from JAUNZM010001004.1 coordinate 505,009, forward strand.
GTGCTGAATTCTCTCAAATTTTCAACTCATGCTTTAACTTCAAATCCGATATTGCAGTACATAACCTTAGAGAGAAAGAGCTACAAGTCTTAGCTTTGCAGTGAAAGCGCTCTAAGAGAAGACATTCAGCAACAGCAACATTCCATGCTAGCATCTTCCCTACTATAGTTATTCGATTTTCTAAAGCGCCTCTCTAGGTGCAATTAAATCACAATACAGTTACTTACAGTAAAACGTTCCAGAAGTCGTCCTTTGCAGCATGCAGTGAAAGCTCTTGCACGGAAGACTTTAACGAGAGCCAGCATGTCATCGTAGCAACTTCCCTGAGGTACTTGTGCTGAACGCTCTGATAATTTGAGTGACACTTTAATAGCCCTTCTGATGTTACAGTACACAAGCCCAGACTGAAAGGTCTACAAGTCTTGCTTTGCAGTGAAAACGCTAAAAAAAAAGACATTCAGAAGCAGCAGTATTCCACGCCAGCATCTTCACTGCGGGAGTTATTCACTTTTCAGAACGCGCCTTCATAAGTCACAATTCAGTACCCTATACTAAAACGTCCTGTTAGTCGTGCTTTGCAGGTTATAGGATGAGATGCAGCAGGATAAGCCGCAGCAGCAGATGCAGAAGCACGAGAAATTGCAGTAGATTCCGGAGCAGGATATGCAGCATGTGATGCAGCAAGACATGCTTCAGCAAAAGCAGAAGCGGGAGATGTAGCAGTAGATGCTGATTCTGCAGGAGGTGCAAGAGCAGGAGATGCTGGGGGAAATACAGCAGCAGAAGATACAGAAGCAGGAGATTCAGCAGGAGGTGCAGGAGCAGGAGATACATAAGGAGATGCAAATCAGAACCAGCAGCAGGAGATTAAGCAGTAGAAAGTGAAACAGGAGATGCAGTAGAAGATGCAGCAGCAGGATATATTGCAGAAGATGCAGCAGCAGCAGGAGATTCTACAGAAACTGCAGCAGCCGGAGATGAAACAGAAGGAGGGTCAGCATCGGGAAATGTAGAAGTAAATGGAGACGCAGGAGATGAAGCAGGAGATACAGCAGCAGCAGCAGACGAAACAGCAGATGCAGAAGGAGATTCAGCAGCCGATGATGCAGTTAATGCAGAAGCAGTTGCAGCAGGAGATGATGCAATAGGATATGCAGGAGCAGGAGATGCAGCAGCAAATGCAGCAGCGGATGCAGAAGAATTGCAGCAGCAAGAAGTGCACCATCATGACACACAGCAGGTGATACAGCAGCGGGATGTGCAGCAGGAGGTGCATATTGAGCAGCAGATGCAGCAGGAGATTCAGAAGAAGGAGATGCAGTAGGAGATACAGCATGATATGAAGAAGGAGCAGATTCAGCAACATGAATAAAGAAGCAGGAGATGAATCCGAAGCATATATTGCATCAGCGGGAGATAGAGTAGTATTAGATGGAGGAGGAGGAGGTACAGTAGCAGATGCAGCACTACATTTATCGGGAGATGCAGCAGCTGTATATGCAGTAGCAAGAGATGCAGCAGCAGGAAATGCAACAGCGGGAGATGCAGCAGCAGGAGATGTAAAAAGAAAGAAATGCAGCAGGTAATGAAGAACCAGGAATGCCACAGCAGAAGATGCAGGATCATGAGCTTCAGCAGCAGGAGATGAAACAGCCGGAGATGCAGAAGCAGAAGACATATCAGGCGATGCAGCAGCAGCAGATGTACCAGGAGATGCAGAACAAGAAAGCGAAGCAGCAGGAGATGCAGTTGGAGATGCATATTCATCGGTAGATGCAGCAGAAAGATATGCAGCAGGAGAAGCAGTAGCAGTAAATGTAGCAGCAGGAGATGCAGTAGCAGGAGATGCAGCAAAAGATGCATCAGAAAGAGATGAATCAACAGAAGATGCATTAACAGGATGTGGAGAGGAGATGCAACAGCAGGAACTGTTTCATGTACTGCTGCATCTCCTGCTAAATCTTCTGCTACTTGATGTCCTCCTGCATCTCCTGCTGCTGCATCTGCTGCTTCATCTCCTGTTTCTGTATCTCCTGCTGCATTTTCTGCTTATGCATCTGTGGATGCATCTCCTGATGCTACATTTCCTGTTGCATCTGGTCTTCATCCCCTGATGCATCTCTTTCTGCTCCATCTGGTGCATCTGCTGCTGCATACTCTTCTGCTTCATCTGCTGCTGCATCTCCTGCTGAATCTCCAGCTGCTGCATCTCCTTCAGAAATTTTGCTGAATCTCCTGCTGAATATGCATCCCCTGACGCATCTCCTGCTGCTGCATCTCCTGCTTCCTATCCTACTGCATCTCCTCCTGCTGTGTCATCTGCAGCAGCATCTTCTGCTGCTACATTTACTGAATCTGCATATCCTGATGCATGTGCTGCAGCATATATAGCTGCTGCAACTGCTGCCTCTGCATCTACATCTGCATCTCCTTTTGCTGCATCTTCTGATGCATGTCCTGCTGCTGCATCTCCTTAATCTGCTGCTGCATCTGCTAATGTACCTTCTGCTGCATCTCATCCTGCTGCATTTCCTGCTGCATTTTACTTCATCGCCTGCTTCAACTTCTGCTGCTGCTGCATTTCCTTCTGTATCTTCTGCTGTTTATCTCCTGCTGCATCTCGTGCTGCTGCATCTCCAGCAATCTTCAGCAGCATGAGATGCAGCAGCATGAGATAATGCAGGATAGGTAGAAGGTGGAGCTGTAGACGGAGATACAAGAGCAGGAGTCGAAAGAGCAGTAGAAGCAGCAGCAGATTATGAAGGAAATGCATCAGGAGATGCACCAGCAGGAGATGAAGCAGGAGATACAGCAGCAGAAGATTCAGGAGATGTAGCACGAGATACAGAAGAAGGTGCTGTAGGAGGAGAGGCAGGAGTAGATGGCGCAGCAGATGCAGGAGCAGGAGATTCAGCCGCAGGTGCAGCAGCAGGAGATTCTGCAGCAGGAGTTGCAGCAACAGGAGATGCAGAGTAGAAGATGCAGAAGCAGGAGATACAGCAGGAGATACAGCCGCAGGAGATGAGCAGCCGATTCAGCAGGAGATTCTGCAGCAAAAGATGAAGCAGCAGGATATGCAGAGAAGAAGATGCAGCAGCAAGAGATGCAGCAGCAGGTGATGTAGCAGCAGGAGATGCTGCAGCAGATGTATCAGGAAGTGATACAGCAGCAGGAGACGTAGCAGGAGGTCATGCAGCAAGAGATGCATCATGAGAAATGCAGCAGGAAATGCAGCAGGAGATCCATTAGCAGGAGATGCAGCAGGAGATTCATCAGGAGATTCATTAGCAGGAGATTCAGCACCAAGAAATGCAGCAGGAGATGTAGATTCAGCAGGAGATGTATCAACAGGAGATGCTGCAGCAGATGCTGCAGCAAATGCCGCAGCAAATTAAGTACCAGCAGATGAGGCAGAGGGAGATGCAGCAGGAGGAGTTGAAGCAGTAGATACAGAAGACGGACATGAAGCAGCAGGAGGAGATGAAGCAGGAGGTGATGCACCAGGGGATACAGCAGCAGGAAGTGCATCAGCAGGAGGTGCAACAGGAATGCTGTAGGGGATTCAGTAGCAGGTGATGCAGCAACAGATGCAGCAGAAGTAAATTCAGCAGCAGAAGATGTAGCAGGACATGCAGCAGCAGATGCAGTAACAGGACATGCAGGAGCAATAGACGCAGCAGCACATGCAGCAGCAGATCAGGAGATGAAGCAGCAGGAAATGCAGCAGTATATACAGAAGCAGGATATGCAGCAACAGGACATACAGCAGAAGATACAGCAGGTACTGCAGCAGCAGGAGATGCAGCAGGTGATACAGCAGCAGATGCAGCAGCAGCAGATGCTGCAGCAGATGTATCAGGAGGAGATGCAGCAGCAGGCGACGTAGCAGGAGGTTTTGAAGCAGGAGATGCAGCAGGAGTTTCAGCAGCAGGAGATGACACAGGAGATGATGCAGAACGAGATGCAGCATCAGATTCATCATCAGGAGATGCAGGAGGAGATCCAGCAGCAGGAGATGCAGCAGGAGTCAGAACAGCAGGATATGCACCAGCAGATGCAGCCGGAGGAGATGTAGGAAAATATGCAGCAGGAGATGCAGCAGGAGAGGTGCCAGCAGCTTCAGGAGGAGATTTAGCAGGAGGAGATGCAGCTGCTAGAGAGGCAGCATGAGATGCAGCAGGAGATTCAGCAGCAGGAGATACAGCAGCAGCAGATGCAGAAGGAGATGTAGCAGCAGCAGATGAAGCAAGAGATAGAGCAAATAACAGAGCAACAGGGGATGCAGCAGCAGGAGACGCAGCAGGATATGCATCTTCAGCAGGAGATGTAGCAGGAGTTGCAGCAGGAGATGCAGTAGCAGGAGATGCAGCAGCAGATGCAGCAGCAATGCAGCAGGAGATGAATCGGAGATTCAGCAGAAAGAGATGCCACAGCAGATGTAGCAGGAGATGTAGATCCAGCAGGAGATGTAGCAACAGGTAATGCGGCAGCAGGAGATGCAGCAAAAGATGCATCAGCAAGAGATAAATCAGCCGGAGATACAGCAGCAGGATATGCAGCAGGAGATGCATCAGCAGGAACTACACCAGCAGAGGCAGCAGCAGTAGATGCAAGCAGGGGATATAGAAAAATATGAGGCATCCCCTGTTACTTGATGTCCTCCTGCACCTCCTGCTGCTGCATATCCTTCTTCATCTCCTGCTAGTGTATCTCCTGCTGCTACATCACCTGCTTCATCCTCTGCTCATGCATCTGCGGATGCACCTCCTGATGCTCCATTTCCTATTGCATCTGTTGCTTCATCCCCTGCTGCATCTCTTTCGGCTCCATCTGGTGCATCTGCTGCTGCATATGCTGCTGCTTCATTACTCCTTTATAGCCTGCTGTATATCCTGCGGCTGCATCTGCTCCTGCATCTCCTGCTGCATACCCTGATGCTGCATTTCTTTCTGAATTTTATGCTGAATCTACTGCAGAATATGCATACCCTGCTGCACCTCTTTTTCCGGCATCTCCTGATGCATCATCTGCAGCAGCATCTTCTGCTGCTACATCTCCTACTGAATCTGCATCTGCTGCTGCTACATCTCCAGCTACATCTCCTCCTGCTGCATCTTCTGCTTCATTACCTGCTGCTGCTTTTCCTTAATCTGCTGTTGCATTTGCTGTTGCTTCATGTACAGCTGCATCTCCTGCTAAATATCCTGCTACTTGATGTTCTCCTGCATCTCCTGCTGCTGCATCTGCTGCTTCATCTTCTGCTGCGGTATAGCCTCCTTCATCTCGTCCTGCTGATTCATCTCCTCCTGCAACCTCTGCTCATGCATCTGCGGCTGCTTCATCTCCTGCTGCTACATCTCCTGCTGAATCTCCTGCTGCACTTCCTGCTGAAACTGCTGATGCATATCCTGCTACTACATCTCACGATGCATCTCAACCTGCTACCACTCCTACTGCTGCTATTGCTTCTGCATCTCCTGCTGCTGCATCTCCTGCTGCTGCATCCCTTTCTGCTTCATCTCCTGCTTCTGCATCTCCTGCTGATGCATCTGCGGCTTGAAATCCTTCTGGTGCATCTCCTTCTGCATCTCTTGCTGAATCTCCTGCTGCTGTTGCATCTCCTGCTGCTGCATCTCCTTCTACATCTCCTGCTGCTGCATATCCCTCTGTATCTCCTGCTGCTGCATATCCCACTCTATCTCCTTCTGCATCTCCTGCTACCGCTCTTGCTGTATCTCTTGCTGCTATGTCTGCTGCTGATTATCCTGCAGCACCTGGTGCTGCTTCTCCTGCTGCCTAATCTGCTGCTGCTGCATCTCCTTCTGCATCTGTTGCATCTCCATTCTGCTGCATCTCTTTCTTAATCTGTTGCTGCTGCATCTGCATCTCCTTCTGCATCACCTGTTGCTGCATCTCCTCCTGCTGCATCTCCTCCTGCTGCATCTGCTGCTGCATCTCATGCTGCATCTTCTGCTTCAGCTCCTGCTGCATCTCCCGCGGCTGCATCTCGGGCTGCATCTACTGCTGCATCTCTTAATGCTGCATATGCTGATCATGCATCTCTTACTGAAGAGAAGCATAAGAAGTAGCAGCAAGAGGTGCAGCAGGAGACGCTACTGCAATAGATGCAGCAAGAGATACAGCAACAGAAGATGCATCAGCAGATGCTACTGCAGTAGATGCAGCAAGAGATACAGAAACAGAAGATGCATCAGCAGATGCTACTGCAGTAGATGCAGCAAGAGATACAAGAGATACAGCAACAGACCATGCATCAGGAGATGCAGCAGAAGATGAAGTAGCAAGAGGTGCAGTAGGAGAACCAGCAGGAGGATATAGAGCAGCAGGAGATGTAGTAGCAGATGCAGCAGCAGATGCAGTAGATGCAGCTGCAAGAGATGAAGGAGGAGATGCAGTAGCAAGAGATGCATCTCCACCTGCTGTCACTCCTAGTGCTGCGTTTGCTTCTGCATCTCCTGCTGCTGAATCTCCTGATTCTGTGTTGGCTGCTGTGTTTCCTTCTGCTGCATCTCCTGCTGCACGTGCTGCTGCAGCATCTCCTTCTGCTGCATTTCCTGCTTTGTCTTCTGCTGCATTTCCTGCTGATGCATCTCCTGCTGAATCTCTTTCTGCTAGATCTCCTGTTGCTGCATCTCCTCCTGCTGCATCTCCTGCTGAATCTCTTTCTGCTAGATCTCCTGTTGCTGCATTACTCCTGCTGCATTTCCTACTGCATCTCCTCCTGCTTCATCTCCTGCTGAATTTACTGCTGCATCTCCTGCTTCTACTTCTCCTGTTGCATCTTCTACTGCTGCATCTCTTGCTTCTGCATTTCCTGATCGTGCATCACATGCGGAAGCTCCTGTGGGATCTCCTGATGCATATCCTTATGCTGCATTTTCTCCTACTCTATCTTCTGCTGCATCTCCTGCTGCATCTGCTGCTACTGCATCTCCTCCTGCTGCATCTCATGCTCCTGCATAACTTGCTGCTGCAGCTCCTGCTGCAGGTCCTGTTGCATCCTCTTCTGCATATCCTGCTGCTGCATCTCCTGCTGCTGCATATCCTGCTGTATTATGTGATGAATCTGCTGTTGCTTCTGCTTCGGCTACATCTCCTGCTGCTGCACCTCCTCCTCGGCATGTGCTGCTGCATCTCCTGCTGCGGCATCTCCTGCTACTCTATCCCTTTCTGCTTCATCTCTTGCTGATGCATCTGCGGCTTGAAATCCTTCTGGTGCATTTCCTTCTGCATCTCTTGCTGAATCTCCTGCTGCTGTTGCATCTCCTGCTGCTGCATCTCCTGCTACATCTCCTGCTGCTGCATATCCCTCTGTATCTCGTGCTGCATCTTCTGCTTCAGCTCCTTCTGCATCTCCTGCTGCTGTATCTCTTAATGCTGCATATCCTGATCACGCACCTGCTGCTATATCTCCTGCTGCATTTCCTACTGATGCATTTCCTACTGAATATCTTGTTATATCTCCTGCTACTGCATCTGTAGTGGCATCTGCTGCTTCAGATCCTGCTGCATCTCCTGCTGCTGCATCTTCTACTGATAAATATCCTGCTGCATCTCCTGCTGCTGTATCTCCTGCTGCATCTCCTGCTGCTTTATCGCCTGCTGTATCTAATGCTGTATCTTTTTCTGCTGGATATCCTGTTGCTGCATCGCCTAGTACTGCATTTCCTACTACATCTCTCGTGCTGCCTCTTCTGCTGAATATAATGCTGCATCTCCTGCTGCTGCATCTCCTACTACTACATCTCCTGCTTCATCTCCTTCTGATACATGTCTTGCTGCTCAATCTACTGCTGCTTCGTATGCTGCTGCATCTCCAGATGCAGCATCTCATGGTACATCTCCTCTTGCTCAATCTCCTGTGCATATCCTACTGCTATAATTCCTGCTACTGTATCTCCTTCTGCATCTCGTGCTGGTGAATCTCCTGCTGCTGCATTCTCTGTTTCACCTACTGCTGCTGCATGTCCTGCTACATCTTCTGCTGCTGCATCTTCTTATGCTGTATCTGCTGCTGTATTTGCTGCTGCATCACCTGCTACTGAATCGTCTGCTACATTCCTGTTTCTCCTGCTGCCGTATCTCATCCTGTTGCATCTCCTCATGCATCTCCTGCTGCTGCATCTCCTCCTGCTGCATCTCTTGCTGCTGCAAATCATGATGCATCTCCTGCTGTATCTCTTCCTGCTACATCTCCTGCTGCATATCCTGCTGCTTTATCTCATCCTGCTGGATCTCTTCCTACATCTCTTGCTGCTGTATCTACTGCTGAACCCCCTGCTGCTGCATCTCCTTGCTGCAACTTCTTCTGATGCATCAGGGGATTCATCTCATGATGCTCCTCTCCCGCTTAATCTCCTGCTGCATCTTCTGCTTTATACCAGAATCACCTAGTACCTTTCCTTCTGCTTAATCTCCTAATGCTGCATCTCCTGCTTCATCTCCCTTTGCTGCATATATTGCTGCTGCATATACTGCTGCTTCGTCTGCTGCTGCATCTCATGGTGCATCTCCTCTTACACAGTATCTGTCTACATATCCTTCTGCTACATCACCTGCTACTGAATCCCTTTCCACATATCCTGCTGCATCTCCTGATGCATCTCTTCCGGCTGCATCTCCTGCTGATGCAGCCCTCCTCCTTCATCTCCTGCTGCTGCATCTCGTTCTGCTGCATCTTCTGCATTTCCTGCTGCATCTCTTCCTGCTGCATGTCTTCCTGCTGCATCTGATTCTACTGCATCTTCTGCATTTCCTGCTGCATGTCTTCCAGCTGCATCTCATGCTGCTGCATCTCTTCCTGCTGCATCTCTACCTGCTGCATCTGCAGCATTTGCTGCTGCATCTGCTGCTGCTTCACATACTGCTGCATATCCGACTGCTGTATCTAATGCTGCTCCGTGTGCTGCTGCATCTCCTGCTGCTGCATTTCCTGATACATATTCTGCTGCTGCATCTCTGGCATCTGCTGCTGCATCTGCTGCTGATTCATCTACTGCTACATTTCCTGCTACATCTCCTTCTTCTCATCTACTGCTGCTGGACCTCCTCCTGCATCTCCTGCTTCTGCATCTGCTGCTTCATATCCTCCTGATGCATCTGTGTATTCGTATAATAATGCTGCTGTGTATTCATCTCCTACTGGATCTCCTGCTGCTTCACCTCCTGCTGCTGCATCCACTGCTTCATCTACTGTTGCTGCATATACTTCTGTATATGTTGTTGATGCATCTCTTGCTGCTGCGTCTGCTGAATCAGCATCTCCTGTAGTTTTATCTCCTGCTTGATCTCCTGCTGCTGCATCTGCTGCTGCTGCAAGTGCTGATTCATCTCCTGCTGCTGCATCTGCTGGTGCTGCATCTACTGCTGAACCTGCTGCTGCATCTCGTGCTGCTGCATCTCCTACTGCTGCATATCATACTGCATCTTCTTCTGTTACAACACCAGCTACTGTATCTCCCGCGTACCCTCCTGCTGCAGAATCACCCAATGCATCTACTCCTGCTGCAATTCCTGCTGCTACATCTACTCCTGCTGCAATTCCTGCTGCTACATCTCCTTCTGCTTTATCTGCTGCTTCATCTCCTGCTGCTGCATCTGCTGGTGCTGCACCTGCTGCTGCATCTGCTTCTGCATATCCTCCTGCATCTCCTCCTGCTGCATCTCCTGCTGATGCATATCCTGCTTCAACTGCTGCTGCTGCATTAACCTCTTCATCTCTTCCTGCTGCATCTCCTGCTTATGCATATCCTCCTGCTGCATCTGCTGCTTCATATACTGCTTCTGCATCTCCTAATGCTGCAGGTGCTGCTTCATCTCCTGCTGCATCTCTTGGTGCTGCATCTCTGGTGCTGCATCTCCTGCTGATGCATCTCCTGCTGCATCTGCTGCGGCATCACATGCTGCAGCATCTCCTGCTTCAACTCAAGCTGCATTTCTTGCTGAAACAGCTCCTCCTGCATCTCACACTACTGCATCTCCTGCTGCAGCTCCTTCTGATGCATCGGCGAATTCATCTTATGATGCTGCTATCCTGCTGCTGAATCCCCTGCTGCTGAATCCGCTGCTGCGTCTTCTTCTTCTGCATTACCTGCTGCATCTCCTCCTACTTCATCTCCTGCTGCAGCAACTCCTGCTGCTTCATCTGCTGCTTCAAATCATGCTGCATCTCCTGCCGCTGCACCTCCTGTTGCTGCATGTCCTGCGTTATCTCCTAGTGCGACATCTACTGCTGAATCTCTTGGTTCTTCATCTCTTGCTGATGCATCTTCTGATGCATCTCCTACTGCATCTCCTGCTGTTGCATTCCATTAATAGGGGCAGATAAGTTAATTCTGAAACTTACACTAAAACGGTTTGTGACTTGTTCTTCAGAGATTGCAGTGAAAGCACTTCAAGAGAAAATGCTAACGTGAGCTACAATATGATCTTAGCATCTTCCGTGGTGTACTTGAGCTGAACGCTCAAGTATTTTGAAGTGACGATTTAAGAGCCATTCTGATGTTACAGTAGACAAGCCTAGATTGAAAGTTCTACAAGTCTTGCCTTGCAGTGAAAGGTCCTGTCGCTGCGTTTGCAGCATCTGCTGCTGATTCACATACTGCTGAATATACTACTATATATCAGCTGCTGCATCTACTGCTGCTGCACTGCTGCTACATCTCCTGCTTCTGAATCTGCTGCTGCATCTTTTGCTTTCTGAATCCGTTACAGCTGCATCTACTGCTTCATCTATTGCGACTGCATCTCCTTCTGCTGCTTATCATTCTCTGCATCTTCTGCTCTTCATCTCCTGCTACTGCATCCCCTGCGGCTTCATCTCCTGCTGCATCTCCTACTGCTGCCTCTGCGACTGGATGACATTCTGCTGCATCTCTTGCATCTGCTGCTGCATCTGCTGCTACAACTCCTTCTGCATCTACTGCTGCTGGATCTCCTCCTGCATCTCCTGCTGCTGCATCTGCCACTTCATATCCTTCTGATTCATCTGCGGATTCATCTCATGATGCTACTCTCCTACTGGATATCCTGCTGCTGAATCTCCTGCTGCTGCATTAACTGCTTCTATCTACTGCTGCTGCTGCATATCCTTCTGCATGTGTTGTTGCTGCATCTCTTGCTGCTGCATCTGCTGATGCATTGCCTCATGTATTTTCTGATGCTGCATCTCCTGCTGCTGCATCTCCTGCGTAATCTCTTGCTGCTGCAGATGCTAGTGCTACACCTGTAGCTTCATCTCCTGCTGCTGCATCTGCTGGTGTTTCATCTGCTGCAGCACCTGGTGCTGCATCTCCTGCTGCTGCATATCATAGTGGATATTCTACTGCTACATCACCTGCTGCTGTGTCTCCACAGTACTCTCCTGCTGCAGAATCTCCTGCTGCATCCCATGTTGCTGCATCTCTTGCTTCATCTCTCGCTGCTGCATCTACTGCATCTGCTGCTGCATCTGCTACTACATCTCCTGCTGCTCTATATCCTCCTGCTGGTTCTCCTACTGCACCTCTTGCTACTTCATCTTCTGCTGCATCTCCTGATGCATCTTCTGTTGCTGTATCTCTTGCTGCATCTATTGCAGTAGCATCTCCTGCTGAACTCCTGCCGCTGCTTCTTATGCTTCTCTTCAGGAAGGGATGCATGATGAGCATATGCAGCATTAAGAGATGCAGCAGTAGATGCAGCACGAGATGCAGCAGCAGATGCAGCAGGAGGAGATGCAGCAACAGGTGATGCAGAATGAAGATGCAGTAGAATGGAGATGCAGAAGCAACAGATGCAGCAGGAGATGCAGCACCAGGTCCTGCAGGATAATCAGCAGCAGACACAGCCGCAGGAGATGCAGCAAGAGCTCTAGCAGGAGATGAAGCAGGAGACAGAGTGGGATATGCAGTAGCAGGAGATGTAGAAGGAGATGCGGCAGCAGGAGATGCAACAGCAGCAGGAGATTCAGCAAGAGATGCAGGAGATGCACTTGAAGGATTTCAAGCTGCAGATGCATCAGCAGGAGATGCAGAAGAAGGAGATGAAGCAGACAGGGATACAGCATCAGGAGATGCAGCAGCAGAAAATGCAGCAGCAGGATATGCAGAAGAGGATGCAACAGGGCTGCAGCAGCAAGTTATGCAGGAGCATGAGATGCAGCAGGAGTAGATGCAGTAGCAGCAGATGCAGCAGGAGATACAGCAGAAGGAGATGCTGCAGCAGGAGATGCAGAAGCAATCGCAGCAGTAGAAGTGGCAGCACGTGGAGATGCATCAGGAGATGCATATTCAGAAGGAGATGCAGCAGGAGATTCAGTAGGATATGCAGAAGGAGGAGATGATGCAGCAGACGCAGCAGCAAGAGAGGAAGCAGCAGAAGATGCAGCAATAGTAGATGCAGGAGGAGGAGATGCATCAAGAGTGCATATTCAGGAGGAGATGCATCGGGAGATGTAGCAAGTTATGTAGCAGCATGAGATGCCGCAGGAGATGCAGGAGGAGATTCAGCAGCAGGAGATGAAAGAGGAGGAGATGCCGCTGCAAAAATGGAGCAGCAGATTAAGCAGCAGGGAATGCAGCAGCAGGTTCAGCAGCAAATGCCACAGGAGACGCAGCAAAATGAGATGCAGAAGCAGATGCAGTAAGAGATGCAGATTAAGCAGTAGATGCAGCAGGATGTGATGCTTCAGATGATACAGCATCAGGAGACGAGCAGGAGATTGGGCAGGAGATGCAGTAGGAGGAGAGGCAGGAGGAGATGATGCAACAGACGCAGCAGCAGCAGGAGGAGAAGCAGAAATGAAGCAGGAGATGCATCAGTAGAAGACACAGCAGGGGATGCAGCAGCAGGAGATTCCTCAGCAGGAGATGCAGTAGGAGATGCCGCAAGTGATGCAGAGAATGGGGATGAAGCAGCAGGAGATGCAGCTGCGAGAGATGCAGCAGTAGATGCAGATTCAGCAGGAGATTCATCAGCAGGAGATGCTGCAACAGATTCACAGTAGGACATACAGGAGCAGGAGATGCAGCAGGAGATATAGAAGGAGATTCATCAGCAGGAGATGTAGTAGGAGATGCAGCAGGAGATACATCAGCAGGAATTGTAGCAGGAGATTCTACAGCAGGAGATGCAAGAGGAGATTCTGCAGAAGATTCAGCAGGAGATAGAGCAGGAGATGCATCAGGAGATGAAGTATCAACATATGCTACAGCAGTTACAGCAGGAAGTGCCTCAGGAGATGCAGGGGCAGATGCATTCAGCAGGATATGCAGGTGAAATGCAGAAGCACTAGATGCATCAGTAGAAGATTGAGCAGCAGATGCAGCAGAAAATGGAGATGCTTCTGCAGACGCATCCACAGATGCGTGAGCAGAGTTTGCAGGAGGAGATGAAGCAGCAGATGCAGCAGCAGGAGATGCAGGAGGACATCAAGTAGCAGGATATTTAGCAGGAGATGCAGCAGTACATGAAGTAGCAGCAAATGCAGCAGCAGATTAAGGAGATGCAGCAGCAGGTAATGCAGCAGAAGATGCAGCAGGAGGAGATGTAGCAGGAGATGCAGCAGCAGGAGATGCAGATTCAGTAGGAGATGTAGCAGCAGAAGATGCTGCTGCAGAAGATGCAGCAGGAGATGCCGGAGAAGGAGTTGCAGCAGGGTATGCATATTCAGCAGTAGATTCAGCATAAAATTCAGAAAGAGGTGCAGCATCAGGATATGCAGCAGGAGATGCAGGAGTAGATGAAGCAGCAGCATATGCAGCAGCAGATGCACCAGATGGAGCCGAAAGAGATGCAGCAGGGGATGAAGCACCAGATGCAACAGGAAATGGAGCATCAGGAAGTGAATCCGCAGATGCATGAGCAGAGGATGCAGCAGGATATGTAGCAGCAGGAGATACACTAGCAGGAGATGAAGAAGGATATGCAGCAGCAGGAGGTGCAAAATGACATCAAGTAACAACAGATGCTCCCACTGCCTCATATTTTTCTATATCCCCTGCTGCATCTGCTGCTGCTGCCTCTGCTGGTGCAGTTCCTGCTGATGCATCTCCTGCTAAATATACTGCTTCTGTATTTCGTACTGCATCTCCCGGTGCTGCATCTTCCCTAGAATCTCCTGTTCCTGCTTCTCTTGCTGAAACTGCACCTCCTGCTACTGCATCTCCTGCTTCATCTCCTGCTGCATTATCTCTTCTTCATCTCCTGCTGTGAAATCTCCTGCTAATATATCTCCTGCTGCACCTACTGCTGCATCTCCTGCTGCATCAATGCCTACAGATCCTGCTGATTCATCTCTAGCTGTTGCATCTCCTGCTGATGCATCTCTTGCTACTGCATATCCTGCTGATGCATCTCCTGGCAAATGTGGTGCTGCATCTGCTACTGCATCTCCTACTACTCTATCTAATACTGCTGCATCTGATGCTGAATCCTCTCCTTCTGTATCTTCTGCTGTTGCATATAATGTTGCATCTCCTGCTGCTGCAAATGCTGCTGCATGCCCTTTTCTGCATTGTCGGCTGCATCTCATGCTGCTACATATCCTGATGCTGCATCTCCTAAAGTATCTCCTGCTGTTGCTTCTGCTGCTGCATCTCCTGATTAGGCATCTGCTGCTGCATTTCCTCCTGCTGCATCTCCTGCTGAATCTACTGGTTCATCTGCTGCTGCTTTTCTTCCTGCATGTTCTTCTGCTGCATCTCCCAATGCTTCGTGTGCTTTTGCATCTCCTGATTCATCTCCTGGTGCTGCATTACCTGCTTCATCTCCTCCTGCATCATATCATGCTGCATCTGCTGCTGCATATCCTGCTGCTGCATCTGCTGCTTCATTTGCTGCTGCTATATCTCCTGCTGCATCTCCTGCGTCTGCATCTACTTCTACATCTCCTGATGCTGAACCTCCTTCTGCTTCATCTCTGGCTGCTGCCTCTTCTGCAGCATATCCTTCTGCTGCATCTCCTGCTGCTGTATCTCATCCTGTTGCATCTCCTCCTGCATTTTTTGCTGCTGCATCTCCTGCTGCTGCAAATCATGACACATCTCCTGCTGAATCTCTTCCTGCTGAACCTCCTGCTGCATATCCTGCTGCTTTATCTCATCCTGCTGGATCTCTTCCTACATCTCTTGCTGCTGTATCTACTGCTGAACCCCCTGCTGCTGCATCTCCTTGCTGCAACTTCTCTGATGCATCAGCGGATTCATCTCACGATACTCCTCTCCTGCCTAATCTCCTGCTGCTGTAATCACTGCTGCATCTTCTGCTTTATACCAGAATCACCTAGTACCTTTCCTTCTGCTTAATCTCCTAATGCTGCATCTCCTGCTTCATCTCCCTCTGCTGCATATATTGCTGCTGCATATACTGCTGCTTCGTCTGCTGCTGCATCTCATGGTGCATCTCCTCTTACTCAGTATCTGTCTACATATCCTTCTGCTACATCACCTGCTAATGAATCCCTTTCCACATATCCTGCTGCATCTCCTGATGCATCTCTTCCGGCTGCATCTCCTGCTGATGCAGCCCTCCTCCTTCATCTCCTGCTGCTGCATCTCGTTCTGCTGCATCTTCTGCATTTCCTGCTGCATCTCCTGCTGAATCTCCACCTGCATCTGCTGCTGCATCTGCTGCTGCTTCACATACTGCTGCATATCCGGCTGCTGTATCTAATGCTGCTCTGTGTGCTGCTGCATCTCCTGCTGCTGCATTTCCTGATACATACTCTGCTGCTGCTGCATCTCTGGCATCTTCTACTGCATCTGCTGCTGATTCATCTACTGCTACATTTCCTGCTACATCTCCTTCTTCTCATCTACTGCTGCTGGACCTCCTCCTGCATCTCCTGCTTCTGCATCTGCTGCTTCATATCCTCCTGATGCATCTGCGTATTCATCTCATGATGCTACTCTCCTACTGGATTTCCTGCTGCTTCACCTCCTGCTGCTGCAACCGCTGCTTAATCTACTGTTGCTGCATATCCTTCTGTATATGTTGTTGGTACATCTCTTGCTGCTGCGTCTGCTGAATCTGCATCTCCTGCAGTTTTATCTCCTGCTTCATCTCCTGCTGCTGCATCTGCTTGTGCTGCATCTGCTGCTTCATCTCCTGCTGCTGCATCTGCTATTCCTGCATCTGCTGTTCAACCTACTGCTGCATCTCCTGCTGCTGCATATCATACTGCATCTTCTTCTGTTACAACACCAGCTACTGTATCTCCCGCGTACCCTCCTGCTGCAGAATCACCCAATGCATCTCCTCCTGCTGCAATTCCTGCTGCTACATCTCCTTCTGCTTTTTCTTCTGCTGCTTCATCTGCTGCTGCTGCATCTGCTGGTGTTGCACCAGCTGCTGCATCTGCTTCTGCATATCTTCCTGCATCTCCTGCATCTCCTCCTGCATCTCCTGCTTATGCATATCCTGCTTCAACTCCTGCTGCTACATTAACTCCTGCATCTCTTCCTGCTGTATTTCCTGCTGCTGCATCTCCTCCTGCTGCATCTGCTGCTTCATATACTGCTTCTGCATCTCCTAATGCTGCATCTGCTGCTGCAGGTGCTGCTTCATCTCCTGCTGCATCTCTTGGTGCTGTATCTCCTGCTCCATCTCAAGCTGCATTTCTTGCAGAAACAGCTCCTCCTGCATCTCACGCTTCTGCATCTCCTGCTGCAGCTCCTTCTGATGCATCGGCGAGTTCATCTTATGATGCTGCTATCCTGCTGCTGAATCCCCTGCTGCTGAATCCCCTGCTGCATCTTCTGCTTCTGCATTACCTGCTGCATCTCCTCCTGCATCATCTCCTGCTTCTGTATCCCCTACTTCATCTCCTGCTGCGGCATCTCCTGCTGCTTCATCTGCTGCTGCAACTCCTGCTGCTGCATCTCATGCTGCATCTCCTGCTACTGCACTTCCTGCTGCTGCATGTCCTGCATAATCTCCTACTGCTACATCTATTGCTGAATCTCTTGGTTCTTCATCTCTTGCTGATGCATCTTCTGATGCATCTCCTACTGCATCTCCTGCTGTTGCATTCCATTAATAGGCGCAGATAAGTTAATTCTGAAACTTACACTAAAACGATTTTTGACTTGTTCTTCAGAGATTGCAGTGAAAGCGCTTCAAGAGAAAATGCTAACGTGAGCTAGAATTTGATCTTAGCACCTTCCCTGGTGTACTTGAGCTGAACGCTCAAGTATTTTGAAGTGACGATTTAAGAGCCATTCTGATGTTACTGTACACAAGCCTAGACTGAAAGTTCTACAAGTCTTGCCTTGCAGTGAAAGGTCCTGTCGCTGCATTTGCAGCATCTGCTGCTGATTCACATACCGCTGAATATACTACTATATATCCTGCTTCTGCATCTCCAGCTGTTGCACTGCTGCTACATCTCCTGCTGCTGAATCTGCTGCTGCATCTTTTGCTGCTGTATCTCTTTCTGAATACGTTGCAGCTGTATCTTCTGCTGCATCTATTGCGGCTGCATCTCCTTCTGCTGCTTATCATTCTCGGCATCTTCTACTCTGCATCTCCTGCTACTGCACCCCCTGCGGCTTCATCTCCTTCTGCATATCTTCCTACTGTATCCCCTGCAGGTTCATCTCCTGCTGCATCTCCTACTGCTGCCTCTGCGACTTGATGACATTCTGCTGAATCTCTTGCATCTGCTGCTGCATCTGCTGCTACAACTCCTTCTGCATCTACTGCTGCTGGATCTCCTCCTGCATCTCCTGCTGCTGCATCTGCCACTTCATATCCTTCTGATTCATCTGCGGATTCATCTCACGATGCTACTCTCCTGCTGGATATCCTGCTGCTGAATCTCCTGCTGCTGCATCAACTGCTTCTACCTATTGCTGCTGCTGCAGATCCTTCTGCATGTGTTGTTGCTACATCTCTTGCTGCTGCATCTGTTGATGAATTGCCTCATGTATTTTCTGATGCTGCAACTCCTGCTGCTGCATCGCTTGTGTAATCTCTTGCTGCTGCATATGCTGGTGCTACACCTGTCGCTTCATCTCCTGCTGCTGCATCTGCTGGTGTTTCATCATTCACCTAATGCTGCATCTCCTGCTGCTGCATATCATAGTGGATCTTCTTCTGCTACATCACCTGCTGCTGTGTCTCCACGGTACTCTCCTGCTGCAGAATCTTCTTCTACATCTCCTGCTGCTATATCTCGTGCTTCATCTTTTGCTGCTGCATCTCCTGCTTCATCTCTTGCTGCTCCGTCTACTGCATCTGCTGCTGCATCTGCTACTACATCTCTTGCTGCTCTATATCCTCCTGCTGGCTCTTCTACTGCAACTCTTGCTACTTCATCTTCTGCTGCATCTCCTGATGCATCTTCTGTTGATGTATCTCTTGCTGCATCTGCTTCTGCATCTGCTACTACATCTTCTGCTGCTCTATATCCTCCTGCTGGCTCTTCTACTGCAACTCTTGCTACTTCATCTCCTGCTGCACCTCCTGCCGCTGCTTCTTATGCTTCTCTTCAGGAAGGGATGCATGATGAGCATATGCAGCATTAAGAGATGCAGCAGTAGATGCAGCACGAGATGCAGCCGCGAAAGATGCAGCAGGAGCTGAAGCAGAAGATGCAGCACGAGATGCAGCAGCAGATGCAGCAGGAGGAGATGCAGCAGGAGGAGATGCAGAATGAAGATGCAGCAGAATGGAGATGCAGCAGCAACAGATGCAGCAGGAGATGCAGCAGCAGCAGATTAGGCAGCAGGAGATGCAGCACCAGGTGCTGCAGGATAATCAGCAACAGACACAGCAACAGGAGTTGCAGCAAAAGCTCTAGCAGGAGATGCAGCAGGAGATAGAGGGGGATATGCAGTAGCAGGAGATGTAGAAGGAGATGCAGCAGCAGGAGATACAACAGCAGCAGGAGATTCAGCAAGAGATGCAGAAGGAGATGCACTAGAAGGATTTCAAGCTGCAGATGCATCAGCAGGAGATGCAGAAGAAGGAGATGAAGCTGACAGGGATACAGCAGCAGGAGATGCAGCAGCAGAAAATGCAGCAGCAGGATATGCAGAAGAGGATGCAACAGGAGCTGCAGCAGCAAGTTATGCAGGAGCATGAGATGCAGCAGGAGTAGATGCAGTAGCAACAGATGCAGCAGGAGATACAGCAGAAGGAGATGCAGCAGCAGGAGATTCAGCAGCAGACACAGCAGCAGAAGATTCATTAGCAGGAGATGCAAAAGCAATCGCAGCAGTAGAAGTGGCAACAGGTGGAGATGCATCAGAAGATGCATATTCAGAAGGAGATACAGCAGGAGATTCAGCAGGATATGCAGAAGGAGGAGATGATGCAGCAGACACAGCAGCAGGAGATGAAGCAGCAGAAGACGCAGAAGTAGGAGATGGAGGAGGAGGAGATGCATCAAGAGGTGCATATTCAGGAGGAGATGCATCGGGAGATGTAGCAAGCTATGTAGCAGCATGAGATGCCGCAGGAGATGCAGGAGGAGATTCAGCAGCAGGAGATGCTACAGCAGGAGATGCTGCAGCAAAAATGGAGCAGCAGATTAAGCAGCGGATTCATCAGGAAATGCAGTAGCAGGATATGCAGCATTAGATGCAGCAGGAGATGCATCATCAGGGAATGTAGCAGCAGATTCAGCAGCAAATGCCACAGGAGATGCAGCAAAATGAGATGCAGAAGCAGATGCAGTAAGAGATGAAGATTAAGCAGCAGATGCAGTAAGAGATGCAGATTAAGCAGTAGATGCAGCAGGATGTGATGCTTCAGATGATACAGCATCAGGAGACGAGCAGGAGATTGGGCAGGAGATGCAGTAGGAGGAGAGGCAGGAGGAGATGATGCAACAGATGCAGCAGCAGCAGATGCAGAAGCAGAAATGAAGCAGGAGATGCATCAGTAGAAGACACAGCAGGGGATGCAGCAGCAGGAGATTCCTCAGCAGGAGATGCAGTAGGAGATGCCGCAAGTGATGCAGAGAATGGGGATGAAGCAGCAGGAGATGAAGCTGCGAGAGATGCAGCAGTAGATGCAGATTCAGCAGGAGATTCATCAGCAGGAGATGCTGCAACAGATTCACAGTAGGACATACAGGAGCAGGAGATGCAGCAGGAGATATAGAAGGAGATTCATCAGCAGGAGATGTAATAGGAGATGCAGCAGGAGATACATCAGCAGGAATTGTAGCAGGAGATTCTACAGCAGGAGATGCAGGATGAGATTCTATAGAAGAAGATTCAGCAGGAGATAGAGCAGGAGATGCATCAGTAGATGAAGTATCAACATATGCATCAGCAGTTACAGCAGGAAGTGCAGCAGGAGATTCAGCAGGAGATACAGAAGCAGGAGATGAAGAAGGATATGCAGCCGCAGGAGGTGCAGGAGGAAATCAAGTAACAGGGGATGCTCCCACTGCCTCATATTTTTCTATATCCCCTGCTGCATCTACTGCTGCTGCCTCTGCTGGTGCAGATCCTGCTGATGCATCTCCTGCTGCATATCCTGCTGCTGTATCTCCTGCTGATTTATCTCTTGCTGATGCATCTTTTGCTGCATCTCCTGCTTCTGCATCTACTGTTGCTACGTCTTCTGCTGAATCTACATCTCCTGCTGCGTCTGCTGTGGCATCTCTTTCTGCTGAATCTCCGATTCATCTCCTGCTCCATTGCTGCTGCATCTGCTGCTGCTTTATAAACTACTGCTGCATCTCCTTCTGCTACACATCCGGATTCAGCATATCCCATTGCATCTCCTGGTTTTGCTTCTCCTGCTGCTCCATCTCCTGCTGTATCTCCTGCTGCTGTATTTCGTACTGCATCTCCTGGTGCTGCATCTGTGATGCTGCATTCCCTGCAGCATCTCCTGCTTCTGCATCTTCAATAGAATCTCCTGTTCCTGCTTCTCTTGCTGAATCTGCACCTCCTGCTGCTGCATCTCCTGCTGCATCATCTCTTCTAGATGTCCTGATGTGAACTCTCCTGCTGCTTTATGTCCTGCTGCACCTACTGCTGCATCTCCTGCTGCATCAATTCCTACAGATCCTGCTGATTCATCTCTAGCTGTTGCATCTGCTGTTGCATCTCCTGCTGATGCATCTCCTGCTAATGCATCTCCTGCTGATGCATCTCCTGGCAAATGTGGTGCTGCATCTGCTACTGCATCTCCTACTACTCCATCTAATACTGCTTGCATCTGCTGCTGAATCCTCTGCTTCTGTATCTTCTGCTGTTGCGTATCCTGTTGCATCTCCTGCTGCTGCAAATGCTGCTGCATGCCCTTCTTCTGCATTGTCGGCTGCATCTCCTGCTGCTACATATTGTGCTGCTGCATCTCCTAATGTATCTCCTGCTGCTGCTTCTGCTGCTTCATCTCCTGATTTGGCATCTGCTGCTGCATCTCCTCCTGCTGCATTTCCTGCTGAATCTACTGGTTCATCTGCTGCTGCTTTTCTTCCTGCATGTTCTTCTGCTGCTTCTCCCGATGCTTCCTGTGCTTTTGCATCTCCTGATTCATCTCCTGGTGCTGCATTACCTGCTTCATCTCCTCCTGTGTCATATCATGCTGCATCTGCTGCTGCATCATCTGCTGCCGAATCTCCTGCTGCATCTCCTGCGTCTGCATCTACTTCTACATCTCCTGATGCTGAACCTCCTTCTGCTTCATCTCCGGCTGCTGCATCTCCCGCGTCTGCATCTTCTACTGCATCTCCTGTTGCTGCACGTCCTGCTGTTGCATATCCCGCTGCATCTCATCCTGAATCTCCTGCTGCTGCATTTGCTTCTACTGCATCTCCTACTGCTGCATCTCCTGCCGACGCATCTTCTATCGCGTCTCCTGATGAATCTCCTACTGTAGCATCTCTTTTTGCATCTCCTACTGCTGCATTCCTTGCTATATCTTTTACTGCTAAAACTCCTGCTGCTTCATCTCTTTCTGCATCTCTTCTTGCTGTACCTCCTTATACTGCATCTGATGCAACACCTCCTGCTGCTGCATCTGCTGCTGATGCCTCTTCTCCTGAATTTGCTGCTGAATATCCTGCTGCTGCATATTCTGCTACATCTTTTGCTGCTGCAACTCCTGCTGCTTCTTCTCTTCCTTCATCTCTTCCTGCTGTACCTCCTTCTGCTCCATCTGATGCAGCACCTCCTGCTGCTGCTGCTGCCTCTTCTCCTGAATTTGCTGCTGAATATCCTGCTGCTGCATCCTCTGCTGCATCTTCTGCTGATGCGTCTCCTGCAGCTTCATCTCCTGCTGCTTCATCTCCTAATGAGACATCTACTGCTTCATCTCCTTCTGCTGCATCTGCTGCTGCATCTCCTGCTTCATATGCTGATGCATATCCTGCTGCAGTAACTACTGCTGCATCTCCTCCTTCTGCATCTGCTGCTGCATCTGCCACTGCATCTCCTGCTTAATCTTCTGCTGCTACATCTGCTTTTGCATCTCCTTATGCATCTATTACTGCTGCATCTCCAGCTGCATCTCCAGCTCTCTATCCTGCTGCTT
This sequence comes from Clamator glandarius, assembly GCA_033459285.1. Taxonomy (NCBI): domain Eukaryota; kingdom Metazoa; phylum Chordata; class Aves; order Cuculiformes; family Cuculidae; genus Clamator; species Clamator glandarius. The sequence continues at coordinate 527,506 of JAUNZM010001004.1, forward strand.
CTCCTACTGCTTTACTCGCTTCATCTCCTTCCTTGGTATATCCTGCTGCATCTCCTCCTATGGCATCTCCTGCTGCCGCATGTCCTGCTGCTGCATCTCCTGCTGAATCACCTTTTCCTGCATCTTCTTCTGCTGCATTGTCTGCAGCACCTCCTGTGGCTGCATCTCCTACAGAATCTGCATCTCCTGCTGCATCTTCTGTTGCTGCATCTCCTGCTGCTGCGTCTGCTGTTACATCACCTAATGCATCTCCTGCTGCTGCGTCTCCTAAGGCATTTCTGCCTTGTTCATCTCCTGATGCTGCATCTCCTGCTTCATCTCGTTTTGATGCATATAGTTCTTCTGTATCTACTGCTGTGTATCTTGCTGCTGCATCTACTGCTGCTTCTTCTGCTGCTGCATCTCCTGCTGCACCTCCTGCTGCTTCATCTCCTGCTGCTGCGTGTGCTGCTGAATCTCCTGCATCTTTTGCTGAATCTGCTGTCGATTCATCTACTGCTGAATCTCCTGCTGCTGCATCTCCTGCTGCTGCATCTCCTGCTGAATTTCCTGCTGCTCGATCTGCAGCATTTTCTGTGGTTGCATCTCCTGTTGCTTCACCTGCTGCTATACCTACTGCTGCATTTGTGGCTGCATCTCCTGCTACATCTCCTTACTCTGCTTCTGGTTGTCTGCCCCTTCTTCTCTGCATCTCCAGCTATTTCACCCCCTGCTGCTGCATCTCCTGGTGCATGCCTGGCTGCTGCATCTTTTGATGAATCTCCATCTGCATATCCTGCAGCTGCATCTCCTACTGCTGCGTCTCTTGCATCTACATCATCTAGTGCTGCATCTCCTGCATAATCCACTGCTGCTTCATCTTCTGCTTCTGCATTATCAACTGGTGCATCTTCCGCTGAATCTCCTTCTGCTTCATCTCCTGGTGATTCACATACTGCGACATCTCCTTCTATATCTCCTGCTGCTGCATCTTCTACTGTATCTCTTGCTGAATCTACGGCGGCTGCTTCTCGTGCTGCATCTCCTTCCGCTGCTTCTCATTCAATGCATCTTCTTTTCTGCATCTCATTCCACTTCTTCCCCTGCTGATGCATCTCCTCCTGCATCTCATGCAGATGCACCTCCTTCTGCTGCATCTCCTGCTGCTTCATCTCCTGCAATTGCTGCTGCATCTTCTGTTGCATCTTTTGCTCCTGAATCCCCTGCAGCAATCCTACTGCATCTCCTAATGATGCATATCTTACTGCTGCATCTCCAGCTGAATCTCCTTCTGCAGCATCTCCTACTGCATCTCGTGCTGCATCAGCTGCTACTGAATACCTGCTACATTTCTGATGCATCTCCTTATCCTGCATCTCTTGGTGCTGCATTTCCTGCTGCTGTATCTTCTCCTGATGCATAACCTGCAGCTGCATCACCTGCAGCCAGTCTTGCTGCTTCATCTCCTGCTTCTGTGTCTACTGCTGAATCTACCGCTGCATCTTCGGCTGCTGTTACATCTCCTACTGCTGCATCTGCTGCTGCATATCATGCTGTGTCATCTCCTGCTGCATCTTCTTCTGGTGCCCCCACTCCTCCTTAACCTTCTCCTGCATCTGCTGATGCAGTTCCTACTGCATCTCCTGTGGCTGCATCTGCTGGTGCATCTCCTGCTGCTTAAACTCCTGCTACATTGTCCTGCTGAATTTCCTGCTGCTGCATGTCCTGCTGCTGCATCTCTCGCTCCATCTCCTCCTGCTGCATCTCCTGCTGAATCACATGGTGCCTCCCCTGCTGCTGCATCTCCTTCTTCTGCCTCTCCTACTCCTGCATCTCTGCTGCTGCATCCTCTGCTTATGCATTTCCCGCAGCATCTTCTACTGCTTCATCTCCAGCTGCATCTGCTGGTAGTGCATCTTATCCTGCTGCATCTCCTGCTCCATTTTCTTGTGCATCTGCTGCTTCAGGTACTGCTGTATCTGCTGCTGCTGCATCTCCTGCTGTTGCGTCTGCTGTTTCATCTCCTGCTGCACCGCCTGCTGCTGTATCTCCTTCTATAACTCCTCCTGCTACATATCCTGCATTATCTCCTTCTGCTGCACCTCATGCTGCTGCATCTGCTGAAGATTCTCTTCCTACTGCATCTCCTGCTGAATCTGCTTCTGCAACTTCTGCTGCTGCATCTGCTGTGGCTGCATCTCCTGTGCATCTCCTTCTTCTGCATCTCATGCCACACCTCCCGCCGATGCATCTCCTGCTTCTGCATATCTTGCTGCATCTTCTGCTGCTGCATCTCCTGCTGCTGCATCTCCTGCTGCTGCATCTCCTGCTGCTGCATCTCCTGCATCTTTTGGTGGATCTGCTGTAGATTAATCTACTGCTGCATCTCCTGTTGCTTCACCTTCTGATTTTTGATGTCCTCCTGCATCACCTGATGCTCCATCTGCTGCTGCTGCATACATTGCTGCATCTACTGCTGCTACATCTCCTGCTGCAACTCCTGCTGAATGTGCTTCTGTATCTGCTGTGGCATCTGCTGAGTCTTCATCTCCTGCTACTGAATCTCCTGCTTCTCCATCTTCTGCTGAATGTGCTGCGGAATATGCTGCTGCATCTCCTGATGCATCTCCTGCTGAATATACATCTCCTGCGGCATCTCGTGCTGGTGCATCTCCTGCTGCTGTATCCCCTACTTCTGAATCATCTGTCTCATCAACTGCTGCTGCATGTCCTGCTACATCTTCGGCTGCTGAATTTGCTTTGGCTGCATCTGCTTCTGCATCTGCTGCTGCACCTCCTGCTGCTGCATCCTCGTCTGCATCTCCTACTGCTGCACCTTCTTCAGCTGCATCCCCTGCTGCATCTCCTGCTGCTGCATCTCCTGCTGCTGCATCCCCTGCTGCATCCCCTGCTATTGAATCCCCTGCTGCATTCCTGCTGCATCTCCTAATGCTGCGTCTCCTGTCGCTGCATCTCCTGCTGTTGCATCTCTTGGTGCATCTCCTGCTGCTGCATTTCCTGCTGCTTCTCCTGCTGCTTCACCTCCTGCATCTGATGTTGTATCTGCTGCTACATCTCCTGCTGCTGTATCTCCTCCTCCTGGATCTCCTCCTGCATCTATTGCTGCTGCATCCTCTGCTGAACCTCCTGCTGCTGCATCTCCATCTGTAACTACCTCTGATGCATCAGCGGATTCTTCTGCTGATGCTTCTCCCCTGCTTCATCTCCTGCTGCTGAATCTCCTGCTGTCACATACCCTGCTGAATTTACTGCTACATCTACCGCTGCTTCATACCCTAATTCATCTACTGCTGCTGCATCGTCTGCTGCTTCTCCTGTTGCTGCATCTGCTACTGAATATCCTGCTGCTCCATCTCCTGGTGCTATATCTTTTGCTTATGAATCTCCTGCCGCTGCATCTCCTACTGAATCTGCTTCTGCATCTGCTCATGCATCTGTTGCGGCTGCATCTCCTGATGATGCATCTCCTGCTACTGCATCTCTTAATGCATCTCCTGCAGCTTAATCTCCTGCTTTTGCATCTCTTGCTTTATCTCCTGATGCATATCTTGCTGCTGCATCTACTGCTGCTTCGTCTGCTGCTACATCTCTAGCTGCATCTCCTGCTGCCGCATCTCAGGGTACATCTCCTCTTGCTCAATCTCCTGCTGCATATCCTGCTGCATCTCCTGCTGCATTTCTTGCAGCTGCATCTCTTGCGGCTGCATCTCCTGCTCCATCTCCTGCTGGAGAATCTTCTCCTGATCAATCTCCGTAAGCATCCCTTTCTGCTGCATCTTCTGCGATTACTGATATGCATCTCTTCCCGCTGCATCTCCTGCTGAATCACTTACTCCTGCATCTGCAGCATTTGCTGCTACATCTGCTGCTGCTTCACATACTGCTGCATCTCCTGCTACATATCCTGCTGATGCATCTCCTGCTGCTGTATCTCTTGCTGCACCTACTGTGGCTTAATCTCCTGCTGCATCTCCTTCTGCTGCTTCTCATTCTCTGCCTCTTCTTCTCTGAATCTCTTGATACTGCTTCACCTGCTGCATCTCATACTGCTGCACCTCCTGCTGCTTCACCTGCTTCTGCGTCTCCTGCTGCTGCAAACCCTGCTGCATCTACTGCTGCTGCATTTCCAGCTGCATCTGCTGCTGCTTATTTCCTGTGGCTGTATCTGATGGTGCATTTTCTGCTGCTTCATCTCCTTCTGCTGCATCTCCTGCTGCTTCTCATCTTGCTGCATTTCCTGCTGCTGCGTCTCCTGCTCCTGCATCTGATTCTTCATCTCCTGCTGCTGCATCTGCTGATGCTACATCTCCTGCTGCATCTCCTGCTTCTGCATCTCATGCTACATCTCCTGCTGATGCATCTCCTACTTATTCAAATCTTGCTGCATCTCCTGCTGCCGAATCTCCTGCATCTTTTGCTGCATCAGCTGTAGATTCATCTACTGTTGCATCTCCTGCTGCTGGTTGTTCTTGTGCATCTCCTGCTGCTGCATCTTAAGATTAAGAAGCAGATTAAGAAGCACATTCAGCAGGAGAAGCATCAACAGATGTACCATAAGGAGATTCATCAGGAGATGCAGCAGCAGGAGAGGCAGCCGGAGATGCAGCAGTAGATGTTGCAGGAGATGCAGCAAGAGATGAAGCAGGAAGAGATGCAGGAGAGGCAGCATAAGGAAATGCAGGAGGAGTGGCAGCAGAAGGAGATGCAGCAGTGGATGCAGCAGCAGATGCAGTAGCAGGAGATGCAGCATCAGAAGATGTAGCAGCAGATGAAAAAGCAGGAGATGCAGCTGGGGGTGCAGAAGCAGGAGATGCAGCAGCAGGAGATGCAGTAGGAGATGCAGCAGGAGGTGTAGCAAGAGGTTTAGCGTCAGATGGAGATGCAGCAGCAGAAGATGTAGGAGGATATGAAGCAGCAGTACATGAAAGAGAGGATGCAGCAGCAGAAGATATAGGAGGATATGAAGCACCAGTACATGAAAGAGAGGATGCAGCAGCAGGAGGTGCAATAGGAGATGCCGTAGCAGGATATGCAGAAGCAGGAGAGTCATCAGCACAACATGCATCAACAGATGCAGCAGGAGGAGATGCAGCAGGAGATGTAGCAGTAGGTGATGCATGAGGAAATAAAGCAGGAGATGCAGTAACAGGAGATGAATCAGGAGATGCAGTAGCAGACACAGCAATAGGAGATGTGGCAGAAGGAGATGAAGCATCACGAGATGCAGTAGGAGATACAGCAGAAGGCGATTCTTCAGCAGGAGATGTAGCAGCAAGAGATGCAGCCGCAGATGCATTCAGCAGGATATACTGCTGAAATGCAGAAGCACTAGATGCATCAGTAGAAGATTGAGCAGCAGATGCCGCAGGAAATGGAGATGCTTCTGCAGATGCATCCACAGATGCATGAGCAGAGGTTGCAGGAGGAGATGAAGCAGCAGGCGATGAAGCAGCAGATGCAGCAGCAGGAGATGCAGGAGGACATCAAGTAGCAGGATATTTAGCAGGAGATGCTGCACTACATGAAGCAGCAGCAAATGCACCAGCAGATTAAGGAAATGCAGCAGAAGTTAATGCAGCAGAAGATTCAGCAGGAGGAGATGTAGCAGGAGATGCAGCAGCAGGAGATGCAGATTCAGTAGGAGATGTAGCAGCAGAAGATGCTGCTGCAGATGATGCAGTAGGAGATGCCGGAGAAGGAGTTGCAGCAGGGGATGCATATACAGCAGTAGATTCAGCATAAAATTCAGAAAGAGATGCAGCAGCAGGATATGCAGCAGGAGATTCAGGAGTAGATGAAGCAGCAGCATATGCAGCATCAGATGCAACAGATGGAGCCGAAAGAGATGCAGCAGAGGATGAAGCAACAGATGCAACAGGAAATGGAGCATCAGGAGGTGCATCCGCAGATGCATGAGCAGAGGATGCAGCATGAGATGTAGCAGCAAGAGATAGAGAATCAGGAGATGAAGAAGGATATGCAGCAGCAGGAGATGCAGGAGGACATCAAATAACAGGGAATGCTCCCACTGCCTCATATTTTTCTATATCCCCTGCTGCATCTACTGCTGCTGCCTCTGCTGGTGCAGATCCTGCTGATGCATCTCCTGCTGCATATGCTGCTGCTGTGTCGCCTGCTGATTTATCTCTTGCTGATGCATCTTTTGCTGCATCTCCTGCTTCTGCATCTACTGTTGCTACATTTCCTGCTGAATCTACATCTCCTGCTGCGTCTGCTGTGGCATCTCTTTATGCTGAATCTCCGATTCATCTCCTGCTCCATTGCTGCTGCATCTGCTGCTGCTTTATAAACTACTGCTGCATCTCCTTCTGCTACACATCCAGATTCAGCATATCCCATTGCATCTCCTGGTTTTGCTTCTCCTGCTGCTCCATCTCCTGCTGTATCTCCTGCTGCTGTATTTCGTACTGCATCTCCTGGTGCTGCATCTTTGATGCTGCATTCCCTGCAGCATCTCCTGCTTCTGCATCTTCCGTAGAATCTCCTGTTCCTGCTTCTCTTGCTGAATCTGCACCTCCTGCTGCTGCATCTCCTGCTGCATCATCTCTTCTAGATGTCCTGATGTGAACTCTCCTGCTGCTTTATGTCCTGCTGCACCTACTGCTGCATCTCCTGCTGCATCAATTCCTACAGATCCTGCTGATTCATCTCTAGCTGTTGCATCTGCTGTTGCATCTCCTGCTGATGCATCTCCTGCTAATGCATCTCCTGCTGATGCATCTCCTGGCAAATGTGGTGCTGCATCTGCTACTGCATCTCCTACTACTCCATCTAATACTGCTGCATCTGCTGCTGAATCCTCTGCTTCTGTATCTTCTGCTGTTGCGTATCCTGTTGCATCTCCTGCTGCTGCAAATGCTGCTGCATGCCCTTCTTCTGCATCGTCGGCTGCATCTCCTGCTGCTACATATCCTGATGCTGCGTCTCCTAAAGTATCTCCTGCTGCTGCTTCTGCTGCTTCATCTCCTGATTTGGCATCTGCTGCTGCATCTCCTCCTGCTGCATCTCCTGCTGAATCTACTGGTTCATCTGCTGCTGCTTTTCTTCCTGCATGTTCTTCTGCTGCATCTCCCGATGCTTCGTGTGCTTTTGCATCTCCTGCTTCATCTCCTCCTGCATCATATCATGCTGCATCTGCTGCTGCATATCCTGCTGCTGCATCTGCTACTGCATATCCTGCTGCTGCATCTGCTGCTGCATCATCTGCTGCTGAATCTCCTGCTGCATCTCCTGCGTCTACATCTACTTCTGTATCTCCTGATGCTGAACCTCCTTCTGCTTCATCTCTGGCTGCTGCATTTTCTGCAGCATATCTTTCTGCTGCATCTCCTGCTGCTGCACGTCCTGCTGTTGCATATCCCGCTGCATCTCCTCCTGAATCTGCTGCTGCATTTGCTTCAACTGCATCTCCTACTGCTGCATTTCCTGCTGACGCATCTTCTTCTGAATGGATCTCCTGCATCTGCATCTCCTTCTGCTAAATCTCCTGCTCTTTAATTCTGCCTTCTCCATGTCCTGCTGCTGCATCTTCTGCTGCATCTTCTTCTGATGCATCTCCTACTGCTGCATTTCCTGCTGTATCTCCTACTGCTGTATATTCTGCTACATCTTCTGCTGCTGCAACTCCTGCTGCTTCATCGCTTTCTGCATCTCTTCCGGCTGTACCTCCTTCTGCTGCATCTGATGCAGCACCTCCTGCTGCTGCATCTGCTGCTGATGCCTCTTCTCCAGAATTTGCTGCTGAATATCCTGCTGCAGCATCTTTTGCTGTATCTTCTGCTGATGCATCTCCTGCTGCTGCATCCCCTGCTCCATCTCCTGCAGCTTCATCTCCTAATAATACATCTACTGCTTCATCTCCTTCTGCTGCATCTGCTGCTTCATATGCTGCTGCATATCCTGTCTCATCTCCTGATGCAGTAGCTACTGCTGCATCTCCTCCTGCTGCATCTGCTGCTGCATCTGCTACTGCATCTCCTGCTTCATCTTCTGATGCTGCATGTCCTGCAGCTACGTCTGCTTTTGCATCTCCTTATGCATCTATTACTGCTGCATCTTCAGCGGCATCTCCAGCCCTATATCCTGCTGAATCTCCTGCTGCTACGTCTGCTTTTGCATCTCCCGATGCATCTATTACTGCTGCATCTCCAGCGGCATCTCCAGCTCTATATCCTGCTGCATCTCCTCCTGCTACTTTACCTGCTGCATCTCCTTCTCTGGTATATTCTGCTGCATCTCCTTCTATGGCATCTCCTGCTGCTGCATCTTCTGCTACTGCATCTCCTAATGCATGTCTTGCTGCTTAATCTCCTGCTGCTGCATCTCCTACCTCATCTTCTTCTACTGCATATCTTGCTGCTGCATCTCCTGCTGCATCTTCTGTTGCTGCTTCTCCTGCTGCTGCGTCTGCTGTTACATAGCCTAATGCATCTCCTGCTGCTGCATCTCCTAAGGCATTTCCACCTGCTTCATCTCCTGATGCTGCATCTCCTGCTTCATCTCGTTTTGATGCATATAGTTCTCCTGCATCTACTGCTGCTTCGTTTGCTGCTGCATCTTCTGCTGCTGCTTCTCATTCTCTGCATCGTCTCTGCATCTCCTGCTGCTGCACCTCCTGCTGCTTCATCTCCTGCTGCTGTGTGTGCTGCTGAATCTCCTGCATTTTTGCTGAATCTGCTGTCGATTCATCTACTGCTGCATCTCCTGCTGCTGCATCTCCTGTTGCTGGATGTCCTAGTGCATCTCCTAATGCTGCATCTGCTGCTGCATCTCCTGCCGAAATTCCTACTGCTGGATCTGCAGCATTTTCTGCGGTTGCATCTCCTGCTGCTACACCTTCTGCTACACCTATTGCTGCATCTGCGGCTGCATCTCCTGCTACATCTCCTTACTCGTCTTCTAGTTCTCTGCACCTTCTTCTCTGCATCTCCAGCTATTTCATCCCCTGCTGCTGCATCTGCTGAAGATTCTCTTACTACTACAACTCCTAGTGAATCTGCTTCTGCAACTTCTGCTGCTGCATCTCCTGCTGCCTCATCTCCTGCTGCTGCAACTCCTACAGAATCTGCTCTTGACTATGCTGCTGAATCTGCTGATGCTGCATCTCCTGTGCGTGTCCTTCTTCTGCATCTCATGCCACATCTCCCGCTGATGCACCTCCTGCTTCTGCATATCTTGCTGCATCTACTGCTGCTGCATCTCCAGCTGCATCTCCTGCTGCTTCATCTGCTTGTGCTGCATATGCTGCTGCATCTGCTGCAAGTTTTTCTTCTGCATCTCATGCCACACCTCCCACCTATGCATCTCCTGCTTCTGCATGTCTTGCTGCATCTTCTGCTGCTGCATCTGCTGCTGTATCACTTGCTGCATAATCTCCAGCTGCATCTCCTGCTGCCGCAATGCCTCCTGTATCTTCTGCTCTATTTCCTGTTGCTGCATATTCTGCTTCTGTATTTACTGCTGCATTTCCTGCTGCTCCATCTCCTGCTACTGAATCTCTTTTTGCATCTCCTGCTTCTGTGTTACCCTCTGCATCACCTCCTGCTGTGTCTCCTCCTGCAGCATCTGCTGCAGCATCTACTTCTGCATCTCCTGCATTTGCTGCTACACCTTCTTCTGATTCACCTATTGCTGCATCTCCTGCTACATTTCCTGCTGCTGCATCTCCTGCTGGTGGCTCTCGTCTGGAATCTCCTGCTGAATATCCTGTGTCTACTGCTGAATCTCCTGCTGCTGAATCTCCTGCTGCATCTGCTGCTGCTGCATCTCCTGCTGCCGCATCACCTTCTGCACGTGCTGCTGCAGGATCTCCTGCTGCTGCATCTCTTACTGCATCTCCTGCAGCGTCTCCTGCTGCTGCATCTTCTGCATCTGCATCTCGTGCTTCCTCTCCTTCTACATATCCTGCTGCTGCATCTCCTGCTGAATCTCCTTCTATATCTGCTGCTGCTGCATCTCCTGCATCATCTACTGCTTCTGCTCATGCTTCAGCTCCTGTTGCTACATCTTCTGCTGATGTATATCCTGCTGCATCTCCTACGGCTGAATCTCCTGCTGCATCTGCCTATGCTGCATCTCCTACTTCCACATCACCTTCTGCACGTGCTGCTGCAGCATCTCCTTCTGCTGCATCTCCTGCTGCATCTGCTGCTGCATCTCCTGCTGGATCTATTTCTGCTAGATCTGCTGTTGCTGCATCTCCTCCTGCTGCATTTCCTGCTAAATTTACTGCTGCACCTCCTGCTTCTGCATCTCCTATTGCATCTCTTGCTTCTGCATTTCCTGATCCTGCATCACTTGCTGAAGCTGCTGTGGAATATCCTCATGCATATCCTTATATTGCATCTTCTCCTGCTCTATCATCTGCTGCTGCATCTCCTGCTGCACCTGCTGCTACTGCATCTCCTCCTGCTGCATCAAGTGCTCCTGCATATCCTGTTGCTACATCTGCTTCTGCATCTCTTTTTGCTTTGTATCGTACTGCATCTGCTGCTGCATCTGCTGCATCTACTGCTGCATCCCCTGCTGCTTCATTTCCTGCTGAATCTGCTGCTGCATCTGTTGCGATGGCCTCTCCTGCTCTTGCATCTCCTGCTGCTGTATCTCGTCCTGATTCTCCCGCAGCATCTCATGCTGCTACATCTCCTGATGTACCTCCTTCTGAATAGTCATCTCCTGCAGCATCTCCTCCTGCTGCATCTGCTTCTGCTGCATCTCCTTCTACGTCTCCTGCTCCTGCATCCTCGGCTTCATCTCCAGCTGCTGCATCTCCTGATGCTGTGTCTTCTGCTGAATCTACTGCTGCATCTGCTGCCGCTGCATCTGCTGCTGATGCATCTGCTGCTGCATATCATGCTGCTTCATCTCATGCTGCATCTCCTGTAGCTTCCTCTCCTGCTGCTGCTTCATCTTATGCTGCATTTCCTGTAGCTTCCTCTCCTGCCGCTGCCTCACCTCCTGCTCAATCTCCTCCTGCATCTGCTGATGCATTTCCTGCATCTCCTGCTGCTGCATCTCCTGCTTCTGCATATTCTTTTGCATGTCTTTCTGATACATCTCCTGCTTCTGCCTCTCCTACTCCTGCATCTCTGCTGCTGCATCTGCTTCTGCATTTTCTGCTCCTGCTTCTCCTGATGCATCTGCTGCTGCATCTCCTGCAGCATTTTCTATTGCTTCAACTCTAGATGCTGCATCTCTTACTGCATCTGCTGGTACTGCAACTTATCCTGCTGTATCTCCTCTTCTATTTTCCTGTGCATCTGCTGCTTCATGTACTGCTGTATCTTCTGCTGCTGCATCTCCTGCTGCTGCATCTGCTCTTGAATCTCCTGCTGCATCTCCTGCTGCTGCGTCTTCTTCTCTGCATCTCCTGCTGCAGAATCTCCTGCTGCAGAATCTCCTGCTGAATTAGCTGCTCATCTCCTACTTCTGCATCTTCTGCTGCTGCATCTCCTGCTACTGCGTCTGCTGCGCCATCTACTCCTGCCTCTCCTCCTACAGCACCTTCTTCTGTATCTCGTGCTACATCTCATGAAGCTGTACCTGCTGAAGCACCTTTTCCTGCCGCATCTCCTGAGGAATATGAATCTATTGAAGCATCTGTTGTTACATCTCCTGTTGCATCTCTATCTGCATCTGCTGTTGAATCTGCTGTTGAAACTCCTGCTGCTGCACCTCCTACTTCTGCATCTGCTTCTGCAGATCTTGTTACTGCATCTTCTGCTTCATCTCCTGCTCCTGAATCGTCTGCTGCTGTATCTCCTGCATCATCTCCTTCTTCATCTCCTGCTGGTGCATCCCCTGATGCATTTCCTTCTTAATCTGCAGCTGCTTCTACTGCTGTTTCGTCTTCTGCTGCTGTATCTCCGTCTACAACTCCACCTTCTACATATCCTGCATTATCTCCTGCTGCACCTCATGCTGCTGCATCTGCTGAAGATTCTCTTCCTACTACATCTCCTGCTGAATCTGCTTCTGCAACTTCTGCTGCTGCATCTCATGCTGCTTCGTCTCCTGCTGCTGCAACTCCTACTGAATTTGCTGTTGACTTTGCTGCTGCATCTGCTGTGGCTGCATCTCCTGTGCATCTCCTTCTGCATCTCATGCCACATCTCCAGCCAGTGCACCTCCTGCCTCGGCATATCTTGCTGCATCTACTGCTGCTGCATCTCCAGCTGCATCTCCTGCTGCGGCATCTCTTGCACCTTGTGGTGTATGTGCTGTAGATTCATATACTGCTGCATCTACTGCTGCTTCATCTGCTGGTGCTGCATCTGCTGCTGCATCTGCTGCAGGTTCCTCTTCTGCATCTCATGCCACACCTCTCACCGATGCATCTCCTTATTCTGCATTATCTTGCTGCATCTTCTGCAGCTGCATCTCCTGCTGCTGCATCTGCTGCTCTATCACCTGCTGCATAATCTCCAGCTGCATCTCCTGCTGCCGCAATGCCTGCTGTATCTTCTGCTGTATTTTCTTGTTGCTGCATATTCTGCTTCTGTATATACTGCTGCATTTCCTGCTGCTCCGTCTCCTGCTTCTGAATCTCTTTTTGCATCTCCTGCTTCTGCGTCTCCTGCTGCTGTATTACCCTCTGCATCACCTCCTGCTGTGTCTCCTCCTGCAGCATCTGCTGCAGCATCTGCTTCTGCATCTCCTGCATTTGCTGCTACACCTTCTTCTGATTCATCTGTTGCTGCATGACCTGCTACATTTCCTGCTGCTGCAAGTCCTGCTGCTTCATCTCCTGCCCTAGCATCTCCTTCTGCTGAATCTCTTCCGGAATATCCTGCGGCATCTCATGCTGCTACATATCCTGCTACATCTCCTACTGCATCTCCTTCTGAATATGCATCTCCTGATGCATCTCCACCTGCTGCCACTCCTACTGCTGCGTTTGCTTCTGCATCTCCTGCTCTTGCATCTCCTGCTGCTGAATCTCCTCCGGAATCTCCCGCAACATCTCATGCTGCTACATCTCCTGCTGCATCTCTTTCTGAATAGCCATCTCCCGATGCATCTCCTCCTCCTGCATCTCCTCCTGCTGCACCTCCACCTGCTGCATCTCCTGTGGCATCTCCTGCTGCATCTCCTGCTACTGCATCTCCTGCTGCATCTCCTGCTGAATATGCCTACTCTGCTGCATCTCCTGCTGCAGTGTCTAGCGCTCTATCTCCTGTTGCATCTCCTACTACATCTCCTTCTTCTGCATCATCTGCTTCATCTCCAGCTGCTGCATCTCCTGCTGCTGTGTCTTCTGCTGAATCTACTGCTGCATCTGCTGCCACTGCGTCTGCTGCTGATGCATCTGCTGATGCATTTCCTGCATCTCCTGCTGCTGCATCTCCTGCTGCTGCATATCCTTTTGCTTGACTTGCTGCTACATCTCCTGCTTCTGCCTCTCCTACTCCTGCTTCTGCTGCTGCATCTCCTGCTGCATCTCCTGTTGCTACATCTTCTTCTCTGCAGATCCTGCTGCTTCATCTCCTGCTGCTTCATCTCCTGCTGAATTAGCTGCTCATCTCCTGCACCTGTATCTCCTGCTGCATCTCGTGCTACATCTCCTGCTGCAGAATCTCCGGCTGCATCTTCTGCTTCTGCATCTCCTGCTACTGTGTCTGCTGCATCATCTACTCCTGCCTCTCCTCCTACAGCATCTCCTTCTGTATGTTGTGCTACATCTTATGAAGCTGTACCTCCTGAAGCATCTCTTCCTGCTGCATCTCCTGATGAGTATGCATCTATTGATGCATCTGCTGCTGCATCTCCTGATGCTGCATCTCGATCTGCATCTGCTGTTGAATCTGCTGTTGAAACTCCTGCTGCTGCACCTCCGACTTCTGCATCTGCTTCTGCAGCTCCTGTTGCTGCATCTCCTGCTTCTTCATCTCCTGCTCCTGAATCTTCTGCTGCTAAAGCTCTTGCTTCATCTCCTTCTTCATCTCCTGCTGCTGCATCCCCTCTTGCTGCATCTTCAGCCACATCTGCTGCTGAATCTTCTGCTGCTGCATCTCCTGCTGCTGCATAATCTGCTGCATCTCCTGGTGCATCTCCTGCTGCTGAATCTCCTGCATCTGCTGCTGCATCATTTACTACTGAATCCCTTCCTGAATTCATGCTGCATCTCCTGATGCTGCATCTCCTGCTGATGTATCTGCTGGTGCTGCATATGCTACTGCATCTGCTGCAGGATCTCTTTCTTCTGCCTCTCATGCCACATCTCCTGCCAATACATCTCCTGCTTCTGCATATCTTGCTCAATCTACAGCTGCAGCATCTGCTGCATCTTTTGGTGCACTGCTGTAGATTAATCTACTTCTGCATCTCCTATTGCTTTACCTTCTGCTTTTAGATGTCCTCCTGCATCACCTGATGCTCCATCTGCTGCTGCTGCATAGACTGCTGCATCTACTTCTGCTGCATCTCCTTCTGCATCTCCTGCTGAATGTGCTTCTGTATCTGCTGAGTCTTAATCTCCTGCTACTGAATCTCCTGCGTCTGCATCTTCTGCTGAATGTGCTGCTAATATGCCGCTGCATCTCCTGCTGCATCTCCTGCTGATGCATCTCCTGCTGCTGTATCCCCTGCTTCTGCATCCTCTGTTTCATCTACTACTGCTGCATGTGCTGCTACAACTTCAGTTGCTGAATTTATTTCTGCTGCATCTGCTGCTGCATGTCCTGCTACGTCTCCTCCTGCTGAATTTACTTCTGCTGCATCTGCTGCTGCATCACCTGCTACTGAATTCCCTGCTGCATTCCTGTTCCATCTCCAGCTGCTGCACCTCCTGCTGCTGTGTCCCCTGCTGCACCTCCTACTGCCGCACCACCTGCTATTGAATCTCCTGCTGCATCTCCTAATGCTGCATCTCCTGATGCTGTATCTCCTGATGCATCTCATGCTGAATCTCCACCTCCTGCTTCATCTTCTGATCTGCTGCTGCATGTGCTGCTACATCTCCTGCTGCTGCATCTCCTGGTGATGCCTCTCCTGCTGCATCTCGTGATGCTGAATCTCGTGCTGCTGCATGTCCTGCTGCTGCATCTCCTGCTACTACATCTCCTGCTTCATCTCCTTCTGATACATGTCTTGCTGCTCAATCTACTGCTGCTTCGTATGCTGCTGCATCTCCAGATGCAGCATCTCATGGTACATCTCCTCTTGCTCAATCTCCTGCTGCATATCCTACTGCTATAATTCCTGCTACTGTATCTCCTTCTGCATCTCGTGTTGATGAATCTCCTGCTGCTGCATCCCCTGCTGCTGCATTCTCTGTTTCATCTACTGCTGCTGCATGTCCTGCTACATCTTCTGCTGCTGCATCTTCTTATGCTGTATCTGCTGCTGCATCTCCTGCTGAATCTCTTCCTGCTGCAAGTCATGATGCATCTCCTGCTGAATCTCTTGCTGCTGCATCTCCTGCTGCTTTATCTCATCCTGCTGGATCTTCTCCTGCATCTCTTGCTGCTGCATCTACTGCTGAACCCCCTGCTGCTGCATCTCCTTGCTGCAACTTCTTCTGATGTGAATTCATCTCATGATGCTCTTCTCCCGCTTAATCTCCTGCTGCTGTAATCCTTGCTGCTTCTACTGCTTCATACCAGAATCACCTAGTACCTTTCCTTCTGCTTAATCTCCTTATGCTGCATCTCCTGCTTCATCTCCTTCTGCTGCATATACTGCTGCTTCGTCTCTTGCTGCTGCATCTCCTGTAGCTTTATCTCCTGCTTCATCTCCTGCTGCTACATCTGCTGGTGCTGCATCTGCTGCTGAACCTGCTGCTGCGTATCATACTGCATCTACTTCTGTTACAACACCAGCTACTCTATCTCCCGCGTACCCTCCTGCTGCAGAATCACCCGATGCATCTCCTCCTGCTGCAATTCCTGCTGCTACATCTCCTTCTGCTTTATCTGCTGCTTCATCTGCTGCTGCTGCATCTGCTGGTGCTGCACCTGCTGCTGCATCTGCTTCTGCATATCCTCCTGCATCTTTTGCATGTCCTCCTGCATCTCCTGCTGATGCATATCCTGCTTCAACTCCTGCTGCTGCATTAACTTCTGCATCTCTTCCTGCTGTATTTCCTGCTGCTGCATCTCCTCCTGCTGCATCTGCTGCTTCATATACTGCTTCTGCATCTCCTAATGCTGCATCTGCTGCTTCATGTGCTGCTTCATCTCAAGCTGCATTTCTTGCTGAAACAGCTCCTCCTGCATCTCACGCTTCTGCATCTCCTGCTGCAGCTCCTTCTGATGCATCGGCAAGTTCATCTTATGATGCTGCTATCCTGCTGCTGAATCCCCTGCTGCTGAATCCCCTGCTGCGTCTTCTGCTTCTGCATTACCTGCTGCATCTCCTCCTGCATCATCTCCTGCTTCTGTATCTTTTACTTCTTCTCCTGCTGCGGCATCTCCTGCGGCTTCATCTGCTGCTGCAACTCCTGCTGCTGCAAATCATGCTGCTTCTCCTCCACTGCACATCCTGCTGCTGCATGTCCTGCATAATCTCCTACTGCTACATCTACTGCTGAATCTCTTGGTTCTTCATCTCTTGCTGATGCATCTTCTGATGCATCTCCTACTGCATCTCCTGCTGTTGCATTCCATTAATAGGCGCAGATAAGTTAATTCTGAAACTTACACTAAAACGGTGTATGAGTCGTGCTTCAGAGATTGCAGAGAAAGCGCTTCAAGAGAAAATGCTAACGTGAGCTAGAATTTGATCTTAGCACCTTCCCTGGTGTACTTGACCTGCTCTGCATCTCCTGCTGCTGCATCTGCCACTTCATATCCTTCTGATTCATCTGCGGATTCATCTCACGATGCTACTCTCCTGCTGGACATCCTGCTGCTGAATCTCCTGCTGCGGCATCAACTGCTTCTATCTACTGCTGCTGCTGCATATCCTTCTGCATGGGTTGTTGCTGCATCTCTTGCTGCTGCATCTGCTGATGCATTGCCTCATGTATTTTCTGATGCTGCATCTCCTGCTGCTGCATCGCTTGCTGCTGCATATGCTGGTGCTACACCTGTCGCTTCATCTCCTGCTGCTGCATCTGCTGGTGTTTCATCTGCTGCAGCACCTGGTGCTGCATCTCCTGCTGCTGCATATCATAGCGCATCTTCTTCTGCTACATCACCTGCTGCTGTATCCCCAGCGTACTCTCCTGCTGCAGAATCTTCTGCTGCATCTCATGTTGCTGCATCTCTTGGTGCATCTCCTGCTGCTGCATCACCTGCACCTCCTCCTGCATCACCTACTACTGAATCCTTTCCTGAATTCCTGCGGCATCTCCTGATGATGCATCTCCTGCTGCTGAATCTCCTGCTGATGCATAACCTGCTGCATCTCCGACTGCTGCATCTCCTGCTGCTGCATCTGCTGCTGCATCTGCTGGTGCTGCATATGCTACTGCATCTGCTGCAGGATCTCCTTCTTCTGCCCCTCATGCCACATCTCCCACCGATTCATCTCCTGCTTCTGTATATCTTGCTCAATCTACTGCTGCTGCATCTCCTGCATCTTTTGGTTCATCTGCTGTAGATTTAATCTACTGCTGCATCTCCTGTTGCTTCACCTTCTGATTTTTGATGTCCTCCTGCATCACCTGATGCTCCATCTGCTGCTGCTGCATCTACTGCTGCTGCATCTCCTGCTGAATGTGCTTCTGTATCTGCTGAGTCTTTATCTCCTGCTGCTGTATCCCCTGCTTCTGCATCCTCTGTTTCATTTACTACTGCTGCATGTGCTGCTACAACTTCAGTTGTTGAATTTACTTCTGCTGCATCTGCTGCTGCATCTATTGCATCATAAATTGCAATTCAGTACCCTACACTAAAACGGTCCATAAGCCTTGCTTAGACGCTGGCAGTGAAAGGGCTTCCACAGAAGACTCAGACGAAAGCTGTTGCTTAAAGACGTTATTAGACGCAGTTAAGTCGCTATTCAGTACCCTATACTAAAACGGTCCTTAAGCCGTGCTTTGCTGCTTGCAGTGAAATCTCTCCACAACAGTCTCTACGAGAGCCAGCACTTAATCTTTCCCTCAGGTGCGTGTGCTATACGCTCTGAAATTTTGAAATGAGGCTTTAATAGTCATTGTGATGTTACAGTACACAAGTCTACACTGAAAGCTCAACAAGTCTTGCTTTACCGAAAAAGCGCTCTAAGAGAAGACCTTCAGAAGAGGCAGCTTTTCATGCTAGCGTCTTCCCTGCGGGCGTATTTCCATTTTCCTACAGCGCCGTAATAGGCGCAGTTAAGTCAGTACCCTACACTAAATCGCTCTGATAGTCGTGCTTTCCTCGTTGCAATGAAAGAGCTTCCTCAGAAGACTCTAACGAGAGTCAGCATTTGATCGTAGCAGCTTCCCTACGGTTCTTGTGCTGAACGATATTTTTGAAGTGACTCTTTAATAGCCATTCTGATGTTGCAGCACTCAAACCTAGACTGAAACTTCTACGAGTTTTGCCTTGCAGTGATAGCGCTATAAGAGTACATATTCAGAAGCATCACGCTAGCATCTTCCCTCAGACAGTTACTCATGTTTCCTAAAGTGTAATAATTTGTGAAATTAAGTTACAAGTTCTGTATCCTATACTAGAACTTCCTGTTAGTCGGACTTTGCAGCTTGCAGTGAAAGCGCTTCCAGAGAAGACTGACGAGAGCCAGCATTTCATGGTGGCATCTTCCCTACCGTACTTGTGCTGAAAGCTCTGAAATTTTGAAGTGACGCCTTCATAGCTATTCTGATGTTACAGTTCACAAGCCTAGACTGAAAGTTCTACAAGTCTCGCTTCGCAGTGAAAGCGCTCTAAGAGAAGACATTCAGAAGCAGCAGCATTCCGTGCTAGCGTCTTCGCTGTTGGGGATATTCAATTTTCCTAAAGCGAGTTATTAGTCACTATTTTGTCGCTATTCTTTAGCCTACACTTAACGCTCTATTAGTCGTGTTTTGCCCCTCTTAGTGAAAGCGCTTCCAGAGATGATTCTAACGAGAGGCACTATTTTATGCTAGCAACTTTGCAGGGGTATTTGTGCTGAACGCTTTCAAATCTTCAAGTGAAGCTTTACTAGCCATGCTGATGTTACAGTTTACTAGCCTGGACGGAAAGTTGGATAAATCTTGGTTTACAGTGAAAGCGCTCTAAAAGAAGACATTCAGAAGCAGAATTCCATGCTAACATCTTCCCTGCTGGAGATAATCACTATTCATAAAGCGCCTTAATAGGTGTTATTCAATCACTATTTATTAGCCAACACAATAATGTTGCGTTAGTCGTGGTCTGCATCTTGCAGAGATAGCGCTTCCATACAAGGCTCTTACGAAAGCCAGCTTTTGATCTGAAATTTTCAAGTGACGCTTTAATAGCCATGCTGATATTACAGTTCACAAGCCTAGAGTGAAATTTCTACAAGTCGTGCTCTGCAGTGAAAGTGCAATAAGAGAAGACATTCAGAAGCAGAAGCATTTCATGCTACCGTCTTCCCTGTATCAGTTATTCACTTTTCTAAAAGCGCTTTAATAGTCTTTATTAAGTCGCTAACACCTTGCCTAAATGAAAACGTTGCATTTTTCGTGCTTTGCAGCTGGCAGTGAAAGCGCTACAAGCGAAGACTCAAAGGAGAGCCAAAAGTACATGTTAGCAGCTACCCTGCGGTACTTGTGCTCCACGCTCTGAAATCTTGAAGTGACGCCTTCATAGCCATGCTGATGTTACATTTCACAAGCCTAGAGTGAAAGTTCGACAAATCGTGCTTTGTAGTTGAAACGCTTTAAGCAAAGACGTTCATAAGCAGCATCATTCCATGCTAGAATCGTCCTTCCTGGAGATATTAACTTCAACCTTAGCACCGTAATAGGCGTTTTAAAGTCACTAGTAACAAGCCTGTACAAAAACGTTCTTTTAGTCGTGTTTACATCTTACAGTGAAAGCGTCTTCGCTGGTGGAGATACTCACTTTTCCTAAAGCGCGTTATTAGTCGCTAATATGTCATTATTCTTTAGCCTACACTTAAACGTTGTGTAAAGCTTGATTTGTAGTCAAAGCGCTCTAAGAGAAGACATTCAGAAGCTGAATCATTCCAAGCCAACATCTTCCCTGCTGGAGATATTCACTTTTCCTAAAGCGCCTTATTGGGCGTTATTAAGTCGCTAATAACTAGCCTACACGAAAACGTTGCTTTTTTCGTGCTTTGCAGCTGACAGGGAAAGCGCTTCATGAGAAGATCCTAACGAGAGCTAAAATTTGATGATAGCACTTCAGAAGCAGCAGCATTCCATTCCAACCTCGTCCATACGGGCATTGCTCCCTTTTCCTAAAGCGCCTCCATAGGCGCAGTTAAATCACAATTCCGTAACCAATACTAAACGTTTTGTTAGACATGCTTTGCAACTTCCAGTGAAAGCGCTTCACGAGAAGATTCTAAAGAGAGCATGCGTTTCATCGTAGCAGTGGTACTTTTTCAGAACGTTTTCAAATTTTGCAGTGACGCTTTAATAGCCATTCGGATGTTGCAATACACAAGCCAAGACTGAAAGGTCTACAAGTCTTGCTTTTTAGTGAAAAGGCTTCCAGAGAAGAATCTAACCAATTTCAGTATTTGATCGTAGAATCTTCCCTGCGGTATTTGTGCTGAATTCTCTCAAATTTTCAACTCATGCTTTAACTTCAAATCCGATATTGCAGTACATAACCTTAGAGAGAAAGAGCTACAAGTCTTAGCTTTGCAGTGAAAGCGCTCTAAGAGAAGACATTCAGCAACAGCAACATTCCATGCTAGCATCTTCCCTACTATAGTTATTCGATTTTCTAAAGCGCCTCTCTAGGTGCAATTAAATCACAATACAGTTACTTACAGTAAAACGTTCCAGAAGTCGTCCTTTGCAGCATGCAGTGAAAGCTCTTGCACGGAAGACTTTAACGAGAGCCAGCATGTCATCGTAGCAACTTCCCTGAGGTACTTGTGCTGAACGCTCTGATAATTTGAGTGACACTTTAATAGCCCTTCTGATGTTACAGTACACAAGCCCAGACTGAAAGGTCTACAAGTCTTGCTTTGCAGTGAAAGCGCTAAAAAAAAAGACATTCAGAAGCAGCAGTATTCCACGCCAGCATCTTCACTGCGGGAGTTATTCACTTTTCAGAACGCGCCTTCATTAGTCACAATTCAGTACCCTATACTAAAAAGTCCTGTTAGTCGTGTTTTGCAGGTTATAGGATGAGATGCAGCAGGATAAGCCGCAGCAGCAGATGCAGAAGCACGAGAAATTGCAGTAGATTCCGGAGCAGGATATGCAGCTTGTGATGCAGCAAGACATGCTTCAGCAAAAGCAGAAGCAGGAGATGTAGCAGTAGATGCTGATTCTGCAGGAGGTGCAAGAGCAGGAGATGCTGGGGGAAATACAGCAGCAGAAGATACAGAAGCAGGAGATTCAGCAGGAGGTGCAGGAGCAGGAGATACATAAGGAGATGCAAATCAGAACCAGCAGCAGGAGATTAAGCAGTAGAAAGTGAAACAGGAGATGCAGTAGAAGATGCAGCAGGAGGCTCTGCAGGAGATGCAGCAGCAGGATATATTTTAGAAGATGCAGCAGCAGCAGGAGATTCTGCAGAAACTGCAGCAGCCGGAGATGAAACAGAAGGAGGGTCAGCATCGGGAAATGTAGAAGTAGATGGAGATGCAGGAGATGAAGCAAGAGATACAGCAGCAGCAGCAGATGAAACAGCAGATGCAGAAAGAGATTCAGCAGCCGATGATGCAGTTAATGCAGAAGCAGTTGCAGCAGGAGATGATGCAATAGGATATGCAGGAGCAGAAGATGCAGCAGCAAATGCAGCAGCGGATGCAGAAGAATTGCAGCAGCAAGAAGTGCACCATCGTGACACACAGCAGGTGATACAGCAGCGGGATGTGCAGCAGGAGGTGCATATTGAGCAGCAGATGCAGCAGGAGATTCAGAAGAAGGAGATGCAGTAGGAGATACAGCATGATATGAAGCAGGAGCAGATTCAGCAACATGAATAAAGAAGCAGGAGATGCATCCGAAGCACATACTGCATCAGCGGGAGATACAGCAGTATTAGATGTAGGAGGAGGAGGTACAGTAGCAGATGCAGCACCACATTTATCGGGAGATGCAGCAGCTGTATATGCAGTAGCAGGAGATGCAGCAGCAGGAGATGTAAAAAGAAAGAAATGCAGCAGGTAATGAAGCACCAGGAATGCCACAGCAGAAGATGCAGGATCATGAGCTTCAGCAGCAAGAGATGCTGCAGGAGATGTACCAGAAGAGGATGCAGCAGCAGATGCAGCAGGAGGAAATGCAGAAAAACTTGCATACCAGGAGATGCAGCAGGCCAAGATGAAGCAGGATATAGAGCAGCGCCTTTCTA
This sequence comes from Clamator glandarius, assembly GCA_033459285.1. NCBI lineage: Eukaryota > Metazoa > Chordata > Aves > Cuculiformes > Cuculidae > Clamator > Clamator glandarius. The sequence goes on from JAUNZM010001004.1 coordinate 549,921, forward strand.
GGCGAAGATAAGTCGCAATTCAGTACCCTACACTAAAACGGTCCATAAGCCTTGCTTAGACGCTGGCAGTGAAAGGGCTTCCACAGAAGACTCAGACGAAAGCTGTTGCTTAAAGACGTTATTAGACGCAGTTAAGTCGCTATTCAGTACCCTATACTAAAACGGTCCTTAAGCCGTGCTTTGCTGCTTGCAGTGAAATCTCTCCACAACAGTCTCTACGAGAGCCAGCACTTAATCTTTCCCTCAGGTGCGTGTGCTATACGCTCTGAAATTTTGAAATGAGGCTTTAATAGTCATTGTGATGTGACAGTACACAAGTCTACACTGAAAGCTCAACAAGTCTTGCTTTACCGAAAAAGCGCTCTAAGAGAAGACCTTCAGAAGAGGCAGCTTTTCATGCTAGCGTCTTCCCTGCCGGCGTATTTCCATTTTCCTACAGCGCCGTAATAGGCGCAGTTAAGTCAGTACCCTACACTAAATCGCTCTGATAGTCGTGCTTTCCTCGTTGCAATGAAAGAGCTTCCACAGAAGACTCTAACGAGAGTCAGCATTTGATCGTAGCAGCTTCCCTGCGGTTCTTGTGCTGAACGATCTGAATTTTTGAAGTGACGTTTTATTTGCCATTTGTATGTTAAGGTACGCAAGCTTATACCGATAGCACTACAATTCTTGTTTTATAGTGAAAGCGCTCTAAGAGACCCCATTGAGAAGCAGCAGCATTCCTTGCCAGCTTGTTCCCTGCGGCATTTACTCACTTTTCCCTAAAGCGCTTTAATATGCTCAGTTAAGCCACAATGCAGTACCCTACACTAAAACTGTCAACTACTCGTGCTTTGCAGCTTGCAAGTGCAAGCGCTTCAAGAGAAGACTCAAACGAAAGCCAGCATTTGATGGTAGCAGCTTTCCTGCCGTACTTGTCCTGAACGATTTTAAAGTTTGAAGTGGCGTTTTAATAATCGTTCTGATGCTGCAGTACAGAAGCCTAGACTGAAAGGTCTACAAGTCTTGCTTCCTAGGCGAAGTTAAGTCACAATTCAGTATATGTACACTAAAACGGTCCATAAGAAGTGCTTTGCAGCTTGCAGTGACTGCTCTTTCACAGAAGACTCTTCACGAGAGCCAGCACTTGATCGTAGCAGCTTCCCTGCGGTACTTGTGCTGAACGATATTTTTGAAGTGACTCTTCAATAGCCATTCTGATGTTGCAGCACTCAAACCTAGACTGAAACTTCTACGAGTTTTGCCTTGCAGTGATAGCGCTATAAGAGTACATATTCAGAAGCATCACGCTAGCATCTTCCCTCAGACAGTTACTCATGTTTCCTAAAGTGTAATAATTTGTGAAATTAAGTTACAAGTTCTGTATCCTATACTAGAACTTCCTGTTAGTCGGACTTTGCAGCTTGCAGTGAAAGCGCTTCCAGAGAAGACTGCCGAGAGCCAGCATTTCATGGTGGCATCTTCCCTACCGTACTTGTGCTGAAAGCTCTGAAATTTTGAAGTGACGCCTTCATAGCTATTCTGATGTTACAGTTCACAAGCCTAGACTGAAAGTTCTACAAGTCTCGCTTCGCAGTGAAAGCGCTCTAAGAGAAGACATTCAGAAGCAGCAGCATTCCGTGCTAGCGTCTTCGCTGTTGGGGATATTCAATTTTCCTAAAGCGAGTTATTAGCCGCTATTTTGTCGCTATTCTTTAGCCTACACTTAACGCTCTATTAGTCGTGTTTTGCCCCTCTTAGTGAAAGCGCTTCCAGAGATGATTCTAACGAGAGGCACTATTTTATGCTAGCAACTTTGCAGGGGTATTTGTGCTGAACGCTTTCAAATCTTCAAGTGAAGCTTTACTAGCCATGCTGATGTTACAGTTTACTAGCCTGGACGGAAAGTTGGATAAATCTTGGTTTACAGTGAAAGCGCTCTAAAAGAAGACATTCAGAAGCAGAATTCCATGCTAACATCTTCCCTGCTGGAGATAATCACTATTCATAAAGCGCCTTAATAGGTGTTGTTCAATCACTATTCATTAGCCAACACAATAATGTTGCATTAGTCGTGATCTGCATCTTGCAGATATAGCGCTTCCATACAAGGCTCTAACAAAAGCCAGCTTTTGATGGTTGCAGCTTTCCTGAGTTACTTGTGCTGAACGATCTGAAATTTTCAAGTGACGCTTTAATAGCCATGCTGATATTACAGTTCACAAGCCTAGAGTGAAATTTCTACAAGTCGTGCTCTGCAGTGAAAGTGCAATAAGAGAAGACATTCAGAAGCAGAAGCATTTCATGCTACCGTCTTCCCTGTATCAGTTATTCACTTTTCTAAAAGCGCTTTAATAGTCTTTATTAAGTCACTATTACCTTGCCTAAATGAAAACGTTGCATTTTTCGTGCTTTGCAGCTGGCAGTGAAAGCGCTACAAGCGAAGACTCAAAAGGAGAGCCAAAAGTACATGTTAGCAGCTACCCTGCGGTACTTGTGCTCCACGCTCTGAAATCTTGAAGTGACGCCTTCATAGCCATGCTGATGTTACATTTCACAAGCCTAGAGTGAAAGTTCGACAAATCGTGCCTTGTAGTTGAAACGCTTTAAGCGAAGACGTTCATAAGCAGCATAATTCCATGCTAGAATCGTCCTTCCTGGAGATATTAACTTCAACCTTAGCACCGTAATAGGCGTTTTAAAGTCACTATTAGCAAGCCTATACAAAAACGTTCTTTTAGTCGTGTTTGCAGCTTACATTGAAAGCGCTTCCAGAGAAGACTCTGCCGAGAGCCAGCATTTCATGGTGGCACCTTCCCTACGGTACTTGTGCTGAAAGCCCTGAAATTTTGAAGTGACGCCTTCATAGCTATTCTGATGTTACAGTTCACAAGCCTAGACTAAAGTTCTACAAGTCTCGCTTTGCAGCGAAAGCGCTCTAAGAGAAGACATTCAGAAGCAGCAGCATTCCGTGCTAGCGTCTTCGCTGGTGGAGATACTCACTTTTCCTAAAGCGCGTTATTAGTCGCTAATATGTCACTATTCTTTAGCCTACACTTAAACGTTGTGTAAAGCTTGATTTGTAGTCAAAGCGCTGTAAGAGAAGACATTCAGAAGCGGAATCATTCCAAGCCAACATCTTCCCTGCTGGAGATATTCACTTTTCCTAAAGCGCCTTATTGGGCGTTATTAAGTCGCTAATAACTAGCCTACACGAAAACATTGCCTTTTTTGTGCTTTGCAGCTGGCAGGGAAAGTGCTTCATGAGAAGATCCTAACTAGAACCAAAATTTGATGATAGCACTTTCCCTGCGGTGCTTGTGCTGAACGTTCTCAAATCTTGAAGTGACGCTTCAAACGTTACAGTTCACATGCCTAGAGCGAAAATTCTACAAGTCGTCTTTTGCAGTAACAGCGCTATTAGAGAAAACACTAGGAAGTGGTATAATTTCGTGCCAGCATCTGCACTGCATGAGATACTCACTTTTCCGTAAGCGCCTTCATAGGCGCAGTTAAGTCACAATTCATTACCCTAAACTAAAATGTGTTAGTCGTGCTTTACAGCTTGTAGTGAAGCGCTATAAGAGAAGACACTAAGCAGAGCCTGCATTTGATGGTAGCAGCTTCCCTGAGGTACTTGTGCTGAATGCTCTGAAATTTTGAAGTGACGCTTTACTAGCTGATGATATACTTCAGAAGCCCTGACTGAAAGTTCTATAAGTCTTGCTTTGCAGTGAAAGCGCTCTGAGAGAAGACATTCAGAAGCAATAGCATTCCGTACTACCATCTCCCTTGCTGCCGATATTCGCTATTCCTAAAGTGCTTTATTAGGCGCAGTAAAGTAACTATTCCTTAACCTACATTAAATCGTTCTGTTAGTCGTGCTTTCCACGTTGCAATGAAAGCGCTTCCAGAGAAGGCTCTAACGAGAGCCAGCATTTGATCGTAGCAGCTTCCCTGCCGTTCTTGTTCTGAACGATTTTAAACTTTGGAGTGACGCTTTTTATACACATGATGTTACAGTACACGTGCTTAGACTAAAAGTTCTACAAGTCTTGCTTTGCAGTGAAAGCGGTCTAAGAGAAGACATTCAGAAGCAGCAGCATTCCATGCTAACATTTTCCCTTTCGGGATTTACACGCTTTTCCTAAAGTGCATTATTTTGCCCAATTACGTCACAATTCAGTAACTTATTTTAAAACGGTCTATAAGTCGTGCTTCGCAGCTTGTAGTGAAAGCGCTTCAAGAGAAGACACTAAAGTAAGCTAGCATATGATCGTAGCAGATTCCCTGCGGTTCTTGTGCTGTACGAGTTGAAATTTTGAAGTTAGGCTTTAATAGCCTTTCTGATATTACAGTACACAAGCCTAGCCTGGAAGTTCTACGAGTCTTCCTTTGCAGTGAAAGCGCGATAAGAGAATACATTCAGAAGCAGCAGCATTCCATTCCAACCTCGTCCATACGGGCATTGCTCCCTTTTCCTAAAGCGCCTCCATAGGCGCAGTTAAATCACAATTCCGTAACCAATACTAAACGTTTTGTTAGACGTGCTTTGCAACTTGCAGTGAAAGCGCTTCACGAGAAGATTCTAAAGAGAGCATGCGTTTCATCGTAGCAGTGGTACTTTTTCAGAACGTTTTCAAATTTTGCAGTGACGCTTTAATAGCCATTCGGATGTTGCAGTACACAAGCCAAGACTGAAAGGTCTACAAGTCTTGCTTTTTAGTGAAAAGGCTTCCAGAGAAGAATCTAACCAATTTCAGTGTTTGATCGTAGAATCTTCCCTGCGGTATTTGTGCTGAATTCTCTCAAATTTTCAACTCATGCTTTTTAATTCCGATATTGCAGTACATAACCTTAGAGAGAAAGAGCTACAAGTCTTAGCTTTGCAGTGAAAGCGCTCTAAGAGAAGACATTCAGCAACAGCAACATTCCATGCTAGCATCTTCCCTACTATAGTTATTCGATTTTCTAAAGCGCCTCTCTAGGTGCAATTAAATCACAATACAGTTACTTACAGTAAAACGTTCCAGAAGTCGTCCTTTGCAGCATGCAGTGAAAGCTCTTGCACGGAAGACTTTAACGAGAGCCAGCATGTCATCGTAGCAACTTCCCTGAGGTACTTGTGCTGAACGCTCTGATAATTTGAGTGACACTTTAATAGCCCTTCTGATGTTACAGTACACAAGCCCAGACTGAAAGGTCTACAAGTCTTGCTTTGCAGTGAAAGCGCTAAAAAAAAGACATTCTGAAGCAGCAGTATTCCACGCCAGCATCTTCACTGCGGGAGTTATTCACTTTTCAGAACGCTCCTTCATAAGTCACAATTCAGTATCCTATACTAAAACGTCCTGTTAGTCGTGCTTTGCAGGTTATAGGATGAGATGCAGCAGGATAAGCCGCAGCAGCAGATGCAGAAGCACGAGAAATTGCAGTAGATTCCGGAGCAGGATATGCAGCATGTGATGCAGCAAGACATGCTTCAGCAAAAGCAGAAGCAGGAGATGTAGCAGTAGATGCAGGAGGTGCAAGAGCAGGAGATGCTGGGGGAAATACAGCAGCAGAAGATACAGAAGCAGGAGATTCAGCAGGAGGTGCAGGAGCAGGAGATACATAAGGAGATGCAAATCAGAACCAGCAGCAGGAGATTAAGCAGTAGAAAGTGAAACAGGAGATGCAGTAGAAGATGCAGCAGGAGGTTCTGCAGGAGATGCAGCACCAGGATATATTTTAGAAGATGCAGCAGCAGCAGGAGATTCTGCAGAAACTGCAGCAGCCGGAGATGAAACAGAAGGAGGGTCAGCATCGGGAAATGTAGAAGTAGATGGAGATGCAGGAGATGAAGCAAGAGATACAGCAGCAGCAGCAGATGAAACAGCAGATGCAGAAAGAGATTCAGCAGCCGATGATGCAGTTAATGCAGAAGCAGTTGCAGCAGGAGATGATGCAATAGGATATGCAGGAGCAGAAGATGCAGCAGCAAATGCAGCAGCGGATGCAGAAGAATTGCAGCAGCAAGAAGTGCACCATCGTGACACACAGCAGGTGATACAGCAGCGGGATGTGCAGCAGGAGGTGCATATTGAGCAGCAGATGCAGCAGGAGATTCAGAAGAAGGAGATGCAGTAGGAGATACAGCATGATATGAAGAAGGAGCAGATTCAGCAACATGAATAAAGAAGCAGGAGATGCATCCGAAGCATATACTGCATCAGCGGGAGATACAGCAGTATTAGATGTAGGAGGAGGAGGTACAGTAGCAGATGCAGCACCACATTTATCGGGAGATGCAGCAGCTGTATATGCAGTAGCAGGAGATGCAGCAGCAGGAAATGCAACAGCTGGAGATGCAGCAGCAGGAGATGCAGCAGCAGGAGATGTAAAAAGAAAGAAATGCAGCAGGTAATGAAGCACCAGGAATGCCACAGCAGAAGATGCAGGATCATGAGCTTCAGCAGCAAGAGATGCTGCAGGAGATGTACCAGAAGAGGATGCAGCAGCAGATGCAGCAGGAGGAAATGCAGAAAAACTTGCAGTACCAGGAGATGCAGCAGGCCAAGATGAAGATATAGAGCAGCAGGAGATACATTAGGAGATGAAGCAGAAGTATATGCAGCAGGAGATGCAGCAAGAGATGCAGCGACAGGAAATGCAGCAGGAGATGAAGCAGCTGGAGATGCAGCAGGAGACGCAGCGGGATGAGATGCAGCAGGATACTCAGTAGCAGGAGATGCAGCAGCAGCAGATGTACCAGGAGATTCAGCAGAAAGAGATGAAGTGAAGTAGATGCAGAAAATTAGATGCAGCAGGATGAAGTGCAGCAGCAGCAGGTGGAGTAGCAGATACAGCAGCAGGAGATGAAGCGGTAGGAGATGCAGAAGAAGAAGACATATCAGGAGATGCAGCAGCAGGAGATGTACCAGGAGATTCAGCAGAAAGAGATGAAGTAAAGTAGATGCAGAAAATTAGATGCAGCAGCATGAAGTGCAGCAGCAGCAGGTGGAGTAGCAGATACAGCAGCAGGAGATGAAGCAGGAGGAGATGCAGAAGTAGAAGACATATCAGGAGATGCAGCAGCAGCAGATGTACCAGGAGATGCAGAACCAGGAAGCGAAGCAGCAGGAGATGCAGTTGGAGATGCATATGATGCAGCAGAAAGATATGCAGCTGGAGAAGCAGTAGCAGGAAATGTAGCAGCAGGAGATGCAGTAGCAGGAGATGCAGCAAAATACGCATCAGAAAGAGATGAATCAACAGAAGATGCATTAACAGGATGTGGAGAGGAGATGCAACAGCAGGAACTGTTTCATGTACAGATGCATCTCCTGCTAAATCTTCTTCTACTTGATGTCCTCCTGCATCTCCTGCTGCTGCATCTGCTTCCTCATCTCCTGCTTCTGTATCTCCTGCTGCATTTTCTGCTTATGCATCTGTGGATGCATCTCCTGATGCTACATTTCCTGTTGCATCTGGTCTTCATCCCCTGCTGCATCTCTTTCTGCTCCATCTGGTGTATCTGCTGCTGCATACGCTTCTGCTTCATCTGCTGCTGCATCTCCTGCTGAAGCTCCAGCTGCTGCATCTCCTTCCGAATTTTCGCTGAATCTCCTGCTGAATACGCATCCCCTGACGCATCTCCTGCTGCTGCATCTCCTGCTTCCTATCCTACTGCATCTCCTCCTGCTGCATTACCTGCTGCATCTCCTGCTGCTGTGTCATCTGCAGCAGCATCTTCTGCTGCTACATTTCCTCCTGAATCTGCACCTCCTGATGCATCTGCTGCAGCATATATTGCTGCTGCATCTGCTGCCTCTGCATCTTTTGCTGCATGTCCTGCTGCTGCATCTCCTTAATCTGCTACTTCATCTGCTAATGTATCTCCTGCTGCATCTCATCGTGATATCTCTCATCCTGCTGCATTTCCTGCTGCATTTGCTTCTGCATTTCTACTTCATCTCCTGCTTCAACTTCTGCTGCTGCTGCATCTCCTTCTGTATCTTCTGCTGTTTATCTCCTGCTGCATCTCGTGCTGCTGCATCTCCAGCAATCTTCAGCAGCATGAGATGCAGCAGCATGAGATAATGCAGGATAGGTAGAAGGTGGAGCTGTAGACGGAGATACAAGAGCAGGAGTTGAAAGAGCAGTAGAAGCAGTAGCAGATTAAGAAGGAAATGCATCAGGAGATGCACCAGCAGGAGATGAAGCAGGAGATACAGCAGCAGAAGATTCAGGAGCAGGAGATGAAGAAGCAGAAGATGCAGCAACAGGAGCTGCAGAAGCAGATGCAGAAGTAGGAGGTGCAGCAGCAGGAGTTTCAACAGCAGATTCAACAGCAGATGCAGAAGGAGATGCAACAACAGGAGAAGTAACAGCAGATGCATCAATAGATGCATATTCCTCAGGAGATGCGGCAGGAAGAGATGCTTCAGCAGGTAAAGCTTCATGAGATGTAGCACGAGATACAGAAGAAGGTGCTGTAGGAGGAGAGGCAGGAGTAGATGGCGCAGCAGATGCAGGAGCAGGAGATTCAGCCGCAGGTGCAGCAGCAGGAGATTCTGCAGCAGGAGTTGCAGCAGCAGGAGATGCAGAGTAGAAGATGCAGAAGCAGGAGATGCAGCAGGAGATACAGCCGCAGGAGATGAGCAGCCGATTCAGCAGGAGATTCTGCAGCAAAAGATGAAGCAGCAGGATATGCAGAGAAGAAGATGCAGCAGCAAGAGATGCAGCAGCAGGTGATGTAGCAGCAGGAGATGCTGCAGCAGATGTATCAGGAAGTGATACAGCAGCAGGAGACGTAGCAGGAGGTCATGCAGCAAGAGATGCACCATGAGAAATGCAGCAGGAAATGCAGCAGGAGATCCATTAGCAGGAGATGCAGCAGGAGATTCATCAGGAGATTCATTAGCAGGAGATTCAGCACCAAGAAATGCAGCAGGAGATGTAGATTCAGCAGGAGATGTATCAACAGGAGATGCTGCAGCAGATGCCGCAGCAAATTAAGTACCAGCAGATGAGGCAGAGGGAGATGCAGCAGGAGGAGTTGAAGCAGTAGATACAGAAGACGGACATGAAGCAGCAGGAGGAGATGAAGCAGGAGGTGATGCACCAGGGGATACAGCAGCAGGAAGTGCATCAGCAGGAGGTGCAACAGGAATGCTGTAGGGGATTCAGTAGCAGGTGATGCAGCAACAGATGCAGCAGAAGTAAATTCAGCAGCAGAAGATGTAGCAGGACATGCAGCAGCAGATGCAGTAACAGGCAATGCAGGAGCAATAGACGCAGCAGCACATGCAGCAGCAGATCAGGAGATGAAGCAGCAGGAAATGCAGCAGTATATACAGAAGCAGGATATGCAGCAACAGGACATACAGCAGAAGATACAGCAGGTACTGCAGCAGCAGGAGATGCAGCAGGTGATACAGCAGCAGATGCAGCAGCAGCAGATGCTGCAGCAGATGTATCAGGAGGAGATGCAGCAGCAGGAGATGACACAGGAGATGATGCAGAACGAGATGCAGCATCAGATTCATCATCAGGAGATGCAGGAGGAGATCCAGCAGCAGGAGATGCAGCAGGAGTCAGAACAGCAGGATATGCACCAGCAGATGTAGCCGGAGGAGATGCATGAAATGCACCTCCTGCAGAATCAGCATCTACTGCTACATCTCTTGCTTCTGCTTTTGCTGAAGCATGTCTTGCTGCATCACAGCAGGAGATGCAGCAGGGGAGGTGCCAGCAGCTTCAGGAGGAGATTTAGCAAGAGGAGATGCTGCTGCAAGAGAGGCAGCATGAGATGCTGCTGCAAGAGAGGCAGCATGAGATGCAGCAGGAGATTCAGCAGCAGGAGATACAGCAGCAGCAGATGCAGAAGGAGATGTAGCAGCAGCAGATGAAGCAAGAGATAGAGCAAAAGACAGAGCAACAGGGGATGCAGCAGCAGGAGACGCAGCAGGATATGCATCTTCAGCAGGAGATGCAGCAGGAGTTGCAGCAGAAGATGCAGTAGCAGGAGATGCAGCAGTACATGAAGCAGCAGATGCACAGGAAAATAGAAGAGGAGATACAGCAGGATAAGTTGCAGTACCAGCAGATGCAGTAAGAGATGCAGCATCTAGAGTTGAAGCAATAGAAAATGCTGCAGGAGATGCAGCAGCAGATGCATCAGGAGAAGCAGGAGCAGAAAATGCAGAAGCAGATGCAGCAGCAGAGATGCAGGAGTAGGAGAGGCAGAAGCAGGAGATGTATCAGAAAGACATGCAAAAGAATATGCAGAAGCAGGAGATGCAGCAGCAGGAGATGCAGGAAATGCATCAGCAGATGCAGGAGGAGATTGAGCAGGAGGTGAGGCAGCGGCAGGAGAGGAAGCTACAGGAGATGCAGCATGAGATGAAGCAGCATGATATGCAGCAGCAGATGCATCAGCAGCAGATGCAGCGGCAGCAGATGCAGCAGTAGATTCAGCAGAAGACACAGCATCAGGAGATGCAGCAGCTGGAGATGAAGCCGAGGATGCAGGAGCAGGAGTCGTAGAAGGAGATGCAGCAGAAGCAGATGCAGCAGGAGGAGATGCTGCAGGAGATGACTATTCAGAAGGAGGTACATCAGGAGATGTAGCAGCATGAGATGCTGCGGGAGAATCAGGACGAGATACAGCAGCAGGAGATGCAAGAGCAGGAGAGGCCATCGCAACAGATGCAGCAGCAGATTCAGCAGGAAATGAAGCAGCAGGGGATGCAGCAGTAGATGCAGCAGCAGCAGATGCAGCAGCAGATGCAGTACGATACAAAGCAAAACGAGATGCAGAAGCAGATGTAGCAACAGGATATGCAGGAGCACTTGATGCAGCAGGAGGAGATGCAGTAGCAGCAGGTGCAGCAGGAGATGCAGCAGCAGATGATAGAGCAGGAGAAGATGCAACATAAGGATATACATCAGGATATTCCACAGGAGCTTCAGCAAGTGATGCAGGATCAGGAAATGCAGAAGCAAGAGATGCAATAGGAGATGCGGAAGCAGGAGGTGCAGCAGTAAATTTAGCAGGAAATGCAGCAGGAGGAGATGCAGCAACAGGAGATCTAGCAGAAAGAGATCCAGCAGGAGATGCAGCAACAGGAGATCTAGCAGAAAGAGATCCAGCAGGAGATGCAGCAGCAGATGCAGCAGGAGATGCAGCAGAAGGAGATGCTGCAGCAGCACGTGCAGAAGGTGATGTGGAAGTAGGAGATGCAGCATAGGTAGATGCAGCAGGAGATTCAGCCGTAGGAGATGCAGCAGGATATACATCAGCAGAAGATGTAGCAACAGGAGCTGAAGCATGAGCAGAAGCAGTAGATGATGCAGGAGATGCAGCAGCAGCAGATATAGAAGGAGATTCAGCAGGAGATGCAGCAGCAGGATATGTAGAAGGAGAGGAAGCACGAGATGCAGATGCAGAAGATGCAGCAGCAGGAGATGCTGCAGGAGATGCAGTAAGAGATGCAGCAGCAGGAGATGCTGCAGCAGCAGATGCAGCAGGAGATTCAGCAGCAGGAGATGCTGCAGCAGCAGATGCAGCAGGAGATTCAGCAGCAGGAGATTCAGCAGTAGACACAGGATATTCAGCAGGAGATTCCAGACGAGAGCCACCAGCAGGAGATGCAGCAGCAGTAGATGCAGCAGTATATTAATCTACAGCACATGCACCAAAAGATGCAGGAGAGGCCGCAGCAGGAGATGCAGCTGGAGATGCAGCAGCAGTAGATGCAGCAAGATATGCAGAAGCAGGAGGTGCATCAGCGGGAGATGTGTCATGAGATGCAGAAGAAGGACACGCACAGGAGATGCAGCATCAGCAGATTCAGCAGCATAGTCAAGAGCAGATTCTGTAGGAGTTGCAGCAGCAGGAGATGAGGCAGCAGGAGATGCAGCAGCAGAAGTTGCAGAAGCAGATTCAGTAGGAGTTGTAGTAGTAAGAGAATCTTCAGCAGATGCAGCAGCAGGGGATGAAATAGCTGGAGATGCAGAGAAGAAGGTGCGGAGAACTAGAAGCAGAGTAAGGAGATGTAGCAGGAGATGCAGCCGCAGATGCAGCAATAGGTGTAGCAGCAGGTGTAGCAGCAGGAGATGCAACCGCAGAAAATGCTGCAGATCCAGCAGTAGGAATTTCGGCAGGAGATGCAGCAGCAGATGCAGCATTAGGAGATGCACTAGGACATCCAGCAACAGGAGATGCAGCAGCAGGAGATGCAGCAGTAGATGAATCGAGAGCAGATTCAGCAAAAGATGCAGGAGATTCAGCAGCACACACAGCAGCAGGAGATGAAGCAGCAGGAGGTGCAGCAGCAGAAGATGCAGCAGCAAACGAAGCAGCAGTAGATGCGGCAGCAAGATATGCAGCAGTAGATGCAGGAGAACTATATGCATCAAAACGAGATGAAGCAGGAGATGCAGCATCAGGAGATGAAGCAGGTGGAAATGCCTTAGGAGATGCAGCAGAAGGAGATGCATTAGGCGATGTAACAGCAGACGCAGCAGCAGGAGAAGCAGCAACAGAAGATGCAGCAGGAGATGCAGCAGCAAGATATGCAGTAGAAGAAGATGAGGTAGGAGATGCAGCAGCAGGAGATTAAGCAGCAAGACATGCATTAGGAGATGCAGTAGCAGAAGATGCAGCAGCAGGAGATGCCATAGAAGGAGATGCAGCAGAATATACCAGAGAAGGAGATGCAGCAGGTAAAGCAGCAGGAGGAGATGCAGCAGGATATAGAGCTGGAGATGCCGCTGGAGATGCAGCAGTAATAGATGCATCGGGAGATGCAAAAGCAGACGTAGCAGCAGGAGATTCAGCAGGATATAGGGCTGGAGATGCCGCTGAAGATGCAGCAGTAATAGATGCATAAGGAGATGCAAAAGCAGACGTAGCTGCAGGACATGCAGCATCAGAAGATGAAGCAGGAGATGCAGTAGCAGATGCAGCAGCAGATGCAGCAGGAGGAGATGCAGCAGTAGCTACTGCATCAGGAGATGAGACAGGATATGCAGCAGCATATGAAGCAGCATATGAAGCAGCAGGTGCAGCAGAAGGAGATGAAGCAGTAGATGTATTATTAGGAGATGAAGCAGCAGGAGATGAAGCTGCAGGAGATGGAGCAGGGGATGCAGCAGCAGGAGATGCATCAGCAGAAGATACAGCAAAAGATGCTGCAGCAGGATATTCAGCAGCAAATTCTGGAGAAGAGGCATCAGCAGCAGATGCAGCAGCAGGAGGTGCTGCATCAGATGCAGCAGAAGGAGGTACAGCCGGAAGAGATGCAGAAAGCGATGAAGCAGCAGGAGTTGCAGCAGCAGAAGATGTAGCAGAATATACAGCAGGAGGAGATACAGCAGGAAATGCAGCAGGAGGAGATGCATCAGAAGAAGATGCAGCAGGAGATGCAGCAGCAGGACATGGGGAACGCAGAATTAAAGAGCAGGAGATTTAGCAGAAGGAGATGCAGACGCAGGAGATCCATTCCGAAGAAGATGCATCAGCAGGAAATGCAGCAGTAGGAGATGCAGTTGAAGCAAATGCAGCAGCAGATTCAGGAGGAGATGCAGAGGGATATGCAACAGCAGGACGTGCAGCAGCAGGAGATGCAGCAGAAAGATATGCTGCAGAAAATGCAGCAGCCAGAGATGAAGCAGAAGGAGGTTCAGCATCAGGAGATATAGAAGTAGATGCAGACGCAGGAGATGCAGCAGGAGATTCAGCAGCAGATGACGCAGCAGCAGATGCAGCAGCAGGATATGCAGCAGCAGATGCAGCATGATATGACGCAGGAGGAGATGAAGCAGGTAATGCAGCACCAGGAGATGAATCAGGAGATGCAAAAGCACACGAAGTATCAGGAGATGCAGCAGAAGAACATGCAGGAAGAAAAGCAGCAGCAGATGAACCAGTAGATTCAGCAGGAGATGCAGCAGGAAGAGATGTAGTAGCAGATGTCAAATCAGGAGATGAAGCAGCAGAAGCAGCAGCAGGAGATACTTTAGGAAATGCAGCATCAGGATATGTAGCAGCAGGAGATGCAGCAGCAGGATATGTAGCAGCAGATGTAGCGGGATTAGATGGAGTAGTAGGAGATGCAGTAGCAGTTGCAGCACCACATTTACCAGGAGATGCAGCAGCAGGAGATGCAACGGAAGATGCAACACCTAGAGATGCATCAGCAGGATCTGTAGGAATTGATGCATCAGGAGATGCAGCAGTAGGTGCAGCAGGAGATATAGCAGCAGGAGAGTTCACAGCAGGAGATGCAGAAGAGAGTATGCAGCTGGAGATGCAGAAGGAGATGATGCAGGAGATGCAGCAGCAGGACGTGCAGATTCAGCAAGAGAAGCAGGAACAGGAGGTTCTATTGAAGATACAGAAGCAGGAGATTCTGCAGGGAATGCAGCATCAAAGATGCAGCACCGGGAGATGCAGTACGAAATACAGCAGCAGGAGATACAGCAGGAGATGGAGCAGCAGGAGAAGCAAAACCAGGAGATGCAATGGGATATGCTGAATCCGGATATGCAGCAGCAGGATATACAGCAGCAGTTTATAAAGCAGCAGGAGATGCAGCAGCAGATGCAGCAGCAATGCAGCAGGAGATGAATCGGAGATTCAGCAGAAAGAGATGCCACAGCAGATGCAGCAGGAGATGTAGATCCAGCAGGAGATGTAGCAACAGGTAATGCGGCAGCAGGAGATGCTGCGGCAGGAGAAGCTGCTACAGATTCAGCAGGAAATGTAGCAACAGGAGATGCAGAAGCAGGAGATGCAGCAAAAGATGCATCAGCAAGAGATAAATCAGCAGGAGATACAGCAGCAGGATATGCAGCAGGAGATGCAGCAGCAGGAACTGCACCAGCAGAGGCAGCAGCAGTAGATGCAGCAGGGGATATAGAAAAATATGAGGCATCCCCTGTTACTTGATGTCCTTTTGCACCTCCTGCTGCTGCATATCCTTCTTCATCTCCTGCTTGTGTATCTCCTGCTGCTACATCTCCTGCTGCAGCCTCTGCTCATGCATCTGCGGATTCACTTCCTGATGCTCCATTTCCTGTTGCATCTGGTGCTTCATCCCCTGCTGCATCTCTTTCGGCTCCATCTGGTGCATCTGCTGCTGCATATGCTGCTGCTTCATCTACTCCTGTATATCCTGCTGTATATCCTGCGGATGTATCTGCTCCTGCATCTCCTGCTGCATATCTTGATGCTGCATTTCTTTCTGAATTTTATGCTGAATCTACTGCTGAATATGCATACCCTGCTGCACCTCTTTTTCCGGCATTTCCTGATGCATCATCTGCAGCAGCATCTTCTGCTGCTACATCTCCTACTGAATCTGCATCTCCTGCTGCTGCATCTCTTGCTACATCTCCTCCTGCTGAATCTTCTGCTGCATTACCTGCTGCTGCTTTTCCTTAATCTGCTGTTGCATTTGCTGTTGCTTCATGTACAGCTGCATCTCCTGCTAAATATCCTGCTACTTGATGTCCTCCTGCATCTCCTGCTGCTGCATCTGCTGCTTTATCTTCTGCTGCGGTATAGCTTGCTTCATCTCCTCCTGCTGATTCATCTCCTCCTGCAACCTCTGCTCATGCATCTGCGGCTGCTTCATCTCCTGCTGCTACATCTCCTGCTGAATCTCCTGCTGCACTTCCTGCTGAAACTGCTGATGCATATCCTGCTACTACATCTCATGATGCATCTCCACCTGCTGCCACTCCTACTGCTGCTATTGCTTCTGCATCTCCTGCTGCTGCATCTCCTGCTGCTGTATCCCTTTCTGCTTCATCTCCTGCTTCTGCATCTCCTGCTGATGCATCTGCGGCTTGAAATCCTTCTGGTGCATCTCCTTCTGCATCTCTTGCTGAATCTCCTGCTGCTGTTGCATCTCCTGCTGCTGCGTCTCCTTCTACATCTCCTGCTGCTGCATATCACTCTGTATCTCCTGCTGCATCTCCTGCTACCGCTCCTGCTGCATCTCCTGCGGCTGTGTCTGCTGCTGATTATCCTGCATCACCTGGTGCTGCTTCTCCTGCTGCCTAATCTGCTGCTGCTGCATCTCCTTCTGCATCTGTTGCATCTCCATTCTGCTGCATCTCTTTCTTCATCTGTTGCTCCTGAATCTGCATCTCCTTCTGCATCACCTGTTGCTGCATCTCCTCCTGCTGCATCTCCTCCTGCTGCATCTGCTGCTGCATCTCGTGCTGCATCTTCTGCTTCAGCTCCTGATGCATCTCCCGCGGCTGCATCTCGGGCTGCATCTACTGCTGCATCTCTTAATGCTGCATATGCTGATCATGCATCTCTTACTGAAGAGAAGCATAAGAAGCAGCGGCAAGAGGTGCAGCAGGAGACGCTACTGCAATAGATGCAGCAAGAGATACAGAAACAGAAGATGCATCAGCAGATGCTACTGCAGTAGATGCAGCAAGAGATACAGCAACAGACGATGCATCAGGAGATGCAGCAGAAGATGAAGTAGCAAGAGGTGCAGTAGGAGAACCAGCAGGAGGATATAGAGCAGCAGGAGATGTAGTAGCAGATGCAGCAGCAGATGCAGTAGATGCAGCTGCAAGAGATGAAGGAGGAGATGCAGTAGCAAGAGATGCATCTCCACCTGCTGTCACTCCTAGTGCTGCGTTTGCTTCTGCATCTCCTGCTGCTGAATCTCCTGATTCTGTGTTGGCTGCTGAGTTTCCTTCTGCTGCATCTCCTGCTGCACGTGCTGCTGCAGCATCTCCTTCTGCTGCATTTCCTGCTTTGTCTTCTGCTGCATTTCCTGCTGATGCATCTCCTGCTGAATCTCTTTCTGCTAGATCTCCTGTTGCTGCATCTCCTCCTGCTGCATTTCCTACTGCATCTCCTCCTGCTTCATCTCCTGCTGAATTTACTGCTGCATCTCCTGCTTCTACATCTCCTATTGCATCTTCTACTGCTGCATCTCTTGCTTCTGCATTTCCTGATCCTGCATCACATGCGGAAGCTCCTGTGGAATCTCCTGATGCATATCCTTATGCTGCATTTTCTCCTACTCTATCTTCTGCTGCATCTCCTGCTGCATCTGCTGCTACTGCATCTCCTCCTGCTGCATCTCCTCCTGCTGCATCTCATGCTCCTGCATAACTTGCTGCTGCAGGTCCTGTTGCATCCTCTTCTGCATACCCTGCTGCTGCATCTCCTGCTGCTGCATCTCCTGCTGCTGCATCTCCTGCTGCTGCATATCCTGCTGTATTATGTGATGAATCTGCTGTTGCTTCTGCTTCGGCTGCATTTCCTGCTGCTGCACCTCCTCCTCGACATGTGCTGCTGCATCTCCTGCTGCGGCATCTCCTGCTACTGCATCCCTTTCTGCTTCATCTCCTGCTGATACATCTGCGGCTTGAAATCCTTCTGGTGCATCTCCTTCTGCATCTCTTGCTGAATCTCCTGCTGCTGTTGCATCTCCTGCTGCTGCATCTCCTGCTACATCTCCTGCTACTGTATATCCTGCTGTATCTCCTGCTGCATCTCCTGCTAAAGCTCTTGCTGCATCTCCTGCTGCTGTGTCTGCTGCTGAATATCCTGCTGTGACTGCTGCTTCATCTCCTGCTGCCTAATATTCTACTGCTGCATCTCCTTCTGCATATGTTGCTGCTTCATCTCCATTCTGCTGCATCTCTTTCTGCATCACTTGTTGCTGTATCTCCTCTTTCTGAATCTCGTGCTGCATCTTCTGCTTCAGCTCCTTCTGCATCTCCTGCTGCTGTATCTCTTAATGCTACATATCTTATCACGCACCTCCTGCTAGATGTCCTGCTGCATTTCCTACTGATGCATTTCCTACTGAATATCTTGTTATATCTCCTGCTACTGCATCTGTAGTGGCATCTGCTGCTTCAGATCCTGCTGCATCTCCTGCTGCTGCATCTTCTACTGATAAATATCCTGCTGCATCTTCTGCTGCTGTATCTCCTGCTGCATCTCCTGCTGCTTTATCGCCTGCTGTATCTAATGCTGTATCTTTTTCTGCTGGATATCCTGTTGCTGCATCGCCTAGTACTGCATTTCCTACTACATCTCTCGTGCTGCCTCTTCTGCTGAATATAATGCTGCATCTCCTGCTGCTGCATCTCCTACTACTACATCTCCTGCTTCATCTCCTTCTGATACATGTCTTGCTGCTCAATCTACTGCTGCTTCGTATGCTGCTGCATCTCCAGATGCAGCATCTCATGGTACATCTCCTCTTGCTCAATCTCCTGCTGCATATCCTACTGCTATAATTCCTGCTACTGTATCTCCTTCTGCATCTCGTGCTGGTGAATCTCCTGCTGCTGCATCTACTGCTACATCTCCTGCTG
Organism: Clamator glandarius; assembly: GCA_033459285.1. Lineage (NCBI taxonomy): Eukaryota > Metazoa > Chordata > Aves > Cuculiformes > Cuculidae > Clamator > Clamator glandarius. The sequence continues at coordinate 568,254 of JAUNZM010001004.1, forward strand.
CTGCATCCCCTGCTGCTGCATTCTCTGTTTCACCTACTGCTGCTGCATGTCCTGCTACATCTTCTGCTGCTGCATCTTCTTATGCTGTATCTGCTGCTGCATCTGCTGCTGCATCACCTGCTACTGAATCGTCTGCTCCATTCCTGTTTCTCCTGCTGCCGTATCTCATCCTGTTGCAACTCCTCGTGCATCTCCTGCTGCTGCATCTCCTCCTGCTGCATCTCCTGACGCTGCACCTCCTGCTGCTGCATCTCCTGCTGCATCTCTTGCTGCTGCAAATCATGACACATCTCCTGCTGTATCTCTTCCTGCTACATCTCCTGCTGCATATCCTGCTGCTTTATCTCATCCTGCTGGATCTCTTCCTGCATCTCTTGCTGCTCTATCTACTGCTGAAGCCCCTGCTGCTGCATCTCCTTGCTGCAACTTCTTCTGATGCATCAGGGGATTCATCTCATGATGCTCCTCTCCCGCTTAATCTCCTGCTGCTGTAATCCCTGCTTCATCTTCTGCTTTATACCAGAATCACCTAGTACCTTTCCTTCTGCTTAATCTCCTAATGCTGCATCTCCTGCTTCATCTCCCTCTGCTGCATATATTGCTGCTGCATATACTGCTGCTTCGTCTGCTGCTGCATCTCATGGTGCATCTCCTCTTACACAGTATCTGTCTACATATCCTTCTGCTACATCACCTGCTACTGAATCTCTTCCCACATATCCTGCTGCATCTCCTGATGCATCTCTTCCGGCTGCATCTCCTGCTGATGCAGCCCTCCTCCTCCATCTCCTACTGCTGCATCTTGTTCTGCTGCATCTTCTGCATTTCCTGCTGCATCTCTTGCTGCTGCATCTGCTGCTGCTTCACATACTGCTGCATATCCGACTGCTGTATCTAATGCTGCTCCGTGTGCTGCTGCATCTCCTTCTGCTGCATTTCCTGATATATATTCTGCTGCTGCATCTCTGGCATCTGCTGCTGCATCTGCTGCTGATTCATCTACTGCTACATTTCCTGCTACATCTCCTTCTTCTCATCTACTGCTGCTGGACCTCATCCTGCATCTCCTGCTGCCGCATTTGCTGATTCATCTCCTGCTGCTGCATCTGCTGGTGCTGCATCTACTGCTGAACCTGCTGCTGCATCTCCTGCTGCTGCATCTCCTGCTGCTGCATATCATACTGCATCTTCTTCTGTTACAACACCAGCTACTGTATTCCCGCGTACCCTCCTGCTGCAGAATCACTTGATGCATCTCCTCCTGCTGCAATTCCTGCTGCTACATCTTTTCCTGCTACAATTCCTGCTGCTACATCTTGTTCTGCTTTATCTGCTGCTTCATCTCCTGCCGCTGCATCTGGTGGTGCTGCACCTGCTGCTGCATCTGCTTCTGCATATCCTCCTGCATCTCCTGCATCTCTTCCTGCTGCATCTGCTGCTTCATATACTGCGTCAACTGCTACTGCTGCAACTCCTGCTGCTGCATCTCATGCTGCATCTCCTGCCGCTGCATGTCCTGCGTTATCTCCTACTGCTACATCTACTGCTGAATCTCTTGGTTCTTCATCTCTTGCTGATGCATCTTCTGATGCATCTCGTACTGCATCTCCTGCTGTTGCATTCCATTAATAGCTGCAGATAAGTTAATTCTGAAACTTACACTAAAACGGTTTGTGACTTCAGAGATTGCAGAGAAAGCACCTCAAGAGAAAATGCTAACGTGAGCTAGAATTTGATCTTAGCACCTTCCCTGGTGTACTTGAGCTGAACGCTCAAGTATTTTGAAGTGACGATTTAAGAGCCATTCTGATGTTACAGTAGACAAGCCTAGACTGAAAGTTCTACAAGTCTTGCCTTGCAGTGAAATGTCCTGTCGCTGCATTTGCAGCATCTGCTGCTGATTCACATACTGCTGAATATACTACTATATATCAGCTGCTGCATCTACTGCTGCTGCACTGCTGCTACATCTCCTGCTGCTGAATCTGCTGCTGCATCTTTTGCTTTCTGAATCCGTTGTGGCTGTATCTTCTGCTGCCTCTATTGCGGCTGCATCTCCTTCTGCTGCTTATCATTCTCTGCACCTTCTGCTCTTCATCTCCTGCTACTGCATCCCCTGCGGCTTCATCTCCTGCTGCATATCTCACTGCTGCCTCTGTGATGGATCATCTGACTGGATGACATTCTTCTGCAACTCTTGCATCTGCTGCTGCATCTGCTGCTACAACTCCTTCTGCATCTACTGCTGCTGGATCTCCTCCTGCATCTCCTGCTGCTGCATCTGCCACTTCATATCCTTCTGATTCATCTGCGGATCCATCTCACGATGCTACTCTCCTGCTGGATATCCTGCTGCTGCATCAACTGCTTCTATCTACTGCTCCTGCTGTATATCCTTCTGCATGTGTTGTTGCTGCATCTCTTGCTGCTGCATCTGCTGATGCATTGCCTCATGTATTTTCTGATGCTGCATCTCCTGCTGCTGCATCTCTTGTGTAATCTCTTGCTGCTGCATATGCTGGTGCTACACCTGTAGCTTCATCTCCTGCTGTTGCATCTGCTGGTGTTGCATCTGCTGCAGCACCTGGTGCTGCATCTCCTGCTGCTGCATATCATAGTGGATATTCTACTGCTACATCACCTGCTGCTGTGTCTCCACGGTACTCTCCTGCTGCAGAATCTCCTGCTGCATCTCATGTTGCTGCATCTCTTGCTTCATCTCTCGCTGCTCCGTCTACTGCATCTGCTGCTGCATCTGCTACTACATCTCCTGCTGCTCTATATCCTCCTGCTGGTTCTCCTACTGCACCTCTTGCTACTTCATCTTCTGCTGCATCTCCTGATGCATCTTCTGTTGCTGTATCTCTTGCTGCATCTATTGCAGTAGCATCTCCTGCTGAACTCCTGCCGCTGCTTCTTATGCTTCTCTTCAGTAAGAGATGCATGATGAGCATATGCAGCATTAAGAGATGCAGCAGTAGATGCAGCACGAGATGCAGCCGCGGGAGATGCAGCAGGAGCTGAAGTAGAAGATGCAGCACGAGATGCAGCAGCAGATGCAGCAGGAAGAGATGCAGCAACAGGTGATGCAGAAGGAGATGCAGCAGAATGGAGATGCAGCAGCAACAGATGCAGCAGAATGGAGATGCAGCAGCAACAGATGCAGCAGCAACAGATGCAGCAGGAGATGCAGCAGCAGATTAGGCAGCAGGAGATGCAGCACCAGGTGCTGCAGGATAATCAGCAGCAGACACAGCCGCAGGAGATGCAGCAAGAGCTCTAGCACGAGATGCAGCAGGAGATAGAGTGGGATATGCAGTAGCAGGAGATGTAGCAGGAGATGCAGCAGCAGGAGATGCAGATTCAGTAGGAGATGTAGCAGCAGAAGATGCTGCTGCAGATGATGCAGCAGGAGATGCCGGAGAAGGAGTTGCAGCAGGGTATGCATATTCAGCAGTAGATTCAGCATAAAATTCAGAAAGAGATGCAGCATCAGGATATGCAGCAGGAGATGCAGGAGTAGATGAAGCAGCAGCATATGCAGCATCAGATGCAACAGATGAAGCCGAAAGAGATGCAGCAGGGGATGAAGCACCAGATGCAACAGGAAATGGAGCATCAGGAAGTGAATCCGCAGATGCATGAGCAGAGGATGCAGCAGGATATGTAGCAGCAGGAGATACACTAGCAGGAGATGAAGAAGGATATGCAGCAGCAGGAGGTGCAAAAGGACATCAAGTAACAGGGGATGCCTCATATTTTTCTATATCCCCTGCTGCATCTACTGCTGCTGCCTCTGCTGGTGCAGTTCCTGCTGATGCATCTCCTGCTGCATATCCTGCTGCTGTATTTCGTACTGCATCACCCGGTACTGCATCTTTGATGCTGCATTCCCTGCAGCATCTCCTGCTTCTGCATCTTCCCTAGAATCTCCTGTTCCTGCTTCTCTTGCTGAATCTGCACCTCCTACTACTGCATCTCCTGCTTCATCTCCTGCTGCATTATCTCTTCTACATCTCCTGCTGTGATCTCTCCTGCTGCTATATCTCCTGCTGCACGTACTGCTGCATCTCCTGCTGCGTCAATGCCTACAGATCCTGCTGATTCATTTCTAGCTGTTGCATCTCCTGCTTATGCATCTCGTGCTGCATCTGCTGCTGCATATCCTGCTGCTGCATCTGCTGCTGCATCATCTTTTGCTGAATCTCATGCTGCATCATCTTCTGCTGAATCTCCTGCTGCATCTCCTGTGTCTGCATCTACTTCTACATCTCCTGATGCTGAGACTCCTTCTGCTTCATCTCCGGCTGCTGCATCTTCTGCAGCATATCCTTCTGCTGCATCTCCTGCTGCTGTATCTCATCCTGTTGCATCTCCTCTTGTATTTCCTGACGCTGCACCTCCTGCTGCTGCATCTCCTGCTGCTGCAAATCATGACACATCTCCTGCTGAATCTCTTCCTGCTGAATCTCCTGCTGCATATCCTGCTGCTTTATCTCATCCTGCTGGATCTCTTCCTGCATCTCTTGCTGCTGTATCTACTGCTGAACCCCCTGCTGCTGCATCTCCTTGCTGCAACTCCTTCTGGTGCATCAGCAGATTCATTTCATGATGCTCCTCTCCCGCTTAATCTCCTGCTGCTGTAATCCCTGCTTCATCTTCTGCTTTATACCAAAATCACCTAGTACCTTTCCTTCTGCTTAATCTCCTAATGCTGTATCTCCTGCTTCATCTCCTGCTGCCTATATTACTGCTGCATATACTGCTGCTTCGTCTGCTGCTGCATCTCCTGATGCTGCATCTCATGGTGCATCTCCTCTTACTCAGTATCTGTCTACATATCCTTCTGCTACATCACCTGCTAATGAATGTCTTTCCACATATCCTGCTGCATCTCCGGTTGCATGTCTTCCAGCTGTATCTCCTGCTGATGCAGCCCTCCTCCTTCATCTCCTGCTGCTGCATCTCGTTCTGCTGCATCTTCTGCATTTCCTGCTGCATCTCCTGCTGAATCTCCCCTGCTGCATCTGCAGCATTTGCTGCTGCATCTGCTGCTGCATCTGCTGCTGCTTAACATACTGCTGCATATCTGGCTGCTGTATATAATGCTGCTCCGTGTGCTGCTGCATCTCCTGCTGCTGCATTTCCTGATACATACTCTGCTGCTGCTGCATCTCTGGCATCTTCTACTGCATCTGCTGCTGATTCATCTACTGCTATATTTCCTGCTACATCTCCTTCTTCTCATCTACTGCTGCTGGACCTCCTCATGCATCTCCTGCTTCTGCATCTGCTGCTTCATATCCTCCTGATGCATCTGCGTATTCATCTCATGATGCTACTCTCCTACTGGATCTCCTGCTGCTTCACCTCCTGCTGCTGCAACCGCTGCTTAATCTACTGTTGCTGCATATCCTTCTGTATATGTTGTTGGTGCATCTCTTGCTGCTGTGTCTGATGATGCATGTCCTGATGCATCTTCTAATACTGCATCTCCTGCAGATTTATCTCCTGCTTCATCTCCTGCTGCTGCATCTGCTTGTGCTGCATCTGCTGCTTCATCTCCTGCTGCTGCATCTGCTATTCCTGCATCTGCTGTTGAACCTGCTGCTGCATCTCCTGCTGCTGCATATCATACTGCATCTACTTCTGTTACAACACCAGCTACTGTATGTCCCGCGTACCCTCCTGCTGCAGAATCACCCGATGCATCTCCTCCTGCTGCAATTCCTGCTGCTACATCTCCTCCTGCTGCAATTCCTGCTGCTACATCTCCTTCTGCTTTATCTGCTGCTGCTGCATCTGCTGGTGCTGCACCTGCTGCTGCATCTGCTTCTGCATATCTTCCTGCATCTCCTGCATCTCCTCCTGCATCTCCTGCTGATGCATATCCTGCTTCAACTCCTGCTGCTACATTAACTCCTGCATCTCTTCCTGCTGTATTTCCTGCTGCTGCATCTCCTCCTGCTGCATCTGCTGCTTCATATACTGCTTCTGCATCTCCTAATGCTGCATCTGCTGCTGCAGATGCTGCTTCATCTCCTGCTGCATCTCTTGGTGCTGCATCTCCTGCTCCATCTCAAGCTGCATTTCTTGCAGAAACAGCTCCTCCTGCATCTCACGCTTCTGCATCTCCTGCTGCAGCTCCTTCTGATGCATCGGCAAGTTCATCTTATGATGCTGCTATCCTGCTGCTGAATCCCCTGCTGCTGAATCTGCTGCTGCGTCTTCTGCTTCTGCATTACCTGCTGCATCTCCTCCTGCATCATCTCCTGCTTCTGTATCTCCTACTTCATCTCCTGCTGCGGCATCTCCTGCTGCTTCATCTGCTGCTGCAACTCCTGCTGCTGCATCTCATGCTGCATCTCCTGCTACTGCACCTCCTGCTGCTGCATGTCCTGCGTAATCTCCTACTGCTACATCTACTGCTGAATCTCTTGGTTCTTCATCTCTTGCTGATGCATCTTCTGATGCATCTCCTACTGCATCTCCTGCTGTTGCATTCCATTAATAGGAGCAGTTAAATCACATTTCTGAAACTTACATTAAAACAGTTTATGAGTCGTGCTTCAGAGATTGCATCCTGCTGCATCTCCTGCTGAATCTACTGGTTCATCTGCTGCTGCTTTTCTTCCTGCATGTTCTTCTGCTGCTTCTCCCGATGCTTCGTGTGCTTTTGCATCTCCTGATTCATCTCCTGGTGCTGCATTACCTGCTTCATCTCCTCCTGCGTCATATCATGCTGCATTTGCTGCTGCATCATCTGCTGCCGAATCTCCTGCTGCATCTCCTGTGTCTGCATCTACTTCTACATCTCCTGATGCTGAACCTCCTTCTGCTTCATCTCCGGCTGCTGCATCTTCTGCAGCATATCCTTCTGCTGCATCTCCTGCTGCTGCATCTCCCGCGTCTGCATCTTCTGCTGCATCTTCTGTTGCTGCACGTCCTGCTGTTGCGTATCCCGCTGCATCTCATCCTGAATCTCCTGCTGCTGCATTTGCTTCTACTGCATCTCCTACTGCTGCATCTCCTGCCGACGCATCTTCTATCGCGTCTCCTGATGAATCTCCTGCTGCTGCATCTCTTTTTGCATCTCCTACTGCTGCATTCCTTGCTACATCTTTTACTGCTAAAACTCCTGCTGCTTCATCTCTTTCTGCATCTCTTCTTGCTGTACCTCCTTATGCTGCATCTGATGCAACACCTCCTGCTGCTGCATCTGCTGCTGATGCCTCTTCTCCTGAATTTGCTGCTGAATATCCTGCTGCTGCGTATTCTGCTACATCTTTTGCTGCTGCAACTCCTGCTGCTTCTTCCCTTCCTTCATCTCTTCCTGCTGTATCTCCTTCTGCTCCATCTGATGCAGCACCTCCTGCTGCTGCTGCTGCCTCTTCTCCTGAATTTGCTGCTGAATATCCTGCTGCTGCATCCTCTGCTGCATCTTCTGCTGATGCGTCTCCTGCAGCTTCATCTCCTGCTGCTTCATCTCCTAATGAGACATCTACTGCTTCATCTCCTTCTGCTGCATCTGCTGCTGCATCTCCTGCTTCATATGCTGATGCATATCTTGCTGCAGTAACTACTGCTGCATCTCCTCCTTCTGCATCTGCTGCTGCATCTGCTACTGCATCTCCTGCTTAATTTTCTGCTGCTACGTCTGCTTTTGCATCTCCTTATGCATCTATTACTGCTGCGTCTCCAGCTGCATCTCCAGCTCTCTATCCTGCTGCTTCTCCTACTGCTTTACTCGCTTCATCTCCTTCCTTGGTATATCCTGCTGCATCTCCTCCTATGGCATCTCCTGCTGCCGCATGTCCTGCTGCTGCATCTCCTGCTGAATCACCTTTTCCTGCATCTTCTTCTGCTGCATTGTCTGCAGCACCTCCTGTGGCTGCATCTCCTACAGAATCTGCATTTCCTGCTGCATCTTCTGTTGCTGCATCTCCTGCTGCTGCGTCTGCTGTTACATCACCTAATGCATCTCCTGCTGCTGCATCTCCTAAGGCATTTCTGCCTTGTTCATCTCCTGATGCTGCATCTCCTGCTTCATCTCGTTTTGATGCATATAGTTCTTCTGTATCTACTGCTGTGTATCTTTCTGCTGCATCTACTGCTGCTTCTTCTGCTGCTGCAGGATGTCCTAGTGCACCTCCTGCTGCTGCACCTCCTGCTGCTTCATCTCCTGCTGCTGCGTGTGCTGCTGAATCTCCTGCATCTTTTGCTGAACCTGCTGTCGATTCATCTACTGACGCATCTCGTGCTGCTGCATCTCCTGCTGCTGCATCTCCTGCTGCTGGATGTCCTAGTGCATCTCCTAATGCTGCATCTGCTGCTGCATCTCCTGCTGCTGCATCTCCTGCTGCTGCATCTCCTGCTGAATTTCCTACTGCTCGATCTGCAGCATTTTCTGCGGTTTCATCTCCTGTTGCTTCACCTGCTGCTATACCTACTGCTGCATTTGCGGCTGCATCTCCTGCTACATCTCCTTACTCTGCTTCTGGTTCTCTGCCCCTTCTTCTCTGCATCTCCAGCTATTTCACCCCCTGCTGCTGCATCTCCTGGTGCATGCCTGGCTGCTGCATCTATTGATGAATCTCCATCTGCATATCCTGCAGCTGCATCTCCTACTGCATTTCCTACTGCTGCGTCTATTGCATCTACATCATCTAGTGCTGCATCTCCTGCATAATCCACTGCTGCTTCATCTTCTGCTTCTGCATTATCAACTGGTGAATCTTCCGCTGAATCTCCTTCTGCTTCATCTCCTGGTGATTCACATACTGCGACATCTCCTTCTATATCTACTGCTGCTGCATCTTCTACTGTATCTCTTGCTGAATCTACGGCGGCTGCTTCTCGTGCTGCATCTCCTTCCGCTGCTTCTCATTCAATGCATCTTCTTTTCTGCATCTCATTCCACTTCTTCCCCTGCTGATGCATCTCCTCCTGCATCTCATGCAGATGCACCTCCTTCTGCTGCATCTCCTGCTGCTTCATCTCCTGCAATTGCTGCTGCATCTTCTGTTGCATCTTTTGCTCCTGAATCCCCTGCAGCAATCCTACTGCATCTCCTAACGATGCATATCTTACTGCTGCATCTCCAGCTGAATCTCCTTCTGCAGCATCTCCTACTGCATCTCGTGCTGCATCAGCTGCTACTGAATACCTGCTACATTTCTGATGCATCTCCTTATCCTGCATCTCTTGGTGCTGCATTTCCTGCTGCTGTATCTTCTCCTGATGCCTCTCCAGCTGAATCTAATCCTGCTGCATCTCCTACTGCATCTCCTGCTGCTGTATCTTCTCCTGATGCATAACCTGCAGCTGCATCACCTGCAGCCAGTCTTGCTGCTTCATCTCCTGCTTCTGTGTCTACTGCTGAATCTACCGCTGCATCTTCGGCTGCTGTTACATCTCCTACTGCTGCATCTGCTGCTGCATATCATGCTGTGTCATCTCCTGCTGCATCTTCTTCTGGTGCCCCCCCTCCTCCTTATCTCCTTCTGCTGCATCTCATGCTGCTGCATCTGCTGAAGATTCTCTTCCTACTGCATCTCCTGCTGAATCTGCTTCTGCAACTTCTGCTGCTGCATCTGCTGTGGCTGCATCTCCTGTGCATCTCCTTCTTCTGCATCTCATGCCACATCTCCCGCCGATGCATCTCCTGCTTCTGCATATCTTGCTGCATCTCCTGCTGCTGCATGTCCTGCTGCTGCATCTCCTAATGCTGCATCTCCTGCTGCTGCATCTCCTGCATCCTTTGTTGCATCTGCTGTAGATTAATCTACTGCTGCATCTCCTGTTGCTTCACCTTCTGATTTTTGATGTCCTCCTGCATCACCTGATGCTCCATCTGCTGCTGCTGCATACATTGCTGCATCTACTGATGCTGCATCTCCTGCTGCATCTCCTGATGGATGTGCTTCTGTATCTGCTGCGGCATCTGCTGAGTCTTCATCTCCTGCTACTGAATCTCCTGCTTCTCCATCTTCTGCTGAATGTGCTGCGGAATATGCTGCTGCATCTCCTGATGCATCTCCTGCTGAATACACATCTCCTGCGGCATCTCGTGCTGATGCATCTCCTGCTGCTGTATCCCCTACTTCTGAATCATCTGTCTCATCAACTGCTGCTGCATGTCCTGCTACATCTTCGGCTGCTGAATTTGCTTTGGCTGCATCTGCTTCTGCATCTGCTGCTGCACCTCCTGCTGCTGCATCCTCGTCTGCATCTCCTACTGCTGCACCTTCTTCAGCTGCATCCCCTGCTGCATCCCCTGCTATTGAATCCCCTGCTGCATTCCTGCTGCATCTCCTAATGCTGCGTCTCCTGTCGCTGCATCTCCTGCTGTTGCATCTCTTGGTGCATCTCCTGCTGCTGCATTTCCTGCTGCTTCTCCTGCTGCTTCACCTCCTGCATCTGATGTTGTATCTGCTGCTACATCTCCTGCTGCTGTATCTCCTCCTGCATCTATTGCTGCCGCATCCTCTGCTGAACCTCCTGCTGCTGCATCTCCATCTGTAACTACCTCTGATGCATCAGCGGATTCTTCTGCTGATGCTTCTCCCCTGCTTCATCTCCTGCTGCTGAATCTCCTGCTGTCACATACCCTGCTGAATTTACTGCTACATCTACCGCTGCTTCATACCCTAATTCATCTACTGCTGCTGCATCGTCTGCTGCTTCTCCTGTTGCTGCATCTGCTACTGAATATCCTGCTGCTCCATTTCCTGGTGCTATATCTTTTGCTTATGAATCTCCTGCCGCTGCATCTCCTACTGAATCTGCTTCTGCATCTGCTCATGCATCTGTTGCGGCTGCATCTCCTGATGATGCATCTCCTGCTACTGCATCTCTTAATGCATCTCCTGCAGCTTAATCTCCTGCTTTTGCATCTCTTGCTTTATCTCCTGATGCATATCTTGCTGCTGCATCTACTGCTGCTTCGTCTGCTGCTACATCTCTAGCTGCATCTCCTGCTGCTGCATCTCAGGGTACATCTCCTCTTGCTCAATCTCCTGCTGCATATCCTGCTGCATCTCCTGCTGCATTTCTTGCAGCTGCATCTCTTGCGGCTGCATCTCTTGCTCCATCTCCTGCTGGAGAATCTTCTCCTGATCGATCTCCGTAAGCATCCCTTTCTGCTGCATCTTCTGCGTTTACTCATATGCATCTCTTCCCGCTGCATCTCCTGCTGAATCACTTACTCCTGCATCTGCAGCATTTGCTGCTACATCTGCTGCTGCTTCACATACTGCTGCATCTCCTGCTACATATCCTGCTGATGCATCTCCTGCTGCTGTATCTCTTGCTGCACCTACTGTGGCTTAATCTCCTGCTGCATCTCCTTCTGCTGCTTCTCATTCTCTGCCTCTTCTTCTCTGAATCTCCTGATACTGCTTCACCTGCTGCATCTCATACTGCTGCACCTCCTGCTGCTTCACCTGCTTCTGCATCTCCTGCTGCTGCAAACCCTGCTGCATCTACCGCGTGCTGCATTTCCAGCTGCATCTGCTGCTGCTTATTTCCTGCAGCTGCGTCTGATGGTGCATTTTCTGCTGCTTCATCTCCTTCTGCTGCATCTCCTGCTGCTTCATGTACTGCTGCAACTCCTGCTGCATCTCATCTTGCTGCATTTCCTGCTGCTGCGTCTCCTGCTCCTGCATCTGATTCTTCATCTCCTGCTGCATCTGCTGATGCTACATCTCCTGCTGCATCTCCTGCTTCTGCATCTCATGCTACATCTCCTGCTGATGCATCTCCTACTTATTCAAATCTTGCTGCATCTCCTGCTGCCGAATCTCCTGCATCTTTTGCTGCATCAGCTGTAGATTCATCTACTGTTGCATCTCCTGCTGCTGGTTGTTCTTGTGCATCTCCTGCTGCTGCATCTTAAGATTAAGAAGCAGATTAAGAAGCACATTCAGCAGGAGAAGCATCAACAGATGTACCATAAGGAGATTCATCAGGAGATGCAGCAGCAGGAGAGGCAGCCGGAGATGCAGCAGTAGATGTTGCAGGAGATGCAGCAAGAGATGAAGCAGGAAGAGATGCAGGAGAGGCAGCATAAGGAAATGCAGGAGGAGTGGCAGCAGAAGGAGATGCAGCAGTGGATGCAGCAGCAGATGCAGTAGCAGGAGATGCAGCATCAGAAGATGTAGCAGCAGATGAAGAAGCAGGAGATGCAGCTGGGGTGCAGAAGCAGGAGATGCAGCAGCAGGTCTTGCAGTAGGAGATGCAGCAGGAGGTGTAGCAAGAGGTTTAGCGTCAGATGGAGATGCAGCAGCAGCAGATGTAGGAGGATATGAAGCAGCAGTACATGAAAGAGAGGATGCAGCAGCAGGTGGTGCAATAGGAGATGCTGCAGCAGGATATGCAGAAGCAGGAGAGTCATCAGCACGACATGCATCAGCAGATGCAGCAGGAGGAGATGCAGCAGGAGATGCAGCAGTAGGTGATGCATGAGGAAATAAAGCAGGAGATGCGGCAACAGGAGATAAATCAGGAGATGCAGTAGCAGACACAGCAGCAGGAGATGTAGCAGTAGGAGATGAAGCATCACGAGATGCAGCAGGAGATACAGCAGAAGGCGATTCTTCAGCAGGAGATGTAGCAGCAAGAGATGCAGCCGCAGATGCATTCAGCAGGATATACTGCTGAAATGCAGAAGCACTAGATGCATCAGTAGAAGATTGAGCAGCAGATGCCGCAGGAAATGGAGATGCTTCTGCAGATGCATCCGCAGATGCATGAGCAGAGGTTGCAGGAGGAGATGAAGCAGCAGGTGATGAAGCAGCAGATGCAGCAGCAGGAGATGCAGGAGGACATCAAGTAGCAGGATATTTAGCAGGAGATGCAGCAGTACATGAAGTAGCAGCAAATGCAGCAGCAGATTAAGGAGATGCAGCAGCAGGTAATGCAGCAGAAGATTCAGCAGGAGGAGATGTAGCAGGAGATGCAGCAGCAGGAGATGCAGATTCAGTAGGAGATGTAGCAGCAGAAGATGCTGCTGCAGATGATGCAGCAGGAGATGCCGGAGAAGGAGGTGCAGCAGGGGATGCATATTCAGCAGTAGATTCAGCATAAAATTCAGGAAGAGATGCAGCATCAGGATATGCAGCAGGAGATGCAGGAGTAGATGAAGCAGCAGCATATGCAGCATCAGATGCAACAGATGGAGCCGAAAGAGATGCAGCAGAGGATGAAGCAACAGATGCAACAGGAAATGGAGCATCAGGAAGTGCATCCGCAGATGCATGAGCAGAGAATGCAGCATGAGATATAGCAGCAAGAGATAGAGAAGCAGGAGATGAAGAAGGATATGCAGCAGCAGGAGATGCAGGAGGACATCAAATAACAGGGGATGCTCCCACTGCCTCATATTTTTCTATATCCCCTGCTGCATCTACTGCTGCTGCCTCTGCTGGTGCAGTTCCTGCTGATGCATCTCCTGCTGCATATGCTGCTGCTGTGTCGCCTGCTGATTTATCTCTTGCTGATGCATCTTTTGCTGCATCTCCTGCTTCTGCATCTACTGTTGCTACATTTCCTGCTGAATCTACATCTCCTGCTGCATCTGCTGTGGCATCTCTTTATGCTGAATCTCCGATTCATCTCCTTCTCCATTGCTGCTGCATCTGCTGCTGCTTTATAAACTACTGCTGCATCTCCTTCTGCTGCACATCCGGATTCAGCATATCCCATTGCATCTCCTGGTTTTGCTTCTCCTGCTGCTCCATCTCCTGCTGTATCTCCTGCTGCTGTATTTCGTACTGCATCTCCCGGTGCTGCATCTTTGATGCTGCATTCCCTGCAGAATCTCCTGCTTCTGTATCTTCAATAGAACCTCCTGTTCCTGCTTCTCTTGCTGAATCTGCACGTCCTGCTGCTGCATCTCCTGCATCATCTCCTTCTGCATCTCCAGCTGCATACTCTCTTCTGCATCTCCTGCTGTGAACTTTCGTGCTGCTATATCTCCTGCTGCACCTACTGCTGCATCTCCTGATGCATCAATTCCTACAGATCCTGCTGATGCATCTCTAGGTGTTGCATCTTCCGTTGCATCTCCTGCTGCTGCATTTCCTGGTAAATGTGGTGCTGCATCTGCTACTGCATCTCCTACTACTCCATCTAATACTGCTACATCTGCTGCTACATATCCTGCTGCTGCATCTCCTGCTGGAACATATCCTGATGCTGCATCTCCTAAAGTATCTCCTGCTGCTGCTTCTGCTGCTTCATCTCCTGATTTGACATCTGCTGCTACATCTCTTCCTGCTGCATCTCCTGCTGAATCTACTGGTTCATCTGCTGCTGCTTTTCTTCCTGCATGTTCTTCTGCTGCATCTCCTGATACTTCGTGTGCTTTTGCATCTCCTGATTCATCTCCTGGTGCTGCATTACCTGCTTCATCTCCTCCTGCGTCATATCATGCTGCATCTGCTGCTGCATATCCTGCTGCTGCATCTGCTGCTGCGTCATCTGCTGCTGAATCTCCTGCTGCATCTCCTGCGTCTGCATCTACTTCTATATCTCCTGATGCTGAACCTCCTTCTGCTTCATCTCTGGCTGCTGCATTTTCTGCAGCATATCTTTCTGCTGCATCTCCTGCTGCTGCATCTCCTGCTGCTGCATATCCCGCTGCATCTGCTTCTTCAACTTCTGCTGCTGCATCTCCTGCTGCCTCATCTCCTGCTGCTGCAACTCCTACAGAATCTGCTCTTGACTATGCTGCTGAATCTGCTGGTGCTGCATCTCCTGTGCGTGTCCTTCTTCTGCATCTCATGCCACATCTCCCGCTGATGCACCTCCTGCTTCTGCATATCTTGCTGCATCTACTGCTGCTGCATCTCCAGCTGCATCTCCTGCTGCGGCCTCTCCTGCATCTTTTGGTGCATGTGCTGTAGATTAATATACTGTTGCATCTACTGCTGCTGCATCTGCTGCTTCATCTGCTGCTGCTTCATCTGCTTGTGCTGCATATGCTGCTGCATCTGCTGCAAGTTCTTCTGCATCTCATGCCACACCTCCCACCTATGCATCTCCTGCTTCTGCATGTCTTGCTGCATCTTCTGGTGCTGCATCTGCTACTGTATCACCTGCTGCATAATCTCCAGCTGCATCTCCTGCTGCCGCAATGCCTTCTGTATCTTCTGCTCTATTTCCTGTTGCTGCATATTCTGCTTCTGTATTTACTGCTGCATTTCCTGCTGCTCCATCTCCTGCTGCTGAATCTCTTTTTGCATCTCCTGCTACTGAATCTCTTTTTGCATCTCCTGCTTCTGTGTTACCCTCTGCATCACCTCCTGCTGTGTCTCCTCCTGCAGCATCTGCTGCAGCATCTACTTCTGCATCTCCTGCATTTGCTGCTACACCTTCTTCTGATTCACCTATTGCTGCATCTCCTGCTACATTTCCTGCTGCTGCATCTCCTGCTGGTGGCTCTCGTCTGGAATCTCCTGCTGAATATCCTGTGTCTACTGCTGAATCTCCTGCTGCTAAATCTCCTGCTGCATCTCCTGCTGCCGCATCACCTTCTGCACGTGCTGCTGCAGCATCTCCTGTTGCTGCATCTTCTGCATCTGCATCTCGTGCTTCCTCTCTATCTACATATCCTGCTGCTGCATCTCCTGCTGAATCTCCTTCTATATCTGCTGCTGCTGCATCTCCTGCATCATCTACTGCTTCTGCTCATGCTTCAGCTCCTGTTGCTACATCTTCTGCTGATGTATATCCTGCTGCATCTCCTACGGCTGAATCTCATGCTGCATCTGCCTATGCTGCATCTCCTACTTCCACATCACCTTCTGCACGTGCTGCTGCAGCATCTCCTTCTGCTGCATCTCCTGCTGCATCTGCTGCTGCATCTCCTGCTGGATCTATTTCTGCTAGATCTGCTGTTGCTGCATCTCCTCCTGCTGCATTTCCTGCTAAATTTACTGCTGCACCTCCTGCTTCCGCATCTCCTATTGCATCTCTTGCTTCTGCATTTCCTGATCCTGCATCACTTGCTGAAGCTCCTGTGGAATATCCTGATGTATATCCTTATGTTGCATCTTCTCCTGCTCTATCATCTGCTGCTGCATCTCCTGCTGCACCTGCTGCTACTGCATCTCCTCCTGCTGCATCAAGTGCTCCTGCATATCCTGTTGCTACATCTGCTTCTGCATCTCTTTTTGCTTTGTATCGTACTGCATCTGCTGCTGCATCTGCTGCTGCTGCATCTACTGCTGCATCCCCTGCTGCTTCATTTCCTGCTGAATCTGCTGCTGCATCTGTTGCGATGGCCTCTCCTGCTCTTGCATCTCCTGCTGCTGTATCTCGTCCTGATTCTCCCGCAGCATCTCATGCTGCTACATCTCCTGATGTACCTCCTTCTGAATAGTCATCTCCTGCAGCATCTCCTCCTGCTGCATCTGCTTCTGCTGCATCTCCTTCTACGTCTCCTGCTCCTGCATCCTCGGCTTCATCTCCAGCTGCTGCATCTCCTGATGCTGTGTCTTCTGCTGAATCTACTGCTGCATCTGCTGCCGCTGCATCTGCTGCTGATGCATCTGCTGCTGCATATCATGCTGCTTCATCTCATGCTGCATCTCCTGTAGCTTCCTCTCCTGCCGCTGCCTCACCTCCTGCTCAATCTCCTCCTGCATCTGCTGATGCATTTCCTGCATCTCCTGCTGCTGCATCTCCTGCTTCTGCATATTCTTTTGCATGTCTTTCTGATACATCTCCTGCTTCTGCCTCTCCTACTCCTGCATCTCTGCTGCTGCATCTGCTTCTGCATTTTCTGCTCCTGCTTCTCCTGATACATCTGCTGCTGCATCTCCTGCAGCATTTTCTATTGCTTCAACTCTAGATGCTGCATCTCTTACTGCATCTGCTGGTACTGCAACTTATCCTGCTGTATCTCCTCTTCTATTTTCCTGTGCATCTGCTGCTTCATGTACTGCTGCATCTCCTGCTACTGCATCTCCTGCTGCAACTCCTGCTACATCTCCTGCTGAATATGCATATCCTGCTGCGTCTCCTGCTGCTGCATCCCCTGTTGCTCTGTCTTTTGCTCTATCTCTTGCTTCATCTGCTGCTGCTACATCTCCTTCTGCATCTGCTGCTGCTGTATCTCCTGCTGCTGAATCTCATGCTGCCTCTCTTGCAGCAGCATCTCCTCTTGCTAAATCTCCTCCTGAAGCTGCTGGCACCTCCCCTGCTGCATCTCCTGCTGTGATGCAGCAAGACATGCTTCAGCAAAAGCAGAAGCAGGAGATGTAGCAGTAGATGCTGATTCTGCAGGAAATTCCTCCGGCTACATCTGCTGGTGCATATCCTGCTGTTCTGACTCCTGCTGCATCTCGTGCTGCTGGATCGCCTCCTGCATCTCCTGCTGATGAATCTGATGCTGCATCTCGTTCTGCATCATCTCCTGTGTCATCTCCTGCTGCTGCATCTCCTGCTGCTGCAACTCCTCCTGATACATCTGCTGCAGCATCTGCTGCTGTATCACCTGCTGCATCTCCTGCTGCTGCAGTACCTGCTGTATCTTCTGCTGTATGTCCTGTTGCTGCATATCCTGCTTCTGTATATACTGCTGCATTTCCTGCTGCTTCATCTCCTGATCTGCTGCTGCATGTGCTGCTGCGTCTATTGCTCCTGCATGTCCTGTTACTGCATCTGCTGCTGCATGTCCTGCTACATCTTCTGCTGCTGAATTTACTTCTGCTGCATCTGTTGCTGCATCACCTGCTACTGAATCCCCTACAGCATTCCTGTTGCACCTCCTGCTGATGCACTTCCTGCTGCTGTATCCCCTGGTGCATCACCTCCTGCTTCATCTCCTCCTGCTGCTTCATGTCCGTCTTCTGTATCTACTGCTTCAACTCCTCCTGCTGCATCTCCCTCTGCCTCATCTGCTGGTACTTAATTTGCTGCGGCATCTGCTGCAGCATCTCCTGTTGATACATCTCCTGCTGAATCTACATCTCCTGCTGCATTTCTTGGTGCTGAATCTCCTGCTAATGAATCTCCTGATGAATCTCCTGCTGCATCTCCTGCTAATGGATCTCCTGCTGCATTTCCTGCTGCATTTCTCATGGTGCATCTCTTGCTGCATGACCTCCTGCTACGTCTCCTGCTGCTGTATCACTTCCTGATACATCTGCTGCAGCATCTCCTGCTGCTACATCACCTGCTGCTGCATCTCTTGCTGCTGCATCTTCTTCTCTGCATATCCTGCTGCTTCATCTTTTGCTGCAGAATCTCCTGCTGAATCGGCTGCTCATCTCCTGCGGCTGTATCTCCTGCTGTATCTCCTGCTTCTGCATCTTCTACTCTGCATCTCCTGCTGCTGCAACTCCTGCTGCAGAATCTCCTGCTGCTGCACCTGCGGCTGAATCTCCTGCTCCTGCATCTGCTGCGCCATCTACTCCTGCCTCTCCTCCTACAGCACCTTCTTCTGTATCTCGTGCTACATCTCATGAAGCTGTACCTGCTGAAGCATCTCTTCCTGCCGCATCTCCTGAGGAATATGCATCTATTGATGCATCTGCTGTTACTTCTCCTGTTGTTGCATCTCCTTCTGCATCTGCTGTTGAATCTGCTGTTGAAACTCCTGCTGCTGCACCTCCTACTTCTGCATCTGCTTCTGCAGCTCCTGTTGCTGCATCTTCTGCTTCTTCATCTCCTGCTCCTGAATCTTCTGCTGCTGTATCTCCTGCTTCATCTCCTGCTGGTGCATCTCCTGATGCATTTCCTTCTTAATCTGCTGCTGCTTCTACTGCTCTTTCGACTCCTGCTCTTGTATCTCCGTCTACAGCTCCATCTTCTACCTATCCTGCATTATCTCATGCTGCTGCATCTCATGCTGCTGAAGATTGCTGGAGATGCAGCAGAAGATAAACAGCAGAAGATACAGAAGGAGATGCAGCAGCAGCAGAAGTTGAAGCAGGAGATGAAGTAGAAATGCAGAAGCAAATGCAGCAGGAAATGCAGCAGGATGAGAGATATCACGATGAGATGCAGCAGGAGATACATTAGCAGATGAAGTAGCAGATTAAGGAGATGCAGCAGCAGGACATGCAGCAGAAGATGCAGAGGCAGCAGATGCAGCAGCAATATATGCTGCAGCAGATGCATCAGGAGGTGCAGATTCAGGAGGATATTTAGCAGCAGAAGATGCTGCTGCAGATGACACAGCAGGAGGAGATGCAGCTAGATATGCTGCAGGAGGAGATGCAGCAGGTAATGCAGCAGGAGGAGATGCAGTAGGATAGGAAGCAGGAGATGCAGCAGCAGGAGATGTGTCAGGGGATGCATATTCAGCAGGAGATTCAGCGAAAATTCGGAAGGAGATGCAGCAGCTGGAGATTCAGCAGGAGATGCAGCAGCAGATGAAGCAGAAGCGTATGCAGCAGCAGATGCACCAGATGGAGCAGAAAGAGATGCAGCAGGGGATGAAGACCAGATGCAACAGGAAATGTAGCATCAGGAGATGCATCCACAGATGCATAAGCAGATAATGCAGCAGGAGATGAAGGAGCAGATGCAGCAGCAGGAGATGCAGGAGGACATCAAGTGTCAGGAGATTTAGCAGGAGATGCAGCAGTACATGAAACATTTCCTGCTGCTGCATCTCCTCTCCACATCCTGTTAATGCATCTTCTGTTGATTCATCTCTTTCTGATGCATATTTTGCTGCATCTCCTGCTACTGCATCTCCTGCTACTACATTTCCTGCTACTGCTTCTCCTGCTGCATATCTTTCTGCTGCATCTACTGATGAATATTCATCTCCAACTGCATCTCCTGCTGCTTTACTTCCTGGTTCTGCATCTCCTGGTACATCAGCTGCTGCTGCATCTCCTGATATGTCTTCTACTTCTGCATCTCCTCCTGCTTCATGTCCTGCTGCTGTATCTGCTACTCCACCTGCTGCTGCTGCACTTCATGCTGCTGCATCTAATTTTCTGCATCTACTTCAATTCATCTCTTTCTGCTGAATCTCCTGGTACATCTGCTGCTGCTGCATCTCCTGCTACTATGTATCCTGCTGCATCTCGTCCCGCTGTGTCTCCTGCTGCATCTCCAGCTGCTTCATCTCCTGCTGCATTTCCTGTCGCTGCATCTCTTGCTGCATCTCCTGCTGCATATACTTCTGCTTCATCTCCTAATGAATCTCCTGCTGCTCTATATCCTGCTTCATCTTGGCCTGCTGCATCTCCTGGTACTGCAAGTTTTTCTGCATCTCCTCCTGCTGCATCTGCTGCTGCATCCTCTTCTGGTACATCTCCTGCAGCATCTCTTGCTGCTGAAGCTCATGATCCTGCATCTTCTGCTGTGGCATTCCTGGTGCTTCATTACCTGCTGCATTTCTTTCTTTTTACATCTCCTGCTGCTGCATCTCTTGCTGCTGCATCTCCAGCTGTTGAATTTCCTGCTGCTGCATCTCCTGCTACTGCATATACAACTGCTGCATCTCTCGATAAATGTGGTGCTGCATCTGCTACTGTACCTCCTCCTCCTACATCTAATACAGCTGTATCTCCCGCTGATGCAATATGTGCTTCGGATGCATCTGATGGCGCACTTCTTGCTGCTGCAGTTCTTCTGCATCTGCTGCTGCATCTCCTGCTCCTGCATATCCTATTGCATCATCTCCTGCTGCAACTGCTTCTGCATTAACTGCATCATTGGCTGCTGAATCTCCTTCTGCATCTGCTGTTTCATCTGCTGCTGCTGCTGTATCTCCTGCTTCATCTCCTGCATCTCCATCTACTTCTACATTTCCCGATGCTGACCCTCCTGTTTCATCTCCGGCTGCTGCAGTTTCTGCAGAATCTCCTGCTGCTGCTGCATCTTCTGCAATATATCCTGCTGCTGCATCTCCTGCAGAACCTCCTGCTGCATCTTCTACTGCATCTCCTGTTTCAATTTCTACTGCTTAATCTCCTGCTGCTGGTTCTGATTTGCATCTCCTTATGTATCTCCTGCTCCTGCACCTCCTGCTGAATCTCCTGCTTCTGTATCTTCTGCTGCTGTATTTCCCCCAGCATCTCCTGCTCTTGCACCTCCTGCAGAATCAGCATCTACTGCTACATCTCCTGCTTCTGCTTTTGCTGAAGCATGTCTTGCTGCATCACATGCTGCATATCCTGCTCCGGAATCTACTGCAATTTCTCGTGCTTCTGCATCTGCTGCTGCGGCTTATCCTGCTGCATCTCATCCTATAACCTGCAAAGCACGACTAACAGGACGTTTTAGTATAGGGTACTGAATTGTGACTTATGAAGGCGCGTTCTGAAAAGTGAATAACTCCCGCAGTGAAGATGCTGGCGTGGAATACTGCTGCTTCTGAATGTCTTTTTTTTTAGCGTTTTCACTGCAAAGCAAGACTTGTAGACCTTTCAGTCTGGGCTTGTGTACTGTAACATCAGAAGGGCTATTAAAGTGTCACTCAAATTATCAGAGCGTTCAGCACAAGTACCTCAGGGAAGTTGCTACGATGACATGCTGGCTCTCGTTAAAGTCTTCCGTGCAAGAGCTTTCACTGCATGCTGCAAAGGACGACTTCTGGAACGTTTTACTGTAAGTAACTGTATTGTGATTTAATTGCACCTAGAGAGGCGCTTTAGAAAATCGAATAACTATAGTAGGGAAGATGCTAGCATGGAATGTTGCTGTTGCTGAATGTCTTCTCTTAGAGCGCTTTCACTGCAAAGCTAAGACTTGTAGCTCTTTCTCTCTAAGGTTATGTACTGCAATATCGGATTTGAAGTTAAAGCATGAGTTGAAAATTTGAGAGAATTCAGCACAAATACCGCAGGGAAGATTCTACGATCAAATACTGAAATTGGTTAGATTCTTCTCTGGAAGCCTTTTCACTAAAAAGCAAGACTTGTAGACCTTTCAGTCTTGGCTTGTGTATTGCAACATCCGAATGGCTATTAAAGCGTCACTGCAAAATTTGAAAACGTTCTGAAAAAGTACCACTGCTACGATGAAACGCATGCTCTCTTTAGAATCTTCTCGTGAAGCGCTTTCACTGGAAGTTGCAAAGCATGTCTAACAAAACGTTTAGTATTGGTTACGGAATTGTGATTTAACTGCGCCTATGGAGGCGCTTTAGGAAAAGGGAGCAATGCCCGTATGGACGAGGTTGGAATGGAATGCTGCTGCTTCTGAAGTGCTATCATCAAATTTTAGCTCTCGTTAGGATCTTCTCATGAAGCGCTTTCCCTGTCAGCTGCAAAGCACGAAAAAAGCAACGTTTTCGTGTAGGCTAGTTATTAGCGACTTAATAACGCCCAATAAGGCGCTTTAGGAAAAGTGAATATTTCCAGCAGGGAAGATGTTGGCTTGGAATGATTCAGCTTCTGAATGTCTTCTCTTAGAGCGCTTTGACTACAAATCAAGCTTTACACAACGTTTAAGTGTAGGCTAAAGAATAATGACATATTAGCGACTAATAACGCGCTTTAGGAAAAGTGAGTATCTCCACCAGCGAAGACGCTTTCACTGTAAGATGTAAACACGACTAAAAGAACGTTTTTGTACAGGCTTGTTACTAGTGACTTTAAAACGCCTATTACGGTGCTAAGGTTGAAGTTAATATCTCCAGGAAGGACGATTCTAGCATGGAATGATGCTGCTTATGAACGTCTTTGCTTAAAGCGTTTCAACTACAAAGCACGATTTGTCGAACTTTCACTCTAGGCTTGTGAAATGTAACATCAGCATGGCTATGAAGGCGTCACTTCAAGATTTCAGAGCGTGGAGCACAAGTACCGCAGGGTAGCTGCTAACATGTACTTTTGGCTCTCCTTTGAGTCTTCGCTTGTAGCGCTTTCACTGCCAGCTGCAAAGCACGAAAAATGCAACGTTTTCATTTAGGCAAGGTAATAGTGACTTAATAAAGACTATTAAAGTGCTTTTAGAAAAGTGAATAACTGATACAGGGAAGACGGTAGCATGAAATGCTTCTGCTTCTGAATGTCTTCTCTTATTGCACTTTCACTGCAGAGCACGACTTGTAAAACTTTCACTCTAGGCTTGTGAACTGTTAATGTCAGCATGGCTATTAAAGCGTCACTTGAAAATTTCAGATCGTTCAGCACAAGTAACTCAGGATAGCTGCAACCATCAAAAGCTGGCTTTTGTTAGAGCCTTGTATGGAAGCGCTATCTCTGCAAGATGCAGATCACGACTAATGCAACATTATTGTGTTGGCTAATGAATAGTGATTGAACAACACCTATTAAGGCGCTTTATGAATAGTGATTATCTCCAGCAGGGAAGATGTTAGCATGGAATTCTGCTTCTGAATGTCTTCTTTTAGAGCGCTTTCACTGTAAACCAAGATTTATCCAACTTTCCGTCCAGGCTAGTAAACTGTAACATCAGCATGGCTAGTAAAGCTTCACTTGAAGATTTGAAAGCGTTCAGCACAAATACCCCTGCAAAGTTGCTAGCATAAAATAGTGCCTCTCGTTAGAATCATCTCTGGAAGCGCTTTCACTAAGAGGGGCAAAACACGACTAATAGAGCGTTAAGTGTAGGCTAAAGAATAGCGACAAAATAGTGACTAATAACTCGCTTTAGGAAAATTGAATATCCCCAACAGCGAAGACGCTAGCACGGAATGCTGCTGCTTCTGAATGTCTTCTCTTAGAGCGCTTTCACTGCGAAGCGAGACTTGTAGAACTTTCAGTCTAGGCTTGTGAACTGTAACATCAGAATAGCTATGAAGGCGTCACTTCAAAATTTCAGAGCTTTCAGCACAAGTACGGTAGGGAAGATGCCACCATGAAATGCTGGCTCTCGTCAGTCTTCTCTGGAAGCGCTTTCACTGCAAGCTGCAAAGTCCGACTAACAGGAAGTTCTAGTATAGGATACAGAACTTGTAACTTAATTTCACAAATTATTACACTTTAGGAAACATGAGTAACTGTCTGAGGGAAGATGCTAGCGTGATGCTTCTGAATATGTACTCTTATAGCGCTATCACTGCAAGGCAAAACTCGTAGAAGTTTCAGTCTAGGTTTGAGTGCTGCAACATCAGAATGGCTATTAAAGAGTCACTTCAAAAATATCGTTCAGCACAAGAACCGTAGGGAAGCTGCTACGATCAAATGCTGACTCTCGTTAGAGTCTTCTGAGGAAGCTCTTTCATTGCAACGAGGAAAGCACGACTATCAGAGCGATTTAGTGTAGGGTACTGACTTAACTGCGCCTATTACGGCGCTGTAGGAAAATGGAAATACGCCCGCAGGGAAGACGCTAGCATGAAAAGCTGCCTCTTCTGAAGGTCTTCTCTTAGAGCGCTTTTTCGGTAAAGCAAGACTTGTTGAGCTTTCAGTGTAGACTTGTGTACTGTAACATCACAATGACTATTAAAGCCTCATTTCAAAATTTCAGAGCGTATAGCACACGCACCTGAGGGAAAGATTAAGTGCTGGCTCTCGTAGAGACTGTTGTGGAGAGATTTCACTGCAAGCAGCAAAGCACGGCTTAAGGACCGTTTTAGTATAGGGTACTGAATAGCGACTTAACTGCGTCTAATAACGTCTTTAAGCAACAGCTTTCGTCTGAGTCTTCTGTGGAAGCCCTTTCACTGCCAGCGTCTAAGCAAGGCTTATGGACCGTTTTAGTGTAGGGTACTGAATTGCAATTTATGATGCAATAGATGCAGCAGCAGATGCAGCAGAAGTAAATTCAACAACTGAAGTTGTAGCAGCACATGCAGCAGTAGTAAATGAAACAGAGGATGCAGAAGCAGGGGATACAGCAGCAGGAGATAAAGACTCAGCAGATACAGAAGCACATTCAGCAGGAGATGCAGCAGCAGTAGATGCAGCAGCAGCAGATGGAGCATCAGGTGATGCAGGAGGACATCAAAAATCAGAAGGTGAAGCAACAGGAGATGCAGCAGTAGATTAAATCTACAGCAGATGAACCAAAAGATGCAGGAGATGCAGCAGCAGTAGATTGAGCAAGATATACA
Organism: Clamator glandarius; assembly: GCA_033459285.1. Taxonomy (NCBI): domain Eukaryota; kingdom Metazoa; phylum Chordata; class Aves; order Cuculiformes; family Cuculidae; genus Clamator; species Clamator glandarius. The sequence goes on from JAUNZM010001004.1 coordinate 593,245, forward strand.
GAAGCAGGAGATGAATCGGTGGGAGATGTGGCATGAGGGGCAGAAGAAGGAGATCCTGCAGCAGATGCAGTAGCATATGCAGCACCAGCAGATGCAGCAGCAGATGCAGCAGCAGGAGATGCAGCAGTCGGAGATGCAGCAGGTTATGCATCAGCAGGAGATTCAGCAGCAGGAGATGCATCATCAGGAGATGCCGCAGGAATTCAGGAAAGGATTCAGTAGTAGGTGATGCAGGAGGAGGTGCAGGTGATGCAGCAGCAGGAGATGCACCAAGAGATGCAGCAACATGAGATGCAGCAGAAGATTCTGCAGCAGGAGAGTACGCTGGGGATACAGCAGCAGGTGATGTAGCAGAAGAAGATGCGCTATGATATGCAGCAGCAGGAGATGCAGCACCAGGTGCTGCAGCAGATGAAACACCAGCAGATGCAGCAGCAGGAGATGAAGCGACAGGTGTAGCACCAGCATATGCAGCAGCAAGCGATGCAGCAGCAGGAGATGCAGCATCAGAAAATACATGAGGCAATGCATCAGCAGATGCAGCAGCAAGAGATGCAGCAACAACCCATGCAGAAGGATATGCAGCAGCAGCAGTAGATAGAAGCAGTTGATGCCGCAGCAGGAGATTCAGCAGCAGGATGTCCAGCAGGAGAGTAGCATCGTGAGATGAATCCGCAGATGAATCAGAAGGATATGAAGTGGCAGATGCAGCAGCAGGAGATGCAGAGCAGGTCAAGTACACCAGGGAAGGTGCTAAGATCAAATTCTAGCTCACGTTAGCATTTTCTCTTGAAGCGCTTTCTCTGCAATCTCTGAAGCACGACTCATACACCGTTTTAGTGTAAGTTTCAGAATTAACTTATCTGCGCCTATTAATGGAATGCAACAGCAGGAGATGCAGTAGGAGATGCATCAGAAGATGCATCAGCAAGAGATGAAGAACCAAGAGATTCAGCAGTAGATGTAGCAGTAGGAGATTATGCAGGACATGCAGCAGCAGGATGTGCAGTGGAGGAGAAGCAGCATGATTTGCAGCAGCAGGAGTTGCAGCAGCAGATGAAGCCGCAGGAGATGCCGCAGCAGGAGAAGAAGTAAAAGATACAGAAGCAGGAGATGATGCAGGAGGAGATGCAGCAGGTAATGCAGAAGCAGAAGACGCAGCAGGGGATTCAGCAGCAGGGGATTCAGCAGCAGGATAGCAGCATCATAAGATGAACTTGCCGATGCATCAGAAGGAGCTGCAGCAGGAGATGCAGAAGCGTGAGATGCAGGAGGAGCTGTTTCAGCAAGAAATGCAGCTTGAGATGAAGCAGCACATGAAGCAGCAGATGCAGCATTAGGAGATGCAGAAGCAGTATATGAAGCAGCAGATGCAGCAGGAGGAGATGCAGCAGCAGGAAATACAGCAGGAAGAGATGCAGAAGTTAATGCAGCAGCAGGAGTTGAAGCAGGATATGCATCAGCAGGAGATGCAGGAGGACATGCAAAAGATGCAGGAGGATATGCAGAAGCAGATGCAGCAGCAGGTGCAGCACCAGCAGATGCAGCAGCAGCAGATGAAGCAGCAGATAAAGCAGAAGGAGATGTAGCAGCAGGAATTGCAGCAGGAGGAGATGCATCGGGTGATTCTGCAGCAGGAGGGTACGCGGGAGATAGAGTAGCTGGTGTTGTAACAGAAGTAGATGCAGTATGATACGCAGCAGCAGGTTCAGCAGCAGATGCAGCACCAGCAGATGTAGCAGCAGGAGATGAAGCAGGAGATAAAGCTACAGGAGATGCAGCAGCAAGAGACGAAGCAGCAGTATATGCAGCAGAAGGAGATGAAGCAGGAGATGCAGCATAAGGAGATTAAGCAGAAGGAAAGGTACTAGGTGATTCTGGTATGAAGCAGTAGAAGCAGCAAGGATTACAGCAGCAGGAGATTAAGCGGGAGAAGAGCATCATGAGATGAATCCGCATCAGAAGAAGTTGCAGCAAGGAGATGCAGCAGCAGGGGGTTCAGCAGTAGATGCAGCAGCAAGAGATGCAGGAGAAGATCCAGCAGGATGAGATAAAGCAGCAGGAGATGCAGCAGCAAGAGATTCAGCAGGAGATGCATCATGACTTGCAGCAGGAAGAGATTCAGCAGGAGATGCAGCAGCAGATACAGCATAAGAAGATGCAGCAGCAGAAGATGTAGCAGGACATGCAGCAGCAGTAGATGAAACAGAGAATGCAGCAGCAGGGGATGCAGCAGCAGGAGATTCATCAACACGAGATGCAGAAGGAGATACAGTAGCAGGAATTATAGCAGTAGGATATGCAGCAGGAGATTGAGCAAGAGGAGATGTACCATGAGATGCTGCATCTGAAGATGCAGCAGCATACGAAGCAGCAGTAGACTGAGCAGCAAGACATGTATCAGAAGGAGATGAAGCAGGAGATGTAGTAGCAGGAGATGCAGCAGCAGGACATGCAGCAGCACGAGATTCAGCATCACGAGATGCAGCAGGAGAGGCATCACCAGGAGATGCAGCAGCAGGAGATGTAGCAGCACATGCAGTAGCAGATCAGAAGATGAAGCAGGAGGTGGAGATTCAGCATGAGATGCATCAGGAGATACAGCATCAGGAGATGCAGCATTAGGAGATGCAGCAGGAGATTCAATAGCAGGTGGTGCAGCAGTAGGAGGTGCAGCAGGGGACACAGCAGCAGGAGGTGCAGCAGCTGGAGATGGAACAGGAATGCAGCAGGGAATTCAGTAGCAGGTGATGCAGCAGCAGATGCAGCAGAAGTAAATTCAGCAGGAGGAGACGTAGCAGGACATGCAGCAGCAGATGCAGCAGAAATAAATTCAGCAACTGAAGTTGTAGCAGCATATGCAGCAGTAGTAGATGAAACAGAGGATGCAGAAGCAGGGGATACAGCAGCAGGAGATGCATCAGCAGGAGATGCAGCAGGAGATGCAGCGGCATATTAGCAGCACATTCAGCAGAAGATGCAGACGCAGGAGATTCAGTAGCAGGAGATTAAGACTCAGCAGATACAGAAGCACATTCAGCAGGAGATGCAGAAGGAGATGCAGCAGAAGTAGATGCAGCAGTCTATGCAGCAGCAGCAGATGGAGCATCAGGTGATGCAGGAGGACATCTAAAAGCAGAAGGTAAAGCAATAGGAGATGCAGAAGTAGATTAATCTACAGCAGTGCACCAAAAGATGCAGCAGATGCTGCAGCTGTAGATTGAGCAAGATATGCAGAAGCAGGAGATGTATTGGCAGGAGATGTGGCATGAGAGGCAGAAGAAAGAGATCCTGCAGCAGATGCAGTAGCATATGCAACAGGAGATAGAGCGCTAGACACTGCAGCAGGAGATGCAGCAGAGTAGGCATATTCAGCAGGAGATGCAGCAGGAGATGCAGTAGCAGGAGATGCAGCAGGAGATGCCACAGGAGATGCAGCAGGTGGAGGTGCAGCAGGAGGAGATGCAGGAGGAGGAGATGCATCGGGAGATGGCTATTCAGAAAGAGATGCAGCAGGAGATGTAGCAGCATGAGATGTTGCAGGAGATTCCGGAGGAGATTCAGCAGCAGGAGATGCAAGAGCAGGAGATGCAGAAGCAAACGCAGCAGTAGGAGTGGCAGCAGGTGGAGATGCATCAGGAGATGCATATTCAGAAGGAGATGCAGTAGGAGATGTAGCAGGATATGTAGCAGCATGAGATGCCGCAGGATATTCCGGAAGAGATTCAGCAGAAGGAGATGCTAGGGCAGGAGATGAAGCAGCAGGACTTGCAGCAGCAGGAAATGTAGCAGGTCATGCAGCAACAGATGAATCAGAAGAAGGTGTAGCAGCAAATGCAGGAGATGCAGAAGCAGATGCTGCAGCAGATGCTGCAGGAGGAGACACAGCAGGAGGTGATGCAGAGGGTAATACAGCAGCAGGAGACGCAGAAGCAGGAGATGCAAAAAGAGATTCAGAAGCAGGAGACGGAGCAGCAGGAAATGCAGCAGTATATACAGAAGCAGAATATGCAGCAACAAGAAAATACAGCAGAAGATACAGCAGGCATTGCGGCAGCAGGAGATGCAGCTGGAGATTATGCAGCAGGTGATAGAGCAGCAGATGCAGCAGCAGGAGATGCAGCTGCAGAAGATGCAGCAAGATATGCAGAATAAGGAGATGCATCGGTGAGAGGTGTGGCATGAGATGCAGAAGAGGAACCTGCAGCAGATGCAGCAGCAGATGCAGCACCAGCAGATGAAGCAGCAGCAGATGAAGCAGGAGCAGATGAAGCAGCAGTAGATGCAGCAGTATATGAATCTACAGCACATACACCACAAGGTGCAAGAGATGCCGCAGCAGGAGATGCAGCTGGAGATGCAGCAGCAGTAGATGCAGCAAGATATGCCGAGGCAGGAGGTGCACTGGCTGGAGATGTGGCATGAGATGCAGAAGGAGATGCACAGGAGATGCAGCCACAGCAGATGCAGCAGCATAGTCAACAGCAAATTCAGTAGGAGTTGCAGCAGCAGGAGACGAAGCAGCATGAGATGCAGCAGCAGAAGTTGCAGAAGCAGATTCAGCAGGAGATGTAGTAGGAAGAGAATCTTCAGCAGATGCAGCAGCATGAGGTGCAGCAGGAGATAATGCAGGATATATAGAAGGTGGAGCTGTAGATGGAGATACAGCAGCAGAAGACGAAACAGCAGTAGAAGCAGCTGCAGATTAAGAAGGAAATGCATCAGGAGATGCACCAGCAGGCGATGAAGAAGGAGATGATGCAGGAGATACAGCAGCAGACGATTCAGGAGCAGGAGATGAAGAAGCAGAAGATGCAGTAACAAGATCTGCAGAAGCAGATGCAGAAGTAGGAGGTGCAGCAGCAGGAGTTTCAACAGCAGATTCAACAGCAGATGCAGATAGAGATGCAACAGGAGATGTAACAACAGATGCTTCAATAGATTCATATTCCTCAGGAGATGCGGCAGGAAAAGGTGCTTCAGCAGGTACAGCTTCATGAGATGTAGCACGAGATACAGAAGAAGGTGCTGTAGGAGGAGAGGCAGGAGTAGATGGCGCAGCAGACGCAGGAGCAGGAGATGCAGCAGCAGAAGATGCAGAAGTAGGAGATGAGCAGCTAATTCAGCAGGAGATTCTGCAGCAGGAGATGCAGCAGGAGATTCAAGAGCAGATGCAGCAGCAGGAGATGCAGCAGCAGAAGATACAGCAGTACATGAAGCAGCAGATGCACAAGAAAATGGAGCAGGAGATGCAGCAGCAGGAAAGACACCATGTGATTCAGCAGGAGATGCAGCAGGAGGAGATGGAGCAAGAGATGCAGTATTAGATGCAGCAACAGGACATGCAGCAGCAAGATATGCAACAGAAGATTGCAGCAGGAGTTAGAGTAGCAAAAGGTGCACCAGCAGATGCAGCCACAGGAGATGCAGCATGAAATGCATCAGCAGATGCAGGAGGAGGCTTAGCAGGAGGAGAGGCAGCAGAAGGACATGCAGCATGAGATGCAACAGCATCATATGCAGCAGCAGGAGGTGCAGCAGCAGGTGGTGCAGCAGCAGGAGATGCAGCAGGAAATGCAGCAGCGGGGGAAGCCATAGCAGGAGATGCAGAGAATAAGATGCAGAGAAAGTGAAGCAGCAGAAGGAGATGCAGCAGTTGATTCAATAGCAGTAGATGCAGCAAGTGATACAGCAGCAACAGATGCAGTATCAGGAGAAGCAACCGCAGATGCAGCAGCAGTTGATGCACCAGCAAAAGATGTAGCAGGAGATGCAGAAGTATATGAAACAGCAGCAGATGCAGAGGTAGGAGTTTCAGCAGGAGATGTAGCAGGAAGTGATGCAGCAGGAAATGCAGAAGATGCAGCAGCAATTGATGCATAAATAGATGCATCAGGAGTATAGATGCATCGGCAGGAGATGGAGCATGAGGTGCAGCGGGAAGAAGTGAAGCAGGAGATGCAGCTGCAAGAGATGCAGCAGGAGATGCAGAAGGATATGCAGTAGCAGGAGATGTAGCAGCACAATATGCAAGAGGATATTCAGCAAGAGGAGAAGCACCATGAGATGCTGCAGAAGTAGATGCAGCAGCAGACGAAGCAGCAGTAGATGCAGCAGAGAGCTATGCAGTAGAAGGAGATGAAGCAGGAGATGCTGCATCAGGAGATGCAGCAGGTGATGCAGCTGCAGGATATGTATCAGGAGGAAATACAGCAGCAGGAGGTGCAGCAGGAGATGCAGCAGCAGGAGATGCATGATAAGGAGATTCATCAGGAATGTAGCAGGGGATTAGATTCAGCAGTAGACACAGAAGCAGGAGATGAGGCAGCAAGACTGGCTGCAGGTGATGCAGCTGCAGGTTATGCATCAGGAGAAGATACAGCAGCAGGAGATGCAGTAGGAGATGCAGCAGGATTAGATTCAGCTGGAGAGGCATCAGGAGAAGATACAGCAGCAGGAAATGCAGCACCAAGAGATGCAGGATAAGGAGATGCATCAGAAATGTAGCAGGTATTCAGTAGCAGCTGATGCAGCACGAGATGCAGTAGGAGATGCTGCAGAAGGAGATTCAGCTGGAGATGCAGCAGTAAGATATGCATCATTAGGAGATGCAGTAGGATTGCTGCAGGGGATTCAGGAGCAAAAGATGCAACAGAAGATGCAGCAGCAATTGCAGGAGATGAAGCAGCAGGAGATGCAGCAGAAGGAGGTGCATCTGCATGAGATGCAGGAGGAGATGCATCAGCAGGGGAAGAA